>CM042328.1:10484390-11091890 GCA_023566125.1 Zingel zingel | reverse complement strand
CCCAAATCTTCTCAAAGCTCATGAAAACTCAAGAGGATTTGGACGCATTGTAAAAAAATCATGTGTATGGCCCCAAAAAGGTTCGGACTAATCGTTTATGTGCTGGCGTTTTGAAGCTGTGAAGGGTTTCAATTTTTGCACTTTCACGTAAAAACAGGTGAGCTAGTTAAAATGCACAAACACATTTCCAAAAACACACTTTTCACAAATATTTCAAACATCCTTTTCCCAGATGGACAAACACATGTGCTAATCTCTGAGATCTTTCTGAAATCTCATTAAGACTATCTGGCTGAATTGGATTAAATTGTTGCTTTAATTGATAACTCATTAAACAATATAAAAGGATCCAGAGTGAGGCTTTAATGCAGTAAAAGTTTCAGCTCAGCTCAGCCAAGGCCTTATGTTAGGCCCTGCAGGGCTGACCCCACATCTGCTGCACAAGCCTCCCTACCAGGGAGAGTGTGTGTGCGTGCGTGCGTGAGTGTGTGCGTGTGTGCGTGCGCGGGGCTTATAGCTCTGCTGGCCCAGAGAACAGCCTTCCACACTGTGAAGACATTTTAAAGCTCTCTGCCTGCCTGTGTGAAGGTTGTAGGCTGTAGGAGGCTTCAGCGTCAATTTAAACTCCATATTACAACATTTTAATTATTTTTTAATTGTTTGTTGTTTATTTTCATTCCCTTGATTGCTATGCAAATTGTTTTGTTAAACCCTTGGGTTTAAAAATGTGTTTTAACAAATATGTTTCCTAGCAAATAGACTGTTCCTTTCTACGTGATCCGCAGTACAACAACATGTTCATATTTATGAAAGGTTGAACGATTAAAAACTTGCACATTGAAGTCAGATGAATTCATTTTTTATCTAAAATAACTTAAAGTTGGATATGAACAATAGACAGAAAAGCAAATAGATACAGGTGATATATAGACAGACAGGTAGGTAGATAGATAGATAGATAGATAGATAGATAGATAGATAGATAGATAGATAGATAGATAGATAGATAGATAGATAGATAGATAGATCAAACACTAGATAAGATATGAAATGGAATATTCTTTAAAAAAATATAAACGGTAAACAAAATTACAATTCATTAATTGAAACATTTTTAGGGAATTGTAGATAAATGAATTATCCCACATCTAAATTATGGTTTTCAAATCACTATAATAATAATAAAAGGGCGAAAACACAATTTGTGTGTATTTCACAGCTGAGATAGAACAAATAAAAACACAATTTCATGCTGAAGTAAAATGACTATATTTATCCCTGATCTTGTTCACGTTTAATGATGTAGCCATCTGAAGCAACGACATGACCTGACTTAATATTTCTAATGGTTTAAACCACGACAGACGACTTTGGCAGAACAAATTTAAATATTTAAAGCATCAGTTAAGATGCTTAAATTCAGATGTCGACATCCATATGAGGAGACAAATATTATAGCAGACACACACACACACACACACACACACACACACACACACACACACACACACACAGGATGATTCATGTCTATTACGCATCCTCAGCTGGAGACAGCGGTCTAAAGGCTGGAAATCGATCTGTCCATCATATCATGTGACATTTTCTGCCTTTTCTGGCTCCTGTTAGATGATCACTTCTGATATTTTCACTCTTTTCATCTTCTTGCTTTCTCTGGCCTCATGTTGTCCCACTGCAATCTCTCATTCATCTTGTATTCCATTCCTGGGCACTTTTTGGGATCATTTCTACATCAGAAAGGATCTTTGTGTTTATGTTATTTGATGTCTAGATGATCTGTATTTTTCTGCTTTTGTCAAAGAAGGAGGGAAGTTGATGTTGCTGAATATACATCTCTTTACATTTCAGAATAGCCTTAAGGACAAAAATGTCCAAGTTATGTAAGAAAACATCCCATCCTTTTTTTTTTTACAGTGTACATTTAGTTTTTTCTACTGTTGTGGTTCTGTTGGTGCTATTTTCTGATCTGGAGGCTCAGAAGCAGCAGCAGCTTTACTGTAATGTCAGCAATATTCTTCTCTAAGAGGATCAGGTGTGGAACAATAAGTAGTAAGTCTCCTTCCTCAGGGGGCATAAACAAAAAAAGCTGGACCCCCCCCCCAAAAAAAAAAAATAAATAAAGAAAGAAAACACACACACACACACACACACACACACACACACACACACACACACACACACACACACACACACACACACACACACAGGGATGATTTACATGTTTATTAGGCCTACTTGTTAAAAGTACACATACTCCTTTTTAGAAGAACATACTTTCATTTATTGGCCCTTATTTCGCTCGTGGTGAATATTTAATTGAATTATATATTTTTCAAATATACTCCAACTTCGTTTAAAGTTTTTTACATTATTAAATGTATTTCAGATATCCTACTTTTCTGTCGATAAAATAGCTTACATAGATTTTTTTTAATCACATTTAGCCTAATCAACAATAGATGCGCATTATTATTATTATTATTATTATTATTATTATTATTGTATCAGGCACATAATAAACCAATAAAAATAAACATGCCTACCTACACATTTTTTAACGATTATTATTCAATAGGCTGATTTTCTTTTTTTAAAATTTTTTAGTTCAACTGCGTCTATTTATTATTTAATATCAAATGATGTTGCTCTCTAGATTTGAAGACTGTGTTAATTAAACGTCAATATCAAAACGTATTAATTCGTCTTCGGAATATTCAGTTTAAAATAATACATTGGGCCTAATGAAGCCTGAATGTTAATCTGTATCCTTTTAGTTTCCCTTTTTGTCAATAAATGCAGCTTTGCCTTTTTTTTCATCATCTGACGTAGTTTTAAACATCAGCCTCTAAATGTGTTCCTAACAATGAACTCTTCTCTGGTGTCTCCTCTGAGTTAAAGCTCCTCGGTCTTAACAGAACATTAACAAGCGGAATGTAAATGAACGTCTGATTTAACTCGCCTGCGTGTTTGAATCATTTCATTAAACTCGATGTTTTATTTACAACAAATAAACTAAGGTTTAATTCTTTGCCACGTCGTCAAAGTGGGGAAACTCGACGGTTACGATGTTATAATAGTCGAAGACGCGGGCGACGTTTGCAGCTTCAGTAGTGGCTTTCAATTAGAGGCTAAATAAGTCAATGACATGGAAAAGTCAAGTCTCTGTGGGCAGACTGCATGTAGGGAAATAGACGGACTAACAACTTAAGTCTCATTCCAAATTAAACGTCGTCGGTGTTTTTAATTAAGAATTGAAAAATGAATTTGATTAAACTGCATGGACTGCTGGCACTGATACGTTTAATTGTAATTCTTTTTGATACTCGAAATATGAGTTTAAATCAACTGTACCTTTATAGACTACGTTGCGATTAGATGAGCAATTATTCATGAGACGTTAAAACTGGAAATAAGCCGATGTTTTCTGGTGCAGGACGTTTTGCACTTGACTTTGTTTGCTGCTGCAGATTTCACTGAACAAACCTCATGATATTTCCACAAACAGAGCCAATTCTAACCTTTTTTTATATCTTAAAAGTGCGGTAAATTCTTCCCCCCTCCAACATTTTTTTTTACCAAACGGTCTGTTTTTGATTGAAGCCTAAAGGTCAGCTGTGGAGTTTTTTTTTTTAAAACATCTCGGACTGCAGCTTTGTGGCCAAAAGCTAACAAAAAAGCCCTCAACTCCCCTTGAAATAACGGAGATTTTTCTATCAAGCCTCTGAACACCCCATTTTCCTTCAGGAGGCTTAAGTTCTTTCATGTCTGTAATAACGTTGTATACAGTGTATGTATACACAGTAAGCTACAACAAGGTGATAATAAACCGGCTGCTATAGCTGCTCATGGTGAGGCTAAAGCCCAGCAGAATTAGCACTCCCCCTGCCAAACATTTATTTAAAAAAAAGAAAATTGACAGCATGTCAATAGGTTTTGATTTAACATCGCTGTGGTCGACTCGATCACAAAACCAGGCAATTTTAATCAAATTCTTCGACTTTTGTGCAGCAGCTTCACTGTAATGGAGCAGTGTGGGATTTTTACTGTCATCAAGAAGGGAAAAAGCTCTGATTGATGCCGGGTCATTTATTTTTTTGAAATTCTCAGTTTACAGCAACATGACCTTCAGTTTTCTTTTTGTTTTCCAGTATGCAATTGAACTGCTTGCATTTTTCATCTCTTAAAAGCTCTCAAAAGGTAAATATAAAGTACTCAGGCGCCTGGGTAGCTCACCTGGTAGAGAGCGCGCCCATATAAAGAGGCTTAGTCCTTTATATGACCTTAGACCTGCGGCCCTTTGCTGCATGTCGTTCCCTCTCTCTCTCTCTCTCCCCTTTCAAGTCTAAGCTGTCCTGTCGGAAATAAAGGCCTAAAGTGGCCAAAAAAATAAATCTAAAAAAAAATTAAAATAAAAGGTACTCACTGGATGTAATGTAACAAAACACTTTTACACACACACAAAAAAAAAAAAAAATCTGGATAGGGAAAGTGAAAAGAGCAGCGCTTGTCCCTCCCTCATTACCACCACTGAGGTGCTCTTGAGCAAGGCCCTTAACCTCCAACCGCTCCAGTGGAGCTGCTCAGTGGCCAGCTGATCAGACTGTGGTTATACTGGGCAGCTTCCATGTGTAACTGTGTGAATGTGACAGATCGTCGTTGCAAATGAGAATTTGTTCTCAATCGACTTACCTGGATAAATAAAGGTTAAATAAATGAAGAAAAAAAAACATATACTTGTTTTACCCTGTTATTATTACATATAAAACATGCACATCTCTCCTGTGTGGATCATATTTTCAACACATTTTTCAAATATTTTTGTTCCCTCACAAGTCTGGTCTTTTGGTTCAGAGCCAGTGTTTGAACACCCGCTGACTGATTACACCTCATCCAGTCCTCAATGGCCTGTGCTCGTCCTGGTGAGTGAGCCTGCTGTAGAAATAGATTAATTAGTCTGGTTTTCAGTGACATTTTTAAGTCCTGTGATGATACAAGATACATTATTTCTTAGGCGTTTTCATGTAACCAAAAATGGAACACAGAAAACATTTGATGATTAAAAAAAAGAAGTTAAGTACACTGAAGCACTAAAACTCACAAGCAATGATTGTAGTTATTAATGCATTTCCAAAACATTTGCCTCCATCAAATCCCCGAAACAGGCCTTGTAGACAAAACTCGCTCTCTCAAAAACAATTGACCTCATTCCTTCCCACACGCCTATCCATGTGCAGCTCCGTGTCCCTCCCCGGACCCAGAGCCAGCGTTTGAACCCCCCTTGACTGATTATACCCATGTATAATACATGTCATTGTCCTCTTAATACATCCATGATTATACCTGATACGGCTGCAGGAATCCCTCTCATCCAGGCCTCAATGGCCTCTGCAAGTGCTTTTCATCAGGCCTCAAGTGCTCTTAATGCACGAGTATCGTTGATAACATGAAGCTTACACACACGAGAACATGACCTTGTGAATGTGTTGTCTCCCTTAGGGTTGACATGTTTGTTTTGACTAAATATCAGATACCCTGCTGTCAGAGTGATGGATCATGTTCAACTACAGAGGATCAGCGTGTAATACCTGCTCTTCGATTTTATTTTCCCTGCATCTTTTATTCTTCGAATCATTCAGTGAGGTTTGAGTATAGTGTCTCTTAAAGATAATTCCATTATTCTGGTTTTCTGATGTCCCACGATGCTGTTTCTAAAGCTTTCCTATACCGCCAATAATTAAATTACAATGAAGAAACGCCAAAAAAAATAAACATTACTATTAGCCTCCATCAGTGCAATTCTTATAGCCATAATGATGTACACTGTTAGTAGACGGATGTTAAATAAATTGCATGAGGAATGACATATTTATACAGTACATGTGCTTATATTTTTTATGTTTGGCCAACAAACAAGTACACAGAATACGTGCATTGACAATATTGTACAATCTTTTAGAATTTCATACTCTTTTATCAGTTATTTTCCCTTTAATCCACATTCATGAAGATTTCTTTTAGAGTTAGACAACTGTTAAGGGAATATCTTGTGTTCTTGAAGTACAGTATATAGTGTACTGTAGATTGCTTTGAAGTTCTCAGTTTGATGTTGTGTAAGCTTGTATAGATTTTTTCTCCACATGTGAAGTTGCACTTATCTCTAAAAATGAGTGTAAAAAAACAAAACCATTGGGATTCTTGTCAAACATTCAATGTTTTTTTTCATTTAGGAATGAAGAATGAAGAGCATTAACACTGTTACCTAAATATTTCCCCCCAAGCAAACATTGTATACTTTTAAATAATTTCAAAGCAGCATGTGCATCTCAAGAAGCAAAGTGAAAATTATTTTCAGGAATCTTGCTTCACATTATTCCTCATGTTTTTACTTAAAGGAACAATCCAGGAACCAAAAAGAATCCCTCCAACACCAAAATTCAAAAGATAAACACTACAAAAAGTGTCCACGCACACACACACACACACACACACACACACACGCACACACACGCACACACGCGCACACACACGCACACACACGCACACACACACACACACACACACACACACACACACACACACACACACACACACACACACACTTTTACATGTTTATTAGGCCTACATGTTACTAAATGAAGTGCAAGTCTACATTATTAATGTTTTTGATCGAGTAATGATTGTGAATACAGTAGGCCTTTGACTTGTACATTTCGATGGCATTTCAACAAATAAAATGCCAGATATGCAGAGTGTACACAAATATGCCTTTGATTTATATCGACAAAAAATGACAGATTAGGCCTTTCAGGGTGATTTTCTCTATCGGGGGGAAATTCCCTATACGCATCTCTGAAAACGCTTGAATCAGTGAAGAAGTGGCTGTCTACTCTGTCTCTATCTGCCTGCTGTTAGTCATGCAGAGGCCTCCTGTCCTCTGGTAGACACAGAGGCACTTTCTCAGGGCTGCAGCTCGGCTCTGCTGTTCCGTGATAATGATAAGGCCTTAAATCCCTCTGTAGATTTGACCTTTGTCCCCACCCCTGCTTTATTTTTAAACTGTCTTTTGCGTTCAAGAGTTGTGATCTGGCCGATGCTAGGAGGATTAGGTGTATGTTTGGGCAGAGGTGACTCCAAGAGCCCCCCTCTGTTTGGTTTGGCAGTCCCGCAACCACCATACAGCTGCCGGCAAAACCCTGCTTGATCTACCAGATACCCAAAATCATTATGTGGTGTTTGTTATGGAGGGGGAGAAAAAGTGAGGAGAAAAGAAAAGAAAAGAAAAGAAAAAAGGTTTACTTTTGCTTGAGGAAGACTTTGAGGGTTTGGTCACTCAGACATGTTACAGACGTCTTTTCAAACTTGACTGAGATGTTTACATTCGACTTCCCCTTTTAAACTGTTATCAGCAGCCTGTTGACTGAGATCATGTTATACTGCATCACGTATTTAAACAATATTTGTGTTAAAAAACGACCAGAAGCACACAGTGTGCAAAATTATATGAAAATGTCTTTACAACACATAGGACACCTCCAGTATAACACCTTTGCATGGAATTAGGGAACAGTGGAAGAATTATTCAGAATATTTGATTAAGTAAAGTCACAAATATGTACTACATTGTCCAAATACTCCTTTATAAATAAAAATCCAGCAATAAAAATGATACTCTATTATCAGCAAAATGTATAAAAATGTTAAAAGTAAACTCATTCTGCAGGATGGCCCCTTTTGCAGTACTATATTCTTTAATTATTAGATTAGATTATTAATGATGCATTAAGTTGTTAGCAGAATGTTTATGTTGTAGCTGGAGAACTAATTTGAAATACTTTATATACTGTTCGGTAGTTTAACATTTTAAGATGACAACTTTAAATGAACGAATTAAATTCAATTACTGTAAATGAACTCGTGTCTATGGCTGTCAAATACAGAGGAGTAAAAAGTACTCACTATACAAAAAGTACAATGTTTCCTTATGCAGTTACAGTAAGAGTGTAAAGTAGAAGTCTATAGAAGTAAAGTACAAGTACCTAGTAACTGGAGTTAAGTACATGATGTACTAACTATGTTATTTTCCATCACTGGAATGAATCACAAAGCAAGTTTTGTTCAAAATTCTGAAATATTTGAACAATAAAGGTTTCTACATCTCATCTGTAAAGAAACCACAAAGAATAAAGACTGTAATAAAGTGAATACAGGCTCTGATTCAAACACTTTTTCTCGACTACCTGAAGCTGTCTGATGCATTTGAACAGTCAAGCAGTCCGTCATTCTTACGAAGACAAACTTGTCTCTGGCCTGACAGTTAATGGGTTTGGCCCACTGATTAATTGTGATGAATGGGAGCTCTTTCATAACCCATTGTGTAGCTGGCCCTGTATGCTGTCAGTGGTGCTGGATGCAAAAGCAGCAGCAGATACGGAGTCCAGTCAGTGTTTATACAGCAGAGAGAGGCAAACTACTGCCCCCTGTTGGCCAGAGGCTCTCACTCGGACACACTGCATGGAAGATGTGTTTTAGCTGCAGGTTTCCAAAAAGTTAAATTTTGTACATGATGGTGATATTTTTTTAAGACAGAAACAGGAAAGACACACACACACACACACACACACACACACACACACACACACACACACACACACACACACACACACAGAGACACAGGCCAAGGCCGTGCATTATAAACAAGATATTTATCTCCTGTTTCAATTCTTGTGGTAATATGAAAAACACATGAAAAATGTGGCTGCGAGCAGCGATCAGGGGGTTTAAACCCACATGGGAATGTTAATAATTTAAGGCTGTCAGGGGTCAAGAGCTACATGGGAATGTTGGGAATGTTGAGAGCAGAGTCTTTGGCAATCACAGACATAATTATATGAAAAACCCTCCACACAGAAGAGGTTTATTATTATTATTATTATTATTATTATTATTATTATTATTAGTAGTAGTAGTAGTAGTAGTAGTAGTAGTAGTAGTAGTAGTAGTTTTATGTTATGTTATATGTTTATCCAGTTTTTAATCAATGTAGTTGTTGTGATGACTTCACCGTTTCATGTTATTGGGGTAAAGTCTGTATGATGTACAGTATGTTTCAGTTTGTCCAGGAGTGTATAAATCTACTGTGAGTTATTGTAAGACACACCCTAACATACAGACCAGTAATACAGAAAGGTATTTGAGTCTCTAGACCAGGGGTGTCCAACTCAACTCCCCTAAGGGTCACACTGGAAAATCTGAATGACATCAAGGGCCAGACATGTAGAGTTTATTGCTTTTATGTCATTGAAAAAGTCAAACATCTTTGACTGTATTATTTCATGTGTCATATAGTCTTCTCACTTACAGTTTGGTCGACAAAAATGTTAAAGAAAATGCCAAAAAACGTCGGAAAAAGCATAAAAAATGTTGGGAAAGCTTAAAAAACGTTGAAAAAAGCGCCAAAATTCGTTGTGAACCTAAATTAATATGGGGGCCAGATAAAAATTTGCAAGGGACCGGATTTGGCCCGCGGGCATTTGACACATTTGCTCTAGACCCAAACATACTTGGTTTTATTATGTCATTTTTAATGCCAAAATAGTTATTTAACAGACATATCTAAATAATGGCATTTCAGAGTCCTTTAATATTGTTGTTTCCTTAATCAGATGTAAAGGAAACACTATTGACTACTTGCCTCTCATGGTCTTTTCTTACAAAATGCTGGTCTCTTTGAGAATAAAACCAGCTGCTTCCACCATTCATTTGCAAGTAACCAGGTTTTTCTTTTTCTTTTGGACTAACTACAGTATCAGGAACCTATGGTACTATACAGTATGTGTGGCTGTGGCTGTATCGTACATTTGTGAATACGTTTGAAGAAACTTTATTGTGGCCAGAAACTGATTACGTTGAGCAAGTTTTATTAGACAAGAAGAGATCAATTGTGTTGGAGATACTGCCTCTAATTTTGCAGCTGCACATATGAACTGATACCTGCGACTGTCCTGTTTTGTTGTACATTTTGTAGCATTTCATCTTAGCAACTCAACTCCTTCTAAACTAAAAGCATTAACTGTAATTTCTTAATTTTTACTAAAGGATTGAATTGTGATGTTTTACCATTTGCCAGATAATGACCTCATCTGTCTATCAAACAATGCGGGTTCTTCTTCCTTTAATCTCACTGGTTGGTGACGTTTGAGTTTCTGAAAGTGCTGCTCTTTTCTGTGGTGGCTTCACATGCTCTTGCTAATCCTGGGTTCAATTACATTCAGAGGCGGCAAATTAAATGTGGGGGACGTGCACCATTCCTGAACTCTTTACAGCCAACATACTGAGGCGGGACATAGATGTTTGTAATTAAAAATAAAGTGACTAAAATCAATATTTTTATAGTAATCTTGAAGATTTTCATGTAAATAAATGTCTGTTAAGTCACTATCTATCGCCGAATGAGGTAACACATAGTGATTGAGCCTATGGCCCACTGATGAAAGCCTGTATGTTTCAGAATTACGAACTGGGTGTCTGTTGCGACATTCCTGGGAAAAATCACAAGTGGTGCACAGTTAGTGACGCTTTTTCCATCACCCAGCAGTGTTTTGTCCGTCAGAGAGGGTAGGCGGAGCTAATGCAACAGACTCGCTCTTCAACCCACTTGTGTGTGAAGTGGCCCTGGTGCCAACTGGCAATAGACTGACGTCACACAGGTGGCATCTCTGGATATCTGGAAAGTGAGATCCAAAACCACACCAATTGCAATAACGCTTATCACCATAGTTGCCGCCAAAGAGAACAAAACGGAGATCTTTGCGATAGTAACTTTAACAATGGCTAAAATTAATATGTGTAATGTGAAAGGGGTCTAAGAGAATGAGAATCACCCAACTCTGCAGTTCCCCTCAGCTCGATGGAACATTTAAGCGTCTCTCAGGTTATTGTTTTCTGGTCTTTTTTGGTTCTCTCAACACTCTCATGGCGTCGTTTTCCATCCTCCGCTCAAAAGCCAACTGTACACAACCTGTCTGGCAACAAGTAGCATAAACAAAGTTAGCGTAGCTGGTGAACATAGTGAAGCATTCAGCAGCTAAAGAGACAGACTGATAGAGAATTAGTTGGTAGAGACCAAAAACAGAGCTAAAAGAGAGAGATCACTGGACTAACATTCATCAGATGGACACAAATGTGACTCTAAATGAATGATAATGTTGCTCTGTAACTGCTGGCTGTGTAAACAGTCATCTCTTTGCCAACACGTTCACCATATCAACCTAAAAGGGAATTTGTCAATGTTGTGTTCACAACTTCCTCTTACTGCTGCCCTCAAGTGGCCGAAAAATCTGTTGTTGCAGGTTTAACTGGTGAATGGGTTAATGTACTGGAAACCTAACTCATTTTTTTTAAAACAATAATGCAAAACTGTCATTTGTTTTCCTTGCACTCGTTTATTCTTTCATTCTCTCTGTGTTATGGCCCACATAGCTTCTACCATGCTCCCTCTCTCTCTCTCTCTCTCTCTCTCTCTCTCTCTCACACACTCACTCACACACACACACACACACACACACACACACACACACACACACACACACACACCGTGCAGCTCGACAAGATCTGAGGCCAGATATTTGATTTACACTGGTGGGGTCAAAGAGAATGCATTAGGGCCTTTTGCAGGAGAGGCACAGGGAACGGCCAAGAGTTATAAAGTGGTCGGATGGATGCTGACACATGGCCCTTCATAACAATCACTAGAAGAGTTAGATGCACTGGCCCTGACCTCCTCCTCACTAACACCATGATCTATACACTCCCGCCCCCAGCTCCTATTCCCCACACCCCGCCAAAAACACCAACTCCCATGTCCCGCCTGCAGAAATTCTGCCTAAAAGCTCATGTTTTTATTGTCCCCTTTTTAATCAAGTTGAGTGTTTAACACATTTGTGAGCTGAAAGTATTAGCTTTTGTTTCATTTCTAAATTATTATGAATAATTGTCACCTTACGCCATGGTATACTGAAGTTATCTCTTTTTATACATACTATAATCCGACTCTGAAGACACGGAGCAGAGGCTGAGTGACTCCCATTGTAATGTGTTATCTTTTAAGGTCTTTTGGGTTTTTATGTCTGTCGTAACTTCTCTTTATCTTTGTTTGAGCTGATTACACAGTGAAAGGATCCCCTGATGTATTTAACACACGTTTGAGCTATAAAATAACAAAAATAGCACTTGGTTTAGGCATTAACAAGTCCTTTTGGACCATCATATATCAAGACAGTTGTCGACTTTTTAGAATGTAATGTTTACATGTGTAGAATATATCATGTGCATTTCAGTACATGATAAAAACAAGGTACAGTAATGTAAAAAATGCAACAAATATGTAATTGAGTTTAAGTTGACCCTTTGAAATACGATAAATATAGTCAGGTGAGATTTTTCCGACAACAAAAAACAAAACATGAATGTCACATGTGAAGCTCCAAGAAAGTTGTTGTTGGTTGCGAGATGATAGTTGCTATATATGCATAGGAGTATATGTATAAATTTTATCCATAGACTGTAAAAATAAGGGTTTTAGCATGATTTTATATAAAAGGATTGAAGGATATTTCCAGTTTCTGATTTTTGACTGATTCTGACTATTTGATACGTCTTATTTTTTTAATCATTTTGGTTATCATTTATATCAGTAATGCTAAAATTGTACTTTAATTAATTAATGAGATCTGGGAGCAAGGTGCCATCACTACAACAAAGTCCAATGGGGCAGAGAAGAAGAGCAGACAGACAGGTTGTAAACACTTAGTACATATTGTCGCATGGCGCTCCCAAAAATGTTGTTAATAATCTCTCATTGCACAGAAACTCTCTGTGTGCACAAGTATATGTAGCCTAAGTCAAAGTTGGACTAGGAAGTTACTCTGTAAACTGTGTCTGATGTTTAACATGCATTTTCATCTTAAGTAGTTGGCTTACCCAGGGGTTTTGTAACCTGTCTGCTCCTGCTTGTTCCTACATCTTACTACTTTTTAGTGATTTACGTTCCCAGATCTCCGTAATTAATTTGGTGGGTATAATGTTATTGCTGATAGGAATGTCGCCCAACTCCTAATATGAGGATAACAGTAATGGATGGAAATGTACTTTAATTTGCATTGTCTTTGGCAGATTTTCTGGAAATCTAGTTAAAATTTGTGCTAAATTAGTTTTATTGATTCAATAAAGGAAATAGGGCAACTTATGCATATTGTAACATGTAAAAGTCTAAACAAAAACAAAAAATGAGAAGATGCTCTTCTACACAAACAATATCCTTCTTTATGACAGTTACATAATATTCTCCTGCCAATCCTCTCTCTCTCTCTCTCTCTCTCTCTCTCTCTCTCTCTCTCTCTCTCTCTCTCTCTCTCTCTCTCTCTCTCCAGGCCTCTCTCCATGTTTACATCACTTTTTATAACTCCAGAATGACACAGACCTACTACAGCCCAAGTACTACACACACACACACACACACACACACACACACACACACACACACACACACACACACACACACACTTGTGTCTGGACAGCATCAGACAACACTTCAAAGTGCAGGATCCCCCTTTTTACAAGCCATATTAGGCTCACATCAAAGCCCACTCTGTGCTTCAGACCAGTGTTTTTTGGTCAAAAGAACGTCTCTGCCTCACAGCGCAGTGATGAAGCACCGTGACACAGCGGAATACTTGCATAGAGATATTAAAACATGGACTCAGACCAGGGCACTGAGGCTTTGACCTTTGAACTCCTTACTATCAGCTGCATGTCATGTCAGGGAGTCAGGGATGTTCTACTTTTCTGGATGCATGCAGTGTGACATAAAACTAGCATTTGCTTTTCTGAAGACGTTTGATGATCTCCATCTTTGCTTTACTGTGATTTAAGCTTCACGGAGTAAAAACTGAGGTCACCAGTGTTGGAAATCTGTGTTTGAAGAGCTGCTGCATTTTCACAACTCTATATAATTATGCCCAAAATGTTCTTGCTTCCCAACAGGATTTGGCAGCAGTTCATAATGAATCCAGACTATATACTGTATCACATTTTCTTAGTGTTACTTATAATTAAACTAAACCATCTAAAGCTACATAATCTATCTCATCTCAGTCTTAAATAAACTATCATGTTGTTGACAAGTTTGTGTATAAGCACAGTTTTGATATAGTTTATACTAAAACCTTTTCCTGACACAGAAAACAGTAATGCTTTGTCTTCTCGTTCATTTCATATTTCTGTGTTACTGGACCAATTTTTCTGTTTATACAGGGGGTCGAAAAAACATTGAGGTAAATTTCAAGGCAATCTTTTTTTCTCCTTCTCCTGTCGATAATCTCCTGATGAAAAGCACTTCAAAGCGTCACGCAGAGCCCTGCTTAGCCATTGTTGCCTTAGTGTGTTTCATGCCTGGATTCTCATGCAGCCAGAGTCCTGGTGAAACACTGGCTGTGTCATTAGAAAGAATGGTGTTGTCAGAGCGCTGAGAAACCACATACATCATGCCTTTCCAACTGTAACCATGGCAGCAACAAAATAAATAATGAGGGTCATTACGCAAAATAATGTTGACAAAGAGCAACTATCTGTCTTTTTGACAACAGCCGAGTCCTTCGATAAACAGAGCAGCACCCACGGCTGCTCACAAACAATGTAGCCTTTGTTCAAAAAACATTTTTTTCCTCCTTAGCATTAGTTTAATTTCAAGAAAGTGTACACAAGAAAGTTGATCAAGACTTTATGTGTTGTAAATGGCTGGATGGTACTGTTAGGCCACCGTGCAAGAGTCAAAATCTGTTGCTGCAAGAATATTTACATGCAGATCAGTTGGGCTGTCATGTACTATGCCCAAAGTCTTTAACACCCCAATATCTTCTTATATCCACTTTTATCCATTGTTTGAATCTTCACTTCAATCCTCACTGTAATGGCTAAATACTGAATCAATTTAAAAGTTTTTTTGAACAAAAGCGTAACTACTTTTACACGATACATAATTGCCACTTGGCATGAAATGACAGCAAACATTGTCCACAGTAAAGAAAAAGTCAGACAACATTTTTCCTTTTGCGTTTCACTCGCCACTCCTCGCGCCCTGCCAAACAGACATGTAGGGCACCTATTCATCTGCATTTGTTTGAGACCCAGCTTGTTTTTCCAATGAGCCACATTTTAAAGGGAAACTCCCAAAGAAGTTGACGTTGTGCAACCGTACCACCCATCATTTACTTACCATCACAGGGCTGCCGTCGTCCAATGGTCCCCCCCCCCTACCTCTCTATATGTGCAGTTGCTCTCTCTCAAGTTACAAAGTTAAAACCAGACTACATTATGTCTACAGAAGATACACTTCTATACTATTGTGTAATGCTTGTTTTATAACCAAGAATATGACTTACCGGTACATAACTCACATCGTCTGCTCAGATGCAGAGGGAAATACATTTTTCATTCCACTACATGTAGTGTACTACTTATATTTGCAGATTATGATTTTATTTTATATTAAAATATGTTGCATCAGTACAGATTAAACTGTCCAACAGTATACAAAGTAGTTCAAATGAGCTCTACATTGACCAGCTATACCATTAAAATACTGTTTACATGTTAATGGATCAGTAATCATATTAAAATATATGTATAACAGTATAGTATAAGAGTCTAAAAAGGACCCTGCCCAACAAGTATATGAATTCTTAATAGTACCTTCCTGATTTGTACTTTTGTACTTTTAATCAAGTAAAATGTGAAATGTTGAACTTCTACTTGTCACTGAGTATTTTTTGTGGTTTTGTTACTTTAAGTAAAATGTATGAGTACATCTTCCGCTTTTAAAGGTTATTCAGGGTAAAGTGACCTTTTTCTGAAATGCAATGCAAAAAATCCGAAAATTAAGCCTAATTTACGGGATTATTTTACATTACAACCAGGCAGTTTGCCTTTAACTACACTTTGCTGTTGCAGTGGAATGCCCCTTTACAAGAAAGGTCACGAGTTGGTCGATCACACAAACCCAGTAAAAAAACAAACAGTAAGCTTTAGCAGCAAGAAAGCAGTCTGGTGATTTGGTTCGCTTTAACATAATGTGCCGAATTAATTAAAAGTTTATAGCACTCAATTTGGGCCCAATCGTTACTGTAGGGTGCAATTAAACAAAGAGTGCTTATCCAGAGGTGTACTGTTAGCTGTCAAAGTTATGACCAAGGAGGAGCAAGAAGTTGGCTGACAGTGAAGAAAACCAAAACAAAAGCCTCACACCTCTGTTGTCCTTCAGGCCAAAAACCCATCAGCTGAAGTGGATGAATACAACACAAAGCTATTTCTCTGCTAACAATGCTGGTTTGTACAAAAATAGGTCTATGGAGACATTTTTACAGCTGAAATTAAAACAAAACAAAAAAAAGACCCCAAATGACGGCAGTGTTGCCGTTAAAGAGCTGCATGCATTAAACCGACTGCTAACATTTTTTATGTTTTTCTGGCAGTGAGTGCAAACAATCCCCATTTTCACATTAACATGCTGTTACTTGGTTTTTCTTTTTTTCTTTTTTGTATGCAGAATGAGTCACTCCAAGGCGTTTTTGCTGCAGAGTAAACCGGGCATTAACTCCCATTCATCAAACAGGTATGTGTGTGTTGTCTTTGCTCACAGGAGGGATGCAGAGAAAAAAGGTCAGTGAGTTATTTTAGCAGTGTTTGGGCTTCCCTCCAAGCCTTCATACCATCCCTGAACCGTCCTATCTTCTACACAGAGGCCTGGGGCGGCGAAGGGGACGGCAGAATCCCTGCAGGATTAACACAAAGTCCTCTAATGGAGCCTGAGGTGCAGGGACCCTGCACACTGCAACAAAATGTAAAGATCACCACTTGAGCTTTAGGTACTTAACTTAGATACTCAACTGGTCTGGCTCCTGGTGTTCAGCAGCAGTGTGGTCAGTGTTTGTGAATGCTAATGGATAAATGGTGATTGTTAAAAATGGAAATTGGCATTAGCAGTTCGCAAATGGATGTCAGAGCCTGCTATGGTGCTCCTGGGTTGATTTAATTCTCTGTAATTATTCAATTAAGTTTTTTCTAGTGTCTGTGGCTGCATATAATATAAGCCAGGAGTATGTTTCTGCTAATTTCTAATTAGCCCTAATCCCAGTTTAATGTTGAATTTACTCACTTCTGCGCCTGGATTTTAACTGGTGCTTCAATCTATTTTCAGACTCAGTGCCTCTTTCTGCTCGTGGCCTATTCTTTAAAAAAAAAATTTGCATGTCATAAATTTCAAACCACTCATTAACCAACTTCCTAAAACTACATCACTGCTGACAAACTATGAGGAAATGGTCATTTGCTATTGTTTGAACAGGGACTCATATCTCCTGCAAAGAGACAGAGAGGACAAAGAGGTAAAGAGAGATAGGCCACGTCTACCAAAGCCTCCCAGATTCATTTACCCAAACGATCTCCAAGTTATTGGGCATTAACAAGGATCTAATGGGCTAATTGCCAGTAATGATTGTTATCAGTGAAGCTTAGGCGGCCTATTGCCCAGTGTGAAGTGTGAATTGTGTGTGTGTGTGTGTGTGTGTGTGTGTGTGAGCGTCCTCACCCTGAGGAAGGGCTCTTGGGTAATCCTGTGTTGACCAGAGGGCTTCGTGGTCCATTACAGGTCACGGCTCTAGACAGAGAGTAAACAAATTCCTAACTAACGAGGGATGAGGAGGGAGGAGGCCAACCTTCACACCCTCCTCTCCTCCTCCTGAACACACAATGTGTCTTGTGTCGTGGATGTAAATCCAGACGTGACAAATTACTACTACTTTTGTTACAGTGGTTGTTGAATTTTGGTTCACTTTGAGCCTAATTTTTTATTCTTTACGTTGCAGCTATAATTGTACAACTGCTACACATACATAAACATTAAATAATAAACATGAGGAACTGACATGCAGAAATATGGATAACATGTTGATAAAATTAAACAAATAAAGTAAGGTACATTATTGTACGTCTTTTAAAATCAGGCTAAATCTGTATATATAGCCAAAGTTTGCCTGGTTATTGTTGGTGGTATTGATAATATAATTTCATTATTTGTGTTTTGGATGATGATATACAGTAGGTGTTGATTGTGTTGGTTTGTTGGAAGTATGATGTCATCTTGGACTGTTTTGGTAAGGTTTATTGCAGGTTTTCACTAAAAAAGAATTTGCTTTGGTGTTTGGTGCATTAAATAGACATAGAGAAAATAAAAATAAAGGCAGGGTACTGCAACAGTCAAGAGCATAAGTATAGAGTAGAAACATATCGATTAATCTACCAAATATTTTCTCAATTAGACATTTGGTCTAGTAAAGCAAAAAATGCCCAATCACAAGTTCCCAGAGCCTACAGTAAGGTGACATCTTAAACTGTCTCATTTTGTTCAATTAAAGCTATTGTGTGTAGTTTCTGCCGCCCCCATGAGGAACTCTAAGTAATGACAGCAAACGGAGGATTAAAAAAACATGATGGACTCTTCAGAAGAGGTCATTATCTTCACTCGAGTTTCTGCACGGGAAAGTCACCAGACGACACAATCTTCTGAACATAGCCATACTGAGAAATACAGAGAGAGTTGTGTGAAGTCTTAATTAGCTTTGTAGCAACTCATTTGGCAATGGCTCAAATGTAATGGACGTTCATTAATATCAAAAAGTTACGCACTAAAGCTTTAACAGTCCAAAATCCAATAAAATTAATTTTACTATCATAGAAGATGAAGAAAACCAGAACATGTTTTAGTAGTACTGGAACCAGGATTTAAGTGCCATTTTTGCTTAAAAAATGTAACTATTAATCAAAAATCTAAATTGAATTGAGTTATAGTCTCAGCTCTACTTCAGTGATATTTTAATTAAGTTTGTATCTGCATGGTTCAATTTGTCTTTGTCTTCCCCTCCATCAGTGCTTAGTCACCATCTTTTCTCATCAAACTACGTATGAAATGTGTTAAAAAAAAGGCTCTTAACACTGAAGTACTATGGAGATAAAGCCAAGCTCTTAATCTTCAGGTCACCCCGTCAGTGGCAAAAGGCAGTAGCCGATTTTTACTGAAAGCTTTTAACATGAATACCAAATACATTTAAGCCGGCTCCGTCCACGAGTTGACACTTCCTCTCGCCCTGCGCTCCACGCCTGGTTTACACAAGCAGCCGCTGACAGTGAATTGTTTCCTCCATGTTAACATGCAGATCAGATAAGGACAACATTCCCGCCCTCACTAAGACTCTGGAAAGCAGTAACTCACAAATCCATCCTCTCAGACAGTGACAGCAGTGGGAAAGCCACGCCGTTACACAACATATCAGCTTATCTTTAACTCATGATGCGTCATACAAACATAGCAGCCTAAAAGGCTTCTGTAAGCAGAGATGATGCTGTAATTCAAGTTGTAATTGCAGAATTCCTGCTACTGATTCTATAATTCTGTATTTGTCTAAATGAAAAACGTTTTTGTGTGTGTGTGTTTTGATAAATTGACCTTAGTAACCTTGGCAACCCTTCTTTTAAGTGAACTTCGGAATTAAATTCAGATTGAAATCCAATTGAAGTGTGAGTGAGCATGTTCCTTGCTGTTCCACTTTATTATCACAGAGTCGCTGGCTGGTTTTCATAAGCTTAGTGTGTGCAGGTCTCTGACGTCACATTAAAGGATTTTTGGGTACTGGTTCAACATTTTTCAGTTACCTCACACTGCAGTTTGGAGCTGACTCTGTGTTAAGTTGTGTCCTGCAGTTTTAGTTTGTTAGTTTTAGTTAATTAGTTAGTTAAATAAGTGTCATTAAAAAATCAGGGCACACTGTTAAAGTGTTCGTGCTGATAAACTGCAAAGAAGGATAATTTTGTGGAAAGCTTATAAACCCCCAAAATCTTGGCATTACATTGTGAACATTTTGGGAAATGTATCAGCAAAACCTCTCTGTGGGAGACAGAGAAAAAAAAGACATGATCAATGTTGATGTAAATTTACAGCCTCTGGCTTGAAATGACATGAGAAAACATAATTCACAGTGACATTATCTCTTAGACAGTGAAAGGAGTAACACAGATCACAGATCAGATCTTCAGGTCTTACATGGTGGCCTCAGGGGTGTAAATACTTATTAAAAAATGCTAACATTTTTGACACTTTTGCACAGTATCCACACACACACACACACACACACACACACACACACACACACATTACAACATCCCGCCTGTCACGTCAGAACAATGACACATAACTCCAGCTCTTTTAGTTTTCAGACGGTGCAGCAGCCGGACGCCCCGGAGCGGTGTCTCCCCCTGACGCCACACATGTCATACTAACATGTCACCAATGTCAGCTCTGTTTTAACACCTTGGGGAAGATATGGGCGGAAAAGCAGCAGTCCAGTTGACAGACAGCCTCCTCTGACCCGACTTTCACCGCAAACCCTCCTGTAAAGACTGTGATGCACGAGCAAAATATTGAGACAATGTGAACGTTGCCCTCAGAGATTTGTTAACATGATGTAGGCCTACATACAGTAGCTGTAGGCAGTGATGTAATCAGCTAACCTCTTCATTTAGGGTCAAACAGCCATCACTTTTTAAAATATCATCAACTTCCAACTTGTATTCATTTATAATAAATTGTGCAACATAATGCAATGCATTTTTTTCAGGTTAGTCAATGTTGTGTCTTAGTAAAAGAAAAGGAATCACCAACAATTTAAATTAATTTATCAGCCATTTGCTGGTTTGTGCTTGTTAAATGTGAGGATTTGTTGCATTGTTAACTGAATGTGTTTGGGCTGTTGGTTGGACAAAAACAGCAACTTTAGAATGTCACCTTTGTGACATTTGATAGGTGAACGATTGATTAAATGAAAAAATAATCAGCGGATGAATCGATAATGTATTAGTTGTCAGTTGCAGTTCAATCGTTCAATTCAAGACGTGGTGAATCAAACAAGACATGAGTTTACCACGTAGGCCGTTATAGATCATATTACATATCATAATATTGTTTTTAGGGGGTCTAGTGTTTTGTTTAAACCAAGCTAGCTTATATTTGAGTAAGCTTTACATTATTTATTTATATTAATTGGTAACTGCCTATGATTCTGATTACATTTGCTGTATAAAAATAATAGAAGAATTGTGCCTCCTGTAAACTGATTTTTATATACTACTAATTTGTGTTCCTAAATATGTTTTGAGGGAAACTTCATTGCTGCCTAAATTATGTTCACTTTCAACATTTTTTCTTTTAGTGTAGGAAGTGCAACATTTATTGCACGCTTGTCATATGGAGGTGAATAGTGGGCATACAAAGTGCAGGACTGTAACACTGGAGATCCCGAGTTTGCATCCAAGTTGGGCAAGCTAACACATCCACATCGTGCTCTAAGTCACTCCAGACTTTTTCAAATTTTTTTGTCTTTCCCTAACCTTAACCAAGTGCTGTGAATGTTTAAACATGACCATCAAAGAATCATGCTTTAGTTGCTACAAGTGGATATTGCAGGAAAAATAATAGTTTTAATCTTTTAATCAGTTCATTAAACATGTTTCTGTTTCTAACAGGTAGCAGAGAGCAGTTGAGCCTCTGTCCTCTCTGCATGAAGAGTGTGGGATTGTTGGTTTAGAAAATGCAGGGTTTGTTGAATCTTTCATGACAAGCAAACACACCGAACTTCATCACCATCCAAACACGAGAGCAGGTTCCACGCCGCGCTGTGACGAAAGAAAACATCATCTGCCAACAGGGAAACACAAACACACACACACACACACACACACACACACACACACACACACACACACACACACACACACACACACACACACACACACACACACACTCACTCACTCACTCACTCACTCACTCACTCACTCACTCACTCAATCACTCACTCACTCACTCTTGCTTTTACTCTCCACCAGATATTGACAAATATCACAAAACAGAAACACTTTTTTCGTAATGAATGATTAAATACCTCCTTCCTTGACATGTAGGTCATTCAATTGATCAATAACCAGCACATGTAACCTCTCTGCTGTCACAAACACAGCTGGTCAGTAATGATCACCACATATTTCCCTCTGAATAGGCAACCGAGGTGTTTCTCGTGATAGTTTTCTCTCTGATAAGCACACAGTTTCGAGATCGGGCCGCTGCAGTTCCTGTCGCAACACAACGCCAGGAGGTAACCATTCACTAAGAGTCAACAAGACCCCTCGACAAACACAACGCACACAGGTACACATGTAAAACTACACGCTGGAATGTCCTCAGGCAGACCGAGCAGGTGAATTCAGGTCGATCCTGAGTATGCAATAGATGAGACAGCAGAGAGGAGGAATGTTTAAGTCCTAACCTGATTGTGCCTGTAGATAGAACCCTTTCTAAATTCTATTTTAGGTTATTGCTCATGGCATATGTTAAAAAAAGGTGTATACATTGTAATTAATGGCTTTATCAGTGGTTAAACAGCTCTCAATTAATGTTCTTTACACCGTAACAATGACAAAATGGAGAAAAGAGAATAACCTTTTGGTTTTCAGGTTGTGAAAAATCTATTCAGTCTTCCAGGAGAGCGCTGTAGAATAAAAAATGTAGTTAATTTAAAACGCATTAAGAAGTAGGCTATTTCTGCATACTTGATGACTTATTATAGAGTAGGTAAGTTGTTAATAACCATAACTGTGTGGCTTTTTTACGAGTTGTGGTCTTTGCCCAGTTTTTTGTATGTATAAATCTAGATTTCCCCCATATTTCCATTAGAACTTTTGCCCCCAGCTTAATAATTAGCATTTTAAGTGATATGATGAGTCTTTGTTATCAAGGAATGTCACTAGAAATAAATAATAAATAAAGAAAAGTAGATTATTAATCAAAGACCATGCATTTCTCTGTGTGATAAGCCTTGTCATGTCTGCAGTTGTTACTAAGTTGTTATTAAATTGATTTAGCTAAAGGAAGGTCAAACTGTCCATTAAAAGGATATTCCTGGTAAATTAAAGAAAAACTCAACTCCAAGCTGATAATCAGTCTTTCACTGCCCTCTGTGGTTGAAAGTTTCAAGTCTGTTTGGTATCGCTGAGCCTGTCTCACCTGTAACCACACCCGGCAGTGAGGTCACGATGTACTGACACACCCTGGAGAACATTTCTACATCGCTACAGGAAGGTGACATTTTAAAACCACTGCAGAATGGAAAAAAGAGTGTCATGCTGGAGGAGGATAAACACCAACCAGAGGGATTTCTTTTGTTTGTGTGTTGTTTTCATAAATGGCTAATTTACGTACTACAAAGGATTATTATATGATTTTAGTTTTGGGATTTTGTATTTTTTTGTTTTGTTTTTTTGCACCAAATACGAATTTTGGGCTGATCTAGTACCTGAGAAATCAAGGTATTGCTTTACATTAATGTAAAACATTACCATCCAAAATGACCATAAAGCATTCCTGCTTATTGATTTGAATGGCCTATTACACCTAGAGATATTAACATCATAGCTGCTTTAATACGAATGGTTGACAAATAATGTCTCACAGTGTATACCCTCATATCGCATAACACCAACAAAGCTGTTAGTTCTAACTTATAAAGTATGCCTTATTATAAAGTGGTTTTCATTGTCTTTAAATATAAGTATAAAAATACTTATATAAAAATATAAGTGGGTTGACAATATTCAACCTGAGGGTCAAATGAGCACACAGACCATTCAGTGGTGTCATGCCGGCTGTTTGCCCACCAAACGCCACAACAAACAGCATGACAGTGAGGACAAAGGCTTCATCAGCTCCACACATTCAGCCCTGTTAAC
This sequence comes from Zingel zingel, assembly GCA_023566125.1. NCBI lineage: Eukaryota > Metazoa > Chordata > Actinopteri > Perciformes > Percidae > Zingel > Zingel zingel. The sequence continues at coordinate 11,067,989 of CM042328.1, read as the reverse complement.
ACACGTAGAAAATTAGACACCAGTTTCTCTCCTCAAACAGCATGTGCTGTTAATAAGAAGATGAAGAACACTCAGATGAAGACATCTGCGGATGAATTCCTCAGATTCTTTCCTTCTGTGTATGTGTGTGTGTGTGTGTGTGTGTGTGTGTGTGTGTGTGTGTGTGTGTGTGTGTGTGTGTGTGTGTGTGTGTGTGTGTGTGCGCGCGCACACGCGCTTACAAAGTGCCAGCGATTACCCCCATGTAATCAAATGGTGAAGTTACCACAGTTTGTCTTTAAAGCTTCCCAGTCTCTCTCTCTCTCTCTCTCTCTCTCTGTGGGTCCGTCAGCGGCCGAGAGGGATGAAACAAATCTTATAAATACTATCATTGAGGAAGGGAATGTACCTTAACAAGGTAATTCTAGAGGCTGCCTCAGCACAGCCAATGTGGACCAGCTGTGCAGACTAATCTGTTACCTTACAGAGGATTTGGGGCGACCATGTCAAGTTTAATTGAGCATTAATTATAAACAGCACAATTTCCCAACCCGATGGATCTGGTGCGTGATTAGGGGGGACCCTGATTTGGATTCATTGAGTCTAATTTTCTCTCTCTTTGGTCCCTCACACTCTTTCTTCCTGTTGGTCTTTGGCTGATCTCCGGTTACATTGGCTGGTTTAGGTCTCCATTATTTGAGTTTTTATTTTTCAAAGACAAATCTGGAAACGTTTGTGTTTGGTTGGTTAAAAACAGATTGGATTTAAAAACTACTATCAAAATTACAACTTTAAAGGGATCTGTAGTGTAACCATTTATTATATACGTTTTAGACATGTTAGCTGCATGGCTCTCGAGATGACAATATTTGGTTCAGACTGAAATATCTCAACAATTATTAAATGGATTGCCATGACATTTTTTACATTCCTTCATGGTCCCAAGAGGATGAATCCCTCTGTCTTTAGGGATCCCCTGATATTGTTTGCAATGTAACCAGCATTTGTAGTTTTTAGTGAAACATCTTGACAACTATTGCCATGACATTTTTTATTTGACATTTATGAAACAAACTGCGGTCTATGTTGTTCTATGAGATCTCAGGTGTCTGCTCAATAATGCATACACCAACCTGTACTACACACAACACATTTAGTCTGACTGCGCTTTGTTCAGCTCTTATCAGCCTGTTCTTCTCAGCTGAAGTGTTTGTTTCAAATACAGCACTTAACCCAGACCTCTGCTGTGTGTGTGTCTGTGTGTGTGTGTGTGTGTGTGTGATTGTGGTTGTGGTTGTGGTTGTGTGTCTGTCTTTTTCCATATGCGTGCCTTAAGCAGAGGAGTGTGTGTATATTGTGTGCACATGTTTGCATGCACACAGTATGCACATATAGGAACAGTGTGTGTTTGTATATAGTGTGTTTGTGTGCATACTGTAAACATTTCCTACTGATTGCATGTATACATATACATGTGGTGATGACCAGAGACACTTGACAAACTGTTTGAACTGTAGTCAGTCGTGGACAGAGGAAGCTCTGTCTGTGTTCGTGCGTGCGTGCATGTAGAGAGATGTATGAGCTCTCACAGTTAAGACAGACTGACTGTAGTAAAGTCTTCACTGAATCCTCTACAATGTGTTTCTGTAGCAGCTGTGAGATGATCTCTCTCTGAGGATTTTCTTCAGCAGCAGCTTCTGTTCTGTTCCTGTGTAACCTGCAGGGCATCTGGAACACCTTCAGCCATTAGCAGCTGATTTCTGACACCTTTTGAAAGCACGTAAAATCTCTCTCTGGCTCATATGTCATATGGCAGTGCATTCAGCCACCACTATTCTTTCATCAATGTTCATATTACATTGTAATAAATAGACATACATCGGGGTCAAATGTTTCCACCACCAACCTAGTAAAATCAATAACAAAGAATTGTGAAATAAAAGCATCATACATAAAAGCATCATACATAAAAGCAACATACACTACACACATTGTCAAATTGGTACATTTGAAGCTATTAAACTAGTCACAAAGTAATGCAATAGCACTTGATCAGATAATCACATCACTCACTCAGTACAGCTACTGTTATGGGCGGACTCGTCACAGGGGTTGACTGACCTGCATTGCTGATGGCACTTGACTGGTCACTGCAAGTCTCTACTGCTTCTACTTATGTCAGTTCTTACTTGAACTTTAGTATTCATTTTTGTGATTGATGTTTGTCCCACTGTATGTAAATGTATCTACTGTTAAATTGTCCTAAAGCTGCAAGAGGTAGTGAACATAAAGGAATATTAAAAAAAGAATATAAACCCTAACAAGGGTTGTAATTAACTAATTGTTTGCAAGCGAGTAGCAAATGTTTTTTCAAACATGCACTTACTGATAATGATACAATAGTAGGAGAAAAGGGGAAAGAAGTTTAAAAATGTAGACAGCTTATTTTCCTTATTAATACTTAGACACTTATTATTGCTTATGCACATCCATAAACTGTATTTGATTGAGTTGAACTGACCTGACTTGAGAAGGAGAGGGAGGACAGGAGGGTTTGAGAAAAGGATAAGAGGATGAATGGATAGATGGAGGGCTGGAGGATGAGACTAGGGAGGGCAGAGGGAGGAAGGCAGTGTTGTTTTATCTTGACCGGCTCAGAGTGGTCCCCCCCTCAGTCAAATATACACATCTGACCCTGAAGCTTTCATCTCCGCTCAGAGAAAAAGACAGAGTCGTGCTGCTGGCGGAGGATATACAGTGAAAAACAAGCTGTCCTCAGCTAAAACAGGCAGGGATGGCCGGCTGACACGAGAGGGGGGAAGTGGGAGGGTGTCATAGTGTAAACACAACTCAATCCTCTGAGGCCATGATGTGTTCTTTGTGAGTAGGGAAGTCAAATTGGGTGTAGCGTGTTGGCGTTTTCTCCGCTCTCAGCCGGGTGGGAGCTGCATTGAGTTTAACGTGGTCGTCTTTGGATCAGTGGACAGAGAGAGAACTAAAACTGCCAGCGGTTAGATTTTCATTGCAGATTTGTGGAAAAACTTAATGGGTAAAGAATTAATGTCACACCTGCTTGCTCTTGGGGGGAATTGTTGGGTATTTGTAGAGTAGATTTTAGAGTAATGGTCTAGACCTACTCTATCTTTAAAGTGTCCTGAGATAACTTCTGTTATGAATTGACACTATAGATAAAATGTAATTGAAATTAAGCCCGAGATGGAAAACTTAAAGGTGCACTGTGGAGTTTTATTGTAAAAAAACAAAATGTATGTTTGCATTTAGTGTTAATTACCAAAACACATTGTGTGTATGACATCTGTGTTGAGAGCATTTCCAAGCAGATTTTTTGGAAACAACAAATCCTGCATAGTTGACGTCCATGTTTGCTAGCTACCAGTCTCCTTCTGCTCTGCCTCTGTTGGTGCATTTGTTTCTTATACCGCCAGCGACTATCGATCAGTGGAAAGGCGTGAAATCGGCAGCAGGAATGTTTATTGCATCAACCGCATGCTTACGCAAGTGCATGTGTGTCCCAGTGTGCATGAACGATACAAACAAAAACACTGCTACATAGCACAACTAGTGGTCAAGAACTGCAACAAGTACATTTAAATGAATTCAAAATTAGTTGAAAAAATAGGTTTCTTTCTTCTTGGTTTGATGAACATGTTGTACATGTATGTTTGTTCCAGCCCTTCACGAAGGCCCTGTAAATCACACTTTGAGTGAAAAATTGAAATTGTTTTTTTTGTAGAAAATTCTGTGTTTGTGCACTTTATTTTTTTATATATATTTCCCTGCAATCCAATTTGACGTATTAAATTCTTTTGGAAATCTTGAAGCCTTCACAAGAGCTGAATTAAGTTTTGTGGGTATAAACTTTCATCTAATATTTGTAATTAGTATATAAAAACGTGTTATGGCATCTTTTGATCTCCTGATAACCTCAAGGTTTAATGGCATGTTTTATCAAGGCAAACAGTCCATTGCATACTTTTTTATTTCCCGACCCTTCAAATGAGCCTTCTTTTTGGTCTCCTTTTTCTAGAAAAGAAATCAGTCTTCTTGTCGTACAGTAGCCTTTCTTCCAATGCAGCAGCAGGTCTGTGGCTGAGAGGTTTTGGTTACAGACTAATGATCAGTAACAGATTCATCTTTAGAGGCTTAACCTGTGAGAGAAAAAGAGAGAGAAAAACTCCAAGACAAATGACATACATGTTACATGGTTGAGATGAAGAGTCATTTTAACATGTCTGACTGTCATACCATCCGCTCCATTCCTGCCCTCCTCTCCTCCGATCATTCCTCAGTGTCATGTTGTGAATGAGCCAGAACGTGGACGTAAAGATGATCTGAAGTCTGCCAGGCTTGTGGAAATAAAAAGCTCCTTGAGGTCTAGACATCACTGACATTCTCTCTGATCACCTGTGGCCTCCTCACCATATGTTTCTGCTCATCAACATTTTTAGTTTTCGATCAATTCGATTTTTTCTCTTGACGACAACGATTGCGTTTCACGAATGCGTGCAAAATGGTTGCTGCTTTGAAGTGGCAAAATCAATTGTAATAAGTTGCTGACATGATACCATCTGCTCGAAATGGCACTACTCCTCCACCACAAGAACATACTTTTCCAAATGACACATTCCTCCACCCCGGTTATGTTTCAGATGCATTCTCATGTAGACACTGGCAGCAACTTTGAAGCTAAGAATTAAAAACATGGTCAGTAGCAGGGTATTCACATGGTTTCTAAATCACAAAAATCAACTGTGAAAGACTTGTGAACTACTGATTTGTAACATATTTGGTAGGGAAATAGTGTAGGTGAAAGTTGTGGAAGTTGTGTTTTTCTGTGTAACCCTCCTGTATGTCAATCTGTAGGCTATGTGTAATATGACTTACTGTTTTCGTTCACTGTTCGTACTGATACAATAAGTAATGCACACTATAATTTGTGTATGCTGTAATCCATGTAATCGTGAGCCAGGTTATGGAGGGTTGCCTCTCAAGAAGAAGTCAGGAGATGTATTATAAAGAGCAACAATGTCTGTGTAGAGAGTAGGTTGGGGTGGGAGGATGGGTCAAATACAAGACTTTTACCTGTTTGTGTCCCGTGTGAAAGCAAAAGTCAAAGTTGACATATGTACTTATTTGAACCCAAACCACAATATTTTCCTAAACCTAACCAATTAGTTGTATCGTACAAACGGTTGTTTGAGGAGATGTTGAATATGAACATACTGAGTTTAAGAGGCTTGGATTGCTGCAAGAATCTAAAAGCCCCCCTAAAAAAAGCCTTAAACTCCTTTGGTGGCCTCCTGTAATAATGTTTTTAGCCACACTTGGTTCCAGGGGGGGCAAAGTCAGTCTTTGGTCCAGCTTGAAACGTCTCAACTATTCAAAAGATTGCCATCAAATTTGGTACAGATATTCATGTTCCCCAGAGAATGAAGCCTAATAACTTTGGTGATCCCCTGACTTTTCCTTTAGCGCCACCATGAGGTTCACATTTATGGTTTTAAGTGAATTGTTTTGGTAATTCTCAGATTGATTGCTATGAAATCTGCTGGCAACGTTTATGTTCCCTTCAAGACAAATTCTCGATATATCTTTTTATCTAGTGCTATTATCGGGTCTAACAAATTGTCCAATGCTTTCCTGTACATACCTGTATAGTTCACTTTGTGTTCAGTGCTATTTAGTAGATGCTTTAGCATGCTAACACACTAAACTAAGATGGAGCACTTGGTAAACAAAGCACCAACTACACCTCTGCTTCAAACACTATTTCTACAGCTGTATTAATATAACTACCACCACTAATACTAGTAATACATCAGACTAGTATTATAGCAGCAATATGAGCTCCTGTCTGTTATTTGTATGTTTGTTGGTTCTAATTAATGAGTGTTTGTGTTGTCGGGCTGCTAACAGGGGCGACGGCAGGCAGCTCTCTGGTTTCAGATTGATTCAACTGCATGTTTCTGAGGATTAGAGCCAGTAGCCAGCCAGTCTAGACTGGTCTCCAGTTACACTGGATGCACACAATGACTAGGACGCAGACAGAGGGGACACCATGGACAATATGCTTAATGGGTGGAGGGGGAAGAGATGTGTATGTGTGTGTCTTTAATTGTGTTTGAGTGTACAGTATATGTTGTGGATCTGTGTTTACACGCGAGAGCCAGTTATTACTAACATGGTTAATCAATTAGTTGATCGAAAGTGAGATAATCAACAGCAATTTTGATAATCATTTAGCTTCTCAAATGTGAGGATTTGCTGTTTTTCTCTTTTTTTTAACTGTAAATTGAATATTATGTGGTTTTCAACTGTTGGTAGAAAATACTTGGGCTTTAGGAATTTGTTGTATTTTTTTATGACATTTTATAGACTAAATGATTATCTAATTGAAAAAAATAGTTGAGAGATTATTCAACAATAAAAATAATAATTTGCTGTTACAAAACAATGTAATGACTCGTTGTTGTAGTTGTTGTTTGTTGTTGTTACTTGTTCGTTGACTTTATATTTGTTTAGCTCCAGTCACGGTTTATTGTACAATAGTCTTGAGTTGTACGTTAGGTCTTCTCCTCAGGTCTTTTAAAAAAGAGATCTCAATGCGACTGCCTGATTAGATAAAGTTACTCAAAGTAGAACTCTCCTATGTAACATTTTTAAAATTTAAACTTAAAAGGAAGTCACTTTTGCACTTCTACCAATGTTTTTCAAGGTCTGCTTTCATTGTTTGTCTCCACGTCCTTCAGCAAATATACTGTGTACCCTCAATAATTAAATGAACCCATTTCCTCTGGGACCACCAAGTTTTCCCAAAAGTAATAATCTTAATGGGAATTAGATAGGATGTCTCTTGATCCCTGGCACTCTGCAGAATCACAACATTAACTCTAATGAAGTCTTCTCTAATAGTCATTATTTCCTTTTTAAACGTCTTTCTTTGGGGTAGAATAGAAAGGAAGAGCAGAAAGAGACAGATACATACAGACAAAGAGGAGACTCAAAGACAAGACATTAATAGAAAGTACTACTAACAGAAGTACACACACACACACACACACACACACACACACACACACACACACACACACACACACACACACACACAAAGATGTTGCGTGTGCTCCTCCGTCAGTATCTGTTAAACCGACAGCGAAGGGCCAGGATCCCCTCTGTAAGCTCCTAATTGTGCCTCATTGTTCTGCTGGACTTTGAACTCAGAGGAGGAATAGATGAAACCCAGGCGCGCGTGTGTGTGTGTGTGTGTGTGTGTGTGTGTGTGAGGCCTCAGGCCCTGTCTTCCTAAATGTATAAAGGGAGAAGGCTTAAAGCGTCAGGACCCTGACACCCCAAACACACAAAGACGTACATGTGTGGCCTGAGCAAGCACAAGAAGACACGACACAGACCTACAGACACATCCGTGTTAAAATATACACACACACACACACACACACACACACACACACACACACATACAAAGGCACAAGTTTGCATATGCATCAAGAAACACAATTTCCACCCCCAGACCAAAGTCTTTTTGATTCAGCCTCCGTCCCGGCTGAAGACCACCCGGTTGTCTCCACCTGTCCATCTTCCTGGGTGGATTTTCTCATACATAATCTGTCTTCAGGGGTGTTTTCTTACCACACTTTGCTGCATGTCCGACTGACTAGGCTGATATAGCTGTGTGACACATGTATGCAAGAACAGGGGATGTAGGTGTTGTGCTGATCATTATTTAAAGTACTGATGACTGACTGTTTTCGCAACACAAATTTTAATAGAGTTTGAAAGATGTAGACATTTACCAGGCATGGAGGAACACATGAAAGACAATATAGGGTTACGGGAATTGTAGGATTCAGTGTTATTGGAGCTTGACCCATAGTGACAGTGGTGGAAGAAGTATTCACATCCTTTACTTCAGTAAAAGTAGCAATATGACACTGTGAAAATACTCCAAGTACAATGTCTGCATTCAGAACCTTACTTAACTAAAAGTATGTATCAGCCAAATAAAGTATGAAGAGTAAATGGTCCCTGTCATGGTTTTACTATTATATGATATTTCTGGATTAATATTGCTGCTCCATTAATGTGTATGTTGCATTTTATTGCTGTAGATGTTTAAGGTGGTGCTCATTTTAACTACTTTATTTACTGTTGGGTGGTTTAATCTACAGCAATGCATCATATTCTATGAGCTTTTCATATGTTGGGGATGGGAAATATGAATCTGTGACAGCTATCACAAAAATGTAGTAAAGTAAAAGTACTTAGTAGTAGAAATATAAAATTGCATTAACACAACTTGCAGTTGATGTTCTAATCAATATTTCCTAAATTAATCAAATGACTATGTGTAATGTGATGTGTGAACACTCATAGTAATGAACCCACTTCCAGCTCACTGTTTTTGTTTTCCAGTCGTATCTATAAGCCCTCAGAAATGAAACACACAAAGCTATTGAAGTGTTTGAAGCAATGATATAATTAAGAAATATTTCTTTGGAGACAGATTTACCAACTTACAGGTACAGTTTTCAGTCCGTATTTATGCATACATCAGAGACCGCACCTCTCTCATAAGATTGGTTGTTTAGGTGGCGGCCTCAAATTACATGCAACATAGTTACATATGCTTGGCTATATGCAAGTAATCCTGACATAACAATATTAAAATACTCAGCTTACTCTTTAACCTAATTACAGGTGAAGAGCCTTTGTATTTTCCACTTACACACAATCATCATGAAACCAAAGTCCAACACATGACCAGTACATTCAATCACCCAGGGATCATGGCATGCAGTCTCAACAGTTGGAAAGTATAAATGTACGAAAATATGAATGATGTGTCAAAAATACTTTTTCACACCTGCCCACAACCTGACTCTTCCCTTCACTCTCACTGCTTCTATCAGTCACTACGTTTACATGTACATAATATCGGTGTTTTAAGCCCCCAACGTCGTCTTCCAGGCAGCGCAGTCTTCCATTGCCTGATTAGGCAATGGTTAGGGTTAAGGTTAGAGTTAGGTGCAGGTGCCTTGAAGTCGACGCTTGCAGTGCTGCCTTGAAGTCGACGTTGGGGGCTTAAAACACCATCAAGCCATAATATTCCGGGTTTTGCCTTAATTCCGAAAAAGACGATATTCCAACTAAGCTGTTTAAATGGCTAATGAAAGTGAGTATACCACTAATATTCCCGTTTACATGTAGCCATGCAAAACAGGATTTTTTCAAAGTTTACCAACGATGGCGGACTTGTTGGACGAACCATGCAAACACAGCGTCCCTCTTTCATTCCTTCAACCAGCTTCTCGAAAAGGTCCGCGTAGCGATGTGTGCGAAAATCCAAAAACCTGCTGATATCCAAGTCTTTGATAATGTTTAAAAGTAGCGGTGTTTCTCCTTCTTATCGGGCCTGCAGCCTTGCAAACTGTCGGCTGGTTGGTTTGTTTACAGCAACCATAGCAACGCACAGAGCTGACCATAAGACTGCAGTAAAAACCCTGATTGAGACGCATATTCCGAATGCGCTGTATACATGTCCAAAGAATGGCTCTAAAACCCGAATAATACTGGAATACCCCACGTCTTAATCGGAAAACGCTATATTTGGAAAAAGGCCTTATTCGGAATATCCAACAGGAATATGCTGTTTACATTACCTGTATCAAATGTGGAATATTGTCATATTCGGAATAATAGTGGAATATTTGTGTGCATGTAAACATACTGATTGTTGCTTCCAGCAGCGTGCAGTTACTACCATACCTGCCCAGCACCAAACCACTAACAGAAAATATTAGCTGCCCTCAAGTGTCCAAAATATCAGTTGATCCAGGTTTAAGTAAATGTACCCTGTATGTTACCTTCCACCTCAGATACATTTGAAAAACCCATGCCTTGTTGCTACTAAATATGGTACAGTATGAAAGCTTTTATACAATTTTACACATTATACAGACATATTTATAAACATAAATACACCATTGGAGGATATTTCCTGAGCAGGCAGTTATTCCTCTCCATCCCACCGTCCTCCCTGCCGGTGTGTGCCGGTGTGTGCCGGTGTGGCGGTTTGTGTGAGACCTGACACATCTCAGGATGTCTGAGGATCAATGAGCAGACAGGTCACGACTTATGTTGCATCAGGGCAAAGCCGGGCTGAGATTTTCTGCATTGTTAAAGTCTTCTTTACCCCACAGGGTTTGGATTTATTTACACATCCGAAGAAGCAGAGTTTGAAACGGATTAGGCTTTTTTTCTGTCTGTATGATACGTTGGTGTTATATTCAAGTGATATGTGGAGAAAGTCCTTATAGATGTCTTGGTTATGGTTTGTTGTTCCTGTGTGACACAGTCTGATCACGTTCTGTACGTTTTGTTGAGCAAAGCGTGGATTTGTAAGAATACTGCATGTATGATAATGTACAATGAAGCGTGTTACTTGACATCATCATTCTGTGCTCTTGATTAGATCTGCTTTCAATAAGATAACTTGTCATTTATAGTGTGTAAATGCATTTTCAAAACCACCAAAAAATAGTATTTCAAGCAGTGTACTGTTCACTGGGCTAAATACAACTAAGAGTTTGTACCTGTCGCTAACGGATGATCTCATTAGCTAGCATGTCTACACATAATTGCATTTGCCATCAGTAGGCTACATGTGCTGGTGTCGCTTACTGCCAGTAGATTCAGGTTATTAAGCTGAAGGTGCGATTTAACAGCTTTGGAGCCACATGAAGCCCATTACAGTTTTGGTTGACTCTCTCATTTGGCACATTTTTTTCCCATTGTGGTACAAGGCCGTAAACTGTGAGCACAGCCTGAGATGATCAAACATAATGTTTGATCACAAGCAGTTGTTGTTTGCTTTTAAAACAGCTGTTGTTTACCCACAAAGATGGTTGATCTATGACGCAATATAATGATGGAAACTATTACTTAACACCGGTGGAATATTTTCACCTTAAAGCATGCACAACATAATTTAAACCCTTGACCATTAGCCACTCTGATGGTATCAGCTGTTTGGTGGATTCCAAACCTCATCTGCTAATTTCATTACTTAACCTGCCACACAAACCACAAAATAACTTACAACACATCATTCGTTCTTCTATTTTCCCCTGAGGAACAATGAATGTTTGTATCTCTCAACACCACGATATAATCTCCCAATAATTTATAGATTCACGCTCTTCCTGTTTTTGAACCACATTACAAGGAAGGATTAATATTTAGCTACAATTAACCCATGCAAGAACAGCGAAAACCCTACATTATGACTTACAGGAGTCCTCCAGGTGCCTGAACTGAAAATGATGAATTAAATCCAGGAATCACTATGATTTCTATGAGCTGTTATTCTCTTTTTTCTCTTTTAATTTGTGCACAGTGGTTGAGGGTAACTAAGTACATTTACACAAGTACTGTACTGAAGTACATTGTTGAGCTACTTGTATTTTACTAGTATTTCCATTTGATGCTACTTTATACTTCGTCTTTACTACATTTTGGAAGCCAGTATTGTTTTTACTGCACTATTTTTATTTGAAAGCTCTAGTTTCAGCTGCTTTTGCAGATTCAGACTACAGTATTAACACAAAATATAAATCAACTAATTGAAATTCAAAATAAAATAATAAAAAATATATATATTGATCTGAAATGGGCCATTCTACAGAATGAGGAGGCTACTGTTAACTTTCGATACTTCAGGTATATTTTGATGGTAATACTTGTAACAGAGTCATTTTTCACCGTGATATCCCTACTTTCACTTAAGTAAATGATCTGAATACTTCTTCCACCACTGATTAGGCAGTTTATATATACTGTATATATAATATATATGTATCAGTATATATTTTTAATTCTGTGCTTATTTCGGGGACATTATCTGTTCACCACTGATACATTTGATTCATTTTGTTTTAAATAGATCACCTCAGCATGTTTTCTAGCTATTCGCGACCATAGTCATTTCACTAATGGATCTCTATAATGCTGACATATTGTTGCCAGGGAGACCGGTGATGCAACTGCAAAGCTTCTGCACTGTTTATCTCCATCTCTCCCCATCTGTTGCCATCCGACTCCTGGCCTCTGATGTTTTTGGAAATCAGATGGCTGACGATGGTGGCGTCGGTGCGGCTGCGTGGCTCAAATCGGCCTGAGTGGATTTAGGGTCACACCCAGCGTTTGAAACTAACACCAGCCTAACACCAACCAAATGCTGATAGATGTAATCTGCAAATGGTCTCCAGCTTCTTAACAATATTCTACTTGGAAGGGGAAAACCTTTTTAATATTGTCTGTCTTTTGTCATTAAAATGTTTTCAAGGCGTGGGAACGGAACGTGTTTTTACTCAGTTGTAAGATTTATGCTCCCTCCTGACTGAGACAGTCGGTGTGCTTTGTCCATTCTTTGTAGGTTTCAACTGGTCCTCAGGTGTGTCCCAAACTGATGTAAACTATGTACTGTATAGATGTGTCAAAAATGTTTTGTTTCTTTCACCAAACCACATTTAAAAGGAATTACATTATTGACCTCTCACAAATTTTGAAACTGTTTGTTTCATGCAGAGGTCACACCCCATTACCCACCCTGCTGAATACCTGGAATGGTCGGACACACACTCACCTCCCTGTGTTTAAATCCCTGTGTTTAAAGTGTGCAGGCTTCCACATGTATATGCATGAATACAGACACACACGCACACCCACGCACACATATTGACACACAGGTAAAGCAACATTTACGCAAACCCAGAGACAAACCTGAATCACGGCGCCAAAGCTCGCCCTGAGGTGCATCCTCATCCTACATTCACCCTTCTTCTTCTTCCCCCCTTCCTTTCTTCTTGGGTGGGGGGCACCTTGGCGTCACCTGTCCCCTTCTGAAGGTGTCAAAGCACCGAGGTGAGAGCCCTCTTAGTCCTCTGAAGAAGGTTGGGATCCCAATTAGCCGGAGGCCGACCTGCCCCCGCCCCAACACAGGTGTCACAGTGATGAAGAAACATTATGACAGGGAACCAAGAGGCTGAGTCCTCTTTTAAAGCATAATGGATAATGGAAACTTTACATCTCTTTGTTGAATAGCTGCTGGTGCCTCTCAGATGTGCTTTTTTCTCATGGCTCATTCTGTTTTTCATCAATCTCTACTACTTTCCTTTTTGCTCTTATCTCTCCTATGCTTCTACTTCGGCCTCTTTCTTCTCTTCTCTCGCTCACTCGGGCCCTCCCTCCATGCCAAACCACCAGGCTTTGATACCCTTCATTTAGCATGTCAGCAGCGATGACATATGTACCTATTCATCCACCCCTGTCTACATTGTTAGAAGTGTATTCCCAATCAAGCAGGAACAAGCATGGCCTTTTGCTTTCCCATTGAAAATGTTCTTCCTAATAAAGCCTCCAGACATTCAACTGGCTGAATATTTGTCCTTTTCAAAAGGATTCCTTCTCAGCGATCGCTCATACAAAGCAGGCAGAGAGTATAATTTGTGTTATGTGTTTTCAACAAGATCCCATCCTGTCAGGGGTGAAGGGTCTTTTATCTCTAGGGGTGTCTTGAGTGGCTCTCATGTCTGGTTCAGAGCATGCAGAGGCTCAAAGCCGAGCGACAGAGTAGCGTCAGCGTGAGTTGCAGCGGGGTCGACAGCAACGGCTCGGACAAATCCTCCCGTATCTGGCCCAGAATCGTCTGAGGCTACTCGGTGAGCTGCCGTGAATCACCTCGAGCTTAATGATTTGCAGATATTCAGAGAGAAGGGAGCTGGAACCTCCAGGGCCGGAGTTTATCTCCTGGACCTGACCCTTTTAATCTGGGCCACAGATAAACCCTGCAGACAAAGGGGTGTGTGTGTGTGTGTGTGTGTGTGTGTGTGTGTGTGTGTGTGTGTGTGTGTGTGTGTGTGTGTGTGTGTGTGTGTGTGTGTGTGTGTATCTGGGGATGTTTGAGCCTTGAATAACCTCAGTCTAACCCTAAGACCCTGGCAAGACCAATAAAAGCAATTTACAACTGTCCAGTGATGCATTACCTGACCTGTTGTCCTGCATTCCCATGAGGAGAAATTCACTACCCATCAATGTTGTTGTCCTTTATATAAACCATAATCAGTAATTCAGCGGTATTGTCTCAAAATGACACCTCCATATCTTATTTTGGCTAACTACTGGCAGGTCCAGAGCCAATAGACCACCAACTACTGGATTTTCATTTAAGTTGATATTGACACCCATAGCTTTTTCCTATAGCAATTTAATTCATGATTATGGCAACTATATTCAAATTATAATAAAATAAATGAACTTATAACAAATTTTGTTCTTTAAAATAACAGCAGGCTTTAAAGCAGTGTTTTGCTGCCCTCTGTGGTTAAAAGTTTCAAGCCAGTTTCACCTGAAAAGTGTGCTTTGTTGGACCTCTAACCACCTCTAACCACCTCCAACATTTACATGTACACCAATATTATACTATTATTCCGAATATGACAATATTCGGAATTTGATACAGGTCATACATACAGCATATTCTTGTTGGATATTCCAAATAAAGCCTTTTCCTAATATAGCATTTTCCGATTTAAGACATGGGATATTCTGGTATTATTCAGGTTTTAGAGGCATTGCCTGTTTACAGCTTATGGTCAGCTCTGTGCGTTGCTATGGTTGCTGTAAACAAACCAACCAGCCAACAGTTTGCAAGGCTGCAGGCCCGATAAGAAGGAGAAACACCGCTACTTTTAAACATTATCAAAGACTTGGATCAACAGGTTTTTGGATATGCGCACACATTGCTATGCCGACCTTTTCAAGAAGCTGGCTGAAGGAATGAAAGCAGGACGCAGTGTTCGCATGGTCCAACAAGTCCACCACTGGTGGTAAACTTGGAAGAAATCGTATTGCACGGCTACATGTAAACGGGAAAACTAGTGGAATATTCACTTTCATTAACCATTTTAACAGCTTAGTTGAAATATTGTCTTTTTCGGAATAAGGGCAAAACCCTTATTCCCAAAATATTATGCTGGGTTCCAGGCAACCCGTAACCCGTTTTTTCACAACCATCTACCCGTGAAAGTGCCCTGGAAGGGCAGTCAAACCCGTAACTTACTAGGCCTACCCGTGAACTCGTACCAGATCATTGTACTCCCAGTTACAGTTTTTGATGTCACACACACATAAACAACAATGGCGACCCCCATTGATGCTGTACAGACGCCGGTGGTTAAAGGTGAGAAATAGAAATAAATAGACATTAATAGGCAACGTAAAGTAATTCCGCACATTATATTCAAAACAATACACATATGATTGTGTACTACTACAAGTTATGTTTATTAAATGAAGCTCAAAATATGTCACCGACTAGAAATCGCTAGTATCAGCTAGCGCTAGCTAATGTCAACGTTAGGTAGCCACTAGCTAACTTTGTCGTGACTTTGCCTGGAACGCTACCAAATCGTGACTTGAAGTCGTACCTTACGGGCTAAAAATTGTGTTTGGAACGCAGCATTACGTGTATGTAAACGTAGTCAGTGATGTCACAGTGTGCTGGAGTAAACCTGGGGCGTGTTCAGCCCAAACGAAACGTAGAAAAATGTTTAAACTACCTTTTTTAACCTCTGACACACCCACCAAATGAAAGAAAACAAACCTAAAAGCCTGTTGTGCATCATTTCACATTGTTTTGAAGAATCATGTTGTTCATCCCGGAAACCGTAGCAAAACGGTGCACATCGTTTTGAGATTGAACATTCCTGTACTTGTAGTACTTGAAGTTAAACTACTGCAGTTTATTCAGATTAAGGCATTATAATTTCAAGTCACTTGAGGGTTTTTCCCTCCTGTGGAAAAAGTCTGACTATCTGTACAGGACTCATACCACATGTCTAGGCCACTTGTGAGTGTTGCTCTCTTGTTACATGCCACTTAAGAATGAATCTGTTCATATGAGTGTTTCTTGTATAACGCCCAATATATGGTAATATTGAATTATTGCCTAGCCCTTGAATATTTATGGTATCCAGAAAATGAATCCTCATTTTTAGTGACCCCTGATCGTGCTTGTAGCACCACCATCAGACCAATATTTCCCCAACTGCCACTTTGCACACATGAAATCTTATGATCTGATGGGCAGATTGCTATAAAATGTGATTGATGCCTCCAAGGAGGTAAACCTCTTTAATTGTATTGACCCCAGCAGGACCTTTCCTGTAGTGCCACTCTTAGAATGAACTTAACATATAACCTTTCAGTTTTAACACTTGTGCGAGCAGGTTATACTAATTTCTGTCTCATTTAGATGAAATCCAGAATTTAGTTTTTGATGTGGCAATAAACAAATGCTTTTGTCCTCGACACCCAGCTGGTTTTGAAATCGTGTCAAGTTTTTAACAGGTTTGCAACCAAAGACTTGAGTAACCAGCTGCATTTTAACAAGACCAACAGTTTGACCAAAGTCCAATTACACTCTGAAATTCTAACATGATGGGTGGAACAAACATACTGACCTTTATCCTGCGCTATTTCAAGAGCCTTGTTAGTATTACGACCTAATTTCCCTCAAGAGAAAGCTCTTTGTTTTAACTGTTTATTAACACGTAAGCTGGTGTTAACGTTTATGTTGTTCAGATTGTTATCAAATGGGAATGTGAAGTGTATCTTTGGAAGATCCAGCATCATTTAGTAAGCTTTAGGGGTGGGGGAAAAAATTGATAAAGCATAGTATCGCAATATTTTCCATGGAAATATTGTATCGATACACAGACACCAAGTATCAATCTTTTATTATATATGTGTTGGTCAATTTGTCTGCTTGACAATCCCATTTTGCAGCAATAAAATTGAAGTGAGATGAACAAACAGATGTTGACAAAGTTTCCTTTTGGGGAAATCATTTGAAATTGGGAAAAAAAATTGGTAAAAAGGTGATATTGCAATATATCGCAGAATATTGCAATATGTTGAAAATCGCAATAATATTGTATCGTGACATAAGTATCGTGATGATATCGTATTGTGAGGCCTCTGGTGATTCTCACCCCTAGTAAGCTTCCAAACTCTTTTCACAACTACTGACTGAAAACCTTGTCAAAAATGTTCTCACAATATTCACTCTTTGTTCTCTTTTAATGAATCAGTATATTTTAAAAGTATTTTAGTGACCCTATTGCTTTAATAGTGTACTGATAAAGAACAATATAATGGAGTACAGAAAAAACAGAAAGATGGGAAAATTGGAGTCAGCATTCTTTGTACTTTACTTTAAAGCTAAAGGCTCAATGTCCTCGGTGGACATAACTGGTTTTGCTTTATTCCACTGTAATGAAATTCTGTTCCAGTTTGACTGCTCACCAAACTTTGGATGAAGACATTACAGCGACCACCCACCGCTGCCTATGTATCACACAGGAACAGCACACAGGCCATGTTTATCTACTGGTGACAGATACAAGAAAGAAAGAAAGAAAGAAAGAAAGAAAGAAAGAAAGAAAGAAAGAAAGAAAGAAATTTCCATCCACAGACGAGCTGCATTACAGAACGGCCTCCCATTCCAGCCAAAGATTCACTCTACTTACCAAAACAACCTTTGTAACAACCCTGGTGTCTGATATACATATGGGGAAATCACATAGGAAGTAGTTGAGTAGATTGAGACGGTCAAACACAAGTTTTAGTTTTTACTGTAATGGTTGGTGAGCCTTGTACTGATTGACTGTTGACTGATGATTTCTGGATATTAAAGCTGTAATAAGTAACTCTCTTGAAGTGTTGGCCTCAGAAATAGGAAGGAATAAAAATCAAATCAAATCCATCAAAGATTGCTGGGATGTTGCTGTTTTTTTATCAATCAGCAAGAACAAAACTTTTGATACTGTTAAGCTAGTGCAGTTGAGTTTCATTTTTGGTTTGTCTATCATCAGCACAGGTGTGACCTGACAAGCAGGTCAGCATTTCCCAAAATCTGTAGTGCGTCTCCAACCATGGTAACTGTGCTGTCTGTTTTTCTTTTACGAAACTCCATCAAACAGTTGGATACTGTATTTTAGCAGTATATTTTTATAACATATTATTATATTACAGAATATTAGATTCAAGTTTTAAGTGTTTATTTGTCATATGCACAACCATTACAGTGGAGCAGTCACTGGCAATGACATTCTTGTTCTCAGGCTCTCTGCAACGATGCTACTACAAGATGCATAAAAAAAAAAACATGCAGTAGAAATGAGACTCCAAGACATCTATTTATAAATTGCAGGAACGTCTGTCTGTGTGTCTGTGTGTCTGTGTGTCTGTGTGTTATGTGCATATCTCTCGAACCGTTAGTCCGATGGATTTCAAACTTCAGAGGTGTCTTGCTACGGGCACGAGTAAGTGCGGTGCCAAGTTTGACATTGTACGGATTAGAAATGCAAAAGATATTGTTAAATATATATCGTAAAAGAAGTACACATTGGCTTTTGCCGCTCTAGCCACTGGCCACTCCCTCTCTCACACTGCGCACTGACTGAGCACAGCGCAGGACCAGACACAGAGAGGGACGAAGAAAGCAGTGGAGCTTTGGCAGCTAAAATGTGAAATACACCTCAGACCCACAGAAATGTGCAAAGTAGTACTACTTTGGACTGACTTTGAATAAATAAATGTCAATTCCCAAATTTAAGGACGTTTCAGAAACCCACATATGCAAAGCAAAACCAGCTACAGACAACAAGTGGCAGACAGAGCCAGATGCCACTTATAGGCAGGCTATCTATGTATCTATATGTATGTGTATGTATGTGTGTCTATGTATGTATGTTTGTCCGTGTTTGGGGGTGTGTTTGGGGGGAAGGTGCACATCACACGCAGACGCCACATGCAGAATGCTTTACAACAGCGGGGGGGGGGGGGGGGGGGGGGGGGGGGGGGGGTAGTAGGATATACAGTGGAGTTAAATATATGAAGTGGTTTGGGGTGCTTCTGTAAGTAATTTTGGGGTACAATTTGGTTTTGAAGAATTCTACAAGCAGCAATACCACAGGCCAAGCAATCGCCCATGTTTGGAATTCGTATAGGGTACAGATTCAATTACTGGCAAATTATCAAAGATGTTTTATCAATATTAATAAAGTTATGAATATGGGTATTAATAACTTTACCAAATTGACAAACTATCAAAACGGGGCACCATCCTGAACTCAGGGGCCAATAACCGAACTGTGAAACGTCTCATAGGTGGTTCCCTTTAAAATACAGATCTGAATTAATTTAATTAATTTATCTGGTGTATTCTAAAGGAACAAAAGGAAGGGTGAATCCGAGCACTGACTGTGTTCAATCAGCAATTATTACAACAAATACACAAAATCATCACAAACAACTGCTATTTAAAGTATAGTAGAATTTATTTAACTTCAAAATTATCAATGGCCAATCAATAAATCTTCAACTAATCAAAACCTATATACTACCTTTTATAAACTACAACCAAAAGCAACAACCAACAGACATGTAGCAGGCATGTGTCTGTGGTTCTGTGAGCGTGTGTGTAGGTGCAGGATTGGAGGAGGAAAAGGGGGTGTAGGAGTAGCGGGTTCAAGTGGCCGGCGAACCACGCAAGATTTCAAAATGTCGGTCGGGAGACCGCGTGTTTGAAGGCTTTTTGTTCTTCTAGTACAAAGGCCCAAGATGGCTACTCCCAACGTTGCAATGACGGGTAACACTGATTTTCTACACGTGTTACGGGCAAAGAGGGAACACACCCCGGAGTGCTATTTTGGCGCCGAAATGGCGGTTGGAACTCCGTTACGTGTCGTGCGACTCGGATCACGGGCGAGACCAGCTGGTTAGACAGCTTGTGTGTGTGTGTGTGTGTGTGTGTGTGTGTGTGTGTGTGTGTGTGTGTGTGTGTGTGTGTGTGTGTGTGTATGTGTATGTGTATGTGTGTGTGTGTGTGTGTGTGTGTGTGTGTGTGTGTGTGTGTGTGTGTGGCGAGAGAGAGAGAGAGAGAGAGAGAGAGAGAGAGAGAGAAATGGAGGGAAAACACAATTGAAAGAAGGAAAACACTCTCTTCGTTTACTCGAGATTCTAACTTAACACGAAGTTACAGCAGAATCTGAGGTTTTGTTTAACGAGAGAGAGCGTTATTTTCCGCTCCTTTCTGCGAGCATACAGCTGACTCCGCGGTAATGATAATCACGCCCTCAGCCGTTCCACGGGTCTATGATATAACGTCTTTTATATTACAGCGTCGTAGTTGAATGACGGAAGCCAGGATTATGGCTCCACTTGTACAGTAATTAAACTTCTCCACGGCAGGAAGTAAGCAACACAGTTTCAACACAACTTCAACAATATCTGGATCAGGGATACATTCACAGCAAAATATTAGTAATCACAACGTGCAGCAGTAGCACCTTATTAATCACATCACATTAATGGTAACACGAATAGCAACAATAGCAAATTACTCATTAATAAAACACACCCTGTTCTAATCTTCTGCCCAGAACACTATAGAAGCCTCTTACTTTTGGGATGTGTTTGTTCAGCGGATCATTCCACGATGGAGGGAGATTCGTTCGTTCAGAGTTGACTTGTAGGAGACACGGCATCCTCCTTTCCTTGGAAAACAGGGTGATTTACCCTCTGCAGATTTGGTGAGAGACAACAATCTCCTTCACCAGGACCCCCTTTTAGTATCACGAAGATACCCACTCAGACCGGCGAGGTGAGGCTGTTGATTTCTCGGCAGCGCTGCGACGCGTCTCCTTTCAGTAACAAATTACTAGTGGAAAGACGGGGGAAAAGGTGTGTCGGAACGTTTTATAGCTTCGCAACACCGGTGCGTTTAGGGACTCTTAGCCAATGGGGTTTTAGAGAGTAGTTCTTAAGACTTCCGGCCAGTTGAATCCCCTCCACGTGGAGATAACATCTAGGTGTGAACCCTAGGATGCAGCTTTTCCACGTAGGCCTTCTCTTTGTCTCTGAGCACATGTTGGCCACATGTGTTCTTTTGTTTAAGATCAGTTTAATTCTTACTTTCTGATAGTCCCAACAATAGGAATAAAACATTATATATATAAAATATAATACTGTACGGTGTGTACTGTGTACTCCAGTGATTTGGTTTTCCACTTTCACAAACTCTAGCATCTTTTGTTATTCTTCTAACTTATACTGTGCCCCTTTAACTTAAACATTTTTTTTTAAAGATAATTTTTGCTTTGAATGTGGATTTTGATATGAGCATTATGACTGCAATTTATGATAGCAATTTTAATGTTTGCATAACATGTCCTTCCCTTTTACTACCTCGGCCAAGGAGGTTATGTTTTCAGTTCGGTTTGTCTGTTTGTTGGTTTGTCTGTCAGCAGGATTATGGAAAAACTACTGGCCCGCTTTTGGGGGAAGGGTGTAGCATGCTGGGCCAAAGAAAAACAGATTACATTTTGGAGCAAATTCAAATCACAGTGCGGATACATTAATCATTTTTCACTTTGTTAACATTGCAAGACAGGGCATTTGTGCTGCACTCATGTGGTGTCAGAATAAGCGAAAACAAATTGTTGCCGACTGGGAAAATTCCCACTGCATTAACATTGTAAGATAGGCCATGCGTTGTATAGGGCATGCCTCCAAGTGCCCTTCTAGTCACTTCTGATACATATATTATTTTATTGATATTCCTATTTGCTTTCTGTGTAGATTTTTTTTGTAATGTTTTATTTGAAGGTTTTCATCTATTTGGGCCTTGGGGACTACAATCGTGAACTGTTTTGCCAATATTTATCTGAAGCACAGGTGTGCTCTTGATGCCATTATAAAATCCGGGATTTTGTGAAACATTTTTTTTATTGTCTAGCACTTTATTTTCGTGATCTTCTGAAAACCATTACTGAATTTAAAGTCCTCAAAACTCATATTCTTTCTCAGCCTGTTTCACGCTCGGTCCCAGGGATAAAACAGCGACATTATGCAGCTTTATAACATGTACTTAACAACAGGGATGCATTCTTGTTCCATCATCCCACAAAAACCCAACACAGCTCTGCCACTCAGAGACACAGACGACACACAGATCAGTAGTCTAACACATATTGTCATTGGCCCTCGGCCATAAGACTGGTGGCTCTACTAAAGCCCCTCACACTGCAACAGGGCAATGAGGATCAGGACTGAATCTCAGACTATTGAGCCACCAGGCGACACATCTTTATTCCTATCCTTCTATTTTCACAGGAGCAACAGTTATACCCTTCTTCTTCTTCTTCTCTGACTCCTCGCAGTGACTGACAGCTGTACTGAGGCATTCATCATGGACATTTAAATCATATTCACCATTTTCCTCAGTGGGGCAGGGAGGTGGCGTGTGGATAAAGGGGGGTGTGGGGGGGTGTGGAAGAGGAGAGCAGGAAGGGAGGGAAAAGCTCCCCAGATGAAAATCTTAAATCAGTATGCCCTGCTGCTGCAGCTGAGGCCTCAGCAGGGATTGCATTTAATTTATTCTCCTAAGCCTGGGAATCAGGCCATCAAAAGGAACCAAACTATCAGGTTTCCTGCACTAAATGGCCCAACAGTGTGATGTGGCCAGTCTGGGATCCGACTTAACCCTTTCGAGGTGGCAAGCGAGCGTCAGAGGCAGTTGCCTTCCTTGTCCGGACCAATTTATCTCCTGACACTCTGAAGCTGCATGCACTGAGACTCTCAGGCTCAGTTAGCACTTGTGACACAGTGGGGACAGGTGGTACTCCCTCCCAGTGTTTGGTATAGATTTGGATATCCCTTCTTTAGCCTTGTTTAATGGTTGTGGATCATAGGATTAAGGAACACAGGCTCATAGTAGGCCATAGGAGTACAGCCTAGCTTCCTTTTTAGTAACCTGTTGAAATGCCAGCCCAGTCTCACTAGTGAAGTATGTTCACATATGATTCTGCACTATATTATTTATCCAAGTGCCAATACAGATTAAGGCCAGGGTGGTGTATGGGCACAAGAGCATCCTGTGGAATTACGTCCATATTGAATAGTAATGCACCTCATGATTTAGGTTCCGTCAGTGCCAGTGCAGGAAGTAGTGTGTCCTTTAAGTAGCGAGGTGAAAAGTAACAGTGTGGAGGTAACTGTGAAATTTCACATTGTTTTCCATCCAAACCTTCCCCTTACCTTTTCCAAATATTAAGTTACCTAACTCTAACCATCACCGTAACCATATCGAAGTTATCATGTGCAGAGAATATGGAAAAAATGCCACAATCAACATATTAGAATACTCTATAATGGCCGTTCTTGTCTGGCAATATAATTGATATAATGTATCTGATTTTTATGCTAGAGACTGAATATGGTGTCCTTTCGAGGATTGGCAATTTATGTTGGCTTTAGTTTTTTTTTGTAAACCATAACCACAATGCGTCCCTACCTAACTTTAACCATGTGTTTAAATTGCCTAACTTTAACTATTGTTTGCCATAACCATGATCTTCCTTTAGCCTTAACTGTGGAAATAGATTATTTAAAGCAACTTGGTATTTCGCTATGACAATATATATATTCATAACTGAGTAAGCAATAATCCAAGTTAAACTTAATAATAGTAATTAGGACTGGGCAATATATCAATATTATATCAATATCAATATATGAGGCTAGATATCGTAATATGACAAAATTCCTGGTTTTAAAGGCTGCATTACAGTAAAATGATGTAATTTTCTGAACTTACCAGACTGTTCTAGCTGTTCTATTATTTGCCTTTACCCACGTAGTCATTTCCACATTATTGATGATTATTTGTCTAAAATCTAAATGTGTAAATATTTGTGAAAGCACCAATAGTTAACCCTACAATATCACTGCAATATCAATATTGATGTATTTGGTCCAAAATATCGTGCTATTTGATTTTCTTCATATCGCCCAGCTCTAATAGTAATGATAATAGTACATTTCCTTTACATAGCATTTTTCTAGATACTCAAACACAAAAAGCTAGATGAGGAAAAAGCAGTGTAAAGCAGCATTATTCAACGTTATGGATGTATTTATAGATAAGGTATAATATCTTAGATTTTTAAAAGTGAGAAAATCTGACTTTTTCCAATGGACCCCTGCCCACTTCAAACCAGTGAGAAGAGCAAAGTCAGAATTTATTTTTTTACAGAAATCGCTCATGTGTGAAATAACTAAAATTGCTAACTTGATAACTTTGTTGAGAGAAGAGAAAAATCTGAGGGAAAATACATTTTGAAGGCCTTTAAAAGGGCTGCCATTGGAAGTCAATGAACAGAATTGAATGTGATTGTGGTTTTGCTACTGTAAATCAGCCAAAATCAACCTTCTGTGTAGCGATATGGTGCAAAATGCAGAAGAGAAAGCCATTATGGACCAAGAACTGCAATTGCATTGACCTTTTAAAAATTACTACATACATTTACTGTTGCAGATGGGATTCACTGAGCAATGAGCCCTTTAATTAAGGTATGGTTGCAGTAAGTGTTCATGTTGTGGAACCTTTCTAATGTTATAACACTGCTTCAAATCAGGTCCTGAGGAGAAGAGAACATTTCTTGTTTAATTATAACTGTGGCTTCCTCTGGAGATCCAGGGTAAAGTGCTGTAGCTTTTGATTAAGATTTACCAATGATGCCATGTTGGCAGGCAGCTACAAAAGGGAAGTGAAATACTTTAAAAAGCTAGTAAAGTTTCTAGTTTTTCTCAGTTGAACATTTGACACAATCTGAACTGTCTTCATTTGGTTAAACCAGGCTATAAATGACTCATTCTACTTGAGTCAGGTCTAATTTGAGCCCAGATTCCATGGTTTTTAAAATAACCCATGTGGGTCACACAAGTTCACATCCAATATTTTTTGCTCATGTGTAAATCCATCTCTTGAGTTCTTGGAAATTATCGAGTTTCTCCTTGCGACTTTGTCCTCGGCCACATGAAACCCGGCACTGACCAAAAACAACTAAAGGCTACTGTTTAACTGTCGCTGAGAAGCACAAAACGCCAACCACACTCACAAATATACTTCAGAGGCTTTAATTCCTGCTCGACTTGAAAATCAGGATCACCGCAGAGGGTTTAGGAGGTTTTTATTAACTTATTCTTTTTTTTGTGATCAATTATTTTTTATTTTCAAAAGAGAAGGGCATGACACCATTCAAAGACAGTAATACAAGTAGTATCCACTTCCCTCCATCCACCCTTCCAGAATACCCCAAAGAATAGCGACATCCCCCCTCCCTCAACGTCCCAACATGATCTTCTATGTTACATACAGTACATATAGTGATACAGCACATAGTACATTGGTCATATCAGTGTCCTATAGGCCAAAGTAAGTGCACAGAAATAAACAAAAAATTACAAGAAAAGACATATTCCTCAGCTCAACTCAGTAAATCTTTAACCACTACCACCGCAGAGGTCCAGGTTTGGATTGTTTTCTGACTAGCTCCATGCATTCTTGCTACAGACAACTCCATGTAGAGTATGCTCAAAAATGACTGTATCCACTGGGTGCGTGTGAGTGCGTGGGGGGGCTTCCAGCGCAAGGCCAGCATTCTCTTAGCTGCAGTCAGCCCTGCTAATAGAGTGCGGGTCCAAGTAGAAGAAAGGTTCAATGATGAGGTGTCGTTTAGAAGCAGTATTTTAAGAGAACATGGTATGTCTACCTCCAATAGATCTGATAAAGTGGAAGATACTAATTTCCAAAAAGACGCCACATCAGGACACTCCCAGTACATATGTAAGAATGATCCCACACGACCCAGAGAGCATAGATCACAAACAGGCGAATGTATGAGCTTCATGAAGTATCTCTTTCTTGGCGTTAGATACATTCTATGTATGAGTTTGAAGTGTATAAGTTTGTGATTAAGGTTCTTTGATGTTTCGTCTAAATTGTTCCAGACAGTCAACCAACATATTTCGCCACTGGGTAGACTAAGGTCACCGGTCCACACTTGATGAACTGCCAGAGGCCCATAAGAGGATGCTAGTAAAAAAGAGTAAAGAGCAGAAATCAGGCCTCTCGATCTTACTCCTACATCTAGCAATGTGTGTAGCTTGTGAGTGGGGAGGGGAGTACCCCAGGGCACACCATACGCTCGCATCGCAGATCTTAGGCGCAAATAGAGGAAAAAAGATGTACCTGGTATATCATAAGTAGCTCGCAGATCGGTAAACAACCTCAGACCCCCATCATCGCAGACATCAGACAAGACGTTAACCCCTCTCTCACTCCACTCCCTGAAAGAGAAAGGCACTCCGCCAGTAAGTAGAGAGTAGTTATGAAAATAGGACTTTGTGCATGCCACTTCAACATAGAGCCGGTCACCCTCTCCACTGAGTGCCACACAGTCAAAAGGAACGACATAATGGGGCCCAGCTTTAGTTTGGAGCGTTTAATGGAAAGGCCTGAGTGTATTAAATCTTGAAGACGGTGAGGGGAGGCCAAATGTTCTTCTATAGGTCTCCATGATCAATGTATCTGGGGGTCCAGCCAATTGGAAAGAGGACACAGCACATAAGACCAAGAATAAAATTTAAAATTAGGGACAGCAAGACCCCCATTCCGTTTATTGCGCTGAAGAGTAGTTAGTTTGACGCGTGGATGTCCCCCACCCCAGATAAACTTCGATATTATACTATGCATCTTTTCCCAGTAGCCTTTAGGTGGGGGGAGAGGTATCATATTACAATAAAAGTTCACTCTAGGAAGGATATCCATTTTGATTATGGACACACGTGTTTGTAAGGAGTTTGGGAGCCGCGTCCACCTCTCCAAGTCCCCCTCCACTCGTTTCATAATACCCTGGAAATTTTTGCTAGAGATGGAAAACAAGGAGGGGAAGACATCCATGCCCAAGTATTTGAAGCTTCCAACCACTGGTATGTGTGCTGGCAATGTGGAAGTGTCGAGTGATGAGCTAAGGGGCATCAGCGAAGACTTAGTCCAGTTAATTTTATAGCCTGAGAGAGTGCTGAATTCCTCAAATACTATCGGAATACACACTGGCGCATTATTTATGTATAACAGAATGTCATCTGCGAATAATGATATGTGATGTGAAGTGTAGCAAAAGGATATGGGCGAGAGAGAGGGGTGCCGCCTAATTGTCTGCGCAAGAGGCTCGAGGGAGAGAGTGAACAGAAGAGGAGAAAGAGGGCAGCCCTGACGGGAGCCCCTTGATACCGGGAAGGGGGAGGAAAAGATGTTGCCCGAAAAGACCACAGCTGAGGGATTAGAGTAGAGTACCTTAATCATTTTAATATAGTTAGTACCAAGACCAAAAGCTTCCAAAACCAGCCAGAGATAGTTCCATTCGAGTCTATCAAAGGCCTTTTCTGCGTCCAATGATAGAACAGCGCATGGGGACTTAATATCTTTAGAAAAATATATCAAATGAAGGTGTCTACGTAAGTTATCAGCTGCGTGGCGCATTTTTATAAAACCAGTCTGGTCATGATGTACTAATTTAGTCATGAATATCTCAATCCGTGAAGCCAGGACTTTAGCATATATTTTTATTTCTGAATTCAAAAGTGACAGGGGTCTGTAATTGCCACAGAGGGAGGGATCCTTCTTCGGTTTGGGGAGAACGGTGAGAATAGCAGAGTTGGTGTCTCGGTCAAATGAGCCCCTAGCCACAGCTGCGTGGATCATATCTAGCATGAATTTACCTAGCTCCTCCCAGAAAAACAAATAAAATTCAGGGGGTATTCCATCCCATCCCGGCGATTTCCCCTTCCTCATGCTTTGAACGGCCTCTTTTAGCTCTATCAATGAAATAGGCTTCTGCAGGTCATCTGTCTCCTTTTGGTTTAAGGTTGGAAGATTTGCCTTCCTTATAAAGTGTCTACATCTGTCACTGTCCAAATTAACCTCAGAAGTGTAGAGGTTAGAGTAAAAGTTGCGAAACTCCGTATTAATAGCTTTTGGCTCTGTTAAAATGTTCTGTGATGACCCAGAGCGGATAGTTGTTATGTTGGCAAATTTCTCACTTTGCTTGAGTCTGAGTGACAAAAGGTGACTAGGCCTAGGCCCGTAAAATAGTATGTCCTTCTGGTCTTGTGAATTAAAAATTCAACCCTTTGTCTGAGCAGAGAATTCAGTTCAATTTTTGTCACATCGATGACTTGTTTCCTGGCTATAGAGAAAGAGAGTTGCTGTTGATGCTCTAGAGAAGTTAGTTTAGATTCAAAATGATTTATTTTGGCCAGCCGAGTCTTACTAAGATGTGAGGCAAAAGCTATCGAAGTGTTCCTGATACATCCTTTTAGAGCGTACCAAAATATTCGAGGGTCATTAACGGAACCAGTATTCTCAGCCACAAAAGTGCTCAGCTCTCTCCGGAAGTAGACACAATATTCTTCACTCTTGAGCAGAGTCGTGTTAGAGCGCCAGCGAGGTGCTCTGGTAGGTGTGTTCAGTAAGGTAAGTTTGACTAAAATTATGCTATGGTCAGATAATGGAGTAGGATAAATCACTGCATTATGGATTTCGGAGATTGAGCTAGAGGTTAAGATGTAGTCAATGCGAGAGTAGGTTTTATACCTATTAGAATAGAAACTATTTTGCTTGACTGTAGGGTTAACAGCACGAAATACATCAATTAAGCTGAAGGCAGATATAAATTTGGACAGAGAGGCTGAAATAAAGCTTTGAGAGTGAGAACAGTGTCCCGCGGGGCTCGAGCAGTCTAAGGCCGGGCTTATAACCGCATTCAATCCCATGATTATAGCAAAATCATATATGTCGGACATAATTTCAGCTAGTGTGGTGAAAAATATAGGATTGAATTGGTTAGGTGCATATACTGACATAAATGCTAGTTTACAAACAGCAATTATAGTTTTTATGTAAGAAATGCAGCCCTCTTCGCTGCCAAATTTATCAAGTATGGTTATGGACAGAGAGCACTTCAAAACGATAAGAGAGCCACGGGTTTTAGAGTCAACAGATGCTGATGCTGCCACGTAATATTGTCTATTAGCAAATCGCTGTACATCAGTTGCTTTAAGATGGGACTCTTGGATAAATGCAATATCAATGTGGTTTCTACGGAGTAAATCCAAGCAAGCCGCACGTTTAACTGGCCCGTTCAATCCGTTCATGTTCCAACTAGCTAACTGTAAAGTTGCCATGGTTCAGTTGTAGGGCTAGAATGGGCTGAGCACTGTACAATGTATTAAGAAATTGAATCCAAACATGTAAGCCTGTATTATGGACACAAATAGAGATGATGATGATGGCTGTGTTACAATAAAGACAAGAAGATCTAGCCCGGTCCAATAACACCCTGTCGCAAAAAAACCCAAAACTCACACCAAGAAGCAGGCAAGTTAAGAACCAAAAAAAAAGAAAAACAACTCTCCTAAATAACATCAGGCACTTGGCACCGAGAGAGCGGGCAACTGCCTGTCGAATCCGCCCGTCCCCCCTTAAAGAAAAAAATGGCTGTCAGATACTGACAGTTAAAAATGAACTACCTTAGATTGTAAAGGCTATACAAAGCATAGGAGCTGTACAAAGTTGGCCATGAACTTAGCTACAATAGCTTCACCTTCAAAGTTAAGTTGCATAACAATGTTAGATAGAAATAAGTCAACACTCTGCATGCACTGTAGATTGGTAGTGAGCAGGAAGGCTAGGCCATTTAAAGGAAAAAACAACAAACAACAGAGCGATGGTTATATCGAGCCACATATGTCAGTGTCCATGAACTTACACTCTGCTAGATGGCCTAGTTAAAAGTTAAACATGTAGGATCTGCCCTTAGTCCTGGGCATGTTCATCCAGCAAGCTCTTGTCCAGCGGCCGTTCCGTCATTTCCATTCGCCCGTTTCATGTTGAGAAAATCCTTGGCTTCGGTGCTTGAGTCAAAAATGTGTTGATCCTGCCCGTGGATGAGCTTCAGTCTGGCCGGGTAGAGTAGGAAGGCTTGGAGTCCTTGCTTTCTCGCGTCTTCCATGGCAGGGGAGAAAGCCCGCCGCCGCATTACTGTGTAGCTGCTGAAGTCGGCGGAGAAGCGAATCTCTCGGTCCTGGAGCTTGACAGGTGTTTTCCGCGAAGCTTGGAGTATTTTGTCCCGGTCGGTGAAACGTAGCATTTTGCATATTAGCGTCCGAGGACCTCGATTGCCAGTAGCCTGAGGGCCAACGCGGTGCGCTCGCATGATTTCCATCCGTTGTTCACCCAGGTTAGGGAACCATTTTAGGAGATTTGTGGAGATGAATTGGGAGGCGTTGGGTCCCTCGGCGCCCTCAGGGATGCCCAGTATACGCACGTTATCCCTCCGGTTTCTGTCCTCCAAGTCCACCAGCTTGCTGGTGTTCTCCGTCTTGTCGAGTCTTTTGCGAAGGTCGCTGTAGTCAATACGCAGCTTGGCAACATCCTTAGTGCAACGAGACATCTCAGTTTTTATTTCGTCGAGCCTTCCATTTAGTCCTGCGAACTGCGCCGCCATAAACTCTCGTTGTTTTTCCATGGCCGTCTCTAGCATGGCAGTTAGCCTGTTTCCCTGCTCCCCTTCGTTTTCGTCAGACGACTCGTGGTTGGGGTCAAGAGGTCTGGCGGATTTTCTTGGCTTCGGCATCTCACAGGGTGGATGTTTAAATGTCACAACACGCTCAAAAACAAAGGTTAAGTTAAATAAAAAGGTAGTTTTTCATTGAAATGGGGGGAATAGGAGCGGGAGCGAAAGAGCTACACAGCCATCCTCTCTGCAGGTTCTAACATAAGGAGTCATTTGGTTCACTGGTTTTCCAAAATGAGGTCAGGGGTCACCGTGCAGGTTAAAGGAGACATAAGCTGTCTCTTCCACACAACCCACTAATATTACGCAGGTTTTGAGTATGTATTGTGTTGGAAATTCAGTATGAAAACAACTTTCTCTTTTTTAACTTTCTGTTGATTTACACCATTATTCCACACACAATGCAATGCACATTATATATATATAAAATAAGGAGCTACTCACAGCTGCAAAACATTGAATTAATTAAACTGTGGATGGTGGTGAAACAGCACCAGGAAGATCTTGGAAAACAGAACAACAAATATCTTTGAGAAAACATTTCTCTTTGTGAAGTTTAATTGCCAATCATGGAAGGCTTGTATCATGTGAACGAGCCGACAGTGTTGTTGTTATTACTTTGAATTCCTCATGGGGGAGACAGAAACTACGCACTATAGCTTTAAGGTTTTCATGCCACCTTCTTGGCCACATCACTCTTGCAAAACAGATTTTTCTCTCAATGACACTTCAACCTGGTTAATGAACAGCTTACAATCAAAACATATTAGAAATAGTTTACCAAAATGGAGGTATTTGCAATATCATGCAATACACAACTGTGCCATGACTTGAGTGATAAAGTTTCAAAAGTATTGTCTTGTCGGCCTTTTCTTCAACGAACATACTATAATCTACCACAACTGACCATGTCTTGTGTTCAACAACGAGCCAAATGGCAACACGTACCTACGCTGGAAGAGTAGATGTCCGAAATCAGTAGCAGTTGCAAGCAGACTGTTGTTGTTATCAGGCTCCAGTCAGGACTCATGGTCATAAAGAACATAATATTACTTTCTTCTTATGAACACACTGGAAAGCAGGCCAGTTCTCTGATGACCAGCTCCTTACCCCTCATCTCCTCTCCTCCTTGATCTTTCCCCACTGTTTGCTTTACTTTATTTTCTGTTTTTTCTCCCCCTCCCCCTGTAATTTTTTCGTGCAAAGAATAAAATTTCATCTGCGCGGGCTCTGGGAAAGGCGGCCCTCGGATTGGCCCTTGCCCGTACAGATGCTTTGAATTTACAGGGCTTTTCTGCCTGCGAGAAGAAACAGAGAGGGATGGATGGATGGATGGATGGTGGGGTGGAGGGGAAGAGATGGGAGGGGTTGAAAGGGGGGTGAAACCTGCCTGTATTTCCTGGGGATTAGGCGTCAGATGGGCGCCCTCAGAGGAGGTCTCAGGTCCTGGCCTCCCTGGATGGCTGGGAAACTGACCCTCATCTGACTCCGTGGTCTTCTTTGTACCCTGCCAGCATGTAGCCTCAGGACAGGACCGAGGCCTGGGCTCTGTCCCACAACCAGGCTGGCTCACCACCGCCTGCATGGCCTGTCGTTTATACCTTAAACATACATTACGTTAAACTAAACATTTGTTTCTTAAGGATAACTCCAGTGTATTACAATTCAGTGTATTTACTAAAATCTGGGAACAAGACAACATCTTTGAAAGAAGTCCAACAGGGCAAGAAACTCAAGCAGTCAGACAATCAGACAGGTTGTGAAAGAAGGTTGTGGGTATTCATACTCATTTGTAAGAGAAAGTGAACAACCTTAACAGCTTTGCCCATTGATCGTCTGACTTTGTTGTAGCAATGTCACCAAGGTCCCAGAACTTTGATGAGTTCAATGTTATTATAACCCAGAGAAATAATGACCAAAACTATGAAAATAAAACAGTTAAATTAAGCAAAGTTAAACAAATGTAGCTAGTGAACCCTAACTTTAAAGGACCAATCCATGATCTAAATGTAAACAAAAGGGCCTCCGCTACACCAAAATTTTAAACACAGATTTGGAGCCGGCTCTCACTCCGATACAGCGACTTAAATTAGACAACAACATTTGAGGTATTAATATTTTAAGATGATAAGGTTTGTTTACCTCAGTAAATCACTCAAATGTATATGGTCCTCCATATGGAGTCTTGATTTTCACAATAATACGTTATCATTTTCAATCATAACAATTTTCACAAATTGTTCACAAATCGTGATGTTTGTAAATATGTGCTGATCTGGCACCGCCATTTGATAGGAAGAAGACACACCAGCAGTACTTTACGTTTGGGCAATAAAACTACTTGATTAAAGGCTATAATCATTTTTTTTTAAATAACTATGGATCACATGACCTCTTAAATATCAAACGGTTGCTTGTAGTGGCGAACCCAGAGAGGACCATCACCTGACTCTACAGCTCCCCTCAGCTCTTCAAAGCTCAGCATCCTTTAGCTCAGTGTTATGGTTATTTTCCGCCACAACATCAACATAATTTTTAAGCCATAGCAGGCAGTTGTTTTCAGCTAAAAAGCCCTGATAAACCTACTGTATGCTACTTACTAAGTACGTTACATCACCTTCATGTTTAAAAGAAGCCAACACTGACTGTTAATAGGAGAAGGGATGTTTGGACACTTTGCACAAGAAAAGTCATTATTCACATGACCACCTACCCACTGTCAGGAAAATATAAATATGAGGTTAACACGTGATGCTGGAGCTGTGACCCATTTTCTAAAAGTGAAAATGGAATCTTATAACCAGGAACACAGTAATGTCTTCAAAGGTTTAACTTGAATACCGTGATGGTGTGTACTTGATAGTGGACCTGACTTCCTGTCATTACTCGACATTAACTCCTGCAGTAAATGTCATTTCAAAATGGTCATGTTGTAAGTTGGTCACGTCAGGAGACAACCAGTTGAAAGTTGTGGATGACAATGAAAACTTCTGTTCTCGGTTCCAACACCGTTGATTATTTTTGTTTTTGAATTACTACCCTGCTGACTTTCACAAGGTGTTGGACTGGTGTAGAAATTTCTGTCTTTGCTTTTACTTTTGTTGTTTTCTGAGGTCTTGCTTCCATTATTCTTTTTTTGTCCAATAATTAGACATGCTAAGATACTAGTTTGCATGTTTACTTTCATGTGTTTCAACTTTGTGCCGTTGAAAACTGGATCAGGTGGGGAGGTTCTATGCGCAACTGATTACAGGCCAATGGTTTGTATTATCAATGGGGTCGTTATCAAGTTTAGCAACAATGGCATACTATTCCTAAACAATAGTGTTACACAAACGTTAAGCTCCTTAAAGCTTTTCCATGCTCAACTTTAACCAATGTATCAAAAAGTCCTCACACTAATAATTTTCTTCTTCTTCTCTCACTGAGACATTTGGTCCTCATAAGTACAGTATAGAAACACACACACACACACTTGTAGAGCTAGAAGTTGAGCTGGGGATCCTTAGGCTATAGAATGTGGCTCTGAGTCAAATCAAATATATGTAGCATGTCATCCTTCTGCCATTTGTTCTGCAACACTTCAAATTATGCTTACTTTATTACATTGGAGATGGATTTATTATTTGTTCAAGGACACACACATACACACACTTGTTTCCATGGGGGACAATGAAGTTTTCTCTTACAATTAAACTTCACACTCACACTATGATGTCCACAGTTCCTGGCAGCATCCTCAAGGTCAAAGCACAAAATGATCTCATAATTTCAAGAGGGACAAAATTATGTTTTTAAAGGTATTTTATTACCGGAGTGTGTACAGACCTTTTGTAGAATCAATTGTAGCAATTCTTTAGAAAGCATTTTACATAGTTCTTTTTTATAAGAAAGTGAGGCTTTTGAAAAGTCCAAATGCAGCAGAGCAGTCACATATACGTCCGTCAATCCCAATTCAAATCCAACTTAAATCAAACAGCGTCTGTGTGAAGAGGCCTGCTGCTGCACAGAAAATGGCTGAGATGAAAAATCCAATTCTTGATTACACGGCGCCATCTTGTGGCGGCTGAATCAAAAAGCAAACCAAAAGCAACAGCAGAGAGCTTCTATTTCCAGCAAAAATTAGTACATTTGTTTTATGGCTTAACAAAGACAAAACACAAAGAAAAACTCTCTCACTTGTTTGTTTTTTAAACAACATGTGCCTTTTAGAATCAATTAAAACAGAAAATAAAAAATCTGTTACAGTCCAATATTTTTCTAGAACATTTCACATAATACTCCATCTATATAAACATTGATAGGAACACACAATATAAACCATCCGTGCCCTGCAAAAACCTCAAATTCTACCATTTTATGTCAAAAAATGATTTATTTTTACTGTAAATGACAACCAACAGGTGTTCAGTTTACAGTGTAAACTCATGACGCTGGTACCAGGATGATTATAATACACATTTAACTAATTACGTCTTTTTATTCAAGGTCTCTGCAGCACACAAGGAAACTAAATTTTGCCTGTGTAAAGAAAGGCAAACAGGAATTTGCAACACACAACACAAAACCAAAGACTCATTCCATAGTTCTGCTATATTAGTCTCCTGAAGACCAAAGTACAGCAAACTGAACATCACCTTTTCATTATACAGTACTGTTAACAAGAGATAAACAGATAATTAATACCAAAAATGACACTGAATTAGTGTTTTATGTTTTTGATATGAAAAGAAAGAGAATAGCTGTTTTTACTATCTTTACTGCCATTACATGCATGAACCCGTATTCATCAGACCTCTCTGGAAGCCTGGTAATTGAGGTGTACTGTAGCTATCTCTCATAACATCTTTTACCGTATATGAAAGTAAAGTAAATCCTAAAGTGAGTCTTTTCACTTGGTGAATCTATTTTGTATGGCACCGTTTGTATTAAAAGACCGCAGAATAAACAGTGCACTTTTACATTTAAACGCCAGAGGTGACAAGTAAATAAGAAATTTAAAACAATATAGGAAAAAATATAAACATAATGCAAAAACAAGTTCCCGGCCTTTAGAAAGATTCTTCTTCTCTTGATAATAAAACAAATCACTAGTAAACACCTTCCTATTTCCTTGAAGGAAAAAACAGGGTGGGGGGAAAAAAAGGGACAAGGAGGCGAATACTCCAAACTCTTTTAGCTCGTCTCCAGCTTAGCCATTTCCTGCACGTAGATCCCAATGCTCTCGCTGTCAAACAGCACAAAGTAGATGGTCTTGATGGTGGAAGACATGGTGGCCACAAAGTAGGTGGAGATGGCCTTAAGGATCAGCTGGGCTGCAGTCTGCTTTGGGAAGCCATTCCTGACAGAAGTGAACACACACACACACACACACACACACACACACACACACACACACACACACACACACACACACACACACACACACACACACACACACACACACACACACACACACACACACACACACACACACACACACACACACACACACACACACACACACACACACACACACACACACACACACACACAGTTAATTGTGGTCAAACACTGGAGATACTTGTCATTTTGTAGGTCAACATACATACAAACATAAGTTATTAACTGGACAGTACCAGACATAATACATCATTAGAAATGACTTGACTGCATTTGTTTCAGTAGCCTAAAGAGCATCGATGTGAGATTTCTTGATAGCATCAGGATTCAGTCTCTCAAATGGTAAAACTCTTTAAACCCAGGCTCAAGACTTAGGTAGACACAAATAAATGTTTCATATTTCACTATGCATTTGAGTTTTTCAGAAGTGTTAATTACTATAAAGCTGTTTGTAAAGCTGAGTGTAAACCTGACTTCAACTGACCCCCCCCCCCCCCCCCCCCATCACTCAGTGGTTCCCAGCCTGTGGTTTCAAACCCAACAAGGGTTCACAAGTCAAAAGGTGAATGGTCGCAATATTAACAAGATTGGAAATAAGAAAAGACGAATAGTTTTCAGCCATGCTAGCAGCTCTGTGAGGCTGTAGGCACAGCGGTACTTTGAGCTAAATGCAGGTATAATGTTTACCGTGTTCACTATCTGTCTTGTTAGCATGCTAACATTTGCCAAATAGAAGCACAAAGTACAGCTGAGGCTGATGGGGGTGCTAGATGAAAATGCAGGATCACCAAAGTTACTGCAATTTATCCTACTAGTGCAGTGCCCGTTGAAAATGTGCCTGTTTGGAACGGCCGATTGCTTGGCCTGTGGTATTGCTGCTTGTAGAATTCATCAAAACCAAATTGTACCCCAAAATTACTTACAGAAGGACCCCAAACCACTTCATATGCAACTCCCCTGTATACCCTACTACTAACTTACTGATTTACCTGACAGAAAATGGTTGCAGATTCAGAATGTAATCACAAAATATCACAATGACAATGTGGAGTAACCAGACATTAGCCTCATGGACTCAGGGCGCAGTATGATTCTACCTGGGGTGAGTCTGATGAACTACAGATTTTGGGAAATGTTGACCTGCTTGTCAGGTCGCACCTGTGCTGATGATGAACAAACCAAAAATGAAAATCAACTGCACTAGCTTAACAGTATCAAAAGTTTTGTTCTTGCTGATTGATAAAAAACAGCAACATCCCAGCAATCTTTGATGGATTTGATTTGATTTGTATTCCTTCCTATTTCTGAGGCCAACACTTCAAGATAGTTACAGCTTTAATATCCAGAAATCATCAGTCAACAGTCAACCAGTACAGTTAGTATATTTAGTGTCGCCGCTGCCCTAGAGCAACGCTGCTACAGTGGCTATATTTCTGCTGAACAAATTTGTAGTTAAGCTTTGAAGGCTTTTCTCGAAATCTTTAATTTATTTTTGTTAAATCCTGGGGAGTTTTACCTTCTCAGACCTCTAACACCATTTACATGAAACAATCCGAGAAGGGAACATCAGTAAACACAGTATTAAACCTGTGATGAGGGTTCACAAGTAGACGTTTCTTCGACCCAAAAAGGTTGTGATCCGCTGCTCTGACCTGCCATGTGCTGCTTTCACACTTTCTTACTGTTCTAACACATGGCATGTTTGTGTAAATCTTTCCTGATCAAAGTGGAGGTGTTTACCACCGTTGCCAGGGAACCATGTCAACTCCCGTTTTGACTTACACAGAGAAAATGGGCACGGGCATGAACATTTTACTGCTGACAATGCAAGTATGCCATTCATGATGTTATTAAGACATGTGAAAGGGGTTTTGTTCCGGTTGGAGTATAGATCACCTTTTTCAGGTCAACTCAGGTAAACTTGGTCTGGAACCAAGTTTGCAAAAAGTGTTCATATTACCACACTTTTTGGCAAACCACCTCCAGTGTCAGACTGAATTAAAGCCAGATTGAAAACGCCCTTGAGCTGATGTTGTTAATGCATACTGTCAGTTAGGTTAAGATAATATTACATTTTCTAACAGCACCTCGTTTTTACAAGCATGTAATCTTTAGCAAAAAGGACAAACTGGGTGTTAATTAGAGCTAGATAAAGACAAAAACGCCTCACAATAAGGGATTGCATGATGATGTCAGGTGTGTTTCTTTCCGTGTGTGTTTTCTTACCTCCCGCTACCAATGGAGGGGAAAGCCACAGACTTCAGTTTCTTCTCATCCGCCAGAGCCAGGCAGTTCTTCACCGTCTTGTCCAACATCTCCTCACACTTGTCGGAGCCCCAGCCTGGACTGTTACAGTGGATGACGTACTTAGCAGGCAGACCGAAGCCGGCGGTCATCACAGCTGAGGGATGGAGAGAAGAGAGGATGAAGAGTGGTTAGTCAGGTAAGAAGAGGAGAGGACATAAAAATGGGCACAAAGCAGAGGAGGAGGGGGAGCAGAAAGGAAACTTAGTTACGTCAGGTAGAAAGTTTGGTAAGTGAAAACACTATGTTTTTGCAAACTTGTCCCTTGTTTGCACATTCATATAATAATCAGAATACTTAAAAATCTATGATTGATCATATTTGGGCTTTGACAAAAATATTTTTCTATTTATTAATTATTATCTACTGTAGTCTAGTACAGAAAATTGTGATTTTTTTTTCCAAAAAATGAGTCCTAAGTTGACATCCTCAAATTGCTTGTTTTGTTAAACAATCCAAGTCCAAAATATAAAAAAGGTATTCACTTTAAAATTATATAAGCACCAAATCATCATGGTTCGAAAAAAGCCAGAGCTAGTTAAGTGGCAATAACATTTTAAAATATTCTAAAACCTCACTATGAAAAAAAAAGACTGAAAACTGGATATCAGTGAGGCCAAAAACTGAAAATGGAAAAATGTGGTGTCACTTCTGAACTATCTGCAAATATTTTGCTGTTGAATAAATGTTTACATGATGGTTTGTACAACATTGAAAACATAATGAAACAAAATGAAAGAACGATGTCCGTCGTCACCCACAGCTGTGACCTGCATTATTTTAGTGAAATCAGTGCTTTAAACATTTTGTTCTTCGGAGACACCACGTCATATTTTGCTAGATTTGTGCGAGTTTTGTTTAGTCAGACAGTGAGTGAACTTATTGAACTCTAACTTTAACTTTACTCACGGGACGTCCATTGTCTATGTCAAAATCAGCTTCATTAACCAGTTTCGTCAGATGTCAAAACCCTGGAGGCCCGAGATGCTAAAAGAACACTTTGCTTTGTGGAAAATGTATGCAGCAAATCTCCAAGAGCTTAAAATGGTTTGGCCAGGGTATTACAGTGAGGTGGGCTGGAGAAATCACTTCTCCAGACAGCTGAAGAGGAGCAAAGAAAAGGAGAAGAGGAAGAACAAGGAAGAGAAGAAGAGAAAAGGAAACGGAGAGACTGAGAGAAGACATGAGAGAAGTAGAAGTCAAAGCAGCAGCTGTAGACAGTGTACCTTAGCCAAAGCCCCTGACTCTATGAAGTGAGAACGCCTCCAGTCAGATTTTATTAGCCCACAGCAAACGTGTGACTGGACTGGAGTCAAAGCTGAGGAAGAGCTTATTTCCAGATGGCACACAGAGAGGATGGAGAGACTTCACACAGCAGAGCAAGAGCCAGTCGCGCTGCATGTGTGATCTGGTTGTGAGCTAAAGTGTGTGGATGTGGATGTGGATGATGATGATGATGATGATGATGATGATGATGATGATGATTACGGTTTTCATGACTGCCTGCAAAGTTCAACTTGTTTTATGGTTTGGGAAGGAGGAACAGTGTGTGGTGGTGTTTGTGCACTGCACATCTGGCGATCACCTGTCAATCAAACTATGCAGACAGTACTGCGACATTACTGTTGACGTAGTTTGAGCTGGGAGTGGCGTTCTTTTTTTGTCAATTTAGCCAACCAACAAACTCCAATACGTCCAGAACTCAGCTGCCCGCCTTCTCACCTCCACCCGCCGCCGAGACCACATCACCCCTGTCCTCCACAACCTCCACTGGCTCCCAGTCAAACACAAGATCAACTTCAAAATACTTCTCCTCACATACAAAGCACTGAATAACCTTATCCCTCCATACCTCCCAGTCCTCCTCACCCGTAACACTCCCGCCCGCCTTCTCAGGTCCGTCGATGCTAACACACTCAAGACCATCAGGACTAAGCTCCGGACCTGGGGCGACAGAGCCTCCTCAGCTGCTGCACCCACCCTCTGGAACGTCCTCCCCGACCACATCAAACAGTTAAGCACCCTACCATCCTTCAAACAGGCCCTCAAAACTCACCTCTTCGAACTTGCATTTTCCTGTTGACAGACTTTCCCAGTTTTTCCCTCCTTTTCATTGCCCACCTCTCTTGCTTGCCTCTGCTTGTCCATGCACCTATGTGTTTTCTTTTCTTTTGTCTGTTATGTAACCTTGTCTATGTACCTTGTCTGTTTGTTGTATCTATGCAGCCAAAACTGTAAAGCGTCTTTGAGTGTCTAGAAAAGCGCTATAAAAAAAATAAATGTATTATTATTATTTTATTATTTCATTCAATCAGAAAAACAAAACAAAACAAAAAAGGTTATGCTGTTGCTGCCAGAAATATGAATCATTACTTCCTGTGTGCAACAGAACTGTTTCTGTCAATAAATTACAATAGGACAAAAGACCAAAACCAACAATGGGTTAGTTTGTCTCTCAGTACTTTCTGACTTCCCTACCCTACTCTGTGGGTGGGAAAGAAAATAGCCAAAAAACAGTGAAAAATGTCCGTCACAGTTACCTAAAGCCCAATTTGAATAGCCCAAACTCTCTAACAGAACATCAGTGAATCCTCATAAATGACAAGCTGGAACTGGGGAATGTCTGTCACTTTTGCTTTAAAAATTACTAGGGCTGTCGGTATTAACGTGTTAATTGCGATGCGATTAAGGGCCGAGCATAATGCGTTAATTTTATTAATCGTATTAATCGCATGCCGCCATTTATTAATTTATTTTCACTTCACTCAGCTTTGCGTCATGCCTAACAGGCTACTATTTTGGCGTACTTCCTCGTAACACATCCTGCTGCTGCAGGAATAGCACCGCCGATTTCGGTGCCTCATTCTGGTGCCACTGATATGCTTTCTCTTCTCTCTGATGCTCTGAAACAGACGTTACAGGCAACAGAAACACTGCTGCACGTGACGCTAGTTAACACTATACTCGACAGCAGCTAACGTTAGCCTACCGCTAGCTAGTAGCTGGATTAAACACTGTTACAATGCTGACAGCTAACGCTAAACGGTGTAAAGTTTGTCTGTATTTCACTGTAGAGGATTCCGACACCGGGATGTAACAATCTGCAGCTGCTGTTGTCGGAAAAACACAGACGGTGCATTCAACGAAAGTGGTAATTTACAGACTCGTGGTGCATTCAAAGTTGTTGTTAAATGCCCTTTTCTCATCTGGTGGTTGTTTTTGTCATTCAACAGTTATTTACTAGTGAAATAAGTTATTGTTATAGCGATTACATTATTATTAAACATTTAATTTTGACGATATGGCCTTTGCAATAAACAAGCCGTTCTTTAATGTCGCCAACTGTTTAGTACCCTTCTTTTTTTTAACTTTCTTAAAAAGTATCAGTTCAGGCACCGGTACCATTTTAAAAGTACCGCTTTAGCACCGGTATCCAAACCAAACAATACCCAACCCTAATATTGAATCTAGATTCAAATGTGTGACTAGATTCACACAGTTTTCTTTAGTTTACAATAAATAAATAAATAATAAACAAATTCAAATCTTAAAATCAAGTTCATAAAGTAATTTTCTTTGCATTCATTTGATTCCCAATCAAGATACACTGGTAAGAATTGCTTTCCATTGTTAATATGCACTTAAAAACAGTTCTGAAATGCAAAATAATAGAATTTTAATCATGTGATAAAACATGCGATTAATCACGATTAACTATAGAAATTCAACGATTAATCGCGATTAAGAAAATGTAATTGTTTGACAGCCCTAAAAATTACCTTAATGATTGATTATGAAAATAGTTGCTGATTATTTTTCTGTTGATCGACTCGATTAATCGTTACAGCTCTAGAGTTCACAAGAAATTCATTTTGATGTGGCACTTTCTGGTGTAACCGGGTACTAAGACAAAAAGTAATACAGTAAACAAGTTATCATTCACCTTTATAAAAAAATAAATAAAAGTTGCCTCCCAGGCAAATGCCTCTGATTAAGAGTGATAAAATCACAGCAAAATAACCCAATTTTTATATTCTTTGTCATCCAACATTTTTATTTTACTATGTGTGCAGCACATAGTAAAAAAAGCTCTTATGAATGAACCATGCATTACAAAATAAATTAAGTTGTACCTGTTTTTGGAATATTAAACAAAATTAATTTAACTTAAATAACTTGGGAAATAACTCTGGTACCTGCCTGTCCTTTAAATAGGGAAGTTTCCTTTCCAAAAAAAATCCAGATGAGCAAACACTTTTTACAAGTATTTTAAACATCTTGAAGAACTTGTTTGATGGCTGTTCTGAACCAGGTCTGGTCAGGATGACCGTTTTGCTGATCCTGATCCCCAGAATCCCCGACAGGCTCTGCTGGCTCGGTGTTCAGTCACCTGGTAATATATTTACAAGCTCCACACAGAGACCGGGATTATGATGCTAAGCTAACTTGGCTGAATGTGAGAGAGAGCAGTGGCGAAGGTGGGGAGTGATTGAAAAAGTGAGTATGAGTGATGAATAATGAGAGAGACAGATGGAGAAAGAATAAGAGAGGGACAGAAAGAGAAAGTGGAGACAAATGGACTGAAGGATAAAATAATCTGACGGCTCAAACAATATGGCTCTCTAAAGACCGATGGCTATAGTTTTAGACGAAAGTCGCCAAGGACAGATATAACGTGCCAATAATAAATGTCTTACAGAAATAGTCAACTATTCACCGGTTCTCTAAAAAGTTCAATGATTCTGGCAAATTTTAGCTTTTAAAAGAAAGAGAGTTGGTCGTGTGAAAGTGGGTGAACTCATGGAAGCAGAGGCCAAAAGGACCCTGCCCTGTTTAGTTTGGTGTATGTGTGCGTGCGTGTGTCTAGAGAGATTTACGGGACACACTGACATCAATGTCATATGAGCTGGATGGTGCTTGAGTAGATCAATATGCACTTTTCAGCCCCATCAATGGTGACATTGGAAAAAAAAAAGTCATGAAACGTCAATGTTGCCCAAAGCATAATGATTTGTGGTGTCAACTGGGGTTCACACTCGTTATCTTTTCCTCAAGTGGATATGGACGTTTACTAGCTGCAGCAAAGCGAAGGTGTCTTTAAACAGAACTCTGTGAATTTCTCTTTTCACTTTGTACAACGGCAGGAGGGTGTCTCTGATCACAAAATCTACAATCAAGATTGGTCAAGGTAGTTTTGAAGCTTGTTGGAAAACATAAGTATAGTATAGCTGGAGCAGAGTTTCAAGTTTTTAAAAACCGACTCCTCACCACAGATTTTAGCTGCTGCTATACAGGATGAAAGGCAGTCAAACCCCTTAGATAGCACTTACAGTAGAAAGTCTTACCCATGCCCCATCATTTGTTTTACTGAGAATAACTGATCTAGTGTTTGTGTAATTGTTTGTTTGAGGAGTTCGAATTTTTTAACGTCACGACAGCAAAGCCTGACTTGATCGAGGTTGATTTAATAATGAAAGTGTCCGAACCCCAACTTGTCAAAAGCTCCATGCTCCTCAGGCAGAAATATCATAGTCTGATTTTTGTATAAAACAATATTTTTTTTTAAATCCCTTTACTATCCACACAATAAGCAGCAGGTACTGGTAGGCAAATCCTGACACTATCTACTCCGCGCACTTACCGCCAGCCACCTCCAGAGGGCCGTTTTTCTTCTGCAGCTCCGACAACGCTTCAGTGAACTCCTTCCCTCCCTTCTTTTCCAGAGCAGAGCCTGTATGTGGAGGAGAGGGTTGGAGTGATTACATCCTCACATACCGCTGATGGACAGATAGCAGGGAAGAGGAGAGTGGCAATGTCATGCAGACAGGCATGAGAGGCAAGCAGGCAGACATGGAGACTGACAGAGAGACAGACAGACAACAATGCCGTCAATCATTTCACCTGGTTTCTCTCTCAATCTCTGAGCTAATGCCGCACACAGAGTCTCTGTTACCTCACAAATGAAGTGCAAAGATTCAGGGCTGCTATTTTCCAAATGACTCACTCTGAGTCAGTTAAACTAAAGTATTAAAGCCGCAGTCCCTAATTACTTCCCTCTGTCCTCACATACTGGCTTATTTGCAGTGGACTGAGGGTATTCCTTTAACTCCAAATTAGAGAGTGAAGAGTGTGTTTGGTTAAAAGCTTGGTTAACTTGCTCGGATACACATTGAAAATCAAACAGCCAAGGAAGCATTTCAAGTTCAACTCTGAAGAGGAGGAAGATACATTTAGAAGTTGAGACAACTGAGAGAGCAAATGTTTTCTTTCCTACTTATTTTGATTATTCATTCCACACGGATCACACTACTTCAGATTTACTCAGAGCTAAAGAGAAAAACCACAAAGAAAACCAGAGAGGAGAGAGGTGATTTAAATCTACCAGAGCCAGACAAATCAATGTTCTGGCTGCAATAACATTTAAACCAGGCAGGAGAGAAAATACAACAAGGTTAATATCAGCCCTTTAAGGAAAAGTTAGTGATTAAAAGCGCTTTA
The DNA here is from genome assembly GCA_023566125.1 of Zingel zingel. NCBI lineage: Eukaryota > Metazoa > Chordata > Actinopteri > Perciformes > Percidae > Zingel > Zingel zingel. Next base: position 11,023,245 of record CM042328.1, on the reverse strand, counting down.
AATTATGAAATGTTAATTGTTAAATAGTTAAACATTCACTCACTCATTAATTCAAAGGACCAGTGATCAACGCTCAGGAGCTTTAATTTGAGGCTTCAGGAAATCAAAGTAAAAAACTTGGTGGATTTTCTTTCTAACTAGCTGAACAGACAGCACAATCCAGGGGGACAGGAAATGAAGCGAGTTCAAGACCGCCCACATTAAAGCCAAGTGGAACAAAGCAGCATCAACAAACCGCAGCAGCAGCATGGTTTCAGGATTACAGGGACAGAAATATACAGTTGTGTATGCATTACATGATGCACTCAACTGCTCTCAGTAGATCATGTTTCTGTTTAACACTGCACTTGGATATTAGATGATCATTAAGAGTATCATAATGAAGTAATGTATATATTTTCTTCAGTGGTTCAGCTGTAAAGGTGAATCATCAGTGGGTAAAGCATTACAGCGACACATTGGGCGACCATTGTTATGGCTGCTTTTACACATTTGCAGGCTTGCTGTAGCGTGTGCCTGTATTGATGTGAAATTAAACTTGAAAAGAACTGAAAGTTGCTTGAGACAGTGAATCTTACTGTAGTCGTTTAATGTTTTTGGGAAGGTCAGCTAAGAATTGTGTCTCATAGCTAATGCAGGTGCTTGTCTCACGAAGCAGGGTTACGAAGATATCGGGTGCTCAGACTGAAAACAGCTCTGCGCTAAAACAGTGCAAGGGTTGCTGTAATAATCCAAGCAGTTCTTTCTGCTTCAGTCCACGATGTTGATGTGTGGTAACTTCATTAGTCCTGCTTTGAGAGACACACCCTGGTTGCAATCAGGAACGGCTTTGAAAACTTTTTTTGGTGCATAAAATGCAAGAATTTCTGACATCTGAGAAAACAAGAGTCAGCTGCCAAACACCAGAATCTTTTTTTAATACAGTAAGCTGCCAAATTCAAATAATCCTTTTCACAATGTCTATATTGAGTATGTCTTCTGGGTTAAGTTTATTGAAAACATAGCGTGTTACTGCAATGCAGTTTGGCAGCTCACTTTCAAACCTGGGAGACTGGAGTTTCCCACAAGCACTTCCTTGCATACATAAAATAGTCCCTGCTTTCACATTTCAAGCCTCTGCAAGTCAATTTTCATTCATGATAGAGTAATAGTTATTTCAGTCAATGTTTGATCAAATGACATAAATACTACAGTGAAGCATTTACAGTAAGAACAGCAGGGTGTTTGGGCACTGGCTAAATAACCTACAATGCAGAATAAAAACTGTGCTGCTGCTGCTGTGATGCTTGTCCACAGACTGCAGTGCAGACCATCTAGAATATGCAAAGAGAGAGCAGACGGACAGGCACTCGCGGTCTCTGTGGTTTCAATGGTTCCTTTACCTACTTCACCACCTGCATAGAGGGAGGAGTTGGTCGGGTGAACGACAGCGTCGCTCTCCACGATGGAAATGTCGGCTCTGACAACTTGCAACTACAGATGACAACAATGACAGACAACAGCCAAACAACATGGTGGTAAAAACACAGTGTGTGTGTGTGTGTGTGTGTGTGTGTGTGTGTGTGTGTGTGTGTGTGTGTGTGTGTGTGTGTGTGTGTGTGTGTGTGTGTGTGTGTGTGTGAGAGAACAGGAGCAACAAGATGAGACAAAAAAAGTAGAACAAAAAAAAAGGATGAAAGAGAAGAACAGGAAGAAAAGAGACAGAAGTGAGTGCGCTCCTTATTGGCTGAGGACTTCACAGGAAACAAGGAGGCAACTGAGGACACGGTGGGTCATGTTATGTAATTAGAAAGCAGGACTGCAGTTAGCCAGATTTACTTAGACAGAAATACAGTCAATTCTTTACACTCATCATCGCACAAGATTGCATGCTAGAGTGCATTTTAAAATCTTACATTTTTTTTGTAGTTTTTTAATTGGGGAAATTAGGGAAGTTTTCTGACTTACTGTGTCGTCCTGATTTCTTGGCTCATATGAATGAGCAAAGAAGTTTAAGATCACACTCCAGGCCACCGCCCTTACAGTCAGGCAGCAGAGAGCAACTAACAGAGGTTTATGTCATGTTTATTTTTATTTATTTTCTTCTATAAATTGATGCTATATTTCATTACTAAAATTGTCCTGCAATTAGTTAATATCAAAAATTGTAAAAATGGCTGATAGCCATCTGAAAGGATGACAACCTGGAATGAACCTCAACACATCTACCGATGGGAAGAGCAAGCGTGATCACTGCTCTTGGGGGCTCTGATAAAAAAATCCTTGAATGTCTCCACAGAAATTCATGTCTTGCTCCTGGGAGTTGTATTTCAGAGAAAAATCTGTCTCTCTCTCTCTCTCTCTTTTCATTTTCAGTCAAAGAGCAGGATGAGTTACTTGAGGTCAAAGAAGATCAAAGATCTAATCCTCACCAGGTATTCACACTGCGAGCAACACCATCAATAAGTTATTTTATTTCCTGAGAGTCCAGAAATCATCAACAAGCACTTCTGCTTAAGAACGTTAGCTGTAGCAGAGGTTTTTCCAAGTCAACAGACGTCAAAAGCTAATCATATAGAACATGTGTCCAGTGTTTTTTCATTCATTTCGAATGGCTGCATCCTTCATTAGGGTTTACTGTAAATCACTCCGGTTTTCGTTGCTCTCAATGTACTTACATAGAAAAGACATACAGCTAAAACAAGGACAACAAAGCTAGACAAAGATAAAAACATAACCAGGGAGGGAGAGCTGAAAAATAAACAAAAAAATAAAAAGTACTAGAGAGTGCAACACCGAGGCTGCCGTCCGCAGAGCCATTTGACCGAGCTTTTATTTACAGTACTGAGATGTTTATAAGGCCAATATCAAAGCAACAAAAATATGTTATTAAAGGTTGTGTAGCTGCATTAAACTAAATGCAAATGCAATTTTCACCAAAAATATCAGTTTTTTTTTTTTTTTTTTTTTTTTTTAAAAAAGGTCCCATGGCATGACATTTTCACTTTATGAGGTTTTTTAACATTAATATGCGTTGCCCCAGCCTGCCTATGGTCCCCCAGTGGCTAGAAATGGCAATAGGTGTAAACCGAGCCCTGGGTATCCTGCTCTGCCTTTGAGAAAATGAAAGCTCAGATGGGCCAATCTGGAATCTTGCTCCTTATGAGCTCATAAGAAGCAAAGTTACCTCCACTTTCTCTGCTTTGCCCACCCAGAGAATTTGGCCCACCCATGAGAGAGAGACCGTGCGTTCATGGACATCGGAAAAACGTTTTTCCGAGTGAAAACGTCATCATTCACGTCCCTTCCTGTGGGAATCGGAGGTGGGAAACTCGGGCCAGATTTTGCTAACCGAGTTTCTCAGTTGGTGACGCGTTGTTGACAACTGACCTTTCATGTAGGCGACTTTGGTTCACTGAACATATTTCAATGACAATAAACTTATTTATTGTGGACAAACGCCTCTGCTGAGAAACATACACAGACATAACATGTTTCAAATTATTCATAAATAGGCCTATGTATATAAAAAAAACAACACCTTATCCGTGTCCTTTCCCGTTCGTTGTCCTGCAGATAACACCTGACGATGTGCTGTTTGTATGCTCGCATAAGAAAACAGCAGCAAATTATTGTGGCCTCCATGTTTTCACACACCTGATGCTCTAGGCTACGCTCAACAGTTTGTGGCAGTCATGCAACAAGTTGTTATGCCAAACGCCAATATAACAGAAGAAGAAGAACACGCACCCCCACCATCCTAACCATGTGAACGCTGGTAGTCGGAAAAACAACGTAATCACGGGGGCGGTCCCTGTCATTCCGAGGTAGCATGAACGCGCCAAGACATCATGGCTTTCAAATGAGCAAAGTGGCAGTTGGTCAAGGCCACACCCCCACTCTCCACCTCGCCCCCCCCCACCCCTCCTCAATAGCTACAGACACAGAAATGGCATATCCTAAGTAAAGCTCATTGTGGGACTATTGGCTGTAATTCTGCACCAAGGCTGAATTTCAGGAAAGAGACTTCAGATACAGTATTAGGGGACCACTAAGGCCTACATAAAAGCATCCAAAGAGCACCATGTCATGGGACCTTTAAAAGGTTGGTTTACACTGAGTTTCACCTTTTTTCATTTCATGTTCCCAAGTATCCAAAAATGGTAAGGAAGAAAATGGAGGACGCTGTTCTCCATAGATTAATACAATTAAGATAAACTTGCAAAAAGCTCAGCACAGTAATAGAAAGTGAAGAGAAAATTTCAGAGAAGGCACCAATAACCCTCAATTTTCACCTGGATTTTTGTAATTGTTTTTGTCGTCAGATCTTCAATTGATTTTAAATAATCAAAACAACCAGTGATACATTTGTGATTCAAATATCTCTTCCACTTTCCAACATCTGTCCTACATGATCACATCAACTAAGTTGCCCACAGTGTGAATAAACAGAATGGTGCAGGAAGGTCCTTCTAACTAGTCCAGCAGTCGAAAACTTTTTTTCTGACAGTTCTTTATTCACTGATTATTTAGTTTAGGAGAAGTTGTCAAGCTGTTGAACATTCAAGGATTTGTATCATCTCAAACCCCACTGAGACCAGAGAGTTTGGGCTAAGGGAGCTCACCTAGATCATCTTTAAGTTCAAGTTCAGCATTGGTGGGGTTGATGACCCCCTCCACGTCAAAGCCAGCCAAGTTACTGACCTCGCTGTGAATGAGGTTGAGCTGCGGAGGTGGGAAGCGGGGGAGGGGGGAGGCATGCCGAGAAGGAGGGAGAGCAAGAAGGAACAGGGGAGGAAGCAAAGCAATTAAAACCAGATTCACACCACGGCTTAAAGGGATACCTTGACTTTTTGATGATTTATAGAACTGGCATTATATATATATATATATATATATATATATATATATATATATATATATATAGACATTCAACATATCTTCACTACAGCTGAAAGCACACAGTGAGTAAATGCTTAATGTTTTGGTGTGCAGTGACGTGAAATGTAAAGCCTAGATGTGGACTGACAGCCTCTTTGTACAGGAGTACACAAGAAACAGAAAATAATAACCTTATGTACAAAAACACTGCAACAAAAGGTTATACTGCTAACTGCTACTGCTATATCAGCATTAGTCAGCATTTAGTCTAATCAACGACAATTCATTTACCGGATAATCGCCAGAACATCTGTTGCCGCCGAATCTTCCGCCCGGATGTTCCTCGCCTTGCTAAACTCCATTGGTTTCGGAAAACATCAACACACTTCGATCTAGCAACTTATTCGCTTAAAATGGCACGTTTTAAATACAATTTAGATCATGCAACAAGGCAGGTCTGCTTGGTTCTTTAGGGGAAGGATTTTAAAGATTTACAAAGAATATGTTTACGGTATTTACCATCTAACTGGGACGTTTTGGGACCGATTGGCAGGGATTGGCTACGGACAAAATACATACGGCGATAAACTGGTAAGAGCAAATTACGTTTAACCATATATCCAGCTAATTTAAATAGCTTACGTAACTGTATTGTGTGAACAGATAACTTCATTTAATATTGTATGTGCAGTTTTCTTTCGCGGGTTGAAAACAATTTGCAGATACATCGTCGCTGCGACCGGAGCTTAGCGCTGCCCAAGACGATTGCGATTGGTTTAAAGAAATGCAAACAACCTAGAGCGTTTTGTTTTTCTCCTATCCAGGAGTGTATTTGTGGAGGGGCCAGACCTTAATCCGCAGCAAATTGTGACAACTAAAAGAGGTAGAAAGAGGGCAGCAGGCATGTAGGGGCATTGATTAGGACATGCTAAATTATTTTAAATGCCAATGGAAAGACCCTGGATAATTAGGACCACACATACAAATAGCCTCAACCAAGAGGGACATTGGTCACAAGCTGAAACTAACCCACAGGAATATAATATATACTCTTTTTCACAGCAGACAGTTTGACTTGTCAATGTAAGAAAAGCACAGGTGTTACCAATAGCATTAACAATGTCTCTGTTACATTTAAGTGTCCTATTAAGCCATGACAGAGTAACAGTGAGACAGCATGCAACAATACCAGGACCGTGAAACTGAAGCAGCTGAATGCAATTCAACCATCAATAGTTTGATTATTTACACCTGTGCTTTTCCTACAATGAAACGTCAAATAAGCTCTATGGCATACAATCTAATTTTACCCATCTTTGTAGCTGTGTTTGTAATTATTTCAGTTCAGTGTAGGGATTGTTTGTTGAGTGTTTGTCATTTTGTCTACATCTTATGTCTTGCAATGTCCCTTTAGTGCTGTTGTTTCTATATAATGTCAGTTTATATTCCTACTATCTACTGTAGGTTTGCAAAGATAATTCCAGTTTATTAATATCTTGTTTGTTAAACGCTAGCTGTACCGCACAGTTTCAGTTTCAAAGCCAGCCATTTTTACCAAGACTGAGGGAATATTCTAAAACAAAAGTCAAAATGTCAAGGTATCCTTCTAAATGTTAAGTATTTCCAATGCATATGCCACATCCTGTTAGTATCCCAGAGTCTAAGATTAATTAGTAAACACCACTTTTCGCCTCCAAGGATTTAAACGTAATACTTTAAAATAAAAAGGCCCAAATCATCCCACAAGCAGTGAGAGTGAAAGCAGTGACAGCAGAACAGTTATTTGGAGTGTGTGACTGAGACTGAACACTTGGGCAGGAAAAGTGCAGTTGAGATAATTAAGTCTATAAAACAGAAAACAGACTAGCTTTTCTATCCATGGGTTCATTATCTTAATCAGGGGGAGGTTAACTGCATTCATTTGATTATCATCCACTGATTTCAAACAGCTGCTGTCATCTGTGGTCAGCACGGAGCACTTTCACTAATGAAGAAAATACAACAGCAGACAAATACTTCCTGCTACTGAGTGTAGCGTAATCTATTCCACAATCAAAGTCAATCACTTTAAGTTTGATTTCAAATGAATGCAATACACCTAGGAATGTGTGTTAAAAATCACCATGAGCCAAGACAACATGTGTAAGCAGCAATATTTGGGACTTTAGAAATAGGCAATAGCAAGCTGTAATTTGAAATATGTTTAACATATTTTCTGACACTACAGAGTGTAATGTTTTGTCCAAGGTTCCTAAAAGATCATGGTGAAGAAGCAACATTGCTAAAGACTTGTGATAAAACCACAAGCAAGGGGTATGTGTCATTATGCTTCAAAAGCTAAATCTGCTATTACATCACGTCAGGATTATTAGTCAGTATTAAATAATATATTAGTATTAGCATATGCATGGTAGACCAAAGCATGCAGTGCCATTACCCGCAGTTAAAGTTGATCTGAAACGTTGAGTTTTGGAAGTAAATTTCCCACATTTGTTCTCCTGTGGAGGGCAATTAATTTGGCATTTGATTTTAACAGTTAATTTGATCTTTTAACAGTGTCATAGAGAGTTGTCATGACTCTGCAGACTGTGAAACAACTATAAATTGTATTTCTGTAGAAACCATCAGTTAATCCTCTCCTATCTGTTTGTGTTTAATCTTATGTTGTACTACACTACCCACAAGCTTTAGTAAGAGGCAAACAAAAAAAAAATCACAGAGGACACTGTGGAAAAAAGACTGCTCCAAACTATTGTCAGAGTGCTAAACACAGCACACATAATATAGTTTTTAGCACAAAGACAGCACAATCAGTTTGAAATTAGGGAATTAGTGACACTTTTTGCATCATTCATTATCTTAGACACAACTGTGTTCCCCCTCTGCCTTTTATGTTTTTCAAACTCAAATCTATTTTCATAAGCTTCTGATCTTGATGATCATGCGATCTTGAACATTAAAAAAGGCTTAGATGGGACTTTAGGCAAATTTACTTCCATGTTTCAGTTAAAATAAAATTAAAAAAAAAAAACGTGAAAAAGAAGTTTTTATGCTCAGCAGGACCAAAGCGAGGGGAGCTTATAGATCTGCCACATCTGATACATTAAGCAACACAACATTCATGGTTGCTACTATTACAGTTAAAGCGTAGTGCGCTGCTCTGTTGTGTAGCACCATAAGCCCTTATATGAAGTCTGGTGAATTATAGCAGACCTGTTAGGAAGTACAGCGTGATGGAAACTTACATTTATAGAACAAAATATTACAAAGCGCTTTCTTTCTATGAGACGAAACATAACTAATACATTATCACATCATCTTTGCTTGATTTCACCTCTTAAATCTGGTTCAGTTATGACAGTAACGTTTAAATAAAAGAATAGCAACGGATGGATATTTTAAGGAGGCAGCTCTAACAGTTTGTACTCTTTAATTATAACCCCTGTGGCTGAACAAATTACAAAACATATCTTTGGTTTTACAGTTTTTCTGAGCACTGATCTGATTAATGTGGTTGCTCATCAAGAATGAGATGTCAAGTTTTCTCCAAAACAGAGATAGGATTACAAAAATAAAAAGGCATACAATGTCCTATTTCTTTACTACTGAAATGTTAACACTTTCAGTATGTATGGCACTGCATTTTAAAACATGAAAGTCTTTTGACAGACAATTTTAGTCCTAATATCTACCACATGTATACATTATGTATTTATGCATGTCTTACTTCATGCATTTGCAAGTTATCAGATATTTGTCTAGAACTCTTACCTCTTTATAAGCTTAAATCATTCAGTAGTGACTCGCCTGTGGTTTATTATGTATTTAGCTTCGACCTGTGTTGAATTACTACGTTTTAACAGACAGAAAACTGACCTTTTGACCCAGGAAGAGGCTCTTTGTGGAGAGCACGGTGAAGCTGTCAACTGGAGATCCCTCTGTGGTGCTGTCTGCTGATGCCGCCTTGCTCACCTCACCCTGCTTCTGTTGAGGACACAGAATACATGTTGACACTATGTGACAGTCTCTAGGGAATATTGTTGTCTCTTGGTCCCCTCTGTGGAGAGGTAAGAGATCAGGGTCAGCTACAGTATCACAGCTGAAGCTGTTCTATGAGAACATCTTGTCTCAGTGCTGTGCCTTTAAATTAGATTTGTCTTGGTTGTGGGTGTTAATTCAACTTTTCCCTGCCTATAAAACATGTCAAAACTTTTTTTGTGATGTTTCAGATAATTTTCTCCTCACTAAAACATGTAAACCAATCAGCCTGTAACGTCCTGTATATGTACAGTGTATGCAAAGTTTATTGTGAAGTAACCCCTGGGAATAGATATGCAGGCAGAATAGCCTTTCAAAAAATTGGATCCTAGTCCCTATAATTTATGCTTCAACTTTTGGATATCATCACTCTTTGTCATATGTTAAAGCCAGTTAGGATCCAATCAGGAAATAGCTAAATATTAGGACCAGTCCTCATCTTGGGGGAGGAAATGCTGGCTATCAGATGTCAAGATTTATCCCTTTAGTTCTCATTTCTCTCTCCGTCTGTCTCATGTTTTGCTTCGTTTGAATGTCATTGCTCCCAAACGACTCAAAATACAGGATTGAATGCTCAAAAGATAATATAGGCTGCTCCAGACATAACTGGTGGTAACATGTTTTAGTATGACATGTCTATGGAACTGAGATCGATTTGCATTTTCCTGCTTCCAATTACTGTATATGTAAATTAAAATGAAACAGTCCTTTCTGAGTTTCGGAGTTCCTGCTCAGGATATTCAGTATGCTTTCAATAGTAAACAAATGTTTTTTGTAGATTTTTTAAATTTGCGTGACTTTTTTTTAACACGGCTCACTTACAAACCGATCAGCGTACCACAACAACAACAATGTTGTGGTTAAACAGGTTCAATTAAATGTTTCTGGTGCTTTTAAGCAGCCAAACAAACACCAGCCTGTTCACATTAAACAATACCTTAGCCTTCGCTCCTGCTTTCTTCCCACTCATTTTCTTGCTTGCCGATTTTTTGACTGGCTTGGGTTTCTTCTCTGGGGCGGGTGAGACGGGTGTCTCCAGTTTTCCCTTTGCACCTCTCTTCTTAGCCAGCAGCTCTGGATGGATGTTGGGCAAGACTCCACCTGCTGCGATGGTCACACCTTTCAGCAACTGAAACAGGAAGACAAAATTAAAACTGCCTGGAAGGTAAGAAATCAACCTAAAAACTTGCATTGGAAAAATAGTTGACAATGATGTTATACGTTGTTTTTATTGTAAATGTCCTTCAAATGGCAGATTAGATAGCTTCAAAATGAACTTGACATGATATCAAGTTTACATATATGCAACTTGTATAAGATACGTGCAGCAGCTGACCTGGTTCAACTCCTCATCGTTGGCGATGGCCAGCAGGATGTGTCGTGGTGTGACGCGACCCTTCTTATTGTCTCGGGCTGCATTACCTGCCAACTCCAAAATCTCAGCTACATGGGTGAGGAAAAAAAATAAAATCAATTAACATTGTAGAGCACAAATGGTTTAGAAAATCAGTTCATGCCTATGAATGCAGAGGTAACCTCAATTAACAATAATAGACTTTCATGTGGTTCTTTAATTCTATGTAATTAGTATAGAGTAAACATTCATTAACATACATAAGAATTGAGCAAATTCCTACAACTGGACTGCAAGAGCAAGTACAGCTTTAAAGTGCTTCCTCATCACAAACCGTCATATCTCTGCACTGAAGCTCATGTTAGAAATGTTTTGAGAAAAGTACCTCATTTATAGCAGTTTTCTCTTTTGGCTGTGTTACTTTCTGCCTGGGTTCTGAGTAGATATCACTGAATATAAAGATTTTGAAAATATTATATTTGTGTCAAAATGATACATTTAAGGAAAACGTACTGCCCTTACATGATAAAAAATAAAAAAAATTATAGTTTTCATTCAGATTTTTTGAACGCCTACAGATACCATAAGTAACTAAAGCTTTTGGATCCATATGTCTTAGAGCCTTGTTTTAAAAAAAAAAAAGTTGCTCAGCAGCCAACAATACAGGACTGAAGATCAGCTGTTGTTCAACATGCCTTTTAATGCCTAAACAACGTGTAATAAGTAGTTAAGTTGTACTCTGAATTCAAATATGCTTTTTTATATTTTATCATTCTCTCACTAGAGAATAAATCTTACCAGTAAGATACTCAAGGACAGCAGCCAGGTAGACGGGTGCTCCCACCCCGATGCGATATTTGGGCAGGCCCCTCTTGATGTAGCGCAGCATGCGTCCTACAGGGAAGATGACCCCGGCCTTGGTAGACCGGGACGTCTTGGTTGACTTCTTCTTTCCTCCTCGGCTGGACATAGTTCTGAGACGGCTACCTGTGTCGAGCTCTGCGGGGACACAACAACCATGATCCATTAACAAATCTGAATATCACGTTTCTCCATGGTAAATGAAATACCAAATTAACAGTAATTCAGTTCTGAGTACACCTAGTTTGACTTCGTTCTTAAATAGATCTTGGCCAGATGTGAAAACATACACTCATCTTACCGGTTGCAATCACAAACTGAGGCTACAACAGAGGAAATCTTTCCCCAACTACAAAGCTGCAGACATGCCTAACGTTAGATGAAATCCTAGTGTTAAGCTGGGACATATCTCCCACAGGAAGGAATTAATCAAAATAAAGAGTTAAATAAATAAACAGTAGGCTCTTTTACTGGGGCTGGCTTACAACAAACTAAATGCAATTCCTGAATATCCATCAGCTTTTGAAGGTTTGATATTTTGGCCCCTTAAATTTAATAAAAAACAAAAGATGATACAATCCTGAATAGGTTTTACATCCCAACACTCCAACTCTAAACTCCCACTATACAGTAATAATAAAGAATATTGTTATTATGCATTCAGGGCTAAGCCCTTCATAATAAGTCTAGTCACCCTCTCTCCAGTCCTCCAGCAGTTAATTATGTGCTTTCATTCTCTCAACTATGAATCCCCTGGATGCATCTAGTTTTAAAGTGTAGCCTACTTCATCAGACTTTAGTATTTTATAGATTGATTGCCCAAGATCCACAATGGCATTTTTCTGTGTTTTTATTTTGATCACCCTCAGGCCAAAGCGCAGCCTTAATGTCACATTAGCTGTAAAAAGACATGGATTATCATAAGAGCTATGCTGCTGTCTGATCACTGCTGTGAACGGATATTTTATTGATAACATGCCATTAGCACCCTGACATCTTGGGAATGGTCAACTATTAAATTGTTTTGTGGGTTAAACTCAACTAAAACCTAATATTTTAAGTAAAATCCGTGGATAGTTTCATGACGTAAACATAATTGTGATGAAAATCATTTTTATTGTACCAGATGCAGACACCAATTAGCTGTCTGATACTGATAATTAATTAGCTCCACCAAAAGCTAACCTGCTGTAAAGCAAGGATTCCACACGATACATATACCATAACGCTAACCGTGGCAACTGAACGTAGCGTTGACCAGCAGATAGAAGATCTGCGGCATGTCTGCTCTCCGGACAGGTGTAGGTGGGTTTAACCGCCTCACTGGGTATTTCTTTCTGCTGGCCACTGACAACGATTTCCGCATGTCAACAGCCCGCCGGATGTCTCGCACATGTAAATGTATTTTATCCACAGACTGAGCGACTACACGGCTAAAAATCGAGCTGTCAGACGAACTGGGGACATTTTCCCGTTCATGTCAGCGAGCTTTCGAGAGGAAATAACCCAGGCAGAGCGGCGGCAGCTGCCCTCTCCTCCTTCCCTCCCCTCCCTGCCTGCCAGCTCCAGCAGTCTCCGCTCTCGGCCTCCATGCCAGTAAAACACGAAATGGCAACGTTAACGGCTCAGTTCGGCGAACGGAGACTGGCTCGGCCGACAATGAGAGACCGTACTTAACCCGACACGACGGTGTGCAGACCCGGTGGATTACTTACAAAACACAGCGGGGAAAAAATGTCTCCGGTTCTCCGGGAACAAGCCTGGGCAATGTCCTCGACTCCCACAATCCACAGCGAGTTCAAATATCGGATCGAGTCAGCGCTGCCCGCGGAGCGATGCAACTATACTGGAGAGCAAACCTGATGAGTCTGAATCTGCTGCCGAGATGATCTTTAACCCTTTACACTTTACTTTGTCCAGGAAAACACGTGGTTTAAACTGAAAATGCTGACCGTTTCCCGAGCAGATCTAGCTATGCTAACTCTCACATACATTTAAGCTCTAGGAGAGTCACATACATTAACCTGTTCGCGCATTTTACTGTGGGCTACGTCAAATTTTTTTGACCAGGGGTGTCACTAATTCTGGGCATCTTGTACAAATATACCCCCCCCGATCCCCCCTCCCCCAACCCACAAATCCCTCTACTACATTTTGCAAGAATGTTTTTTTCTGATAAAGTAGGTCTATTCATCAAAAAGATTGTCAATCAAAGTGCATCAGGGCAATTGTGTTATATGGGAATAATGATAGTGTGTTCCATTTTCCTCGAAGCTGGAGCTGGGCATGATGTCACACCCGAGTTGAATGCGTTCCATTTACAAGTCGAATTAAAAAAAAAAAAAATTACAAGTCTGAGTTTTTTTTATTGTGGGGTTAGCTCATGGATATATTAAGAGAACATTGTTAGCAATACCAGTTGATAACGCAATAAGCATTATGCTGTTTTTTTGTGCATACAAACAGCGTAACATGTCCACAGATAGAAGTTTGACAGGACTGTGTGTATGCCTACAACTGATTTAGTTAGACACAAATAAGACAGAAGGGCTAATAACTGTATGTTACTACAGCATTCACTGCATGGATGTATTAAGAGAACGTTCATAGTGTGTTCCATTTGTACTTGGAACTCTGATTTTCCAAGGTCAAAGTCGGAAACACTCCCAGTTGACCCCATGGATGTATTAAGGTTGACCCGAGTACCCTGAGCTAAAAGTCCAACATGGCTGCTCTGTGCATCAACAGTTGTGAAAGCTGTAGTAACATACATAAGCCCTTCTGTGTTATTTGTGTCTCACTAAATCAGTCGTACATGCAGCGCTGTCCATAGTGGACAGTGTTGTTACGCTGTTTGTATGCACAAAAACAGCGTAACACGTTGTTATAAACTGGCATTGCTAACAATGGCTAACCCGGGTGTGATGTCATTCCCAGCTTCGGCTTCCGAGTTCCGAGGTAAATGGAACGCACTATCACTGTTGATGCACGGGGCACCCATGTTGGATTTTGAGCTCAGGGTACTGCGAGGTTGTCCGACTTCCCAACTCTTTCAGGGGACGTTTCTGACTTTGACCTCGGAAATTCCGACCTCCAAGTTCAAATGGAATGCACTATTACACCAAATTCATGAGAAAAGTAAATTCATAAAAGTAAATGTTAAAACACTTTTTAAAAGCTTTTAATAGATATTTTTACATTTACTTTTATGAATTTACTTTACTCATGAATTGAATTATGATCTCTGTGATATTTGACTCAACAATTTCAAAATTGTATATCAAATCAACCTATCACAGTAACGTTGCTTCAGTACACCAATTAAAAAATAGAAAACGCATTGTATTTCCTAATGTCAGGTTTAACTCAATTGTCACCTCTTTATGCATACTTTTATTTTGAAGGTGAACTACATCTTTCTTGATAAATGATATGTGTAAAAATGAAAAACACAATTGAACACAAATATGAGTGCACTTTAGTCCAGAAACTCCACACACAAGCACCCATGTTACAAAATGGGTCATGATATATCTAAATCAGGCTTTAATGCCCTCAGTGATACTCAGTAAAGGGCAAGTGACTATATGTGCAGCACACGATGCAGTGGTAGCAGTTTCACAGCAGAGGTCAGACCTGAGCTGTGCATTGAAACCAAATTAAAACCAAAACCCCACTCATAACTGCTTCCTGATAGTTGGTAAAGGTGAATGAACTTGACTGAACTAGTTTATTTGCAGCCTGTAGCTGTCATACAAGCTACGCATGCTCGTATATGTGTGGAAATATGCAGTTATCTGTGAATGGCTCTCTCCACATTTATTACAGTAAAGGGGGTTTCCGGGTCTGATGTTCAAAGTCATACTCATTTTACATAATGTATTACGTATACATATTATGTATACATAATATAATTACATAATGATTAGTGGACTGACCCCCTGTACAGTAATAATGGGTGATAGTGGGGCCACATGTTGATGTCGCAGCAGCAGACAGGCCTGGAGGTTATCTAGGTCAGGAATTGTTAAGTGATAGCTGAAGGAGATGTTATTGATGAGGTGAAGGCAGAGACAAGTGTGTGTGTGTGTGTGTGTGTGTGTGTGTGTGTGTGTGTGTGTGTGTGTGCGCGTGTGTGTGTGTGTGTGTGTGTGTGTGTGTGGTCATCAATATTCTCATTATGTAAGGTTCCAGTAGTCGTACAGTTGAATGTATTACATAGTAATGTATATGTCCATTTCCAATTATTGATTCATTTGCAAAAGTATTCTAAATTATTATTATTATTATTATTATTATTATGTTTGGTGTATACCATTGTCAAAAAATAAACAATTTCCTATAGGCTACAGGTGACATTAATTTTTGTAAAGTGCTTGTTTTGTCCTTTTGTCCGACTCACAGTCAAGATATTCAATTTATGATTAAAAACAAAGAAAAGTAGAAAATCCTCACAATGTTAGGTGTTTTTGCTTGAAAAATAACTTTACGGTTTAAATGATAATCAAACTAGCTGCAGATTAGGCTTCTGTTGGTCTTCTAATTGATTAATAGACCAATTATTTCAGCTAGAGGAGGTATTTTATTGATATTGATAAAAGTAGGTAATTTTAATCGTTTACAGTTATTCCTTAAAGTGAATGTTTCCTTTCTGAGAAACACTGGATATTATATTATTATTCTAATATAGGCTGACTGCAATGGATTTTTACTGTATTATCTCACTTATTAGCCTACTTAAGTATAGCCCTAATTCCCCCCTCAGCATGCTAACAGCAGCGCAGTAACAAGCCTCAATGCTTAGTTAACAGTTAACAGTTTTGATAGGTCTGGTAATGCGAGACTACAACAGTTTCTATCAACCTTCGCCTGATACATGTGTGGACATCCTCATAGATATTTTATCTATGCTCTATCAAAGAATTTCTATGTTAACATCGTCAGAGCACAGCTACCGCCATTTCCGGGTACGGCTCAAGTCAGCTGACCAAGAACCGGCCAATCAGAAGTCGTTCTCTGTTGTAAATACATGGTTGTTTTGAGAGCATGTTGGATACAGCAGCATAGAGGAAACACCGTGAGGAAACATGACGATGCAAACAAGAGACAGCGGTGAGTCGGTGATTTATTTGACCGTTAACATGTTGGTGGAGTCGGTTTATGTAACTTTTAAAGCTTTATTTGGCAGTGGTGGATTGCAACTTACATTGACTCAAGAAGCCTCCCTAAGCCTTCGAGGTCTACTTAACTTGAGTATTTCCATTTCACGTGTATTTTCTTTCAATAAAGTATCAATTCGCTATGCTTTTTTATGTAGCCTATTGGTTATTATCTATTTTATATATAATAACTATAATACATAATTTTATATATATATATATATATATATATATATATATATATATATATATATATATATATATATATATATATATATATAACGTTATATGTCTATTTTTTTTAAACAGAGGGCTATTTTTTAATAAATGTCCATGTAATAAATACATGAAAAAAGCAGTGTATTTATTTCCACAGTTATATAATATAAAACAATCAGCATAGCCTATTCTTTGGATTTCTGAAGCTGCAGCTTGGTGATAAAAAAAAATCAATATCATTTCTGTAGGCCTAAATTAAATTAACACCAGTTTTAAGAATTAAGACAAATTTTAAGAAAAATAGTCTGCTTTGAATTATAATTTGTGTCTCATAGCCTAGTTTTTCCAAATGTTCTTAGAAAATCCAGAATGTATGAATATGCAAATATTTTTCAAGTTCACTCTGTAGTGTGTATGTGCACTGGTTTCAAGTTTCCCCATCACTCTTTTTTTGTGAATTGCATATTGAACAACACAGATTCAAAAGTTACAAAATCATCTCTTTTTTTTTTTTTCTTCTACTGTCAAACTCTGCACATGTTTGGCTACATGATTCTGCATGGTGAAGCTCAAACATCCAAGTGACCTAACAAAAAGCAAAGCACATTTTTGAGTGGAGGGAGACTTTAATATAACTTGGGTGCCACAGTTGTGCCCTTTTTCTGAAGTCTTTACCATTGTTGTTATTTTTGTTCCCTAAACTTTCTATTTCTTGCTCAGTTACAAACAGAGTGGATGTAGGGCAGGTTGTTATCCCCAAGAATTTGACTGGAAAAATGCTCACTGTAAAAAGGATTATGTATAATCCTCCAGCTGTAAATTTTGCACTCTGCTACACGGCACTCAGATGATTATTGTACCATGGAAAGAATAAAAAAAAAACAAAAAAAACAGTCTGAGATGTTTACTTAATTCTATTTTGTGGTATAATATCCTTAATCAGTGTAGGTTCAGTATATGAGTCCATGTCTGAGGCAAACAATTGGAGTTTTATTTATGCACAGTAATATATATGAATAGTATTAATGATTTATCACACTGTATAAAGTAAGAAATTAAAAGTTATTTTATTAAACCATGGAAAAACAAACCTGAGCTCCTTAACAATAGGAAATATAAGACCAGGACACACAATTATCCTGCAAGCCAGCTGGGAATAAGGCCACCTTTATTTTAAAATAAATAGCTGGACATGTAATCTTTAATCTTCTGCTATCAGTCATCTTGGGACAGCACCGATATTCCATTTGCCTCCAAAAGCATCAATTATATTATAATTTTAGAAGGATTTTTTTATTAGTTACAATAGGTTATGTGGTGGTTAACCCTTGAAGTTATGAATCCGTTTTAATCCTACCTAGAAAATAAAAAATAAACCATGTATTTATTATTGTGCTTACAGACACGAAGGGAGCTGCCACAACAGGCAACAGACAGGTAAGAAAACAACACCTTTACAACTGAACAATCTGTTATTATCCTAGATGATATCCTAGAATGGGACTTTTGGGGAGGGGGCATAAGGAATATGTTTATTTTATTCAACATTCATGTTTTTTTTGTTCAATGAAAGAATATCAAAGTTCTACTGACGATTAACTCTAAGTATTCACTTGTATGCCTATCTGCTTATTGTTGTTCAATGAAAGAATCTATTAAAGTTCTACTGACGAATAACTCAACATTTGTATTCATTGTATGCCTGTCTGCTAATTACAAAACAAAATGTTTATATTTGTTTGTATACGATGGAGTTTGTATGAATTACCCAACATTTCCAGTTAATTCCCATGAAAGTTTCCAAATTGGAATATTTCAAAAATCCCCCAGCTAACTGTCCATGGAAAGTTTCCAGAAATTTACCGGAATATTTCCGCCTCTTTGCAACCCTAGGCACAACCCTTTTTGAGGGTGACACTGACAGGGTTTTATTACTCTAAAGAATTGAATAATATTTGTTCCAGTCCATTAACCTCTGTGGCATCTCATGCAAAAATACTGACCATGTCATTATTTCCTTTAATAATGCTAAACATGTTTGCAGTATTATTTACTTGTAACACTTTTCCATACAAAGTTAATGTTATTAAAACGTCCACTGACAATATGATTCCAGCTCCTTCCTGACCACTACTAATAGTATATAAAACCAGATGTTTCAATGAGCTACAAAACCTGCTATAATTGTCATTAATAAGTTTCAGTACCTGTAGATTCCTTTTAAAATGTCTGCATAAGACGCTCTTACATTCTTTCAGAAACACAAAATCTTTGTTTTTGGGCGTAACAATTATGAAACTCAAAATTATTATATCGGCACAAATTGACACGTCTTCAGAAAACCTGGATGGGTCAAGCTTCTATTGTGCCATGTTGAATCTGAGACCGTCAACAATGTAACAGTCAACACTGTTGGTATTATGGTTGGTTGAAACACACATCAAAAGCTCTTCTAAGAAAAGAAAAAAGTCAGATGTGAGCGATTTAGTTTGTCTGCATGGCATATGGCTGATAACATATCATTAATCATAACCTACTGGCCATCAGTCAAATCTCATGTTAGCATCAGAAAAGGAAAATTGTTTTGAATTGCCTTTCTTTAACTTTGTAATGCATTTAAAACACAAAAGTTTCCACCTGCCTACTTTTGTTTTGAACATGGCTCCTTGACTTGTCCCATTTGCCTTGTTGTTTTGTTGGGACAGGCTCGACCTGACAAGTTGCATATTTCCTTCCATGCAAATGTATTGAGCCCTGCAGGGATAGTCAATACTGGATGATGCACATGACCCAGAGAAATGTTAAGGAGTGTTTTGAGCAGTGACTGTAGAATGAGAGAGTGCATCATTCCATTTTATTTGTCACATAAAATCGTACAAGGTGCAATTCCAGTGAAATGTTGGTTTTTGTGTCCTTTTAGGAACTTTTGCAAACTTAATTTCTTAGAGAATAGATTGTAATTAAAATGTCCTCATAATGATAGATGCACAAGGATACGTCAGTGTCAGTAGACATTTGTGTAAAGTTGTCTCCCCTGTTGCCATGGCTGGCCAAAAGGCAGCCGGGGTAAAAGCTGGCATTTTAGATGGTCTGTGAATGTGACATCAATCCCTGGACGTAATTCCTGCTGAGTGAACTGATCTAGTTTTTGCCTCTGTCCGACTGGCTCAGATTTTGCTTTAACTAAATGCACTGTGCATTGGTTGGACACATTTGTACATCTGGCATTTAGTATTCAGCTTAAATTCAAATATTGTCAAAATTGCAAGAGACAAAATCTGTTAAAATCCATTTAGGTCATGCTAAAATGCATTAAAGATAAAATTGATAACTTAATCGTAAATGAATTTACTGTCTTATCAAAACTTCACATATTTAGCATTGCAATCACAAACCGTCCATGTGGCCTTTAATAGCTTTGATGCTTTTAATTATTTTTGATGTAGATATAGATAAAATCATTCATGTATTATGGCTCTACTGTATTTAAAACTAAAATGTACTGTACACATTGCTCTTTACCTTTTATAGTCGTACCAGTGCATTATTTAGGTTGTTATGGTAGTAAACATTATGTAACTGTTTGATTGAAAATACACTATAACTCTGCACTACAGACGGTAACGTTCATCATTAAGACCAAAAAACAATGTTGTATTTTCAATTTGCTTAAGTTAAACACGAAGGATTCAGAGGCACATTCTCTCCTGTTGCCTGATCAGAAATCCGAATCAGAAATGGGTTTATTGCCACAATAAGTTACACTTACTGTATGTGGGATTTGCCTTGGTGAGGCTGCCTATATAAACAAACAAACATATTAAACATTAACATAAAATAATAAATACAGAACTTAAGTCTGCTTTGTCTGTGCAGATCAGCGTTTCACCTATAACTGAACCGACCTAAAAAGCCACAATGCTGCAATCCTCACTGTTTTATAGACATGTTTGCACCCCAAGACGTTTCTGTGGGAAACGCTGATGTAGCTCAACATCAGGAGCTTGCACAGTACGATCCGAGAGGTTCATACACTATTGTTGCCTTTTTCTCTGCCCAGGAGGGCCCTGGTGGAGTGTGGGACTCTGTGAAGAAAGCTGCGGTTGTCATCGGATCTGGAATCTTATTCTTGGCTGCATTCGGCAACTCGCTGACATGGTAGGATTTCCTTACAAGTTGCAGTGTTACAACAAACCAATGGTTTGTTTTACAATGAACTTGAGATCATCATTACATCAATGCACAATAATAATACAAAAGGACAAGAAAGGGAACAGAAGAGAACCGGATTGGAGGCATCAGGACAGTGCGAAGCAGGACTGGACAGGAGACAGTCTGATCGGGTCCAAATTATACTTATTCAGCTAATCGGTCAGGTACGATGGTGATCGCCTGGTATATCATAGTCTCCACAGGAGAAAACATTTTAGGAAATTAGTAGCATATGGAAGAGATTCATGCTCATAAATGATTATTGAAATGTATTATATTTTTGAATTTGCTTCATAGATAATAAATTGCTGGTTGTCTCACCCAGTTGGCTACAGAATGTTAGGACTTTCAATTAGTTTTTGAAAATAATGAGTTACCGCTGGCAATTAACAAGCAGTCAAAAGCTTCTGCCAGTGTTGATGTTCTCTCTCTAGTAGGATCTGTAGGGGTAGATCTCATTTTAGATCGGGGCTAATTATCCTTAGGAATTTTGAAGTGCTGGGGTCCCGTTCAGATCAGATTTCTTTTTTTAGATTGATTCATGGATGTCAGGTTCATTAATTAATGGCTTGACTTGAATTACAGAATATGTGACTAGTGCCTCATTTCCACACTGCATGGTACGGCACTGCTCAACTCGTTCTTTTTAGGTTTTCTATTATTAAGTTATGGATAGTACCTGGTGCTTTTTTTGGTACCACCTCGGTCGAGGTGTCACTCTGCAGACCACTGATTGATCAGAGAGAATCATATCTAGCGTGACGCGAGACATCCAATTGTCAATAGCGTCCACAATTTTTTTTTATTCACTCCTCCCAGATTTTCTTTTTTAAATGTAGAGTTGAAGATAATGCCATGGCAGTTTCACGCAGCGTCACTATGGCGATCACTTGGTAAATCCCACCTACACTGAGAGGTAATATCCAGAGTGGAAAATCAAATGGAGTAAAGCACCTTGTTCAAAAAGTGAGTTGAGTCGAGTAGGGCCATATCATGTAGTGGAAACGAAGCATACATTTTTGCCAGGTGGTTTCTATCATGTTTTGTGGTTTGTTTGTTAGGATGTGGCTGAATATTTGTGTAGGTGTACACTGTGATTGCTAGGACATGTCAAGGTGCTTGCTATATGGTTGCTACAGTGATTCTGTGGTAACACAATATTAGGGGTGGCTCTGAATCATAGCAACCTTGGAAAATTGGAAATCAGGTTTTAAAACCTGACAGTCTGTGAGAAAGTGGACATTGGGACTGGGCTTGTGTTGGAATGTTTCAGTACAGTTAGACACAGACTTCTGCATGTTCTCCAGAGAAAAGCATACAGAAGAACAAAAATCTAACAAAACAGTCTTGTGAACTTTGACTTTTTGCGATGTTTTCTCATCTAGGCATCTTCAGAAATTCTGGGGAGCTTCAGGAGATTTCTGGCAGAACTTGTGGACGAAGCTGCATGTTTCGTTTGACGGTCATGATACTACTCTGTTCTACCTGGGTAAGAAATAACAACTAATCAATTTAGTTTGTTTTCCAAAACATGTGTTCTGTAGACTGTAGAGGATCATGTTGCAACCACCAGACTATTGACCGTTCTTATAGCAGAGCAGCCAAATCAAGTCATGATGACCTCTGGTGTCAACTTACTTACTTTAATATTGCGCCCATCATATTGTCTGTTTTGATTAGAAGATATTCCTCAATCAGATATCTATGTAGGAGGTTATGTGCTGCCAGTCCAAAACAATATGCATTACAAGATAGGGCAAATATTGTTTCCATTGTAAGAAGTAAGGCATTTTTTTTTCAAAGTGATTATGTAATATGCATCAATAAAGCACAGAGCAAGTCATACAGTGCAATAAAAATCACCTTACAAGGTGCAATCCTGCTTGATATCTGTGATCATGTTTATTACTTTAGGTTGCTCAAAAAACAAAATCATTGATCTTCTAATCAGCTCAGAAATAAAATGCTGAAAGCCATACTTTTCTTTAAAATATCAGCAAGTTGTTTGCAGAACGTTTACGGCCTATGCTGAAATATTCAGGCCCAGGTCAGGGGCTGCCATGTTGTCCCTCTCTGACAGCAGTCCTGGTTTTTCCTAACAGGGACAATGTTGGTCCCCACTCTGGTGTTCTGGGGGACGAATGCTCTGCTGCTGTTGGTAGACACCACTGGTAAACCCTCCTTCATCACCCGCTATCGCATCCAGGTGGACAGGAATAACCCGGTATGTCCTATATTGAAACAGTTAATGTGTCTCCTCTAGCTTCACTATTAATACCACCCCAAGTACTACGACCCTTTGCGCCTCTACTGTTATTGTTTCCACTAGCAGTTGTATATTTGATACCACTGAGATACCAACTTCACTTGGACCTTTACTCCTTCTACCAATATTGTTACTGAATGAACTGCTTATGCTGTAGATTTTTTCTGCCCCCTTTTTAATCTCTGATACAGTAACTGCTGTTATTTGCAGCTGATTAATCAGAATAGAACAATTGTATGGCATGTCGTGTAGTGACAGATAATAAATCCATCTATCTCAGTGTACTGACCTTTTATTAGTTACTCCTTACCTGCTGGGTTAAACTGAGCATCAAATAAATTAATAGAACTTATCTTCTTTGACAACAAAACATTCAGATAAGCTTTGTCAGTCTTTAGACATTTTTGTCTTTTTGTAATGGTCATTTGAAGAACAAGCAATACAGTTATAGTCACGCCGTCATCATAATGATTTTCATGATATGTAAAAGTGACACAGGGAATAAATAAATGAATAAAATAGCATGCCAATCAAAATAGGCAATACATAAAGAAATAATATTATATTGTTCTGTAGTCCCCTATTTATTTGCACATTTAGATTTAATTTCTACATTTATTTCCATATTGATGTATTCATTTATCCATTTATTTAATCATTCACATATTTATTTATATCCAATGTTCGTTTGTGGCCCCAATAAGTAAGTGTGTGTGTGTGTGTTGTGTGTGTGTGTGTGTGTGTGTGTGTGTGTGTGTGTGTGTGTGTGTGTGTGTGTGTGTGTGTGTGTGTGTGTGTGTGTGTGTGTGTGTGTGTGTGTGTGTGTGTGTGTGTGTGTGTGTGTGTGTGTGTGTGTGTGTGTGTGTGTGTGTGTGTGTGTGTGTGTGTGTGTGTGTGTGTGTGTGTGTGTGTGTGTGTGTGTGTGTGTGTGTGTCTGGTCTGCACAGCCTTGTGGGGCCCACAAGATTTTATTGATCCCAAAAACAAGGGAAATAAGACTTGGTTTTATGGTTAGGGTAAGGGTTAAGGTTAGGCATTTAGTTGTGATGGTTAGGGTAAGGGGCTAGGGAATGAATTATGTCAATGACGGGTCCCCACAAAGATAGTGAAACAAACGTGTGCGTGTGTGTGTCCGTCCGTCCCTTAGAGTTGCTGATGTAACGTGTCCACCTGTCCGTCTGACCAAAGTCCTCTCACTGTGTTTGATTAACAGATAGTGATGGACACTGGGGAGATAAAGACATACATTACTGATAACCAGGGCTGGAAGGTTACTCTCAAAGTTTAAAACTTTCAAAGATTAGAACCAGGAACACAGTGCACAGGAAGCTCATGTTCGTTGATGGGATAACAATATATTTCAGTCAATTTCAGGTTGATTAATATACATTATCCATACATCCTGCATGAAACCAGTGTTTTCTCTGAATATACTTCCAGAGATGTTTGGTGTTATCCCTACATGGATGGACATTACATGTGTAGTGTTTCCCACCTTTAAGGTATAACATGAACTTTGTATTTTGTGACAATCAATAGTGATAAAGCTGATGTTAGCCATAAAACTTTATATCACCTATGATGAACTAATCTGTGACAATCTGCTGTGTTGTCGTGTGTGTCCTGTTTGCTTTCTATGGTCCATTTACTCTGAGCTGGGACATAGAAGCTCTGTGACTGATAACTTCTGAAGCCTGAACTTGAGCCCTATTAATCATAAACAAAACCAGGACAATACAAATCTATTACTATTATGTATTGTAAAATCAGTGATTTGAATTGTAGGTCAGTGCACTTGGGTCAACCATTAGATAGACATTTTTAGAGAATATGCACTAGTTAAGCCATTTTGTTTGGTATAAAACCAATCAAACACCAGTTGCATCTCACTGTTCTTTTCATGTGTGTTTACCAAAGTATTGTAAACTATGACAAGTCAAAATGTCTGCTATGAAAAAAGCCTATTCGTAGGTCTTGTGTTTGTACTTTGGTAAACACGTGGAATTACAAAATCGTAGTGTGCTACAACTGTGCAAAAGTTAATTTGTGTACTCTTGAGACACATTTATGTGCTCACACAAACGCACAAAAAAGGTCATCATGATATGCCCATGCTTTTAAAACGAGGGTCCAAACTTTAATGGTTTAATTGTATCTTTTGTCTGCATTATAGTGAAGGTGATCGTTTAAAAGCTGCTGCTTGAGTTCCAGTATCGAGTCTAAATGTAAACATGCACGTCTTTGCTATATTTTTGAACGAAAAATAAAATTTAAGATAAGGAGGGTAATCATTTTAAATGCTTCAACTCAATGCCCCATGTTATCATTTTTTTAATTGACAATCGATATATATATATATATATATATATATATATATATATATATATATATATATATATATATATATATATATATATATATATATATATATATATATATATATATATATATATATATACATACATACATACATACATACATACATACATACATACATGAGTACATACATACATACATACATACATGAGTACATACATACATACATGAGTGGAGGTGGACATTTTAAAGGCAGACTAACAGGTCTTTGAGGGTCAGAATTCTAGCTGATAGACAGGTATTGAAATACTTATTTGCAGCTGTATCATACAAATAAATAGTTAAAAAATCATACATTGTGATTTCTGGATTTTTGTTTTTAGATTATGTCTCTCACAGTGGACATGCACCTACGATGACAATTTCAGACCCCTCCATGATTTCCAAGTGGGAGAACTTGCAAAATAGCAGGGTGTTCAAATACTTATTTTCCTCACTGTGTGTGTATGTGTATATATATATATATATATATATATATATATATATATATATATATATATATATATATATATATATATATATATATATATATATATATATATATATATATATATATATATATATATATATACACACACATACAGTGTATATATACTGTATGTATGTATGTCACAAAAAATAAATGCATACTTATTTTAGATTAAATCCAGTTTTGACCTCTGTCTGACTGCAGGTGGATCCAGTTAAAGTAGCCCATGTGATGAAGACAGTCATCTTCAACTACGTGTTTATCTCGGGGCCCATGGTTGTGGCCGCTCACTACCTGATGAACTTGAGAGGAAACCCCTGTGGTCCCGAGCTGCCCACCTTCCACTGGGCCCTGATGGAGCTGTCTTTCTTTGCCATCTTGGAGGAAATTATGTTTTACTACTCACACAGGTTCGGATCATTAGTTTTATTATTTACATTTGTGCTTTTTCTACTGTGACATGTCAAAATGTCTCCCATGAAAAGGCCTACACAGTCAGACAGTAACACTTCTTCCTCATTTTTACACAATACACCACCTAGTGGTAAAAGTAAAGGATGTGAATATAACGAAAACCAAAACAGATGTTTTACTGTTTATTGCTAAAATCATTTTTATAGGGGGTCAAAAATAATACAAAAATGAATAAATAATGAAAGTAATAACTTTCACTTGGTAGCATCATCAGGTCAAAGTTTCTATTTGTCCAATACTTTGTTTGCAAAACTACATCCCCATCAGCCTCAGTTGTGCTTTGTGTTTAGTGCTAATTGGCAAACGTTAGCATGCTAACACACTCAACTAAGATATTTATACAACATTATACCTACTAAACATCAGCATTTTACAGATATATTTCACATATTACTTTATATTTTTTCATGTTTCTTTATCGTAAATTGTCTATATTTTATATTTATGATGCTTGACTTTTGCTAGTTTTTTTCTTTTTACTTTTCCCTGAGATACTACGTTTATTGTTATGCACAATTAGGCTAGTATGTGAAAACCTACTTTGCCATGAATCTGATTCTGTTCCCTTTGGCATTGTGAGCATTTTAGCATGCAGATGTTAGCATTTAGCTCACAGCACCACTGTGCCTAAGTACAACCTCACAGAGCATGGCTGTAGACTCTTAGTCTTGTTGTTAAATATGTATCAATGGATAACTTAATGGTGTTTTTGATCCTCATCTTTTTTCTAAGGCTGTTCCACCAACCTGGCCTCTACAAGCAGTTCCACAAACAGCACCATGAGTGGACCGCTCCCATTGGAATCGTCTGCATCTACGCTCATCCTCTGGAACATATGGTAAAAGACCACCTCTCTACTTTATGGGCCCTATTTTATCAATCTAAGCACACGGCGTGAAGCACATGGCGCAGGTGCGTTTAGGGCATGTCCAAATCCACTTTTGCTAGTTGATGGCGGAAAAAAGGTTCCGTGTGCCGGGTGCATGGTTCAAAAGGGTTGTACTTACTGTCTTCATTAATTCATAGTTGTGTTTTGGGCGTAACCGTAACATGCAAAAAAACAATCAGAGTGTCATCTCCCATTCCCTTTAAAAGCCAGGCACATTTGTACCTTGGCGCATTGCAATTATGGCAGATTTGCACCGTAATATTTTTAATCGTGTGTGTGTGTGTGTGTGTGTGTGTGTGTGTGTGTGTGTGTGTGTGTGTGTGTGTGTGTGTGTGTGTGTGTGTGTGTGTGTGTGTGTGTGTGTGTGTGTGTGTGTGTGTGTGTGTGTGTGTGTGTGTGTGTGTGTGTGTGTGTGTGTGTGTGTGTGTGTGTGTGTGTGTGTGTGTGTGTGTAAGCCTAGGTGCATTTTACTAATGCGCTGTTAAAATAACAATGAAATGCTGCGCTATTGACTTGATACCAGGTTTTTGTTGGTCAATGGCGCGATCACTTCCCGCTGCCTCAAGATAGCAATACGCCAAGAATTCACCTGAACACACCTCCCTGTAAGACCAGCACGCCCATGGGCACAAAGATGGGCGCAGGTGCATTTGCTATTTAAACGACGCAGGCGCTGGACAGGGTTTTGCGCTGCACTGCGCAGGGTGCAAGATAGGGCTCTTCATTTCAGTGTCTCTGTCTGTCTCAGTTTCCCGTTCTTGACCTGTTGTTTGCTGGATTTTCCTCAGCCAATAAAACCAGTTTGTTCCTCCTCTTTGCCCTTAGATCTCCAACATGCTGCCAGTGGCAATTGGGCCGGTGATCCTGGGTTCCCATCTGTCTACCACCTGCCTGTGGTACTGCCTGGCTCTGGTCAGCACCACCATCTCCCACTGTGGATACCACCTCCCCTTCCTGCCCTCTCCCGAGTTCCACGACTTCCACCACCTCAGGTGAGTGCCGCTGTCCACTCTTCCAAGACTACTTTGTACTACTTTTTTTTTATATAGTATACTTGTCTGTGGTCATCAACATGTTCTTGCAACATGAAACATATACCGTAAACTCTTGAGTGTGTAGGGACATAAAATCCTGCTTTTCAGTTAACCATCTAATCTGCTCCTTTAAAACATTAAAGGGAAGGCTGGTGATACTCTATATATTTGTTATTATTATATATGTTATATTTGTTATGTCAACAAAGCCACCCAGTGCAACAGTGTGGCTCATTGATGTGTTTTTAATATCTTTTGGATACCAATGGAGCTCTCCCAAAGATATTTGGCTTTGGCTACACAGACAATACTTAGGATCAATTCATTATTATTTTTGGTCACCTTTTTTAGTATTATTTCAGTGAAATCTGTAAAAAAAAAAAAAGATTCTTAATTACTCTAAATTGGAAAATAATTGCAAAGAGAACATGGACCCTGTGTGATATTTTTTTTTTTTTAAATGTTATAATTGTATCGTCTTCTTTGGGAGTTAGATCCTTGTTCTTAGATTGTTGTACTCACATGTCCTTCCTGGTTCTAGGTTCAACCAGTGTTTCGGGGTCTTCGGCGTGTTGGATCGGCTCCACGGCACCGACGCCAAATTTAGGCAGACCAAGCACTATGAGCGCCACATCCTGCTCACCAGCCTCACTCCTCTGAACGAGAGCAACCCTGACACTCCCAAGAAGGGCCTTTGATGGCTTGTGAACCCCCCCCCCCCCCCCCCCCTGAACTTCAGGCCTTGCCAAGTTTAGAATCATGATATGGGAAGATTCCCAATCTTATATGACTATTGATTTTTTTAATCCAGAAAACCTGTTGATCAGTTTCAGATCATGAATGTCTGCCGTCACTCTGGGCCACTTTATTTTTCCTAGTAAAAATGTTGCACTTTATTACAAAGAGATCCTTGATAAGGTAGATGTAAGAATTTGCTGGTTAATGAGTGTGAAAACTAATCACGGTTATACTCCGTTTTCCAAAACATGAGCGTCCCACTTGTTTCAGGTTTGTTTTCTGGTGCTGATTCAGATGACATTTTTACTTGTATTGTCACCACCTTGTTAAACTAATTACATGTTCTTACTTTTCTTAATGAGCTTTAACATTAGCAGAGTCCATTATAATTACATGCACATTAATCTTAAATCAACGATTCATTCTTATAAGTACATTTTATATTTTGTTTAGTAACAGCACTTCCAGCTCACCAGTCCAGACTCTTTTGATGCATTCACTTGCTGCTCAGACAGAACATATATTTCCATTGCATCAAAACATATCCTCGGATGTAAAACGTGTCTATGTATTACAGGAGGCCTCAGTAATAATTGTATAAGATATGAATCCTGGTGAAGCGATTTTCTACTGTGATGATACAATGTTGATATTTCAACTGGACTGTTTAATATTAAAGAATTATTGTCAACATCAACAAGTGCATCTTTTCTTTTTTCTCTCTATTATGCTATGGTGTAGAGAAACGAAACGAAGACAATTATCCCTTTCGAAACAAAAACTCAGAATAACATAAACTTAGCACAAAAAGTAAGGAAATTTGTGTTTGGTAGATTATTTCTCTGTGGTAACAATGCTTTTGGCAATAAATCTTATACCGTTGGAAAGCCTGTTTGTCGAAAAACGTGATAAAAAAGTCATAGTATAGTATGTCGAAAAAAGTCATAGTATAGTATGTCGATAAAATGGCATAGTATAGTACGTTGAAAAAAGTAAAAAAAAGTCATAGTATAGTATGTCAAAAAAAGTAATTGCATAATATGATGAAAAAAAGTGATAGTATGGTATGTCGAAGAAAGTCATAGTATAGTACGTCGAAAAAAGTCATAGTATAGTATGTCGATACAAAAGTAATAGTATAGTATGTCAAAAAAAGTCATGGTATAGTATGTCGAAAAAAGTTGAAAAAACGTCATATAAATTTAGTATGTTGGAAAAAGTCAAAAAAGTCAGTATAGTATGTTGGAAAAAGTCATAGTATAGTATGTTGAAAAAAGTCGTAGTATAGTGTGTCGAAAAAAGTCAAAAAAGGTCATAATATATCATGTCAAAAAAGTCAGTATAGTATGTTGAAAAAGTCATAATATAGTATGTTGAAAAAAGTCATAGTATAGTATGTCGAAAAAAGTCATAGTATAGCATGTCAAAAAAAAAGTCGAAAAAAAGTCATAGTATAAATTTAGTATGTTGGAAAAAGTCGAAAAAGTCAGTATAGTATGTTGAAAAAGTCATAGTATAGTATGTAGATAAAAAGTCATAGTATAGTATGTTGAAAAAGTCATAGTATAGTATTTTGAAAAAAGTCATAGTATGTCGAAACATTTGAAAAAAAGTCATAGTATAGTAACGTGTTCATATTAATAGTCTCTATATGTGTGTGTGTGTGTGTGTGTGTGTGTGTGTGTGTGTGTGTGTGTTTGTATGTGTGTGTTCAGGCAATATAGAGGGGTTTGGTGTTTGAGGTGTTGTACTCTGCAGCCATCAAAGACTCCACCAGGAGGCGCTACACCATCGCCAACGCTGTGTGTCTGATGGAGACGGTACGTCTCCAAGGGAATGTACGTCCTCTTCTGTCCCAACACACTTCCTGTACCTGTGACAGGATGTCACGATTGGCTCTGTCTTGACTCACCTCTTCGTGTTTCAGAGTGTGATCTTGTCCAGCGCCAAGGAGAAGATTGGTGATGATATATGCAGCATGTTCAGTCTGAACTCATAAATAGTAATTATAATAATATAATAATGTCTGTGTGTCCTCAGCCTCTGCAGCTCAGAGGGCCCTATGACATCACCAACCTGTATCTTTCCTATTGGTTCAGACACAAACTGCAGTCTTCAACAAAAACAGTACTACAGTACTTTGATTCTATGTTTGTTGTTGTCAGAAACCAGGAAGACGGTGAGTGGGATCATCTACACTGTGAAGAGCTGCAGCCATTCGCTGCCTGCAGACTGTAAGTCCCGCCTCCATCACTTGAGACAGAACAGCAGCTGGTTAATGAGTGGTAAATGTTCCAGTTGTGCTTCTGTATTTCTACCTGAACAGGTGAAGCTCTAGCAGCCAAGAGAGCCAAGCCTTAGTTGACGGAGAGACAGACAGCGGAGGATGGCGAGGTTTCTGGACACATTTATTATTCTTACAAACTCTATTTATTTAATAAAGATTTTGAAACACCATGAGTCAAAAATTTAGTCAAATGTTTTATTTTTTAAATCAGTGTGTGGTACAAATGCTGCACTCTGATTGGTCAGCAGGTAATGATTTCATCAAAAATAGAGCTGTGCAGTCAGAAATATAAACATATAAATCTTCAAACAGGAAGATTTCAGAACAAGTCCCTTACACATGAATGGTTCTAGAAACTCAGTCCCTTTTAGAGAACAAACAACCATCTGAATGGATCCTTTTTTAGAAATTTTTTACTTCACATCTCAAACTCCATTAATATAAAACATAAATCTACAAATAGGAAGATTTCAGACCCTTAATCAAACTCTCTTAAACATCATTAAAGCCTCATTTAAACTGGTTTTTAAATTGAGTCCCAAAAAACAAACAACTTGAACGTACTTTAGATTTTTAAGAAGCAACATTTTGTCACAATCTTCATTCATTATTCAATGTTCTTAACACAAATAAATACAGCTTAACGCTGAGTGTCTAGAGGAGACAACATTAAAAACAGTGTAAAAGCCCTTTACTGTTTAACAAACCGTGTTAAAGGACGCGTGGACATCTGAGAATGGAATCTGGATTGATCAGCAGGTGTAGTACAGTAAAACAATCTGAAATGGAAGCACCGGATTGGTCCTTTCAGTGGCAAGGTCATGATGACGTTGTCGTGCAGGAGAGGACTGTGATTGGCTGGCTGCTCAGAGGCCCAGGATGTGGTTGATGTGACCCTGAAGACAAATGAAAACATCTCTTTATCATCTCTATGAAACACATTTTCTTACCATGAATACTTGAAATGATAAAGTAAAAAAATATAAACCACCTTGGTGTTTTCAACAATTTTTTCAATATATTATACTAAAAAATTCGACATGCTTACGTGAGTGTTTTCGACATATTATAGCCTACTGTGACTTTTTAATGACTTTTTTCAACATACTATACTAGCACTTTTTTTGAATACTATACTAGGACTTTTTTTTCTACATTTTCGACATACTATACCATGATTTTTTTCCGCTTTTTTGACATACTATACTATTACATTTTTTATCACTTCTTTTCGACGTACTATACTATATTTTTATTACTTTTTCTTGACATACTATACTATGACTTTTTATATTTTGTGACATACTATACTATGACTTTTTATAATATTTTGTGACATACTATACTATGACTTTTTTCAACATACTATACTATGACTTTTTTACGCTTATGTCGACATACGGTGCTATGACTTTTTGTGAAATTTTTATGACATACTATATTATGACTTTCTATATTTTTTATGATATACTATGACTTTTTTCATCATACTATACTAATCAACAGATAGAGTTTGGACGGTCTGGGAAGCCTCTAAGGCTTATATTGGAGGGAATATTATTGTGCATTCCAGTAGGAAAAAAAGAGAGCAAATACGACGGCTAAAGGAGCTAGAGTCCAGCTTAAGGAAACAGAGAAGGCACTTGCTGAGAGGCATACTGACCTACTATTGAAGCAAGTGTGTGACTTGAAATTTCAAATAAATGAAATATACAATAGAAAGGTAGAATATGCACTATTTAGACATAAATGTAATTATTATGAGAGTGGAGAAAAATCTGGAAAATTGTTAGCTAGACAGCTAAGCCAACAGGAGGCTAGTTATGCCATACCAGCTGTTAAAAATAATAACAGTGACTTGGTGACGAACATAAATTATATTAAAAAGGTGTTTGCGAGTTTCTACAACCAGCTTTATGAATCTGAGGTTAACCCAGGGGGAAGTGACTATCATGCCTTTTTCAAGTATATGGGCGCTGTACCTCTTTTAATTTGGGTATGACGTTTAGACCAAAAAGCATGGAATTTCAGCGTTTCTTCAGCCACTTCTTTCAACAGTCGAGAACCCTTTTGCAGTTATGTAAGCACATAATGTAATCTGAAAACTGCTGCCCTGATTAAAAAAACAATGCAACTGATCTCAGCTGGCATTCTGTCTGTCTGTGAATGGACATTTCTAAGTGACCCCAAACTTTTGACCGGTAGTGTACACGTCTTTTGTATCACTTTTTGGAACATAGTATACTATGACATTTTTGTCACTTTTTTGACATACTATACTATGACTTTTTATATTATTTTTCATGATATACCATGATATGCCTTTTTATCG
Source organism: Zingel zingel (assembly GCA_023566125.1). Lineage (NCBI taxonomy): Eukaryota > Metazoa > Chordata > Actinopteri > Perciformes > Percidae > Zingel > Zingel zingel. The sequence goes on along the minus strand of CM042328.1, from coordinate 10,989,677 downwards.
GTTTATGACATACTATGACTTTTTGTGACATTTTTCATGACATACTATGACTAATTTTTTGATGACATACACTATTATGACTTGTGTAGATTTTTCATGACATACTATGACTTTTATATTTTTTGACTTAACTATACTATATTAGACTTTGTCAAACTGTGCAACTCTTTTATGACAGTCCTACCCAGTTTTGCAAGCATATATTCTTCCTACATACATATATTTATATTAAATGGGTACATTGACTGCATGTGAATGTGATTGTTATGATAAATATATGAATATGAGTGAAAATATAGATGTATGATGGAAATGTATCAGTGTTTTAGGTATAAATCCAAGAATATAAACGTATGGGTGTAGAAATAAAAATAAATGTGAAAATGTATGCATGTGAGGCGGACAAAATGAATAATGACTTGTACGGCCCCTGATACAAAGTTCACACACACACACACACACACACACACACACACACACACACACACACACACACACACACACACACACACACACACACACACACACACACACACACACACACACACACACACACACACACACACACACACACACACACACACACACACACACACACACACACACACACACACACACACACACACACACACACACACACACACACACACACACACACACACACACACACACACACACACACACACACACACACACACACACACACACACACACACACACACACACACACACACACACACACACACACACACGAAATAATCACTCAGAAGCCAGTGTTGAGGTTTTTTTGTCAGTTTTGTTTTTTTTTTTCTTTATTAAGGAAAAGCATAATTACTACAAATTACAAATAACACTAACAGCGAATCACATCAGCCTACAAAGCAGATATTATGAATATTAAATGTTATAATACAAGATCTCATTCAAGTATTTTACATTTTTCCATTTTATATATTTTTTTTTGTTCTTTTCTTTGTTTTCATCTTTTTTTCCTCTTGACAAGCCTAGGATATAGTAATGCAATGAACTATTTTAATGGTTCATATACAGTTATTTCTTATTCATATGGCTTTATGGAATTTTGTCCTTTTTTTTCCCTCCGTCTCCAGATATCATAAACCAGCCATATACTTCTGAGCGACATCACAAACCCCAGTTGGGCTCGTTCTCTTTCCTTTCTCCTCCCTTCCCACGTCCATCACTCACGTCTCCAGTGTCCGGCCCACTGGCCTAACCCGGGTAAAACTGACGAGCAGAGGGTGCAGCGCCCCCTAGAGTTTGTCTGGACAGCTAGCAGCAGTTCTATGCTGATAGAGAAGGCTGAAAACTCCCCAAAACACCTGAAACCCCCAAATGTCCGGTAGCAGGTGATGACAGGTGATGGTCACATTAGAGGGCGAGATCATGGTACTGTCCCAGGAAGAAGGCCCCCCCCCCCAGTGACAGTCTGCCATGTCTGCAGCCACACACCAGCTCACCCATTCAAAGGCTTCGCTGGTTTTTGGAAAACGAGTTTCATGTTTTGTGAATATTAAACCTCCAGTAAACACTTTGATGCATCAACTGTAAGCCTCTGAATCCGATCCAAATCTCCCTGAAGATAAAGCAACAAAACACTAAAGGAAGGAAGAGGGGAGAGAAAAAAAAAAAAAAAAAAAAAAGTACAGCTTTGCAATGTCATGTTTCCAACAAATGTGGATTTAGAGGAAGAAACTGACAAAGACAGGACCTCCACTCTGCTGGAACATCAGCCAACAGGCGGAATGATTATTACGCAAAAGGACCAAGACTTTAAAAAAATAAAAAATAAATGATGATGTCTAATACAGTTTGATCTTAATTACTCATGTGACTGAACTGTTTGACAGGAAATAGTTCATCACTCTTTGCAACAAACATTGCAATATGTCAACGGAAAGTGGGTCATTTCACTAAGCATCTGGATATTGCTTTTATTTATTTTTAAATGTTCAAAATAAAGAAAGATATCCATATGTGCATTAAGACTTTTTTCAGAATTTTGTGAACTCCTTCAATTTGAACCCCAAAATCAAACATTTATATGCGTTTGTAGACCTCGCAGACATGTTCTTAGAAAACCAAGAGGCTAAAACGTTTAATAACTAGTTTGCGGTTTGAAATTCTGCTCTGTCATCTCGCAAAAATATCTTTACTAAAAGAAAAAAAAAAAAGAGCAAATTAACTGATTTCAACGTGAAACACTATAAGCTTACAGATTTAGTTTTTGCACTTAATACCCGTTGACGCCCTGATGTCAACTTTCCCTTTTGTGTTGTAAATTATGTTCCCGTTTCTGACATCCACAGATGGTTCAAACAGCCTGACACAAACCCCACCTCCATCATAACGCTAGAAACACTGCAAATTGAAATTAAAAAGCATTAAAAGATAATTCATGAAACCATTATAAAAAAAAAAAAAAAAAAAAAAAAAAAAAATTATAGAGTACGTACATAAGGCAAATATATAATCTGTTCTATAAACAATAAAACAAGTAGCTGGGAGCTGTAATCATTTCTCTTCATCTGTCAAATTCACATTAACATTAGTGGAGGAATAAAGAATCACTCTTCTTTTTGATATCATCAGTACTCGAGTTGGATAAAGATTTTAATTATCCAAACAGTTGACTGTAGGAAGTGTGACAACAGAACAGACCAGAGTCAAGTCTTGAATTTTTGTCCACAGCGAGGAAAGACATCAAGCTGTGTGTTTTGCATTCAACTTGCTCACACTGCTACATCTGTACCTGTGTGTGACTACACCGGTCAGTGTTCATACCTGTAACTGATGTGTGGATCTGAGTGTGGAACAGGAAGAGGTGGCGAACGCCCGAGGCCCAATCAGGCCGATCGAGCTTCAGTTTAACAGTGAAGTCGGAGGCCAAATGTCTGAGGCTCATACGCGTCTCCACCCAGAGCACCTGCGACAGCCCTCCTCATAACCATCGCTTCTTCAAGTATTCCAGATTGATGATTCCAGTCCTGTATCGTCACTGATGGTCGACTGATGGATGGATGTCAAACGGATGGATGAACGGATGGATGCAGCTCATCTGACGGGGAGGCGCAGGGGGCGGGAGAAAGTCAGGAAGCACCCAAAAGGGAGATCGTCAGTGATTCTCCCTTCCCAACTCTCCACCCCACTGAAGTGTTGTTTTTTGGGGAGGGGGGGAGATGACAAACTTCCACCAGGTTTGTTTCAGCACAAAAAGCCACAACTTGCAAACACAAGGAAGAATTACAGGACTTGTAACAGACCGAATGACACTTGGAAGACAGTTCAGAAAAGGTGGCGAAGGGGAGTGAGGGGGCAGGCGGTGAAACAGTGTGGCAGACACAGCACCACCTAGTGGCCTTTGCTGGAAATGGTGACCGGATATATGGGTAATTCCAATGCTGTACAATCGACAAAAAGGTGGCGGGCACAAGTTAGAAGCAGTAAAACCATTAAAATAAGGCAACTTTCAATGATAGAGTCCATACTGAGGGATTGGTACAAGTCTTTTTTTTCCTCTCTTTTTATCATTTGGTTCTTTAATATTTTCGCCTCAATGTCAAGCCATGAAGTAAATCAAATATCTTGAATTTTTGAGCCCCTCAACTGAGAGCACTGGGGGCTCTGCGGATGGAAATGTCAGTCGCTTGGTTGAAACCACTTTGGTCCGATTGGATGTCGGAAGCAGCACGGCCTGCAGCGTGGTCGCTAGTGTGGCTTTCAGATGCTCAGTCTTGTTCAAACTATTTCCAAGTCTCCAATCTCACCACATGCCGAAGAAATTATAATAATAAATCTGAGATCTAGGGGAGGAATCAAATATCTTTCAGCCAGCAGGACAGTGGCGATCAAAGAGGGGCCCAAGTGAGAGGGGGGGGGGGGGAGGGGTCAAGATGAAAATTTAAAAAATAAAAGAAGTACAATTTCCAGGGTAATAAATCACCACTGAACCATCCACCGTGTGGACTGGCAATGAGTTGTAAAATAGGAAAAAAAGTGTTTGACACCCCATCCATTCCTTGCCTCATCAAGACAGAAAAGGTATTTTTTCTCGAAAACTTAGAACTAATTAATAAAGCAAACCATATTAATTATTTGTCTTCCTTGTTTCTCAATCAAAAGTCATTGTGGTAAAAAAAAAAAAAAATATTCTCATGCTTGAATGAAGAACTGGTTGCCCCCTCCCCCCTCCTGTGGCGCAGAAAGAACCAGCGACTAGCAGACTTGGTTGAGTTGATCCATGTGGGCCAGCGTGTTTGTGGAGTTACTTCAGTGTCTTGGCATCTGGTGCGGGGTCAGCGGCTGGAGCTTTCTGGCTGGTGGGTTTGGCATCATCCTTGGCGGCAGGGCCCTGGGCAAGGCTGGGGCCGGAGCTGGCCTGGCTGTGGGGCCGGCTGGTGGGCTGAGAGGGGTGCCGGCGGCGACCGTCCCCACTGGACGAGTGCCTTCTGCGACGTCCTTCCTCCATAGGCGGCTGGAAAGAGAAAAAAACCCAGAGTGGAGATTAGACGGAGAGTCGTTTTCAAAGCACAAAAACACAATCAGTGTGATTACGTGCACTTAAGAAACCACTAAGAGAAAGAAGGTTACGTCGGTAATCCGAGGATGCTTTTAAATGCGTTTAAGTAACCTGGTTACTGTAAATCTACATGTACTGTACATACACATCAGTCAGGACATCCAAGGTTTGGATCACCTGAGGTGTAATTTCTTATCAATTTTGACAGTTAATCTATCAACAACAACGTTCTTTTCAAATAGGTGTCTCTTTTGTTACCTATAAAAGTAGAAAAAATAATTGTGAAATAAAACCTAGTATTTTAAGTGAATTTACTTGGAGTAAAAAACTACCACTGCTAACCTGCTGAAGCTAACAGACAACCAAGAAGCTGCGGGCCATTTCTTATCCAAACTATTAACACACCATGTGGTACATGCTCAGGTGGAAAACTCAAATGAGCTGCTGCATCTCTTCAGGCTCGCAGATTCCTACCAATCAGCCTTTAGAAACCCCAAAGAACATATGAACTCACGTCAATTCTGAAATCTTCCAGACGCTTAAACTTGCGCAGGTACTCCTGCAGCTTGGGGTCGATCTCCAAGGTCTTGGCTTTGGAGTATTTAAGGAAGGCCCAGAACTTCTCCAGTCCGTAAAGCTGGCCTGAGGATAGCAGACAGAAGAAAAAGTGAGTCCCAGTGGATTAAAGTGATTCTGAAAGTGAACCTTTTTCTTTAGAAGAGGAAAACCTGAGCAGAAACTAATACCACTGATATTCTATTATGTTTTTAATGTCAATCATGTTGTCTCTTCTGATCTGTGCACACTGTGGGCTGCTTCCGTTTCCAGGAATTCTCACCAGCCTCGTAGTCTTTTGTGGTCTCCTCCTGAAAGTCTTTAAAGATGTCTGGCCTGAACTTCCTCTCTAGACCGTAGCTGTAGTACCTGAACAGGCACTCCAAACCGTACCTGCAACATACACACGGCAAGTACACTTTTAATTCAGTTCTTTTGGTCCAATCAACAGGTCATATCTTGTTTTATTAACTCCTCCACAACCACAAAACTAAATACAAAATCCTGAAGACTCTTTCTCCATCCATCAGGGGTCAAGGCTCCTACCTATATCCTTCTTTCCCGTCCTCGACCACCAGCTGTCTGAACTCCTCGTACATCTTCCTGTTGAAGTGATCCCGCAGGAAAAAGGACCAAAAGCGGAAGAGTGTGTTCATCTCCTGTGACTGACCGATTCCCAGCCGCTTTCGCTCTGTAATTGGTCAAGAAGAGGGAGATTAAGTGGACAGGTTTACATAAAAATACAAAATGAACAGAGGTTTTTTTTTTTTTTTTTTTTTTTTTTTAAAACCACAGGAAGACCCTTATAGAGCTGGCTCAGGTTTGCCTTGGACGAGCTCTTGGTTCTGCTGTTGTAGTTTTAGACTGCCGGGGGACTTCCTTTGACATACTGAGCTCCTCTCTCCTCTCTCTTTCCATCTGTGTGCATCCATGTCCTAGAAATGCTTGTTACTAACTTAGCTCCGGGGAGCTTATTCCCCGGAGTCCTTATGTTTTCTCGGCCCGCAGTTTTCCTTGGATTAGGGTGGCACCTAAATCATGGCTGTTGCCGTGGTCCTGCTCGGCGCCCTGCTATGCCCTGCTACGCCTTGTTATGCCATGCTATGTCCTGCTACGCCCTGTGGTGCCCTGCTACGTCCTGCTATGCCCTGCTACGCCATGAACTACTACAATTTCTATTTCTAGTCATAGTTCCGTTATCTTTATTGTGACTATAAGTGCCACTGTTCATCACACCCCCAACCGGCACCGTCAGACAACCGCCCACCAAGAGTCTGGGTCTGTCCGAGGTTTCTCCCTAAAAGGAGTTTTTCCTCGCCACTGTCGCACTAAATTCTTGCTTTTGGGGGAATTACTGGAATTGTTGGGTCTTCGTAAATTATAGTGTGGTCTAGACTTACTCTATCTGTAAAGTGTCATGTCTCTTGTTATGATTTGATACTATAAATACAATTGAATTGAGGGGGGAAAAAGACATTCAGTATGACTTCAGCATTAAATACTGAGAATAGATTGCACTAATATTTGAAGACAGACTAAATGATAAAAGTAAAAGAAGAAGAAAACGTGTACCATTTAGGCAGCGCCGACGGTACTTGTGGTAAACATGTTGCGTGAAGCCGTTCTCCTTGAGCAACTCGTGTGATGGGTGCTGGAACTTAGGGAGGGACTGAGGTGTGGCCCCAATGTTACCCAGGGCAGGGATGCCCTCCGATGGGCTGGCATTAGAGCTGAGAGGGAAAAAGGTGGAGGAGGAGATGGAGAACAGAGAGTGAGTACATCCCACATCAAATATTAGAACTACTTGAAGTTAGTCCTGAGTCTGAGGTTATTTTCTGCAGTTTTACTTTATATTCATAAAGGAAAATAATTAATTTTACAGTTTAAAAAGCCTAACATGGAATGGATTAAGGCAACTAAATGTGGTCCTTTAAAGACCAAAGTAAAGCCCTGAATGTTGTAGTATGTAATGTTGAGTAAAGGGTTTATTTAAGTAACTCAAATTAAAGCAGCCTATTTACGATAGATTTACGACTTTTTTTAATATCAATTTAATACTAATTACAATGAAAAAAATCACTTTCATCAATGGAAAAAAAGGAACAAATGAGAGTAATTGTTGAAATATCGGAGGAGTTGTCAAAAGAAAAACAGTATACAGAGAAACTAATCTGATGCGAGTCTCACCTGACGGAGGCAGTACGGGAGCGATGCTCTCTGGAGTCCATTACCCAGCCGACGTGACACTCCATGGGTGGGTTGGAGCTGTGTCGGGTCTTCCTCTTCCTGGGCGTCTGAAAGGTTCCAGAGATGACATGTTTAGTCTACAAATGTTTAGTCCGTGTGGTTTCTTTATCCCCTAACACCTTAAACCAGGTATCTGGACCACTGAAAAGGCACATTTCAGTCTGATTTCACCCTCACTAACAGCCATCTTACCTTGGCATCCACAGGTCGACTTTCCTTCACCACTGGGTAGAAGCGCGGCGTCATAGTCTGGTCCTTCCGGTGAGGTGTGCGAGGCGTGCGGGGCGTCCGGGCACTGCGGTAGTTGGGCGAGTCAGGCACGGTAGTCGGGAGCGAGCGAGCTATTGAGGAGGGCTCGGGGGCACCGAAGAGTTTGTTTGCCAAAGCGTCTGTGGGGACTGAAGACAAGACCCAAAAATGTTCACACTTTACATTTTCAAGCCAACTGCCTCAAGACTGCCTTCATTTGTGTCTCAGCAATCCTGAAATAAAACTCTGGAATGTCATTAAAATAGAAACAATCGTCACAACATCAGTGATCTAATAGCTTCATTCATTTCTCAGCGTGCAAAAACTGACTCATGATTGATGAACTAAAGTGAGCTGATAAACCACAGTTGTTACCACTTCAACGCAATGACCGAGAGATGAAGGAGCAGAGCATTGATTTATGACTTTTTAAGATCCATTTAATGCCAGTTAGAATAGTCTCCAATTTTCATCACTAAATAAACTGAATGAGAACAATTTTGGAAAAATAGGAGGAAACAAGCATACTGAGACCCTAAAGAAGAAGTTGGTCTGAATACAAGATGCCATTTTCCTTTTCTATGAATGGAGAATAACACCAGCTCCTAGTGTTACATTAAGGTTGTTAATGTTGCTAGGCTAGAAAGTTTAGGATGGTTCCGTTTTTTTCTGCCACACAGGAAAAACATTTCTTTATCTTGGGATTTCTTTCAGAAAACGTGTCATTTCAATATTTTTTAGAGGCCTAAAGAGGTTGAAGCAGCTAGTTTTTTCACTAGAAGCTAGCAGAGATTAGCAAAAGGTCAGAAAAAATGCATTATTTTGTGAGTGTTGGGATACAAACTTATCCCCAAAGTGTCAAAGGTTTTGCCTCATCACCATCTTACCATTTAATAAAAATGACTCCGTGATATTACAGTTTTAACTTCAAATCACATCATCAGTGTATTCCAAGTAAAGAAAGAACGTTTATTATGTAAATCCTTCCTGTGTGTCCGTTTTATATGTTTTTGGTCCTTACTCTGCTTGTGTCGTGGTGGGCCTGGAGGGACTTCCTGTTTGGGGTCGACGGGGGGTTCAGGGGTCAGGCAGTCAAATTCTTCGCGGCTGATCAGGTGGACCTTCTTGAAGTTCTCCACCTCTTGCTGTTAAAAAAAAGAAGAAGAAAAAAAAAAAGAACAACCGGTGTTTATATGACGACAACCTCTTCTTCCTACAACTCTGGTAGGCAAAGATCTGTCGATTACCAGTTTATTTTGAATCAACGATAAAGAATACTTTCACAAGGAGGAATAAAAGGCTTTAGATAATGATACACAACAATGAAACGTGCCAAAAAAGGAAGCCCGGTACACACAACATAAATAAAGACTCATTTTACAAAGTTTCACACAAACCCACACTGTACTGAAACTGGAGCTCTTTCACAAAATTAATTATATATATATATATATATATATATATATATATATATATATATATATATATATATATATATATATATATAAAGAGTAAATACATAAAAAATAACATGGGACAGTAAGGATCATCAACAGACCTTATCTGCAGTAACCTGGAGATTAAGATGCAGCAGCAAAACATGGCTACCAAAATCACTCTTTTCACCTTCATGATGTCTCTTACTGTTGTGACACGAGTACGCCAACCAGCTGAAAAACCTGAATCTTCCACAAGTGAAAACCTCCTAATAACAAAACTGCTCCTCCTACAACAACTGCTCAATTTAAAATCTTACTATAAAAAACACACAACAATGTACCAGTCCTCCAACGTTTGATAATCTCACGCGTGTGACTCACACTCGCCCCTTCATTCCACCAAGTATCCTCCGATTTTTGAGCCGCCATCTTTGTCTAGCCTCCTGCAGCCTGTCGGCTCAACCCCTCAGGCCGAGGCCTGGTTTGTGGGGTTTATTTATAAACAAGCGTCCTCTGTTCCACACACAGCTGGATGTGTGCTGGCGAGCACGTGAAGGCCAAACAATGAGTTCAACAATGCTACAATGGGCAGCAATGACAACAATAACAAAACAAAAAAAGATCTGTTCTGTGTCAGGTTTCTATATCCAGAAACAGCTCTAAAATCTACTCATCATCTGGTCTTGGGCAGAAACGCCTCCAATCTGACAATGAGGTAACGTGGAAGCTGTCAGAAGAGCCGGACTCGAGTTATGTATCACTACAGGTTGTTGTTTGATTGTGTTGCCCTCAAATATCCAGGTGGATCTCCATTTAAACTCAGAGATACCCTGTTTGAGTCCTCATTTTTATCTATGGTGAGTTACTTCTTTTTTTTTTTTTTTTTAAGATTTTGATCATTAAAAACCAAAAAACATTTATAGCACCAACAGACTTATTAAAAATGATATGGAAGCTTAATGTGCTTTCTCTCTAGGGGTGCACGATTCAGAAAATGTCACGATTCAATATTGATTTTGATTTTTTTTTTATTCAAAAATCGATTTTCGATTTTAAAAAAACAAACTACATTCACAGTATGTAAATGTAGTTACTTTTCCCATGTGATTGCAGTAGACATACAATTAAAAAAATAAAATTAAAAATATGAATTGATTTTTGGAATTCTATGAATTAATTTCGAATCGGTAGAGCGATACTAATGTGAATCGATTTTTTTGAACACCCCTATTTCTCTCTATTTTAGGTGTTTACTTTTGATTACCATGAGAAATTTCTGAGCTGTCAACTTCAAAAGAGGACTTCATCTACACATAATTTTTGGGAGGGTTGTGAAATAAAATCCAGTTGAAGTCACTTTAAACTCAATCTGATACTTTTTTTTAATTTTTTTTATGAAGGTTATCTTTCAGTGAGAATCACTAAAAACAAAAACAGTGAGCCTCATCTATGTTCAACTCTGACCTGATACCACGGTGAAGACATCACATGCTGTTTTTTGGTAAACATTGATGTTGAACACATCTGTGTTATTTACATTTGATTTATTTTATTATAAGTTTAAAGAAGCCTATGTTTTTTTTTTTAAAAGGATAAATGATTAATTATTCTGTTTTCAGTTTACAGAAAAATGGCCCAATGAGATTTGAAATAAGCCAAAACTTAGAAACGTTTGGTTTAATAAAAACAAAAGTTGAATTGAAATTGAATCTGCCTAAGAAAGGAAATAGTTTTTTCCAGCTAAGATGTGGTGTCATACCGTTACATTTAAACGCTAGTTGGTATTTAAGAAGAGGATCTGCTTTGTCAGTTATGCAAGTTAAATAAAGTAGAAAATAAAATGCTTTTTGTTTTGTATTATCCTTTGTATCATTACTTCAGAAAGCGGTTATTCAGTAAAACCCAAAGACTGCTTTCTTTTGGAAGATGTTAAAATTATGAACAATGATTTGCTTTGTGAAACATGAATGTCAAATATTATTTATAACCTCAAATTACTGTAATCCACGTGTAATCCAATGTGGATAGATCTTTTTTTATTATTATTTTTGGGTCATTTTAGGCCTTTATTCATAAGACAGCTGAAGACATGAAAGGGGAGAAAGAGACGGGGAATGACATGCAGCAAAGGGCTGCAGGTCGGAGTCAAACCCACGGCTGCTGCGTCGAGGAGTAAACCTCTGTATATGGGCGCACGCTCTACCAGGAGAGCTACCCAGGCGCCCAGGGATATGACATTTTAACAGTAAAAACAATTAATTCTGTCTCCAAGTGTAGACTGAATTAAAGAATAACTCTCCAAAATGCAACCTAGAGTCTTTTTGTGAATGTGCCAGAGTCAAACTTTCATTTTAAAAGCATACTTAGGACGGAAGCGCCACTTTTAAGATGTACCGTATTTTAGTTTTTTGGTCAAATTGCCTTTTGAATGGGAGTAATAGGGGCACTTTGCTCCAAGTATCACCAGGGGCTCTACACCTTAACTACACAAGGGATATACTAAATCTGTGGCTACTTGTTTTAATATCGACTCGTTTTGACTGCTGAGGTGGTAGTGGCCAGAAACAAGAGCTACGGTGAGTTGTTAAAACCTTTTTTAGTAAACTCTGTGTACACAAACAATGTTCTCAATGATCGAGTTCATGTGTAGAGCCCCTGGTGATACTTGGAGCAAAGTTTCATGTTGTGTCGAGCCTTCTTAGTGTTTCAAAAATAGCTATTTTGAGGCTAGCATAAAAGTGCCCCTAGCACTCCCATTCAAAAGGCCATTTGACCGAAAAACGAAAATACGGTACATCTTAAAAGTGGCGATTCCGTCCTAAATATGCTTTTAAACGAAAGTTTGACTCTGGTACATTCACAAAAAGACCCTAGGTTGCATTTTGGCGAGAGTTACGCTTTAAGGCGTCTCTTCAAATATAAATGTAGGCAGCGGTTTGTCTTGCTTTTTGCTGACTGGAACAGTTTAACCGCCACCAGTGACAAAATTAGGACGATTATTTCAGGATTGTATATAATTCAAAGGTCAACCGTGCAAAATGACCTCACCTTAATGGTGGCGTACTCGGGCTCGTACGTGTCGTCCCACAGGTCCTGCTCGTAGTAGAAGAGCCCGTCGTTGATCACTTTGACCAACTCGCTGGACAGCTTGGCACGCGATGTGTGGTGTCCCGTGCGGTCGCCCCCCGGGTGCTTCCTCAGGTAGGGTGGCGTCTGTGTCACGATCAAGATCTTGTTGACGTCGTGGTCGTCGATCTCGCCATCAGTCTCCTCGTCCGACCAGTCGGTGAAGGTGTTGCGCCGTCCGTCCATCTGCTCCATCTCCTCGTCGAACATGAAGTCGAGCTCCTCCGGTTCGTCCGGCTCCGCTCCGTCCTGAACAGTTACGAATAAAAAAAAAGGAAATTATTAGAAGGTGTTGGCTGATTTGGTTTTCACTTTTTGATCACCGTATATGATCACTTAAATAAATAAATAAATAAATATATATATATATATATATATATATATATATATATATATATATATATATATATATATATATATATATATATATATATATATATATATATATATATATATATATATATATGATCACACTAAATTTTCAAGAATAGAGTAGTGATGTAGCCAAAAACACAAACAAGCCTGCACATCGCAAAGTGCAAAAATTTGGTCAATTAATTGATTATCAGAAAAGAATAATAATTATGATAATCAATTAGTCATTTGTAAAGCAACATCCCAAAAGTGAGGATTTGTTGGTCAGAAAATTGCACTGAATTGCTCACTTTGTCTGATCGTTACTACACTAAATGACTAAATCGACAAAATAATAGAGAAATCATTAGTTGCAGTTCTAAAAAGAAAGGTTTGTTCTGAAAAGAATAATAATTAAGAAATAGTTCAAACACATTTTCTTCCTCACCTTATTTCCTGTGGTAGCAGGCGTGGGCGAGGAGCCAGACTGAGGCACCGGGGAGCGAATCGAGTCGTCCTTTTCCTTCTGCAACGACGGGGCCTACATCAGTCAACCACACAGGAGGGAGGAGGAGATACTGGGTATGAACACAAGTGAATGGATAAAGGAATGATACTGACTCAAGTATAAGATGAGTACAGTAGTTTTGTTGTGCATACAAACTTTTTTATAAAAAGGAAAGTTGTGTTGAATGTTTAATAATGTAAATCAATCTGCCTGATGGCTACTTTCCAGCATTAATGTGCATTGTTTGTAGATTATTTCCATTGTCAATTAATCAATCAATTATGTTTTCCATTTATCATCTAGTCATGTCAGAAAATGGTGAGAAATGGACATCAGGTTTATTTCAGAGACATAAGTATATTCAAATTGTTTATTTTGTCCAAACAATTTAGATGGCCAGAATATGGGTGAGTGGCTCTGAACTTCACCTTCTCTGCACTGAGCTTGGGTCTGGCCGGGGAGGGTCTGGGCCTCTTCTTGACCTCGATCCAGCACTCAGAGTCCAGGTCGGGGAGGCTGGCGGAGAGGCCCTTGGGCATGGTCTTGAGGTTAGAGGTGTCTAGTTCAGTCTTGCCGTGTTGCTTAACCGGTGTGGAGGCCCTGGGAGAGCCTGCAGCAGAAACAAAAGGACACAGAGAACGTTTTGATATGATTACTTGAAGCTTAGATTTATTTTGAAAATAACGTTTCTTGTGAAGTTAGGATGAAGATGGGCACATCAGGCTGCAAAAAAATATTATTTTGACTTGATTTCAACAAAAAATCTTAAATAAAATGAGTCTACAGTAGAAATAAACAAAAGTACACTTGATTCCTTTTCATAGTTTGGCCCATATTTCAGTTTCATTGACATATCAGATCGGACTGTTCACCTCTGGGCTCCTCGGTCATCTGCCTTGGGACAAACTCGGGGCAGTTGATGAGCTGGGAGAAATCCGTATGGGTTTGGTTTAGCATGGCAAGGCCCGGCAGAGGCCACTTCTCTGGGTCCACCTTCCGACGGATCTTCATGTCGATCACTTCAACTTCCTTACTGTCCTTCAAAGCCTGACAGGAGAGATGATGGGTCAATTAGTCTGTGCGATAACAGAAATATAGTACCACCTCTGCATAAGGATCTCACTGATGTCAACGGACATGACAGGATTTATTTAGGCATTTCTATTTGAGAAGGCAAATGTTTTTATGAAGAGCTTAAAGAAGAGAGATATGCTTTTCTATCAACTCCATGTGATTTTAAAATGGACACCTACTATCACACAGTCCTGTCATGTATCTGCTTTACTTTCACACCACAAACTAACCACACCAGTTTCCTAGATTTCCCCCAAATCTGTAATTCAATTAACTTTGGGTAGAAAACGGTTGTTCTGACATTGTTTAAAACCAGTTTCGACTCCGCTAACCACATTATCACCTCAGATCATCTTTATTCAACTTCACTGTTAAACGTGCTTACTTCCATGATGATATTGACGTCGGTAGTGAGGGCCTGCACTCTGTGGAAACTGGCGACGAGTCCGATGGGCAGGAAGCCCTCCTGGTCCATCTTCCTCCGCAGGAAGAAGTCACGCTCCAGGTTGTCCAGGCTGAAGTAGTACTCACTACAGGGGGCAGAGAAACAGGGAAACTAATCAGCTGTTTGTTGCCGATCTTTTCTTTTCAACTGTTCCTGCGTCTAACATGGGAGGGACTAAGTAGCAAAGAAAAGACACACGTAAGGGAAATGAAGAGACAGTTAGGATAAATAAGAAGCACCCAGTCAGATGACCAGAAAAAAAGAAGGAAAAACGGGAAGAGACCACACTGAACTGCATTAATGAGACAAAAAACATGTAGTAAAAACACTGAAAACAGGCATTGCTTTTTCAAGTCTGCCACATGGAACCAAAAACCTTCCAAGGAACCACTAATCAAAACCAGAATATTTGACAGTCTCCATGTAAGTTGATACAGATTTAAACTGAAGGGGGCACTGAGTGCACACAAGGAAACTGTTATGCTCCTTCAGTTGGGTGCCAAAAAAACCCACTGTATCACACACAGTGAAGTATCTTCATCTGTCAAACTTTAACTGCAAACCTGTTGTGGTTTGTTAAGGGGCAGAATTTAGGGGAGATGCATATTTTTGTTTAAATAATGTTATTTGTGTTGTATGTAAAATTAATCTGATTATTATAAACACTAAGGGTGGAACGGTACATGTATTCATATTGAACCGGTGAAACGGTACAGGCGTCACGGTTCGGTGCATGAATTTACACGGTATAAAAATAAATAAAACTTGCGTGCAAATTAATTTATGTAATGCGGAACTAATGCAATGCATAACTACTGTTAGATACGCAGGTTCTGGGGACACCTAATCTGTAGCGCCACCTTAGCTCTGAAGCTCTGGCACGCCGCCTATAACGCCAAGCTCCGTCTATGTATGCCGTTTTAGTGAGTCAAAGATAGCTGCATTAAGGACGAGTATGGCGAGTGGTGGCGACCCAGTCAGTTACAGTAGTACAGGCGAGAGAGTGGTGGATAAGACTCCGAAACGTAACGTTAGTTGGGACAGATGCCTTGTTTCTTCAGGCTAACTATATTAGCTTTAGCCAGGCAGAGAGCAGCTTTCTGCGGTGAAAAATGGCCGGGAGATGTCGCGATAACGTCGCATTAATCAGGTTATTTAGTTCATCTTCGCAGAGAACAGAGATGCTGTGTTTTTTAGTTATAGTTTTATAGCTGACTGTCTTATTTGTTTACAAGTTACAGATGGAGTCTGGAGATGATGTGGGCTACTTATTATTTACTGTTTACATCTTGTTTATACACTTCAGGCTGTTGCAGCTAGCTCAGGGGAGAGACTGGATGACACTAGGTGGTACAGCCTGAAACGTGCACAATAAAAAAAATTAAAAAAAAACTGCCTTCTGCATTTTTGTTTTGCCTCTACCTCCATTGTACCGAACTCGTACCAAACCGTGATGTCTGAACCGAGGTATGAACCGAACTGTGACTTCTGTGTACCGTTCCACCCCAAATGCACACGAAAGTAATTGTCACAACTTATTTTGTTATGAGAACAAGCAAGATATCTCCAACTCTACCATGTACAGTAGCAAGAAGGAGAGAGTATAGTTGCATTTAATTTATTTATTTCAATCAATAAGAATCACAAAACATCTCATAATTGATGGCAGTCGACTGTTTATGACAAAGACCTGCTGAATAGAAAACAGTTTTTTGCTTTCATCATATTTTGGTTTCTTTTCTTGCACAGATAATGAGACAAAATCTAAGATGAACCAGAATCGATCAAACCGAAACAATAACCACCCCTATAGACCATCTCAAAAGGGTTTCTGCAGTGTTCAGATTAAAGACCTTTTAAAAACCCCACAGAATGCAATGTACTACCTTTTTCAGCTTCATACTGGTCCACGGATGATTCACGGTACTACAGAAAAACCCTAATAGAAAAACATTTTATATCCAACATAGAAGAAAAACTAACTTTATTTAAGACTTTTTAATAAGGCCTTTTTTGAGGTTACTGTTTAAGACTTTTCAAAACCTGCAGATACACTGACCTAAACAGCTTCCTTAACATACTGCAAGCTTGTAGTCAGAACTGTAGTCAGGTAAGAAGACGATCCAAAGATGACCAGTTGGACAAATAGAATCTCATTATTTAATTTGTTTCAAACTCCCACTAGAGGTACTGTTGCTACAGTAGGGATTGTTCTCTCAGTACGTGGGACAAGGCAATGTGTAACAGTAACCATGTTATTTATTATTTTCTGTTTTGTTTCAATGCTGAGATCAGAGTTGTGAAAAGTTCTCTTCATTGAAGTTTATTCAGAGAAGAGACATGAAGATCTCATCATTTCTACAGCATGTCGGCAGATTAGATCTGACTGCAATCCTGCACTAAAGCTAAAGACTTGGATAAAAAGCCACTGCTAGAAAACTCTTGTTTCTGGTATATGTGCAGTGTTTTAGCACTACCTTTGTCTCGTTCCTGTAAGAGAGAAGCTAAACTTACATCTGCCTCTTGATGTAGTCCTTCAGCAGGTCCTGGTCGACGGAGTAAAGGTCGTTGCTGCTCATGTTGTCATAGTAGTAGGTCACCGTGTTGCCAAACTTCTGGGCGTAGGGTCCGTCTTTCGTATCGTATGACTTGTAGCCGTAGTGGTAGTCATAGTGGCCTTGACAGGACAGAAGATGGACAGAGAGATTCAGATTAGGTCCTCAAATTCAAACCTCATTTAGTTTCTGAAATGTCAAACTGTCTGTTGAAAATACCACCTAGACTAAAAATACATTTCAGACAACATATTAGAGCAGCTGCTTGGCATTTTCTGACTCCACAGAATCTTTCAAAAGCGGTTTAGACCATTTATTTTAACAGTTACCCTGTTTCTTGTCCTTCACATCCAATTAGTGTTTTCATAATGTCTCTTTCTCCACTAGTGAATCTTGTTCTGCTAAGCCAACCACAGGTAGTTTGCTTTTTGTAGTTTTCTTTACACTATTGGTATTTGATGGACGGACGAGTCAGAGTTAACATTATGTTGCTTAATTATACCACGTTTTCGTTTAATATAGCTTTCAATATTTAGAGTTAAGTTGCAAGTAGACAAATTACCCAGATGTATTCAGCCTACAGCGGGAACACACCGCCAGCGCTGCAAAGCACAGATTTGTCTGATCGTGCGCATGGCTGTTCATACCAGACAAAGCGGTCACAAAGCGATCCTGTATCTAATCCTGCTCCTCTCTACTCGACAGCACAGCTCTCTTTCGCTCTTGCTACTCATGTGTTTTTGTTAGTTATCCAACAACAACAACCCCACTACTAGGCCACTTCAAACTGTGTGTGCGTGTGGTTCACTCTGTCTTTCTGTCTGTCTGTCTCTGTGTGCCTGATCGTGTGTCTCGCTAGACACAGCTGAGAAGTCAAGACTGCTAAAATCACCATAAACCTGAGTGTTTTATTTTGAAATTTGTTTTATTTAGTAAAGTATCCGGCTGCGCTGTGGCCTTCCTGTGTTTGATTACCTACTTAGCTTGACACATTTGCTCGAGGCAGGCGCAGCCACTCCGCGCCTGATCGCAGCCGATGCGGACAGACAGATTGGCTCACATGAGCTCCAGTGTGTTTTGGCTGTTAAGAGTCCAACCATTCTTTTATTGAAACAATTATTACCAAAATGTGTTTGAATTCAAAATATGAGACGATGTGGGAGAACAGACTTCAGGAGCGAGAGACATAATCAAAACAAAACTGCAATCAAACTGCTCTTTTAGTATAGAGCAGAATATAAAATGTATACTAAAATATACATCCAAGTTGTAAGACACCTATCACATGAAATAGGTCTCCTGTTTGATGCTTGTGGTTCAGTTCTATTTCAGATATAATAAGAAAAACCTAAAAATATCAAAAAATGTCCTCGTAAATATAGCATTAAAAACAGATTAGAGAGTGAATGTAGTCAACAAACAAATGTGTGAGTGTACTCGAGTGTGTGGACAAACATGCGAGAGCCGAGTAAACACACAAAGACAAAGTTCATCTGCTCAGCATTAACTCTGACCGTTTCTTCAGTGCTGCTGAAAGTCAACGTGTCTTCAAGTAGACAGGAGGGAAGTAAAACTGGACTTAATGGACGATCACTCTTGTTTTCTCTCACTTTTCTTCCCTCTTATAACATTTAAAAAGGAAGCAGTGTTTTTTTTCTATCTCAGTCTGGGGAGGGGAGTAAAGGAAGGAGGAGGCAGAAAACAAAGAGTTAGTGGAAGGAGAGTGAGAGGAGGAGCAGTAAGAAAAAGCAATGTGTATGAAAATAGAGTGAACAACAGGGAGGAGAGAGAGGGAGAATACTGCCAAAACTAACAGGCCTTAGGGGGAACCTGCTTCTCCTGCTGGATCTAACAGGCCTTTTCCTCATTCCAACACTCACTGGTTTTTATTGCACTTTTTTCTTTTCACGGTAGCCTCTGTGGGGCCAGTTTAGGTAACCAACCACCCAGTTTGAGAGCAGAAACACAACCAAAACTACATTCTGTCAAGATTGGCTGGACACTATTTCCTCAAACATGCTAGATTTTGTTGGCCAAAGTCAAGCTTTTCTACCTTGTAGCAAGAAGAGGATGAACCAGCTAGTCTGGCACCTCTAAATGTGACTAATCCAGGCAAGTCACAAAACCCACCCCTAGTTTGCAAATAAATACAGTACACTTACATAACTCCCCCTAAAACCACAAGTTGGTGTTCTTACATGTCTTTTGCCATTAAAAAGCAGAGGATGGGTCTAATTATCTGTGTGTAAAGCTTTATTTACTATAGCTCTCATAGGGCAAACACACGAGCCACTACCAGCGGTAATAGACGGGTTTCCTGTTTACAAACATTACTGGGTGCGTGCGCATACCAGGGGCAGAAAGCCAGATTGGTAAACTGGTAAGCTACTGCAACAACCTTAAGTATTGAAGCTTTCCTTATTGTTTGTATATAAATAAAACATGGTTTTAGTTGGATATGTTTGTCTGTCTTTAATTTTATGTTACTGTGATATATATGTATAGCTAGAATTATCATTTTAGGCTAATGTAATAGCCTAGCTATATATCTATGGTAATAGCCAATGTTAGCAGCAGGGTTACCCCTGAGTGTACCACTATGGTTGGTTATGCCTTAAAATAATGGCCAGGATTTTCGGGAAAGGGTACGATATGTGTGTCTCCATTTCAAACATCACTACAGGTCGACTGTTTTTAGCAGCAGAGATTGATTGTGGGAGAGGGGGCGACAACACTGTCGTGGTTAGCTCGCCGAAACTCTACTGCCACTGTCTCCGCAACGTTAGCTAATGTCCGCTAGCATACCGTACGTGTAGGCTAACTATAGCCAGTTAGCTTTGTGTGTAACATAACAAAAACCCACCCATCGTAGGAGCGAAGCTTAATATTTCATTCAATACAATGATGGTACAAAAGGAGCACTAACGCCACAGGTCTTATGTTGACAACGTGGACGCAGATATAGGAAACTCTGAAGGCAGTTGTAATATTTACCTAGCCGGCTAGGCTAACGCTGCTGCGCTAACGTTAGCAAAACATCAGCGTAGCTTTAGCTAGCAGTCTAAACTTGTCTCGAGTCCGGACTAGAGTACTACAGCCCTGACAGGTAGATATCACTTAACAACTGAACAAGCTGCAACTTTTCTGATTGATACAATGGGAGCCTGACTCTTGCATATGACCCCAATCTGTCCTTCTTATGGCTTGAAGCCATAGCCTCCGCCGTTTTTTGGCAAAAGCATGCTTCCCCCTAGATATGTTAAATATCAGGCACCCAGCACTGGCTCCGTTTGTACAATTAACCACGCAACAACTCCTTGGCATTTTGACTTACACTTACACTATGCTACTACTAGCTACACGAAACGCGTTTTCTTTCTGCCCCCCAGTTGCGTGCGCAGGCAGTGATGACGTTGCAGAGAAATCCATGTATTGTCTTGTCCCAAGGTAAAAGACGTCTTTTGGTCAGTCTGCTTTCTCTGCAAAAGGGGCTAAAACTCTGGAACGCTTTACCTACTAATTTAAAGCTAGAGACCAATGGCAATGATTTTAACAGAAGACAATTGCAAAAATCAAAACAGTAGTCACACGAATAACCTACTAGGGCTGCACGATTATGGCCAAAATGATAATCACGATTATTTTGATCAATATATTGATCATGATTAATTATCACGATTATTTGTTGATTTTAACCAAAACAAATTTTATTGTCACATAGGTTAATTATAACTGCTTTCACATCGATATTGTGCTACATTCCTGCCAACACATCCATATTGTGCTACATTCCTGCCAACACATCCATATTGTGCTACATTCCTCCTTTGTTGAAGGATACTATGAAGGAGTATGCCATTTCAGCTGTTGTGCGACTGCTTTCCAAACATGCGCATTTGCCGTAAAAAGATACAGGCAATGCAATTTTCTGTTCACGTTAACGGCGCATGTTATTAAAATCTGGTCCCAATAGGGCACCAGAGCCTGGTATCTACCGTACAAAATAGCAACGCGGATTACGGTGCCACTTAAATGTCTGCGTTGCGCTCTGATGCTCCAAAACAGACGTCAGAGGCAACAGAAACATCGCTGCATGTCACGCTAGTAAACACTAATAACACGTTACACAGCAGCTAACGTTAGCCTACCGTTAGCTACAGTAGTAACTGGATTAAACACGGCTAAAATGCTGACAGCTAAATGGTGTAGTCTGACTGTATTTCACTGTAGTAGAGGATTCCAACAGCGGGACGTACAACAGTCTGCCGCTAAAGCTATGAGCTAAAAGACTCAAACTAGCACTGGTCACGGCTATTGTCTGAAAAACAACACAGACGGGACAAAATTTTGCGTTTACTGGTAAACTGGTAAACCTTGCGACGACTTATGACTGACTGCTATCTGTTGTGGAATTTTCGAATTTTCCTTGCATTACTCTGTCCTCTGTGACTGTCAACATCTAAACTAAGCTACGCGGTGCAGGGAACAACTCTGATTGGCTCATGGAGGCATGGAATCAGAGAGTGGTTTACGGAGCTTTGGGGAAAAAAAACAAAAAACAACTTTGATACAGAGCGTTCTATGAACAGAATGAAGCATTTTAAATATCGCTCGATCACGTGAATTTGATCGTGGGAAGCCAAAATTGTAATCATGATTAAAATTTGATTAATTGTGCAGCCCTATAACCTACCACTGGGTATTGTCTGATCATGTTGCCTTTGTGCTATACGTTATGTATGTAAATCATTCTAAATATATTGCTCCTTTTTTGCTCTTATAATATGAGATATATATATATATTTATTTATTTATCTTTTCCCTTTCATTATTGACATTACTATTATTACTTTTACTAATAGCACTGTTATTTCCACCATTTTTTTTTAAATGTTTTCTTGTTAGTTATTTAGTTGGGTGTTGATAATTAGCAAGTGTGCTAAACACTCAAGCAATGCATCTGGTTCAGCCAATGTAACTGATGTCCATGTCATACAAAAATCTAATCTAAAAGTCAAATGAAAAAAATGTGTGGTGCTTCAGGTGATTAACTCAGTTGTGAGGACAAGTGGCTGTTTATTAGTGCCTTGTCAAGCAACACAACCTATTGATGGTATGCTGAAGTTTCAAGTTCCAGTGATTTTCTATTAGCTTCAATGCTGAGATCAGAGTTGTGAAAGTTCTCTTCATTGATGTTTAGTCAGAGAAGAGACATGAAGTGCTCATCACTTCTACAGCACATCTGCAGGTTAAGTCTGACCCATACATCTCCAAACGATGTAAGAAAAGTTTATAATAAGTACATTTTATTGTGTTTAACAAAACAGCCCTTAATCCTGCTATTAAGATTGTGCATATATAACCTTTCTGCCTTTTTATCATGTTTCATTTTGTATTCACTGAATTCTTAATGTTTGAGTATCAATGTCACATTCTTGCATCATTTGTTATACTGGTGACACACACACACACACACACACACACACACACACACACACACACACACACACACACACACACACACACACACACACACACACACACACACACACACACACACACACACACACACACACGGCTGATGACCATATAAGTAAATTTCTATTTTTGAAACATATGAGGACAGAAAAGAGGTAGTATGCCATTTCAGCTGTTGTGCGACTGCTTTCCAAACATGCGCGTTTGCCGTGAAAGGATACAGGCAATGCAATTTTCTGTTCACGTTAACGGCGCATGTTAAAATCTGGTAAATTTGTATTTTTGTTTTATATTAAAGTTGTATTTCACATTTGTTTCTATGAGTGTCTGTCTATGGGTGAAAAAAACCCACACATACCTCTCCCGCCTCTGCCTCGTCCCCGACCTCTTCCTCTTCCACGTCCGCGACCTCTGAACCCTCCGCGGAACGGCGCTCCCTCACTCTTCACACTGGACACCTCGTCGTGGTCGTCACGCCACTCCCGCTCGTACTTTTGACTGTGCCAGTCTGTAGGGAAGCAAACAGCCTCTCCGTCAGCACAAACACATCGTCATACTGGACTAGGAGACCAAAACTACTATGAAAGGGAGTTCTCTGCAGAATTATTACAGTTTTTAATTAGAAGAAAGTTAAGTTTTAATTTGAAATCTTGGGCTTACCAGCAGATTTAATGTCCTCATCACATTTCATTTTCACGGTAAATATAAGAAATCAAGTTCTTTATACTGTGTACATTTAAACAGCTGAGCTATTAAAGCATGACTCATGCACGCCATCTCATCCAGCTAAATGCAGTAAGGCCCGCCAATAGTTTAACAGCTACAGATGCAGAAATACTGACACAACCAATTTAACAAATTAAAATCTGCTGCTCATATTACACCAGCTGGGTGGGATTTCACTTCAAAGTCATTTTCAGATACTTTTTTTTGTAACTCTGTGGGCACCAACATCTACTACCTTTCAGCTGCAGTGAGTACCCTGAACAGACTGACCTCTGAGATCGTTCCTGGCGTTGGGAGGCAGACGGAGGTTTTCGTTCTGTCTGCTGTTGTTCCTGGAGGCCGAGCGCTCCCTGGGACCCTCGGACTTCACTTCGATCATCAGGGGAACCCACTTCTGCTTATTTCCTGTTTATAACGACCGGGAGAGGCAACACAGTTAGAAAACATGTCATTTAGGCCCTGATTCAGCTTTGAATTCTGTGAGGTGTCTGCAGGAATCATCTAAATATTTCCATTAAAATGTTCTTTATCATAATCAGATGTTTTTATTGTCCTTCAAAACCAAATTTTGTTTTGAAAAATATGTCAGTTGACTATAGTTGATCTACTACTGGATGAAATTGGCATTTTACTCCACTTTCTTTGGAAAACATTCTTTATTTCTCCTTTTTTCTTTACAATACTAAGAACAGCACTTACATTTACTGTGTAATGATCTGTGTATCTGTCTGTTTATTTGATGACACCCACCTTATTTATTTATTTATTTTTTTTAAAAAGCAGCCAAAGAACCCACTTTATAAAAAAAAAAAAAAACGTAGCTTGACTGAAGACTTTTGAAGGCCTTAAGACCTTTAAAAAGCCATTATTATTAATTGATAAACTGTTGGGGACCTGCAAATGCCCCGTGTATAAATATAAGATCTGCAATGCTATCAATGCTTATTCAAACATTCATTGAACTTTCATTAATTGTCAATGGGACAGTCTCACAAGTAGAAAACAAATGCTCAGTTGGATTAAATAATGATAATAAATATGTCAAACCTTTCGTATCACTACTTATGAAGTAGGAAAGGAACCCAGTTTGCCTTCAGGATACAGCCACCAGTAGATACAAAATTCCCAGATGTCCACTTTTACCAGTTTTACCAGGAAGATGGATTTTTTGGATTCAATAGCACCTTTGTATACTGGAGGGTTAGCTGCTTTTCATAACTTTCATTATGACGAATTGCGATCATTACTGCTGAGTCTTTTATTGGTGAAACAGCATAAGTCTGCTGCAGTACCTCAGCTGGCCAACAGAGTGCATCAGTGATCTGCTGTTTAACACATTTGTCTGTAGGGGCGTTTGTGTGGATGTGCGAGTATGTGACAGATAACAGACGCAATGGTCGAAAGGAAATGAAATGACAGCCAGTTTTAACTGACGTGGCCCTGTGTCTATCTGCTGGCTGCGTAGGTAAGGGAGAGAGGGAGGTAGGAGGGAGAGAATAAAGGGGAAAAGAAGAAGAATATAGACCTGCAGATTACACTGTGGCTACTGAGTCACGAATACAGTAGCCAAAACATAAAATACTTCTAGAATAACATCAAAACAGTAGCATCTTTTGACAGCAGCAATGTGGGAAATCAGTTTAAGAGACAGCAAGATGACTGACCAAAATTTTAGCAAAGCGAACGTCAAAAAAAAATGTTTAATTGATTATTATTATTTTTTTGCATTAATGCTGAGATCAGAGTTGTGAAAGTTCTCTTCATTGATGTTTAGTCAGAGAAGAGACATGAAGTGCTCATCACTTCTACAGCACATCTGCAAGTTAGATCTGACCGATACATCATTAGGTGATGCAAGATTTTAGTGTTTTAAATAAAACAGACTTAAACTTGATATTCTATAGGTTTATGCTTATGCACATGTTCTAAAAACACATAGCCAACTGAACTGGTAAAATGGTTCCCTGGGATGAAAGGGTTCCTCACCATTGTCCCCCCCCCCCCCCCCTCCCACAAACAAAAATGTTTTGGGTACACTGAGGGTAGTCATGTTGCGATGTTCAGAAAACATGGCTGGCTGGTGTAGTTTAAACCTTTTATTGGAGCCAAAACTGCAACCAGCCATCACAAACTTCTCCTCAAGTCATCTGTTGTTGAATCACATTTTAAAAAGGAAGCTGTATTTGACTTAAAGTGTAAAATACCTTGCACTTTAAAAACAGACTAAGAACGTTTGCTTGCAACATTATAATTTGATTATTACAATAAGGAATGTTAATTTCAACTGTCATTGAAACACCTTAAGGAGGTATACTTTGCACTAGCATAGTCACATCTTAAATTAAACATCCATTAAAAAGGAAACCGAACAAAATAAAAGGCCAGTTTTGGTTCTCTAATGGGGACACATGATGTCCACTCTCCCCGTTATTGTTGATGATCAGCACAGTTGAATTTTGAGACATCAACCGTAAACTGGGAAATTTTGTGATTTGGGGGAGTAATGGGGTAAAATAATAAAACATTTTATGTTTAATCACAGGATTAAAGCTGTTTGTGTCCATACAAACATACTGACTGTCCTGCCCTCACCTCATCCTTCATAGCCATGTTTCTCAACAGTAAATCATCTGTTGAGTGTTTGATGGTTATTATTTTTTTCTTTTAAATGTAACTGCCTAGAAACAATAATATTCCTCTCATTCACAGCACTGCAGCGGTGTCTCTCTCTCGCTTCGTCCGAGCTCAACACACGTCTGCGCGTCTTTTTGAGTCGGAATGTCGACAGCAAAGCCTTACTTTAATTTCAATGATATCAAACATAACCTAAAGCAATGCTAGAGTACGTCCTTGTTTTATGAATGAAGTGGTAAACCAGCTGAAGCAACAGTGCTGTGTGTGTTTGACCAATCAGCTATGTTCATCCCTGCAAACCCCACCCCCGAAAGTACTACTGGTCCATAAAAACTCCCAACACTAAGTCTCTACTTTCTGGTCGATGCAGATTCTTACAACTTAAGGGTTATAAACTGGCCCGAGTAGGGTGCCAGTGTTAGTTAACCTGACGCGCAGTCATCAGAAACTGTTTGGAAAAGGGCAGGCACTTTCAAAAAAATACCTTGCAGGTGACTGGATGAACGGATCGGTCTATCATGCCCGCCATTTTTGTTTTAAACTAACAGTGGCGGCCGTCACATGCACCTTAACCACGTCCATAGCTGCCAGTAGCACCTCACCACAATTGATTCAGTAAGCTGGTAGTTCAGACACAAACATTACGTGAAGCCTGACAAGTTGGATTTTTGCGCAATATGTAGGTTTGGGTACCGTTCACATTTTTATCAATTTATTATTCATTTATTAAACTGCAACTTTTATTCTTGTATTTGTATCTTATTCTATTTTAGCCTTTTTTATTTTCTACCTCTTTCATGCTTTTTAAATTGCCTTGCTGCAACCTCACAGAAAACCCTGTTGTGCCTGTCTCAGAGGAAGTGTCACGGCACCGCGACTGCTTTCGGCTTGCCATTATATTATATTGCAGCAAACGCTGTCTGCGTGGAGTTTTGAAAAGTGTAACCATACTTGTGACTGCGTTATCTTCAGTGCCGTCATTGTGACATGAACAAGGTGCAGAGGAGATGTAGTTTCGCTCCGTCTGCTGGGTTGTTGGAGCTGAGCCCCTCTCTCTATCAAACATGCAGAGACGACAGCGAAGCTCGCGCCTACAGGCTCTCAGGTAAGGAGTAAGCTGACTGGGGAGCCCCAGCTGCACCCCACATCCCTGTATGCTAAACAACTACAGCGGATAGCTATGGCTATCAAAGAAGATAGCCTACACCCTCTGAATAGGGAATTCCAGTATCTCCCCTCTGGACGGAGGCTAAAAGTTCCTGGTTACAGAACTACAAGATTTAAAAACAGTTTTGTACCAGCGGCAATCACTCTGTTAAACAAACGGTAAAATGATTTGCACAAAACGCACAAGCACTTTGGTAATGTACCGTTTTCTATTCCTTTTTTTCTATGTTTTACTACCTGTTTTTATAGGTTTTAATGTTTTGTGTGTTGCATGTTATGTGGTGGTCTACAAAGATTTAAGGATGACCTGCCTCTTAAACTGTAAAACTAGTTTACCTGCAGGTGCCAATAAAGTAACCTAACCTAAGGTACCGAAATTTGGCACAGATTGATTAAACGTGAATTGGTCCTTGGGAGTACCGACGTAATTCGGTCGGTACCCTAAAACATACTGAGCTTGGTACCCTGCCCTAGTGATGTGACGTTTTGAATCTCGCGTGATGTCGTGCTATATGCAAGAATCCAGCGGCGGTGTAAGCGTTGTTACCTCGATCAAAAATCCTCTGTATGGTGGCAATTTTGTGACATCTCAAACAAAGGTCAATCTTAAGGGTACTTAGGTTCAGCTGCGTGTGAGTTAACATCTACAACTACAGTTACCACAGTAACTACTGTTGCATGTTAACATGCTGCAGATGCTAACCTTAGCACATGCTACTGTTTAGTATTCATTCCTTTCTTGCTAAAAATAGCATGCTAACATTCCAGTCCTCTGATACATATTCACCTTTTTTCTTCGGTCCGTTCTTCTGAGAGTCGTCATCGCCATTCTTCTCTTCTCCGGAGTCGTCCGACTTGGCCTTCAGGTTCTCCTTGCTCTCCTCGTTGCTCTCCCTCTTCTCCTTCGACTCCTTTGACTCCTTCTTGACGGTCGTCTTCTTCGGAGCCTGGAGAGGAAACAGGTTCAGACATTTAAAAAAAGGGTTGTAGAAACAGTTCGGTCCATCAGAAGAGGATTGAAGACCTATTTAAACAAGACAAGAATTATTCAGTACAGGACATGACATTTTTACAGGACATGAAATTGACTGAAATAAATGCCACAGATGCAATGTTACATGCTCACATATTCATATTCTGAGCTTAAAACCACATATCGTTTTGGTTAAACATGCACAAGAATCCAGTCAGGCAATATACTGTTTGCTTAACCCCTCCCCCAAACAGTGACTAGCAAGCAATATATAAAGCTATGCTAGTCATGTCATGCCAAAGCAGTGGGCATGGAGCTCTGGTGAAAGAGATACTTGAAGGGTACCATCTTATTTTTAGCTTTTCCAAAGCCATTAACTGACTTTTTGCCTGTGACATGTAGCTTTAGCGTACATTCATTCAGCATGATATAATGTATGTAGCCAATGTATATTGAAGACCATTAAAATGAGTCAGACGGAGACTACATTATCAGCCAAATCACAGAGTTAATGTTATCTGAATTAGCTAGCTACAGCTGATAAACGCTGCTTACAGCAGTTGTCTTTTCAGCCAGCTAGAAATGAGAAGCGGTTTTGTTTACCTCTGTGAAATCAAAGGCTGACTGTTTTTAAATTACCAAGAATTTTGAGTGGTAAATAACTAAGGGAGGGGCTGGGCTTAGCAAACCGTCGACTGCTGCAAATGACTGGATGTTTCTTAGGCAATATCACAATCAGAGCATATATAGCAGTGGAAAATTAACGTCCAGCAAATCCTGCACTCATTTATGAATTCTACTAGTATGCAAACATAACATTTCTAATCTGTAACAAAAGCGTAAATAAATAAATCCAATAAGTATTTTTGAAAATGTACCGTTTTAGTATACCATACCCAACAATCTATCTTGTGGAATAAACTGATACCAGCACATAAACACATTTTGTTTGCAGAATGAGAGGTTTTATATACTCAGATCGATCAAAACAAACAGAGAATCTTATCCAAATACAACCTCCTCAGCGCCACAATATAACAGGGACAAAGAGGACTTTACATGCGGTTTAGAGGTATCTTTATCCTATTCAGTTTCATTATAGTCAAATGTTTGACTGCAGCAGAGCAACAGGAGTACTACACCACTGTCCTGCAGCCAAGCCTGAGCAAACACAGTAACTGACACAGGGTAGTTCACCATTTATGAATTGCCTTTGCTGGTTATCTTTTTCCTCACAGAACTGATATCTGAGTGTATTCAAATCAAACAAAGTTCAGCCGCTCATCTGTGCTACGGCAGCTCAGCTATCAGCAACACACACATATCTGAAAAGTTTGACACTCCTGAAGGATTTGCATAGGAGTCATACAAAGCATTTGACTCAAGTTGAGTAACATTTCAAGCCCAAACCACTCTGTCCACATAGACACGCTGTGACATGCTCAGTCTTCAAGGTATCACATCACAAACTAATCTATTCACACTGAACTCAAAGTCAATCATGCACTGTAGTTCCTAACAACAGTTAAAACTGAGTTGCACCAAACCGCAAAGGAGGCACGAGCAATTATGTTGTGCAAATTATAACCTTTATGAAATATACCAGTTTTAAATGATTGTGATTCGACTGGTGGAGAAATCGCATTTCCAAATCTACCTAAAGGCTGCAGTGCTTCTGATCCATGCGCTCTTTACTTTGGTTGCTTCCAGGGTTATTAGTGTGCTTAACAACATTTTAGGGCTTTTAATGTGATGCTTTTTAATACTATCCACTTCAGGGGTAAAAGAGGATCTACCCAGGCTACATTTAAACTTCCTGTGGAACCTACAATTACAGTTTATCGTTTAATTTAAGCATATATATATATATATATATATATATATATATATATATATATATATATATATATATATATATATATATATATATATATATATATATATATATATATATATATATATCTCCAATACTGTTTTGCTAAATATGTGTATTGTGTTAAACCCTTTTCAGAGATGTTATATGGAACAGTGCTGGCTTCATCCATCTTATCTGTTAAAGAGATGTCTTTCTGTCATGAAAACAAAGGTGTCCGTTATGTAAATGTTTGTTATGGCCATTGGTCCCAATACTTGCCCAATTACTTGGATGCACCAGGGTGCGAGAGGAAGCTGTGTTACTGCTGGAAAACCTCAGTTTTGGATTTGAAAACATGTTTATTAAAGCCTTAATTAGTGAACAAAACATTTATTTAGACTATATATATATATATATATATATATATATATATATATATATATATATATATATATATAAAGAATAGACATAGGAATAAGTGCATTTAAAAAGTTTATTTAGCCAACTATTTTAGAACGACTAAGATTAAAATATTTATATTTTATGCCGGTAACCGCAGCGGATTGAATGACTTCACAACACATGCGCGGTACATAATAAGGTGGCCACTTGTTTTTTTGACACGCAATTAACGCATGCGCATTCTGCGATTTGGGCCTTGGGCCGCTCCGTAGTTTGGGAAATCAGGAAGTGATGCAGCAGTAACGTTGCGGATTGCCAGCAGAAACAAACCTTGAGCAAAAATGTATAAAGAAAAGGATATTTTGAATGGCAAGTTCAGTGTCAAAGCCCTTCCAGATTGTTCTCTCGATAAGACTAAATTTATTTGCATGTAAATTGAGTTACCACCGGAGTATGCCGAGTCTCACACACCACTTGCTGGCCAAGCATACTGCTGATGCAAAGAACCCTCCTCCCCCTTATGAAAGGCAGGCCACGCTGGATAGTTTGCAATAGAGCCGCCTGGACAACTCTTATGGGCTTGAGCATATTATATTTCAAGAATATTTTTGAGCATACAGTACCTTTAAGGGTTATTCTGGACAATATTCTAGATAGTATGTATCATTGTTTTGGATTCTTGCAATAAAAATTTGCATAATGCAAGCATATTTGTCTGCTCCCACGTTGATCAGATCATTAAAAACAGTTTATTGAAAAATATCCCTTTAAAGTACATTTTGAACAGATAAAAAAAAGGGGCGATTAATTGCAAGTTAACTAAAGACAATCATCCGATAAATCACAATTAAATATGAAGTAATCAATTGACAGCCCTAAATTGCATATTAAAGAAATAAGTAACCACCTCAGTTTTATAAAGACCGTTAAATTGTTGCTTACAGAAAAGTTGTATATTATTGTTGATGCACATCTTATTTATTGTATGGATTTGATGATGGTGAT
Organism: Zingel zingel; assembly: GCA_023566125.1. Classification (NCBI taxonomy): domain Eukaryota; kingdom Metazoa; phylum Chordata; class Actinopteri; order Perciformes; family Percidae; genus Zingel; species Zingel zingel. Next base: position 10,958,348 of record CM042328.1, on the reverse strand, counting down.
GATGCACTTGGACTCCTGCATCAATGCAGTCTTACATAAAGCTAAGAATGGGCAAGTTTGTTGACGTGGATGACCTGGCATCCTCTCTCTCATTGTGTCAAAGAAAGAAAAACCCTTGTTTACATAATTTGAGATGAACACACTATTGAGCAGGCTTTTACTGACTATTTTTTACTTGTTACTGTTATAAGAAGTTAGGTAGGCAGACTGCAGGTTTCACAGGCTGCAGGTTGAACTTACAGTGGATCTCCATGAGTCTCTGACCTGCCTGACAGTCGGCGGGCAGGACACGGTCCGTGTCACTGCCTCGATCTGAACAGAGGGAGGGAAGAGCAGTTTAGAGAAGACAATGAGGTGAATCATGTGTACACACACACACACACACACACACACACACACACACACACACACACACACACACACACACACACACACACACACACACACACACACACACACACACACACACACACACACACACACACACACACACACACACACACACACACACAATGGATGTGAGTGAAGAGTCCTAAACCTTCAATGTTAGGGGACTTTTCCAGGCCCTAAAGTGAATGCACAAGTCCTTCCAAGCCTTTGCAGTTATAATCTGGCCATTTTGTGCTATGGGGGGGGGGGGGGGGGGGGGGGAAGACATACACACATAATTGTTGCCTCTTTAAAAGCACATCTGTGTTGTGCTACTCTGCTCCTACAACACAAGGGCTATACACTTCTTCCTGTTAGCATCAAACACACTGAAAATGTCAAATGGATGCTGTACAAGTTGTGGCTAATAAGAAGCGTCTGCTGCATCTACAGTCGCATAAGCTCCCTCTGGGTTTTATAAAGAGCATCCCATATCATCTCAGTGGCTAAATGGCGAATGTGTCACGAAGCCAGGCATACATTTTTTGTGGTTCATTGCTTTGGATTCTGCACAAATGGGAATAAGAGCAGATTATTTTTAGTGAGGACAGAAAGGTGTGAAATGAGCCATTAGATAGCAGTCTACCCAAATTGTTAAAAAAAAAATGCCTCGGAACACACCAAAGCGGCGAGATGCAATACGTCTCCATAACAGCAGGTGGCGCTAATCTGTATTGTCGCCCAAAAATGAAAACCGGCAGCTGATTGGACAAACGCGTCACGTGGGTCTGGTTTCTCCAGAAATTTAAAGACAGACTGTCAGATTGTTCAGAATATGATCTCATAGTGTACTAAAATAGTTTACCAAAATGGGTTTCTGAAAACATTTTAAGCGAGAAATAAGCCATGCAGTTGCTGAATCCGTCTTCATTTCAGATCGACAAAGAACCCTAAAGGTTCGTCCACAACCCCAAACGGCACCTCTGATTCATATTTAGATAATTTAATAACCGTAAAACGTAGCTTCTTACCGATTTTTCCTGCTAAAAGCTGAGGAGTTGGTGTCTTTCTAGCCTTCACAGGAGTTTTTCTATCCAGCCTGGAAGTTGTGCCTTTTTTCGGAGTTGTTCAGCAATAAATCCAAACTCTTACACCCTAGATTTATCCACTTGATGTCCATAATTTATCACGTCTTTGTTCATTTCTGCTGCTAACTTCGTGCTACTGTCTAGCATAAATCTCCCATGATGCTTTGCGAGATTGTGTTGACATCTTTCAACCAATGGGAAGACAGGTCCATCATACAAAAACTATGTAGTGGAAAAGATAGATCACTCCAGCGAATCCGAGCAAGAACAAAGACTATAGAGTGTAAAGATGGATCACTCCAGTCTATTACCGTTCTACAGAGAAGAATGTTTTGAGATGTGGCATAAATTTGGGCCTTTTTTGCAGAAATGTAAATAGTTTGTCCTTTTATATGAGTTATAATGTTCATTATGTTTATTTTTGCACTGCATGACTCCAAATATAGAACGGTTTTAGAACATTGCCGTGTGCGATTTCAATAAATGACATTATTTTTGATTATTGGCATAAGTGAATGTCATAAGGGAAAAAGCGTCTGGACTTTTTTGAAAAAACTTATTTCAATATTTTCAACTTGTCAACCGTATAAGTTATAATGTATATTTTTTCACAGTTTGACTCCCAAGACATATGGGAACTGATTTAGACAGGAGATTGGCTTAGCTGTTATTGCTCTGTGTGATATCAATACATATCTATGATTCATGTTCCGTTTTATTTATTTATTTATTTAAGGTCATACAACCTTTAACAAACATTCAAATAACCTCACTGCAGCACAAATATTCTAATAGCCCAGTATTTCCTGAAAAAAATGATGTTCATAAATTGACTGTAGACAACAGGGTTGATGTTTTACAAGCTTTTTTAGAAAATAAAACCAGACGGACAATGAACTGTTAAAATTACCTTCAGTTTCTGAGTGTTAAAAGATTTTTGTCAGATTTTGAGAGACTCTAGTCTTCCGCTCCCCGTTTCCGGGTTAGCACTCTACCAATCAGATGGGTCATTTGAGTCAGACAGCCGGCAGTGCCCGCCCCGCCGATTATACATGTCAAATCTGCCAAAATGAAGGACGACGGCCCCCTCGGACAGATGACAGCATGGAACACACCGAACAGACTCGAGTCACTGACCTCGCCAGACTGTCCAACGGCCGATTATCGGCTTTGTGTGTCCAGGCCTTTAGAGGTATTTAACCACAAAAAAATAATAGACTCCTAAACTGGTGCTGTTGGAACAAATTCCAAAAGTCGAATATAATTCGAATAGTAAAAAAAAACAAAAAAAACTCAATACTATTCGAATGCTGAAATTACTATTCAAATGGGATTTTTTTTTTTTTATAAATAGGTTGGCTAACGTTAGCTAATCTCCCTATTCTCATGTCACCTCTGATGAACAATAAGTTACAGGGGTGAGAAACACAAGGCATTGTGAGCTAACGTTACGTGCCGAGTAACGTTAGTACCAGGCGGGACTGACAGGCTGCGGCTGGAAATCGGAAGAAAGATGGGAAATAGTTTTAACATGACTTTAAAATAGACATCCACCGAGCCAAAATGCTTACGTTATCAATAGTTAGCTCGTTCTGGTTTCCTAACTGCGTCGCGAGTTATAGGAGCTTAGGTGGGAGCTTCATGGAGACAGCTAAAGTTTATGTTAGCTGTCAGAGTTAGCTTCGACTTCATATATTACATTCTAACGGCTGTATTCTAAGTAATGTGACAATCTGCAAGAAACCGGTTGCTTTTAAATCACTAAAATAGTAGTGGCAGTACCGTTTGGCTTAGTTATCAATGTCGTTAGCATCGTAGCTAACACTAGTGTTACTTAGCTAGCTAGTTTATGACAAATCGTTTCGGCTGTGCTTTCTAACATGTCATTGTGCTAACCAAGCAACGTTAGCCTTTACAACAGAGCCGCTTCAATGCATTTGTTGGATAATGTTTAATTACAGAGTTCTCTGTTGATTTGTGTTTGTCGCTGTGTGCTCATGGTGGAAAATTATGTAACCAGAGAGCGGTGTGCCAGAAATGCAATGCGCCATGACATAGGTCCCCTTCAAGTCCAGGAAGGAAGTCCCTCTAGTGGATAGAACGTGTAACAACAACCACATGCTTAAAGTGGCATTGACAATGCAACAGCCTGAGTAGTGCTGTACATATTTATAACAAGCTGCATATTAGCATTAAATATTGGAATATTATTCAAATATATAAAAAAAAATGAAATTCAAAAAAGGTATTATAGAGGAAGACTGACAGCTCTATCCTAAACACAGCTGCAGAATAAACCACCAACCAACACAAGACACCAACACTATACGGACAAGCTTTTCACTCTGAACACACAACAAAATGGGGGTGAACACACACCCCAAAATCCTTAAGCCACAGATGATGATACAGAAAAGAGACTTCTAAGTCTCTCTTAGTGCCATAATATTCGAGGGAATTTCATACTAAAAAGGTTGTATTAAAATAGACTTGAAACAAATCGGAATGTATTCTTTAAAAAGGATCAGTTTTTTCCCCCTAACTAATTACTCCTTTAATGTAGGGCTGCAATGAGCAATTGTTTTCATTATCGATCTTTTAATTATTTTCTTGCATAATCGATTTAATCGCTTTGTCTATACAATGTCCGAAAATAGCCAAAAATGCCTGAAAAATCTGTAGCTTTAAATGTCTTGTTTAGTCTGATCAAGAGTCCAAAACCATATCATATATGACACAGAAAGGCATTACATTTTCGTTGTGAGGCTGCAACGATAAAAAATTATTAAAATAGTTGCAGACTAAATTTCAATTAATTGACTAATCGTTGCAGCTCTAATTTATCATCAAACGATGAAAAATTAAAGCTCAATGTGATATTGTCAAATTGCTTGCCTGGTTCGACCAGCAGTCCAAACTCAAACATAGATTCAATTTAGAACGTTATAAAACAGAGAAAATGAACACATCGTCACATTTAAGAAGCTGAACCTCTTCACGCAGCATAAAACACACTTCAATAGCATGCTAGTGAGACAGATGGGTCTTTAAAAGCACAACAAATTTGTATTTGTATTGTTAGTAGAATTATCAACAGAAAATTACTTCTAACAACTAGTATTGGTCATTAATCAGAGAAAATATTGTATTCTGAGAAATGTGGCCAAGAAAAATCCAAAAGAAAAATGCATTCAAGTTACAGAATCAATAAAGAAGCATGAAATCTCAGGCTTAACTTTAATCATAGCTCCAAACTCTAAAGCACAACCCTGCAATTAAAAACCCCTCCTTTATCAAATCACAGTGCCTATTTCTCAGCGCAATCTGAGAAATTCAGCAACTGATTTACAGCTTTAAATGTTACATGGTGGAGAGTGAACTCCAGCCCCCTAAGAATAGCAGCAGCAGCACTGATGCAGGGGTGGTTTATTGAAGGGGGTCCCTAAAAGGACATTCCTTCCCAGGCCTTGGTCACCGTATCCAAACCACACCCCAACTACGATTTCTGCCACCGGAGCCACTGGTTATTCCTGGCGCTGAGGATTTGACCCACATTTTACTGCTCAGGGACATGTAGCTCTCTCTCATGTTCTCTCAGACCTGGCTGCCTAAAATGGGGCATGTTACCAGGGTCGCTCTCCCAGTGACACACTATCGCCCAGAGATCAGAAATAGAAAACGGGTCTGCTGTACTGTAAGGCGAACACAAATTAGACACATCCCCTGTTGGACCAATAGCTGTAGAGAGCAGTTCATATAAGGAGGAGGGTCAATGTATTGGATGTGTGGTGAAGGCTTCTATGGACACCCGAGTTGAGCGGGTCTAGACTGTATGTAGAGCTTGTATGCATAGTGTTGGGTATAATTTTTTTCTTCTTCCTGATACCGTGATGAAATGATACTTTGAAATGGTGCCGATGCCTAAATGGTACCTATACGGATACTTAAAAAAGAAGAGCACAAAACGACAGTCAGTGACTCAAGAGTGATTTAAGAACCGCTTGTTTATTGCTAAGGCCAAATTTAAATAATTCATTTAAAAAAAAAAAATTAAAAAAAAAACTTATTTCACCAGTCAATTGCTGTTAAACAACAAAAAGAATAACAACTAGATGGCAGAAGGGTACTTTACAACAGCAGCTTGATTTTCGAGATGCACTGGAATGCACCATGAGTTTGCAAATCCCATTGGTGCTGTATCTCCTACATCTGTGGCAGTCTGCAATTAATTATTTTCATTATCGGTATCTGCAGATTCTTTTTTTCCATTAATCAACTAATCGTTACAAAAATGTCAGAAAAGTGAAAAATGCCACATCACAAGGTGACATCTTCAAATGTCTTGTTTTGTTCGACCAAGAATAAATTATCAAATAAAAGAAAGAAAAGTCACAAAGCCTCACAAATCAGAAGCTGAGACGAGGCTTGTTTGGCGTATATTTAAAAAGAATTAAGAAAATGCCTTCTATACATAATTTCCTGAATGTCAATGTGTGTGTGTGTTGGCTCAATGTGTTTCTATAAATATATGAAAGTGTACCAACAGTAAGTGAGTTTTTTTTCTCAATTGTATCCATTTAACAGAAAGGATTTTTTATGATATAATCCCTCAGATAGATTTCTGATTTCTTCTTCTTACTGATTGTCTTCTTACAATGTGCATAAACAGGATCAATTTCAGAGATCCCCGCTTTGAGATCAACCATCTTTGTTTTTGCTCCGAAGTGTCCAAGAGCTCCTGCCATGGTGGTAAGCCTGGACTAACCCTAAGCCTTAAAAAAAACAAGCAGTCCTGAGGACACAAAGTCGGGCCAGCAGAAGCAGACTGCTCTGTCTGGACGTGGTGTTTAGCTGCTGTATAATTACAGCCACAAGCACTAAAATACCTATTGTAGAAAACTACACAGCAAAGTGTAGCAGGACAAACTGAGCAGCTCCTTTTGATTGGTTGGTGAATATTATAATTTTGAAACTACTAAGATTCTCTTTTTATAAACCCATAACTCTGTGTTGTCACCCATGTTGAATTAGTCTTTTAAATCTTTCGGTTCACCTATATCTTTTAACAATCAGGTAAGAGTGACACTTCCTTTTCTGCCCCTACCTGCTTGCCGTCATTACCAAGGCTTATCATACCACCACAGCTCGTTTAAACATTGATTCTGTATGAAAACGCCAAGTCATGCATCCAATACTGTTAAGTTATTACCAACGAGGTACCAAGTCAAAAGGTATTTTGCTAGGACCACCCAGCTCTATCTCTGGTATGTCCTGCAGACACGAGGTTGATATTGGTTCCTATTTTCCCATCACTTAAAGAAACAGTGAAATAAAACATTTTCCAAGTGTGTCCTGGTCAGGCTGGGTCCAAGTTGTATTTATTGTCATATGCACAACAATTACAGAGAAGCAGTCATTGGCAATTCAATTCCTTTAACACTGCTTAAACAAAAACATATAAAAGAAAAATGTGAAAGTAAAACTGAGAATCTAAAAAAGGAGCTGGAGACACAGAAGCCATCTTCTGAAGATGCAGCAAAACATATGAAATAGTTCAGTAGTCCCTAATACACACCACCTTAATCTCATCAGTGTGTCCTCTATACATAGAGAAACCTGTGACGCAACACTTCTCAAACAAACAATAACACCCACCTGCATGTCTTTAGTTGCGATCTCCCCAGGAGTCGGCCAGCTGTTGGCATCAGCAAAATCTCCAACCTGAGCAACAAATTAGAGGGAAAAAAACAAAGCTGAATTAGCAGCAGTGTCACGAGTCTCTGGAAACTGAAATGTTAGAGCAGGTCATCCATGAAGGCAGGCGACTATCCAAGATCCCACCTTCAGTGTGAAAATTTACAGGGTCAAAACTGGGGATTTTACAGCATTACTGCACACTAATACTACAGAAAGTCAGGAGATCTAAAAAAGTGCAAACAAAAGATTATCTTCTGAGGAAAGTCTGTGTACCTTCAAATTGTCATTGGTTTTGCACATTTCTCCTCGGTTTGCACCACGTACTTAACACCAAATACCCTATTGGATCAACAAATCCAAAAGGTTCAATTGAAATGTCTGCATGGCACGACTACATTTGCTTTACATACGTGCAAAAACAACTTAATCCATATGTTGCCTGTGACTGGTCAATTTCTGTATCGGTTCAGCAACGATGCACTTAACGCAAGGATGTTACAAAAGTTTATGGCCAGGGTGTGTCTAACAAACCTGGAGTACAACAGCTGAGTGCCTGCAATCAAAGGTATGAAGTTTTGAACGACGCACGCTTTGGGGAGAGTTTGTTTATTTTATCTGCCGGCCAATGGCACACCAGGAACTCACATTTGCATTCCAGGAAGCGTGAAGGGAGGTTAGTACACAGCTTCAGGCATAGCAGATAAATACCAGCACTCTGACTAAGGGCGCTGACACACAGAGCAGATTATCGGCCGTCGGACCGTCTGGCGAGGTTTCGGTGAACTATTTTAGTACAATATGAGATCGTATTCTGAACTAGCCGCCATGACAGTCTGGCTGTGAATTTCCAGAGAAAAAAGACCCACGTGACGCGTTCGTCCAATCAGCTACCAGTTTTCATTTTCTGGGAAACAATCATAGACTGTTAACAGAAACAATACAGAGAAGCGCCTGCTGCTATGGAGACGTATTACGTTTTGCGCACGCGCAGAGCTATGCCCAGGAGGGGAACTGGCACCTCTCCAGCTACCAGTCCACCACCATACTTTGGTCTGTGTGGGGACTTGAACCAGCAACCCTCCAGTTCCCAACCCAACTCCCTACTGACTGAGCTACTGCCACCCAGCTACTACAGCTTCCCCTGGATGTTGGATTTTTTTCCCCCGCAAATACTACAATCTAATAATATTGTTGGTTAGACTGATCAGATAAACGCACAAAATAGTTATTTTATTCATTTATTCTGTCTTCAGTATTCAATCCCAGCAGTTACTTGCTTTACTTTAATTCGCTTCATACGTCTGTTTTTGTTGACTAAAAAAGGAGCCATGTTGGTACAGTTATCAACAAGCATTACTTAATATTTACAGTATACACCAGTATTTTCTCACATGTGTACAGATAGAGAGACACACATTACCTTTCCTCCACGTCTGGCTTTGGGTGGGTTCCCTGCCCTCACCACCTTGGCGGGGCCAGTAGACTCTGTAGAAACACATTAAAGATAGTCAACATTACAACCGGCTCTGCATACATGAAAACAGATTATCTAAAAACCCATCAGCAACAGCACAAATGGAGAGATAAGGAGGAAAACAACAAATTAGCATTTAAAATTAGTTGGAATTTTGTCTAAAAACAGACAACAAAAAAAGTGTGAAATTGAACACAAGAGTTTGTTTTCTCGGTGTAAGTTTTGCCCATATGGACTGACTTGCTGGTCTCAGTTTAATTTGTTTTTTAACTTTTCCACTACTTCTCTTATCTACATGTGCAAGTACACTTTCAATAAATTATCTGTCTCTCTTTGGCTGTTTCCTAGGATTACCTTTACTTAATATGCAGCTGTGGCATCAGTTTTAGATAAACTAAACAAACAGCAGCAACCAGACAACAGTACCATCATTTTTCTGCCAAGGCATTATTGTAACCAGGTAGATAAACAACAGAGGCTCATTTGAGCAAAACAAAGAAAGTGCAAAACTACCAGATTTCATAATCATAACTGGAGCACAGTGATTCAACATGGGAGTCAATGATTGTTAAAGCACGTCAACCAGCAGCACCCCAGACACTGGAAAAACTGCGAAACTCATCAAGAAAATGTCCAGGGTCGGGAATCACCAGAGGCCCCACGATACGATATTATCACAATACTTGTGTTACAATACGATATTTTATTGCAATATATTGCAATTTATTATTTTTCCAACTTCAAATTATGTTCCCAAAGGAAAACTTTGACATCTGTTTAATTTAAAATGATACATTTCAATTTTTGTTGATCTCACTTCAATTTTATTATTTCTTTTAAAATTCTAGTACCAAAAAGTTAAATTCTCATGTGCAATTTATATAATAAAAGATTGATACTTGTCGTGTATTGATGCAGTATTGCCAAGGAAAATATCACAATATTCTGCTGTATTGAAACACAAAAACAGTACAGCAAAACATCAGATCTGACAGTCATCAAAAGAAAGCAGTGGTGGGTGAAAGAAATGCATTCATGGAAGTACTTTAACATAATGGCATTTAAAAAAAAAAAAGATTTTAAGCAATTTATTGATTATTTAGTCTATAAATGTCACAAAATAGCGTAAAAAGCTCAGCGCCGTTTCACAGAGCCCAAGGTGACATCCTCACATGAATCGTTTTGTCTGACCAACGATCCAAAACCAATGATATTCAATTTACATTGATCTGAAAGAGAGAAAAACATTTCAGAAGCTGGAAATGGCAAATGTTATCCTTAAAGTATGACAAATTAAACAATATCAGCGCTAAAATGATCCATTCGGCTGAAATTATTTTTACTGTATAATTTTGCGTGGTAGCTACCTTTTTTTTTTACCTGGTTTGTCATATTGTTTTTTATTTAATTAGATCCCCATTAGCTTTCAACATAGCATTTGCTAATCTTCTCAGCTAAATAAACCATTAATACAATGAAAGCAAGAAAAGAAAAATAATACATCATCAAAATTCAAATCAATAACACACAACCTATAATAATATCAATAAATGAGAACAAATGACCATACACAGAATTCCTTAAATCAGGGCAATGTGCACCAAACCCACACAACATGTACAACAATATAGCCAAGTACACAACCATCCAAACTCAAGAAAACTCAGACTACATTAGTGAGGCTAGATATGAATCTTCATAAAAATATACCAATAGACCAGCTAAGCTCACTTCATCGTGCTGATGTGTCTTGTGACCTGAAGACCGATATCTTGCCCCTTGATGTCTTTAGCTGCAGTATCACCACACTCTTGAATACGAGGGAGTAACAGCAGCTCATAGGGACTTCGCAGAGTCGTTTACACCAGATACATTTTCAGTAAGCTCCTTAAGGATGATCATGACAAGGCCAGAGAGAGATATTTTAAAATAAATATTTTTTTATATTATTGTTTCAACATACCCTTTGAGGGACATGCACAGAATTTGTTTACTATCTGCATTTATGTCATCATTATCCTGTTTACTTATTATATCAGATGTATTTACTCCTTGTTTATATGTATGTTTGTTCTTATGCTTTGGCAACACATACGTATTGTTTGTCATGCCAATAAAGCAACATGAAATTGAAAATGTTGAGAGACAGAGACAGAGAGAGACCGAGAGAGAGAGAGACAGAAAGAGAGAGACAGAGAGAGAGACAGAGAGAGAGAGACAGAGACAGAGAGACAGAGACAGAGAGACAGAGACAGAGAGAGAGAGAGAGAGAGAGATTATCGCATGATAAATATGAATCTGAAAACAAATGCAGTTTGAAGCCGAAATTACAAACTTAGTATACTTTTTGTAGTCAATTAAATGAGTTCACGTGCTATTTGGGGGAAAAAAAGTTACTGTCAAGCTCTGGATGTGTTTTTGCACAACTTGTATCTGGAGCAGAGTAGACCTTGACTGCAGTGTGTTCACAAGTCGACTTTCTTCATCAGCTTATGTTGGAGTAAAACCATTTTTTCATATTCTTATGACTAGACAGAGAAGTAAATCATAAATAGCAAAAGGTCTGGCTAAAAGCTAAATAACTGCTGGACAGAAGAAACTGACGGAGAACCTGAATGTCTTGACTGGCTTGGACAATATTATTGCTTTGAATCTCTCAAGAAGCCAAACCAGCATAAAATTAACACATGAGGTCAGAAATGTTCAGGGGTTAAAAAGTTGAGAAGTCCCATGAAAGAGCGTGGTGGCCACTGAGGGGGATTAGTGCAAGCACAGCATCTATACTCTGTTGATCTTACTTAGTCATACAACTCTTCAAGTAAAAACTGTGACCAACTGCAGTCACATTTGCAGAGCGCATGACTGTACAACCACAGTGAGTTTGGGGAAAAACACCACAAACAGGAAAATAAGGCTCTACAATGTAGCAGGTACAGTCACTTCTCCATGCACACAGAGCAACCAATCATATACCAAAACTAGAAAAACGTCCCCAGAATTGCAACAGAAGAGATCTCCATCCACAGAGAGCTGCACTCACATGGTTTAGATTGTATTAAATCTGCTCATTAATTACGGTTCTTCTTGAATCTTAAGTTTAGATTGTTTTCAATTATCATTTGAAAGGCAACTAAAAATGTATTAAATTGTCTTGTCTGAGTGTTGGCCGTTGAATATTTATTTTCCTTCAAGCTGGATACATTAACATAAGCTGATTCTGAGGCATTTTGAGTACGACAATACTGAATGATTTAAAAAAAGTCAACTGCATGACAGTACTTTAGCTGTGATGACATTTGTGTCTTGTCAAATTTAGCCACACTTTTCAGTGCTGGCTCTGATCCATCATATTGTAAAAACTATGCAGATAAGTAACCAGCAACATAGACAGAAGCACAGCAGGTCCAAACTTCACTTTCAGGAATCAGTTAGCAAAATCCTTAAAGAGAACTCCACCGTATTTAGCCCTGCACTCCTATGACAAAACTTCAAAACTGATGGTGCAGAACCAGTGATACGGCTTTGTCAAAACCTGGCACCTATATTACCAACAATGCAACTCAACCACAGACTGTTCAGGTCTGGGATTCAGCTGTGTGATGCTAGTAGCAGCTATTGTAGCCTAAAGATGAGGAGCAGGCTACAGAGGTCTGGTAAACAAACTTCTTGCCACAACTCCAGATTTATTTTTCATTTTCAAACTTGAAGTCTTCAGCCCCAACCAAAGCTGACTTAAGTGACATAGCTTAAGATTTAGACAAGTTTATCAGACTTCAGACACAGCTCCCTCTGGAGACACAAAAGACTTTATACAATTTTTACATATGCAGTACTACAGGTCAGAGCCACTTCTTGATACGAAGCCTTAACTGCAAATGTACCTCACGTGGCCCATAACTGTCATTTGGCAGGTCAGAAATGTGACAAGTTATTTACTGACAACAATTTACATGACTTCTGAACTTCAAACTTAAACTGTTTATTTAGTATAGAGTCACAGAGTTGAGAAATTGTTTAACAGGGTACAGTTTTGACCTTTGCTTCATTTCGTTTTCTAAACTGTGTCATGGTGTACTCCAGGGATTTTCAAGAGAAGCTTTGACGGCAGGAAGATTTTTCCAAAACACAATTTCTAGAAAGCTAGAAATCACGCACAGTATAAAGAACCGGGAACAATCATAGAGGAGATCAAATCCATTAATCATGCAACCTGAGCCCACAAAAGGGTGAGGGTGTGGTGTACATTGTCATTACAAAAAACATACATTTAGATAATACAGTATGATGATACGATATGTTATCTGTGACTATAACAAGTTAGTAAAGAACAATGACTAAACCCACTGTAAAAAAAAAAATAAAAAATATATATAAACTTAACAATTTCAAATTTTTCCCCAAATGTTGCTCATACAGATTCTGAAAATGAGAAAGGAAATTAAAAACTAAATCATAGCTAAGGTTCAAAGATGGATAGGAACAGTACAATATTTACAACTTATCCTGCCTTTAAGAAGGTAGGCCTCTTACGAAGAGATTTTTGCAGATTTTCTCCAATTACAACTGAGCAGTGAGTGCAGATTTAGGCTCCACAAAGGCAGCATTCAAATGTTCAAGAGTGTCTTGTGTTGAAAGATCAGTTAAAGTCTGGATTCAAGTTTTTAATGCATTTCAGTCAACTGTTACAGTTTTGAACAACATGTTCCGTTATCTTTTGCAGAAGCAGGTGTCTTGGTTTCTGGTACTGTTCCCTTTTTAATTTGTTCTACACTGTTTTTGAAAAGAGGTCGTATGAACTAATTCAACACTAAATGTTTGCTTTGAGAAGCTGACAGCTTAACTTCTTAACTGGCCTACATTTTACTGTTAAATAAAAAAAGCTTCTTATTACCCAGTGCCATTTCCAGGGGTTAACTCAATAGCTCAGTCAGCAGGTATAATGTTGCTTCAACAGTCTGCTGCCTGTCGTAATCATGGCTGATGATATCACGTGACACTACCATTCAGCCTAAAATCACTAATGATCATTTCAACCAAATTCAAGACTTTCTCAGGCTAATTTAACCAAGATTCAGGATCTTATTCCAAGTTTCCTAATAGTGGATCAAGTCTCCTGCATAAACGTATTCCTTGTTTAAATCTAAACACCTTGTCACACCAGAATTTAACGTTTCTTGGCAAAAACTTTTTTCAGTAGAGTTGCTCTTAATTGAATAAAACCCATGTACAATCCCCAAAAGAAAACCCCAGGAAGGAGTAACAGGCACAGAAGAGAGAAAATAGGAAGAAGTTCTGTAAGCTTTTGTGACCGTAAAAATATAATTAAATACCTCAATGTCGATATTGCGACAATATTGTATGGTTGACTATTGGTGCTTTAACAAAATGTTATTTACACAATGATATTTCTGATAAATAATCACCAGAAATGATTTAATGACTTAGTGGGTAAAGGTAAATAATAGAACAGCTAGAACAGTCTGGTAAGTTCAGAAAATGACATCACTTTACTGTAATGCAGCCTTTAAAACCAGGAAAAGGACTACACTTACCATATTACAATATCCAAAATCTAAGACGATATCTAGTCTCATATCGCGATATCGATTATTTTAACTGTTAAAAGACCTTCTAGGGACAGGTGTTGCAAATTAGCCATGGCTATAAACTCTGTGATACAAGCATCATATTGTTCTTTATGTAATAATCTATGTTTTTTGTATCTGTCCCTATTCAAATAAACAAATAAAATAAATAACAATTGATACATTGCCCAGCCCTACCGATTAGTGCATGTCCCACTTGGCTACCTTTTTAACGGTAGATCAGAGCGGGCAGTCACTAAGCTCCTATAACCAGATACATCACAAAGACACATAGCTCTGCCTTTTTATTACACACACACACACACACGTCTCTGCTGATCGGGTATCACCTGCGACACAGACACTACACAAGACGCACCCACCAAACGAGAGAAAACAAAGCTTGTTGCACACCGTACAGAGGAAACAGCGTTCAACCCCAAAACCGTAGCAAAACGGTGTACACCGTATTGAGATTAAACTTGCCCAAGGTCTCAACAAACAAAGAAACAAACAAGCAAACCGGACAGAAAGCATAACCTCCCTGGCAGAAGTAAATATCTAATATTCTTACATTTCCACTGACCTGTTACCAAACATTACAGGCAAAGCGTATCAGGATTTGTTCAGCATCTTATTACCCTCTTCACAAGGCGTTCACAAGATTAGTGTAAATAAACAGCCATATCTGGGTTAGGGACGCAACGATTATAGATTTTGTTGGTACGATTATAGTCTGAAGAATGATCATGGTTTCATGATTATTATGCATTAATTAATTTCACTACTTATGTATTAAAATCACATGAACACTCTATATTTGATTGTGTCATGTATTGCTTTTGAAACAGAAATAACAGTAACAGATTTGAATGTTGTGAAAATTATATGATCGTCAAGCTTTTACTAAAAACTGACCATTATAACCTTCATGAGTAAAGTGTATTAGTTTTATTTAGATTAATTTGAAATGATTAGAGGTGAATCAGTCACCACAAACAGTGCTGTCCTTAAGAAGAAGTTGGCCCTTTTTGGGCTAGAAACGGCCCTGCTAGCTGGTGTGTCTAAAAGTTGGAGGAGCTGCTGGACAAGATGCACCTGTCACAGGGAGATTCGCAGCATGTTGCCAAGGAATAAATGCAATGGAAATATTTCTTTGCAGCCTTATTTCCCATAGCGGACAAAGTAATTAAGTAAGTAACGTTAAGTGTAACGCCAGTGACATGATTAAGCTGTTGAGGAGTTTTGACTCGTACGAACGCAACACTATCGTCAGCTAGCTCACTGTAAACGCAAACGTCGGCTTCTGACTCGTTAGCTGTCAACTGTAACGTTACCGTTAACATTAAAACAGGCTAACATTAGCTAACTGGTAACGTTAACAAGCAAACAAGTTAAACAAAGTCGCTAGCAAGCTTACCAACTTGGGTTGAATTCCCCGTTGCAGCTGCCGTGAGGTCAGGGGCTGGCTCTGCGTTTTCCTGATGTTTGCTTACTTGATGTATTGCGAACAAATTGCAGCAGTAAGTTATACCACCATGGTACGCCGTTGTACATCACTGACAGTCAATACTAGGTGACCGGCGTCTGATTTCATGTGTGTAGCGTGTGTGCGCACGCAAGCGTTTGTTGTCAAGGAGGTTTAATAAGAACTGCACACATTGCTACACATAACGTGCAGTCAGTTTACACTCTGTGTAGCGGAGCCTTTACGATTAATTAACCGTGACGTTTTAAAGATCGGTTAACAGTAAAATCTGTTAATCACTGCTAATCTGGGTCATGACACAAACTCCTGGGGCTATCAGCCGCCTAACGTAGAAACCCCGACTTATGCAACAACTCTATTGCCAAGTCATGGAATCAGCACAAATTCCTCAAGTATTTATCCGCACTTATCTGCTTAGTTTGAACAGTGGTCTGAAAATGTCTAATGTCACACTGCTGCTTACAAAGCATGCACACACACCTCAACACAACCTATTGATGGTATGCTGAAGTTTCAAGTTCCAGTGATTTTCTATTAGCTTCAATGCTGAGATCAGAGTTGTGAAAGTTCTCTTCATTGATGTTTAGTCAGAGAAGAGACATGAAGTGCTCATCACTTCTACAGCACATCTGCAGGTTAAGTCTGACCCATACATCTCCAAATGATG
Source organism: Zingel zingel (assembly GCA_023566125.1). Classification (NCBI taxonomy): domain Eukaryota; kingdom Metazoa; phylum Chordata; class Actinopteri; order Perciformes; family Percidae; genus Zingel; species Zingel zingel. The sequence goes on along the minus strand of CM042328.1, from coordinate 10,941,979 downwards.
TAAGAAAAGTTTATTATTGTATTCACTGTATGTCACTGAGAATTCTTTATGTTTGAGTATCAACGTCACAATCTCGCACATTTGTTATACTAGTAAGTGACTCAACTGGCACTAAAAAAAAAAAAAAAAAAAAAAAAAAAAAAAAAAAAAAAAGGTTTCCTGTAGTCGGTCGCACACACGCTGTACTGATTTCCTCTGAAGCCTTTTTTAGGACTTATTCTCACAGGAAGTGGGAAAACCGATGACACACTTACTCTGATTTTATCAAGTCTTTCTGCTTCGTCATCATGACAGAGGACTTTGTCAGGCTCTCTTATTCCCTTCACTTATTTACATTTCTAGTGTTTCTAAAAGTAAAGGCTGACCTTAAAGTTTGTCTTACTCAATTGAATTTAAAACAGTCACACTTTTTCCCATTAAGTTTTTTTTTTTTTTTTTAATTGGCCAAGCTAGCAGCATGTCAAAGTCTGTTTATTGGTCCATCACTTTAGGTCAACACTGAAATATCTCAACCACTAATGGATCGCTTGCTATGAAATGTGGTACAGACATTCATGCTTACCAACTAAATTAAGAAAGTGAACATGGTAAACATTTTACCTGCTAAACATAAGCATGTTGGCATTTAGCTCAAAGTACTGTGGCCATCTAGAGCTTCACAGAGCTCCTAAGGTGACTGTAGATAGGGCTGGGACGGTAATGGATTTTTCTTACCGTGGTTGAAAAGCAAGAAATTCCCACGGCGGAGCGGTATACCCCCTAACGAGAGTAGTGTAAGTTAGAGTGAGAATGGCAGGGTGCCTTAAGTGAGTGGCGTCAGTGCCCGTGTGGTCGCGCAAGGAGAGCGAGCGGTAACGGAGAGTAGCGTATGAGTGCCGCTGCGGGGAAAAGAGAGAGGAAAAAGAGATAGCAAAGATTATGTAAATTGAGTTAAAAGTGAACAATAAAACAACAAGCTAGAGCACGTTGGCTTTATCTACTGTCAATACTGCCGGTAAAGTGAATGGCGTTACCCCCGAAAAACACATCGGCTTAAACCTTACATTATATGTTGCAGCCATAGACTGTATAAAAAGATTGCAGCACAATGTTTCCATTCCAGCTCAATGTGAGTCTTTACTGAGTTTTGCTGTCACTCAGGGCCACAATGGTAATCTCTGTTGATCTATTCCACAGGCAGTTCAGGTAGCTCTTTTGTCAATAAAGTAAAATATAAATAAAGTTTGCCGACAATGACTGCAGCCCGTCTAGCAGCTGAGCAGACAGAGAGCAGAGAGGGTGACTCGGCAGTTTGCCAACTTGTTGCTCTCTCTACCAGTATAAGCCGCTCTGTTTTAGGCTATGAAACATGCATGCAGGCTGAAATTCAACTGTGCCGTTGCGGTGATGATGGTGACGATCTCAGACCCACGCTAGGCGTCACGTGACCGCGGTATTGCGGTAATGCTGAACCGTCCCAGCCCTAACTGTAGATGATCAGCATTTAACTGCAGTGCAATGGCCAAAATTGAAATGCATAAACTGAATGATGCATTATAAGATCAAAATGATAGAGAGCTGCAAGTCACATTAGGAGACACAACAATTTCACAAGTTGCACCAGACAAGTCTTATGAAGTAATACTTAAAAGGCAAGTCATGTAAACATGAAGTGCTTTTAGAGCCCAAAGACAAACATGAAAATTAGCTCATCATCTTGAGAAGAAATGTGTTAAAATTGATCCAAAAGGAAAATGTGCAGCCTGTCTGCACCACACCTGCAGGGGTGACATTCTGACAATTTACAGACTACATAATTGTTATTCACAGTAAAGCAGTTCTTTCTTTCTTGAAACTGACACAGAACACCACCGGCCATGAGACACGCATCAAACATGACTCCCTACACCTAATTGAATTTTGTAGACAACCACTGCAACGAGTGGACAAACGGTGGTTGTTCAATGATACACAGCTACGCCAAATTCTGCTGATCAGCTGAGCCGTGCACTACGATTCCCCCACTAAGGGAACATATGCATCATTCACAGGGCTGCTCGGTGTTCAGTGCATATCAGATGATATCAGATGATAGTCTAAAGGTCAGAGGAGAGACTCCCAGGGCCAAGACATCTGCCAAACTAAAAGCTGCTGCTCCTCAGGCAGTCACACAGTCAGCTGTGCATTCAGACAAGACCTATTGTAGGAGTCTGCCTTTTTGGGGGCTTTACATTTGTTCCAGGAATTTCTTTCAAGTAATGCAAGTAATTATTTATTGCAGTTTGCCTTTGCTGTAGCCATTTTCCCTTGACCTTTTTATTTTATTTAGTCAGAGATTTCCTGGCTTCACAATATTTCAAATCAAGGACAGCAGTAATTCATTTCTGTTCTGCTGCAAAGTGTTGGTATACTTGCTACTAGCAGCTAATAAATACAAGTGTATAATCAAAAAGTATTTAGGAACTTTGCATGCACTCTAACCACGGAAATCTAACTCCAGATTTGGTTCCTAGGCCACAGTAGTTCCTGTCACCCAATAAAGTCCCTGCTCCCTGGCTTCAACTTAAAAATACTTTGGCGGTGACTGATCAAACGCCAAAACTGCTACAACCTGTGTACAGCATTTGTTCACACTGCAAACAAGTCCTGATCATTTTTAATAATCAATATTAGGACTTGAAATGGAAATGTCCACGTTGTTGATGTTTAAAATGTAGGTTACGTAGCTGACCAACTACTATAAAAAAAAAAACGTAATTCCAACTGTATCCAGAGTTACACAAAAGAGAGCAAGAAACAATAAATTGCAATATAAGTACTGTACACTTTCAACATCTCGAGATTATGTACTTAAGTAAAATGGAAAGACAGCCAATCCTCACCATTTTGCATTGCAGACATTACAAAATTCAAATATCAAAAGCGCACATCCGTAAATTAAAGCAACGCTATAGCCTCTTTCCGACCAAGTAGTTACAGGAACGTAGTTATAGGAACTACTCTCCCCCAAAACCGGTTTTGCCATTTTCATTCGCACTGTCCAAGTGAGCACAGGAACTGACCTTTTGTTATTATAACACAGCCATCTAACCACCACATGCGGGAAAGAGAAAAGACCCTGCCCTGAAGTAGGAGCTGAAAAGGGGCTTTCCGACCGGAGGGATTTTTGCCGTTCTTAGAACTAAACGTTCCTAGAACACATTTTTCTTCGTGTTCCGACAGGAAAAATTTGGGGATTTTTAAGTTCCTCTAGCCTCAGTTGCGTACTTTTTTAGCTCCTACTTCAGAGCAGGGTCTTTTCCCTTTTCCTAGGTGTACTTGATTGGTCAAACTTATAAGTCACGCCCACTGCCAACTCGGAACTTTCAGACAGAGCAACAACGGGACATTTTTAACAATTTTCACCATTACATTCATCATTAAATTCACTTCTGCCCCGGCCTCTAGCTCGTCGCTCGGCCAGTCATGCTCAGACACCTCGCTGTGAGCTGGAGGTCTCTCAGACCGTTCTCGTAAATAAGAGGCTTTTATTTTGCCGTTGACGGTTTGTTTGTTTAAATATCACAACACATGTCCATCATAAGATTAACGGGAACCTGTCACACACACACACACACACACACACACACACACACACAATGTGAATTAATACGAGAATGGACGTGCATTTAATATAGGAAAAGTGCACAAGTATTAGCATCATTTGTTGTTGTTGTATGTGGCGATAAGGTCTAGTGACGATGCTATGAAGACCGTTGCCATGCTTGGGTCACTCCCTTACCCCTCCTACCAGTCCCTATGGCCACTTGGCCAGTGGGAATGCAAACGGAAACTGCTTAGAAGTGAGAAGTGTACTTTTCCTCTAAAAATACAAGTACTATCCGGTCGGAAAGCACCTAAAGAGTTACAGGAACTGCGGCCAGAGGAACTTAATAATCCACAAATTGGTCCAGTCAGAACAGGAGAAACAAAGGGTTCTAGGAACTGCAAAAATCCCTCCAGTCGGAAAGCGGCTTATGTAACTTTACCCGCTTCGGTCCCCGTACAGGTTGTCTCAAAGGAACTACAGCTGCAACTAAAAGTTACATAGTGTTGATTTGAAGGGGTGATAGGATGATTATATAGGGTATTTCACACTGTTCCTTAAGGTCTCCTATTAGGGTATGTAACACTGGTTGGGCTGAAAATGGCCTGGGTGCTGTTCTATGGGCCATAATGCAACCCTGTGAAAAAGCCCTGGATGAAAAGTGGATTTCTCCCTTATATGGTCTGCTCATGAATATTTAGATGAGCTGCGCGCTCTGGTTCTCACACACACCAAAAAAAAAAAAAGCTCTAAATGAAACTTTCAGTCCCACAATTTTTACTGCTGATCTTTAGTTTGTGGGATTTAGCATTTCAAATGATTATTTGACCGAAACCACACTACAGGCATGAAACCACCTTGAGAACAGACTGACTGAACAGGTAGGAGTGAAGGCTGGGTGTTATCTTAGAGTTGTGTGCTTAACTGTACAAGAGAGAGAGAGACCAAGTGCTCCAAATGTGACCTCAAGTTGCAGCAGCAGAACAAAGTGAGTCAGAATCACGGAATAGGAAATGCACGAATCCTTCTGATAAAAGACTGTGCTTAAAAGGAGTAAGAAAAAAAAAAAAAAAAAAATGCTTTTCCGTATTTATACTCTGCATGGTAACACCATGACTGTCTACAACCACTTGAAATGTCAAAACAAAATGTAATATGGTGAAGCTGTTAAGGCTATACAAAACTACCAGAAAGTCCCTGCTATATCATCCATAACAGTAACATTGATAATCAACACTGTATGAAAAACTCAGTAGGACAAGGATAGAGGCCAAATATTTGTATTATAAACCATTTCTCTAAAACCTGTAAAAGAAAATCATGTCAATTCTGGAACGGGATTTATGCTTCTGCTCCACGAGGAGCTTTCGCCATAGCCTACGTTAAGTGGCCTGGAGTTCATTCGTGCGTTGGTGTGTGTGTCGATCTCCTTTAGAGAATAGCAGCGCCGGCATGTGTGTATGCTGGGGAGTGTGTATGATGTACACAATATTTAGAAGTAATACATATGTAGCGGTATGTTTCGTTGGGTTAGGTGCTTCACCAAACAAGCAATATTAAGATCAGATGGGAGTTAGAAGCTTATTCATGAACAAAACGTAAAATCGCACAGTGACATCAACGCTGACAGAGAAAACAATGCATTCGTCCTTTATCTGCTTATACCTAATTATCAGTTGACCCAACACACATTACTATGTAGTGACTCATCTTACTCTCAAGTCCACCATCACCCTCTCCTCTGTCAGTTCCTCCCTTCTTCCCTCCAATAAGTCACTCTAATTTCACTGTCACCTCTCTTTTCCTTCTGTGTTTATTCCCTTTGTCTTTCTTCACAGAACTCCAAGCCAGTTCTTGCAGCCTGCTGTGCATGCCTGACTGACTGCCAGAGGCTAACATTAACCCTAACATTAACCCTAACCCCTCCCCCTTTGTCTCTCCAATTCTTATTTTGTAGGCTCTATATGAGATCAGTTTGCACATAAAAATGCTTTTCTGCTTCCTTTTAAATTTAGATTAAAAAAGCAGCTGCAGGGGAAGAACCTGAAGTTGCATAATTTACTGTTCAAATGCTCTCCGTCAAACATCCTTTCCATTTTCTGTTATCTCCAATTTCACCACCCCAACAGACGCAGTCTCCTCTCTTTTTCTCAGAAAACTCACTACAGAGCACACACCTCAGGTGGAGACCAAAGACAAATTCCCATGGGTGCTGCAGCACACACCAGTCAGGATACCTGCTCCAAAGCCCACAGGGTATCGCTGATGAAGCCTATAAATAAACCTTGTGCCACGCTGGCTCTGCAGTCTTAGATAAATGCATTGGTAGTGTTGGGAAAAGGGCCCAATCCTCTTTTTTAGTTGGCTGTGGCAAGTAGGTTTGTTCTACTCCCCTTGTGTATGTTATCATTCTGAGGTCATATTGTATTTAAAAAGATTTACTTATTCAAGGTGAAGGTTGTACGCTGGGATTTCCCAGTTACTGTTGCAAGTTAAGGGGGGGAAGCAGCACTTTGACATCTTCCTCACAGGCGGTATTCAACTAAACAGAGAAAACCCTTAATATAAAACACACATTTCAATTTCTCTCTGAACTAAAAAAAAATAAGAAACACAGGCAGGACTTGTTCGATTTGAGACAGTTCCCAAGAAAGCCACTAAAGATTTTGCATATTATAGAGAAAGAGGAACTGTATAAGTGATAACCTTGTAATGGTTAGTAATTTCTCACATTCAAAATCAAAATTTTAGTCAGAGGGAAACTTCATCAGCATTGTCTACTAGACGCTTGCAGTCCGATGGTCTCACAGCAGAGCACAGTGACGACAGAGAGGGGAAGCCTCTCTGCAAGAACCAAATATGGAGCAAACGACAGTCAGCGCGTACGCCAGGAGGCCTGCATGCTACACATCATCAAGGACTACCCAGCTTCACATGATCAGTGTGGTGACATCACCTCTTGCAGAGTTAAGAAATCAGACAGCAGAGGGCCAACAACAACCCGTACATACGTTTAACCCAGGTCAAGAGAGCGACAAGGGCTTAACAAATTCTAACTGGACATCAAACCTCAACGGATATAGACCATGATGCTAAACTCAGTCCTAAAATCTATTCTGGGATGCTTTTCTGTTGGTTGTTTTAAACACATTTCAGCTGCAGCTTGCTGCTGTGAGTTTTGACATCTTGTCCTGCTGGGAGCTAAAAACATTATGACAACTGTCTGCAGTTAATAACTCAAGGTTTTCACTACTGACTAATGCTCAGAAAAAAGGCCATTTTACTCAATATGTAAATGTATGAAACATGTTTTAATAGTTCAGATTTCAATTTTTTTAAATGCAGGTGTCAGCAGGTATGATCTTTCAAGTCATGCCAACAGTGTTTATGGTTATCCACAGCACAGGGATGTAAACACTGTTTACCTTGATGTGTTAGGTGTTCTCAAAAAGTAACAATCTGTCAACTCCAGCTTTCATCTAACACTGACATAATAGCGCCGATTATGTCCATATCTTGTTGCGCAGAACAACTGTTCTTAAGGAAGATCACCGCTAACAAAGTTCTGCCAACTCTGTGAAATACACTACATTTCATTTAGCTTCTTCACAATAAAAGTCTTCTAAGTTGAATGTAAAATAAATCTGATATTGGAGAGTACAAACAGGAACGCAGGAGTGAAACTGAACCAATCTACAAAGGTGCTGAACACAAAGACTTCTAAAAACAGCTCTCTCAGTAGTCGAAGCACAGCTTTGCACAAGACAAAGCTTGATTTGGGGCAGGGGACCGTCACAGGTTGGCTTTGGCTACCAAGCTGGACCACAGCAGCAGCAGTTGTCCACTGCAGTGAGGCCCCAGTGGAGACACGTGCTCACACTTGGGAGCAGCACAGCGCGATGACATCCAGCTATGCTCTGTCCTTGGAACAAAAAAATAAAAAAATAAAAATAAGGGGTCAAAGTTGACACTGCAGCACATTTGCTGTTCACATGATTAAAAAGCCATGGCAGAAACAACTGGTTTGGAGTGAATGCATAAACTCACATCACACGACCACCAGGTATTAAACAGTGATGTGTTTATTGTTTTAAAATGACCGTTGTTCTGTTTGGCTTTCGTAACTTTAGGAGACATTTAAATTTCTTAGAATCCCACATTCCCTTCATTCACAGATATCCTCCTTTATGAAAGGAGACAAGTACCAGCTACCTCTTCCTGGTTAAGCTACTGTATTTCTGGTTGACAAGGCCTCATCCACTACTTCCTTCAGTGTGCAGGTCATTTAACCAACAAACCCCGAGTCAAAGTGGGCAAACGCCACAAAAGAGTTTGGTTTTAAGTAGTAGATACTATTAGACAAGTTTCTCTTAATGGCTACCCGCTAGGGTTAGGTACCAAAACCCGGTTCCACTATGGATCCGGTTCCTACGCAAACTGTAGTATTTGGACCGGATTAGAACGCAAATTTCGGTTCCTCATTTCGCTTCCGACTGAAATATTTTCCCTCTGTCGCTCCGGACAGCTTTTTTCTTCTCCCTTTTCTGCCAAGTGGCGCACGTGCCCGCTCGTGTTGTGACGCGTGTCTGCGCTATTCTCCAACATGGACTCTACAATAGACTGCTTTTTGTACAGGCTCTGAAACGGACATAAAAATATCACACTTTCTCTGTAGTCTGTTAGCTAGCTACCGTTAATGTAGGCTACTTTTAACCCTTGTGTTGACTTCGGGTCACATTGACCCATTTTTTTTTTTTTTTTTTTTTTTATTGTTTTATATCAGAAAAATGGGACGTAGAAATAAGCGCTGAAAATGTGTGGGAGAAAAATTTTACAATTTAAAATGTTGGAAAAAGCAAAAACAAAACTGAAAAAAGGTGGGTTTTTTTTTTCAAGGTTGACAGGAAGACAACACAAGGGTTAAAATGCCATATTTTCCCTCTGGGCTCACCAAAACGGACGTAAAAGCATAGTAACCATTCACTGCACGTGATCGCTAGTAAACAGATTACACTGGCTCTGCTAGTCTCTATCGTTCAGGACAAGACCCTGTAGCCTGGTGGTGGGGGAGCGGGACAGCCTCCCCAAATTGTCTGCCCTTTCTAACTCCTCCCTGTGTGTCCAGGCCTCTTGGACACCATCTGAGAGGTTTCTCCTGTGCAGGACATGCCATAAGTCAAAAGAGGTGTCTTATCTTGCCAGAGAAGGCAAATATGATCATTTTTCTGCAAAAGAACTGCTAAAGTTTGAAGCTGGTTGGCATACCAACCAGTATTTTTCTGTTATTTGTTAAATTATTGTAGTTATGTGTTATGTGACTTAGGTTTACTTATTACATATTTAAGTACTTTAAAACATTAATATATTGTTAAATTTAAATCATTTTCAATTAAAAAAAAAAAAAAAAACTATAAAAAGAGCCTTTCTTTGATGTAATTTTTCAAGAATCGGTTTAGGAATCTGAATCGTTTTAAAAGTACCGGGTCGCCATCAGTATCGTAAAAATTCAAACGGTACCCAACCCTACTACCCGCTCATTAATACACATTTTCATACACACAAAATTAAATTCCACCGGTGTCATGGATCGATTTGAATCAAACACCAAACAGTCCACACCCTGAGCACAGAGGGATGTGCCCCTATCATCGAGTCCAGACACAACTCAGACAGATAAAGAAGCTTGAGTTGGACGAATTAAGACAAGGGCTGTGCGTGTGTGATGAGTGGGTGTGTTGGTGTAGAGGTGGAGTAGACGGACACTAAGCTGCTACTTTAGCATTTCTCTCTTAATCTGCTCTGACAGCCTCAAGTCGAACATGAATGCCTACACATGTGCTTCAGTTTTTGACAAATGACGCTTATTCATATATCGTTAATGATTTAGATTAGGCGATCTCCAATATTTTCAAATCATCCAATCGTGGTTACTTGCGATCGCCAATAGGCCACCTAATCGCCTGCCTGACAGGTTACAACACGTAGTTGGACGTAACATATTACGGATATCCGGAGCAGCTTTCACTTTCGCGGCTGTCCTGCCTCCTGCTTCCTGATGTGCTGATATGCTTCCGTGTTGATAGTGCCTTGCTTCGGTAGCTCAACGCAGTTATTTTTGTCACATTCTTCATTACAGTGGCTAATTATCCACTTCACATTTAAACCTAACGATACACTAGTTCACTCAAGCACTCATAGCAATATCCTTTTAGCGACTTTCTCCCTAATGACACAGTTGTTTACACGCTATTAGCTCTGTTAGATGCTTTAGTTTAGCAGTAGCAGTGGCTTCTCTCTCTCACTCTCCAGCTCCGTGTTAAATGTTAACTAGCTATTCTTCTGCCTCCTAATGTAATAATTGTACATGTTATAACTGATGTTTGTCATGTTAGAGGCAAAGCTTCACAACAGGGAAACTGAGTCAGCCACTTTAACCAGCAAACATGAACATCCTGACCAATCAGCTGAGCCCGTTTTAACACAGTAAACGCACATTCAGACGCAGCTGCAAGCTGTCCTGCAACACTAGTTCCACTTTACCCATTGCCGCATCAGCCTTCTTTACAGGTTTGTGACCTTTGCCAGGTCCGACAGATCGTAAAGCCTAGCTACAAACAGCCCCGATGGTGGGGGTCTGTCTCGTCACAGCCACAACAAAGAGGACAACATTCAAAGAGCTAGGATATGTGGGACAAAAGTGAGTCGTTGATGCTAATTTTGAGACAGCAACCCCCGAGTAGAAGCAACTGCCGCAAGAATTCAAAGTAACTCTGAAGCATCACGCACACTTCAGAGTCCTTCAAATTCACAACTTCATTTAGAGCTGGCAGGAAAGCCGCACGCAGAGTGGATGATTGTCAAAAAACGAGAAAATAATGACCCGTTAATTTAACTGCCCCCATTCAACATTTATAAGCAGTATGTGAACATTTTTTTCGTTTTATAACATACTAAATGTAGTTGTAAGCAGATATAAGCGCATATTAATGCATTTGTCAACAACTTTAACTTATCCTGTGGCTGAGGACACCCATAAGTGGAGGATAGAAGTAATGTATGACAATAATATGCTAAAATTAAACAAAATACGTCTTCATAGGAGAAGTTAAAATTGACACATCCCTAACGCTGATAAAAATAACCCTTTATCTGTGCACAGCTACATTAGCGTTATAACCCTTATGCTAAATGTTTATATACTGCTTATACATTCTAAATAAAAAAAATTAGGAGAAAGCAAAGTGTTGCCAAAATCATATCATAGAAACTTATTTTAAATTCACAACTCCCTGCCTGACGTTGCTCTTTTTTTATTTTAGTCAAAAAGCTTACTTATAAATTAGCCAAAAGTCATGTTATACAAAGTGTGACGGTTTCATTCAAAAGGACCCTTCAAACCCAACGTTTCAAACAGAGAGGACTGCATTTGCAAGTATTAATTAACGTTCCTGCAATATGCTAAAAGAATGCTAATGCTCCGAGCCTAACCTGCATTTATTCAATCTCCAGACCTGCCAGTCAGTCCCGACTCTTTGACACATGCATTCTTTGCAACCTTATTCTGGTTTAACAATATTGTTTTTAACTGACAGCATTACTCGGTCAAAATTATTGTTGTCAATTAACTGATAAAACGGTTAATCATTAACATCCCTTCAAAATATTGGATTGTTTAATACCTGTATTTTTTTAATTAATTTATATATCATCAATATATTTAAAGGTTGGGTTAGTCTGCACTAGAGAGCAGCGAAGTTACTTTTCCACTGTAAAAGGTCTTAAAAATGCACTGCTTACAGAATTACACACTGTTGTGGCTGTAGAGCCCCTCAAGTGCTGCATAAAGGAAACAGCTCATGTGCTCATTCACCAAACATTACAGTAGAGTCATACAAAAGTCAGGCTGGAAGCTGTGCAGCCTGGGTGAGGGGCTCAACAATATATGTGCAAACAAAATATTTAATTTAGCAATGTCCTTACAGTAATACTATGGTTTCCTGAGTACTGTTACAAAGAATTCATTTTAGAGGTTTTCCACTCAGCGGAGAGTTTAGCTTTCACTGTGGGGCTTGGAGCCAAATCAGATGATGGCATTCAAACCCAAAAAATGTAGAACTCAAATGTAAAACAAAAAAAAAAAAAAAAAGAGTGCATTTACTTAGGCAGAACATTTTCACATACATAATTGTACTTTTTGTATCCATATTACCCTAATTTATTCATCAAATTGTATTCATCAATTCTTTAATTCAGAAAGTTGTAAACCTTTTTTTAATCTTTCTTATGATGGTCTATTCTTTTATGCGTTGTTGTCGTCTTTGTAATTACTCAATGTCATTGCAAATGAGGGCCACCCCTGATCTTTCAAGTCAAAATTAAGGCTGAATGAATGAACATGAGTTCCAATTTGGTTATTTTCAACTGTAACTCATCAAGACCATTTCTCTCGGTTTCTCTCTCCGACTGTGCCGATAGTCTGAATTCATGCGTGCCATGTGTTGTAAGCAAATGGTAAGAAGGAAAGCCAATGAGCCAAGCAGAAATACAGTATAGATTTGAATCTTGGGTTGGGTTTTCAAGAGGAGTGTAAAATGTATAATGTCTTGGCATCTGTGAAGCCTTCAAACTTGACTTTCTGGTTCATGTTGCATCTTATTGCCAGCAACACATCTTGGTTTTGCATTGCATCCTGGACTTTTGACCATCTCGACTAACTGAATGAATGAAATATAAATGTTTAAGAGGGCCTGCTTCTAAAAAAAAAAAAAAAAAAAATAAAAAAAAAAACACTGGTTCCATTGTTTGGTGGCAACCTTTCTGAACAAGGCGGGCAACAGCACTGCTAGCATTTATCACTAATTCAGCAGTAACTTCCTCTGGGGCCAAAATACACTGATGGATTTAACTGTTCAGAGGAACTGAGCCTACTTGTCTGGTGGACTCATTCAGATTCTGGACCATAAACCTTCCAAAATATACTGAAAAGTTGCACTAAATACAGTTTAGTTTTACCTGACGCACCAGGCGGTTGGGCGTTGGTCAATGTCAGGTCTTCGGTGAGCTGTACGGAAACGGCACGCTGGCGGCTGCAAACCACACGCTTAACACAAAGAGAACACTATTGAAGACAAGACGCTGAAAGACTATACTTGTTTTCCCACAACACAACTTGGGTAAAAACACCTTTCAAAGCCGGAACTATAACACTAAGGAAGAGTGGGGCTGGCCCGGCGAGAAAGCCAACGGAGCATGTGGGGCAGCGGACCTGGAGTGACGGCGTGGTCACCAAAGCAAGCAGCCATTTTCAGAAGTGCAGTGTCTGGGTGAGTCAGTTTAACACAGCACGACTCCTCTTAAGTAGTAAACATACACTCATCCAGGCAAATGTAGTCTCATTCTCCAGTTAAACGCAACACGCAGTGGAAAGGAGACAGGGGGATTACTGTTACAGGATAGGTTAGCCTTTAGTAGCTGTGTTCCTTCGTGTTAAACAAGCCCAGATTAGCTTAGCTTTGTAACACATAGAAACTGTCCGTAATTGGTTGCGTTTTGTTTCGCTAGTGCACGGTAAATATAATTTGTTCTTTCAACATCGGGTTGTGTTGTCAATATGCTAGCTGGCTAACCAGCCTCTTGAATCCGCCACCTGCTGGTATGGACAGTTATTAATCCTGTGCAGGTGCAGAATGCACACGCTAGTTGGCCATAGTCATAGTCCAGACAAGGGCAAAGCGAGGCGACAAAACAATCTGCCTTGGTCGCTGCTAGTTATTTTTATGTTGGTTTTGTGTCTGGGTTTAAAAAAGCACAAAAGAGAGTCTGAAAAATAAAAAGGTGCAATAACTGCATCAGGTCAGTGTGATGAATTCATACATCGTTGCCTGACTGCCTTACTGTTTCTGTTGAACTGCTCTAAATCTCTGCAACAAATTCCAACATTCAGGAAAACATACAAAGCAACATACTGTAGATTATCTTCACTGCTGCACAAACCGTGTCACATGACACATCATAAACTGAGAAGTCATTCAGCTAAATGGCAGAAATGTAAATGTCAGACCTGCTTCAAAAATACAGTCAAAGCTGCCCCAGTAATGGTGCAGTAAGACTGGATTTCACCTGCTGAAATTTAGTCATGTGATCTCGCAAAAGGGAGGCATGACAGGAAGAAGTGTAGGCAGATTGTAACTGTAAACAGCTAGCAAGGCAAACGGGGCTACCAACAGCAATCCATCAAGCTGTAAATTCTTCAGCTTCTTATCAAACACTTTCCTGCCATTAACCTCTGCAGCATCCCTACATCCCTTCTCTTGCATTATTTTGCCATGCATTATGTAAATAAGGATATAAACAATATATTGTTGGAATGAGAGGCCAGGCTTACCCACTCTCTCAAACTGACTGGACATTCGAGAGCCTTGTAATTTTGCTTGTCAAAGCTCAAATCAAACTCACAACCAGAGGCTAACACTTTCTCATTTCTCATAGAAATGAATGAGGTATTAAACAAGAGGTGGGTGGTGACGCTAATGATGTTTCAACTTGGTTGTATGGTGGTGGCAGGATATACTACAGGTTTTATGTAATTGCTTTCGCTTTACTTACACTTATGTGAATTTATGTAGATAGGTGTTTAACCCATGTCTTGTATGTATTAATACAGTAAGTTTTGTAAAATTGTATGTATAAAAAGTATGTATGTGTTTGTACAGTTTTCACAAGAAAGACATTTCTCTTTAATAATAAATTCAGCAATCCAATTCCAGACTATAAAGCCATCTCTGAAGTGACAATGAAAAGCAAGCTAGTGACCTTCTTGCCATTGTATACTTTTTGCTAAAAAAATGATTATCTCCCCAAAAATTAACAGTAAACCCTGTCAGTAGTAGCATACCTGAGGCGACTAAAAATGTGCTGCTTATTCAGAATCCAAATCCATTTAGGATCACTCCTACTGTGTTTCTAAAACAAGCTGCCTGGGCCGTGGAAATACGTTTTCAGCCGTCAGCTGGTGTTCTTATCCAGGACAGAAGTCCAGGGTCTGTTCAAGGACACACTGAGTACACATGACTGATTAGGGAGACGTCTACCTGTTAAAAAGACTCAACTTCTTACTTAGTGAACAATCATTTTAACTAAAATGAAACGTTCTAGGACACAAACTTTCGCGAGGACGCCCGAACCCATCTTCAAAGAATAACCTTAAAAACAGTAAACCTTTATATTGTCACTTTGTTTATTTTATCAGCTGTTCATATTAACTATAGGTTTTGATCATTGCCAGAAGACAAACAAAGGACAGGATTTTTCCATTTCAAATATTAAAACATTTTTGGTTTACAGGAGTGATTTTGTGGAGAAAACAAGATTATGTTGAAACTCAAGCATTTTTCAAGAAGATATTCAAACACATTCCTAACATTGAACACAAACATTTTCCAAACTTTACAGACTTTGTTCAAGCTCTGTAGTAGGGTTAGTATAACAGGGTCAAAAAGGGGTTTGGAACCACAATTACCATCTAACCAATCCTGGTCTTTGAATGCAACATAAAAAGAGAGCACTACTGCATGGTTATCTCAACCTCTGGCTCCCAGCCAGGTTTACTTGCTGATGTGACAGGTTTTGGAGCACATCCACCAGACCAAACGCACCTAGACTGGTTCAGAGTACAGGCGGTACCCCCAGATTCTACATTAGTTACACGCAGCAAACAACCAGCTGGTAAACAAAAGGACAACAGAAATCTCTGGCATTTCACAGTCAGAATCATTATTACCTGACTGTGCAACTGCAAAGCGGACACCGTCCACAAAAAAAAGCACACACATGAGTGAGACAAACCACGTTGTCTTGCTACAGAGCAGTGAAGGAGCAGTCTCCATGTGCACCGATAATCATTCCACATTATAGATTAGTGTGGCCTTGTATTTTGCCAATCCTTATTTGATTTGAGAAAAATCATCTGCTTATTTGTATGACAAAAACGAATTAGTTGTAGTAAAAAAAAAAAAGTTAGCCCGGACAAGTGAGAATGCAGAAACCATGATGACCCTCTGCGTGTTAGCTTCCATGCTAACGATCGCTAGCTGGGTGGACAGGCAGAACGGAGCCCGGTTAGCGCTGACAACACATCAGACGACATGACAACAGTCTTATTGACCACGAAACAACCAGCATACCCCACATGGGGTAACATCAAATAATGTATATCCTCTAAAGTTTTCACGTATCCGGCGCAGATGGCAAGCTAAGTAGCTAGTTAGCTAGCAGCGCCCATGCCTTTCTCTCGGGTAACACGTGGAGTGAGCACGTGACGTCTCATAACAAGCCTACTGCCTTTTTTAAGAGATTAAACGATATGTTTCACATTGTTCGATGTTTCAGTGTAGAGAATCGATCTTTAGGAAGGTGACACGTTTTACACAAGATGAAAAGGAATGCACAATAGCAACTTGAAAGCTAAGCTAACATCTGAGTGGGAAGGGCTTGACGGCGCACTAGGCCAAAGAGGACTCGGGAGTCGGTGTGCTATTGTTAGCTGGCTAAGCAGCATATACACAGCCGGTCAGGCTCTTGGCTTTTCTTCTAATTGATACAATGTGAGGCAGGGGCGGATGTCCAGTTAATGTGTGGCGAGGCTGTGTTTCGAAAACCTGCCTCAAAAACAAACGTGTAAACAGTAGTAAGCACTGGATTAAATATTTGGCAAACATGGAGCGTTTGACTGACTGGGTGGCAGCAGCATATGAGACAGGAGAGGGAGAACATGGTGATAAACCAGGCTAAACATGACATTTGAGCTACTCAGACTTTAAGTTTAAAGTCAATAAAGCAAGCACGAACGGTGACACTGCTGGAATTAACATGCTGTCCCTCGCAAAAATGCCAGAAATACACAAAAACTTGATGCACTAATATTAGTCTGGTGTGACACACCAGACGAACAACTTCCATTGCACGACAACACAACGTGTCCATAAACGGGCAGAACAAGTAGAATCCATTCATTAGACCGTAAACTTTTAAATTATGATAACAGGGTAAGCCGAGACAACACAATTACATCTCAAATAGGTAATATATCATGGCCTGTGATTAAAGGGGTGCAAAACTGCCCAGGCATATGGACTTTTTAGCCTAAATTTTAGGGGGAAAAACGCTTTGGAGCATTTCATTTTTGTTGTTAAGGGTGTGATCCATTGTGTAACCAGCCACCCCATAGTTCCACAACTCCAGGAATAGCCTTCACTAGCAAAAAGAGGGGGGCTTTCACTCCAATTATATCCAGCTTGCAGGGAGCAACAAGAGGGCGACCACAGACTGGGCTTGTTTATGCACTCACTTGACTCTTGGTTTCAATAAAATGCTATCTGATCCCCCTGTGACAGCTGCTCGGTCATCTTGTGTGACCACACCTGGACGGACAGACACCGACACAACACTGACAGCCAGTAAAATCAACATGTAGGGAGGGTACAAACCGTGGTGTGCTTGTCCATTCACGCTGACCACGGTCACCGCACTCATTTTCCTAGTCCATGGGTTCACCTTGGGCGGGGGAGCTTCAGTAAACTCCTTTCTGCCTTTAACACCTTCCTCGTTCTGCTTATCTTCGCTTTCACAACCCCCTTTGCTCTCCTCTGTCGCCTCTTTGGAGGGTTGCTCCGTCGTATCGGGAGTCCCTCCCTGCCCTGGGCTGCTGCTGCCGCTGCTGCTGCTGCCCTGCTCGGCGACACCCGTCTGCCGCTTGGCCCCGTCGCCTCCCTCATCCTCCGGCTCACCGCATATCACTTTACCGTGCTCCTCCGCTTTTGTAAGCGGGTTGCCAGGCAGGAGAGCCTCCACCTGAGTGGCCATTTCCCACCGCCGTCTTTCTTCCCCCCTCAGGATTACCAGTCCTCCCCCCGGCCCGAATTCGCCTACAATTTCAAGAAAATCTGAAGTTGTTCCGCGGAGTCTGCCGCTCCTCTGTCGCTACTAGACCAAAAAAGCTTCAGTCTAGACGCAGAGTAGTCAGCGCCGAATTAAAACATATGTAAAAAAAATAAAGAAACGTGTCCGAGGGCCTCGCAGGATTACAACCCTATCTCCACCACTACCAGCAATATGGATGATCCCCACCACGCGATAGAGGGGTACGCGCACGTTCATTGTACAGGGGGCGTAGCCACGTAATCCCGGGAGCGCGCTTCTGGGTCAGGTCGAGATGCTGCTTTCAAGTGCTTCCTCGTCGTAAAACCTCTTAAATCCCAATATCGGAAGTGCCACTTTTGTTTTGCGCATTCAAGTGTTTTAGTAACGAAATGTCTCATGGAGAGAGAATACATTTTTCCCATTAAGTTAGCTG
The DNA here is from genome assembly GCA_023566125.1 of Zingel zingel. Taxonomy (NCBI): domain Eukaryota; kingdom Metazoa; phylum Chordata; class Actinopteri; order Perciformes; family Percidae; genus Zingel; species Zingel zingel. Next base: position 10,924,064 of record CM042328.1, on the reverse strand, counting down.
TTTAATCTAGTTTGATTTAGTGTTTAAAAGAGAAATCAACCAACCCAGTTTTGAAAAAGTAAACGAGAAAATGCTCACTACGCCAGGTTTTTAATGCACCACTTTGTAATATTTTCTGAAGCAATAGATCTAGACAAATTAAACTATAGCTGCCCTCAATACAAGCTTTAATTAAATGCAAAACTCTATCATCTTAAAGATTAAATAAAACACAAACACACACTAAATATATATATATATATATATATATATATATATATATATATATATATATATATATATATATATATATATATATATATATATATGGGTCTGAGGTTTCTCCTTAAAGGAAGTTGTACTCACCACTCAAGTTTTCTGCCTAAAAGGGAGTTTTTCCTCGCCACTGTCGCACTAAATGCTTGCTCTTGTGGGAATTACTGGAATTGTTGGGTCTTTGTAAATTATAGAGTGTGGTCTTACTGGTCTAGACCTACTCTAGTAGAGTGTCAAGATAACTTTTGTTATGATTTGATACTATAAATACAATTGAATTGAATGAATATGGACAATGCACCTTCATTTGACATCACAGCACAGCAACACGTTTGTTAACATTTAGTGTTACACCAATCTCATTGGTTGAAGTATTCAAATCATTTACTTAAGTAAAAGTTGTAAAACCAAGAATGAAAAAAAATAGGCTACTCCATTAAAAGTAAAAGTCCCAAATTAAAAATGTTACTGTTTATAGCAAAATATAGGCTATTTTAAGTATTAAAGGTTAAGTTACTCCGAATGGTCACTTTCAGAATAGTATTATAGGCTATAAATTATGCAATTATTAATATATTTATGCAACTTGTTTTATTTAACGTAGTCATTCGATGTAAATGTTGGGGTGAACCATGTAAAACGATATACACACAACACTAACAAAAATAATATCAAACAAGTAGTTGTATGACTACTTATTATTTCCTTTATTTTCCTTTCACTGCATTTACTTACTTAATTACCCATAACGTCATAACTGCGACAATTTTTTCATATAGACTTGAACGCAGCGCGGAGCTCTTAGATGACGTCTAATGGACATCCATGGTCTGAACCGTCTATGGTCTGAACCAAGGGGGTAAGCTTCTCCTCGGACCGCGAAGATCCTATGGCGCCATTTTTATGCTACAAAGCCATCACCTCCCGTTAGCATTCCATTGACTGCCATTCATTTTAGCGCCACTTTGACAGCGAATAACTTTACATCTGAAGCGTTTAAAGACTCTATTTGTCCATTGTTTATTTCTAAAGAAACACGACAATGTATAAAAGGCTCCATTACCTTGTACCTCATGTTATGGCTCCATAGCAGACGTTTTTGTAAAAATAGGCTAACGATTGTGTCATAACCACGCGACTTACTGTCGCACAGTAGAGGAATTACCGTATAGTACAGGAGAAGCGTTCAGGCAGTTTCGTCTCACATTAGCTGTTTAAGTGTATTTACTAATGTTAACTAGCATTGTAGTTAGCAATAATTAGCCTGTGCCTATGTTATCTCCTTACATATACCTACACTCTCCGTCTCTGCAATATTCGGAATGATTGAGATTTCTCTTGGCACAGCTACCAGAAGACTTACAACTTTCAGACACGTTGCCACAAGGTTAAAGGTCTGTTTGAGGGTTAAGACTTGGTTTTAGGATTAGAGTTAGAATTAGGTTATGTTAGGGTGAGGGTAAGGGTTAAGGTTAGGCATTTAGTTGTGATGGTTAAGGTTAGGGTAAGGGGCTAGGGAATGCATTATGTCAATGACGGGTCCCCACAAAGATAGTGTGTGTGTGTGTGTGTGTGTGTGTGTGTGTGTGTGTGTGTGTGTGTGTGTGTGTGTGTGTGTGTGTGTGTGTGTGTGTGTGTGTGTGTGTGTGTGTGTGCGCTGTAGCCTACTCTGTGTGTTTAACTGTGCCTTTACCAGTAGTGGAATGCAACAAAGTACATTTACTCAAGTAGCCTACTGTAGACTATAGTAGACTACAATTCAAGGTAGCCTACATGTTCTTTGAGTATTTCCATTTTATGACATTTTATACTTCTACTCCACTACATCTTAGAGGAAACTATTGTACTTTTTACTCCACTACATTTGTCTGACAGCTTTATTTTAAGTTTAAACATATGTCTCATAGCCTTCCTGTCCAGTGCAAACCATGGATCTCCAAATTTTGTGATTTTAAATTTCTATTTTTCTGATAAACAGAAGGATGAAGTGTTATGTGTTGAGGAAAATGCTCCTACTTCTTAAGCTAAATAAAGTCTTTCAGGCTCTTAGATCAGCTGGATATGCATTGTCACAAAGCTGAAAACTGTTTTGCACCAAAAGTTGACTTTTTAAATATATGTGGTTCTCACAGGACAGCAACGCTACAAACATGATCTTATAGAAAATGATGAATTGCTGTAGATTAAACAATATATAAAGTAATTCAAATGACCTCAATATTAAACACCTACAGCAATAAACTGCAACTTACTCTAAAGCAGTAACATTAATCCAGAAACATCTATCTACATATATAATAGGAAAACACTGAAAGGGAACATTTTACTGCACACTGAGTACTTTTACTTTGAGCACTTTAAGATTGCTGATAACTTATGTAAGGGTTTGAATGCCGTAGAGTATTTTCACAGTGTAGTAAGTAAGTGATCTGAATACTTCTTCTTTACAGCCACTATGGCTTTCTGTCAGTGGTGGAAAAAGTACTCAGATATTTAAAAGCTGTACCACACTGTAAAAAATACAATAAAAGTCCTGCATTCAAAACTGTACTTGTAGCCTGAAGTACATAAGCAATGGCATCAAAACATGAATTTAAAGTACCAGTACAACCAAATACAAATGATTAGCTTTGAACCAAAAAGTGCATATACAGATACATTTTAAAAATGAATGAATGTACAAAATAAACAATGAAAGCAATACATTATAGTAGTGTAAATGTTAACTATGATATGCACTGTATAAACTATAATAAATTAAGCATTAATGGTGCCCGCCACACAAAACCATTTTTACTTGCATTTTTTGAAATATGTTAGGTCCATATGTGTTTGTGTTATGTCATGAATGTGAAAATGAACTGCTATCTCCTCTGTCAGGTCTAACCACTGAAAAGAAATTAGCGGAGAAATCAGGCCAATTACAAAAACTGGTCAGTCTGACGTGGTGTTGCCTGAGCTCTTTACTATTCATGAGCTCGCCCAGTTGCGCTGGGTAAAGGATGCTGATAGCCAGGCTCTCATTGGCTAGCTGTTAGCCAATCAGAGTCAAGCAGCTTAGCTCGTTGAATATTAATGAGAACGGGCACAAATCAAGCTGAGTCTTCCTGCAGGCTTTCTATACCACACTGGAATGGTTTGAAACAAGGTAACCAAGGCATTTTTTTCCACAAAAAATGTTACAGAGTCCATGGTAGAACTTCAGACATTACCACAAAGTAATGAAATACGTGTGGCAGGGCACCTTTAACATCTTGATGTAACACTTTTAACAGTCAACAGAGACAACTGGCCTGAAATAAGTTTTAACCCTCCACAGTCATTCATCATGTTTCCATGTCATGTACATTTGCAGTGATTGTGCTGATGACTTTCTACATGCATGAACAGAGACCGCCAGCTACAGGCTGTTATAGTCAGATAAAACCAGCCTGCCTCAGGAAAAAACATTTTTCATTCATTGTTTATTTTCCAGAAAAACAATGTTCATTTTTAGCTGTGCATTTAGGCCATTCAATTGGTTACACATGCTTTGTTGTAATTATGTCATTTCAAAACCCTCTGAAGTCTTTAAAGTAATGGAAATTGTGTTTGTACATGCACAGTGCATTCTTACCTCTTCTTACTTGTGGCCTCAGGTTAAGGGTCCAAACAAACTAGTGCAGAAGTGTAATTGCCTGGTCTGAATGGCCACACTTGAAGGTGGGTTGGGGTGGGGAAAAACCTGCTGTGATAAAGCCGACTGAGACACGATGAATCCTAAAAATGAAAATAACAGCCAACATTGTCAGACAGTATCTCCTCAAAGTTATTTGTGGTGTTGCACTCGGTTGTGCTCATGAAAAGTGATGGAAATAGTTGTGTAAAGACTGAAAAAAGAGAAAAGTTTACATCATGCCTACTTTCACACCTCACTCCTGAGCAGTTGCTGCGTGAAGTAGATGTTGGCAGATAATTCAACAAGGACTGTGTATACATTTGTATACACGTGTATACATTTGCATACACTAATAAAAAAGATCCTACACAACAAAACCCCATGTTTCCCCATAAACTCAGATTGCCAGATTCTAATAAAAACTTTCCATAACCAGTGTATCACCAAACATCAAGGCACATAATATAACATTTGAGGAACTTATGATTCAATGCACAGCAAAAATGCTTTTCAACTGAATAATACAGTTAGTAATAAATACATTAAGTGTGTGGTTGATCCAACCCCAAAACATTTTGCAACAAGCTGTGATCAGTATTCTGATATTAAAAGTTTCAACATCTCTTAAACTTGTCACTACTAAATGAAAAATATTTTAAAATATGTGAAGTGTATCATATCGCTGACAAACAGTGCAGGGGTTTCTCTGCAGAGAGAGTTTATAAAGACTTCAGCTCCTGCACACAGCCTGCAGGATTCCCTGTATGTTTATGACTAAGGCCTGAAATATGTTGTGAGTCAGTACCGATCGTGACATGTGTTTCTCACCACATAGTGTTAATGGCTGCATTATTATGAAGGGTGCAGCATTGGTTGCTACTCCTCTGTGTTTGAATGGCGGGCGTGTTAATGGGTGTACAGGAGAAGCCAGGAACTCTAGACAAAGAAAGAGTTTACCATTAACATGTATATATATCTTGTGCCATTTGTGACCCCATGAATTTACATCCATCACACACTCACACACACTTTTTCCAACTCTTCCTCATACCTGTCCTACTCTGATGCGTGCTACTGACTCATGAGTCCAATAAGAAATAGAGCCTGGCCCTCATTAGTGCTGACACTCTGCCTGTACAACTGATTACATTTTTTATTAAATGTCTATAAGTATGACATGCTATTAATAAACTGACCACATCATCACAGAAACTCGTGATTAAATGTAAATTCCTTGTAGTCACATTAAACACAAGAACTTTAAAACATGAGAATGAGAAGTTTTTTTTTTTCAAACCAAGAAGCGAATACAGACCATTGTTTTTCATTTTAGCTCAATTTTAACCTGAAATCTTGATGTTGTCTCACCTGAAAATTACCCAAAATATTCCCTTAAGCGTAGGTGTAGATGTACATTTTAAGTCAATCTACTAGCAGCATTGTCCTGAGTCCAGGCCATAAAGTTGGAAATTAAAATGAATACTCAATTAAGTAGAATTAAATGCAGTACAATACAAAACCCCTTTGAAAATGAGATTCTGGGTGCTTGGGTAGCTCACCTGGTAGAGCGGGCACCAATATATAGAGGGTTTATTCTGACCTGCGGCCCTTTGCTGTCTGTCATTCCCCCTCTCTCTCCCCTTTCAAGTCTAAGCTGTTCTATAGAAATAAAGGCCTAAAATGGCAAAAAAAATTATCTTTCAAAAGAAAAAATGAGATTCTTCAAAACGCAGCAGCACCAACACCCAACCAAAATCCCCCCTAAAAATATCCCCCAACTTCACGGGGTGTGGTGTGGACAGGACCAGTAAGCTTCTGTAAAGCCTCTGGCTGCTCACATTTTAATCACATAAACCTCAGCCTTCAGTCCTCCAGGTGAGAAAAGCAAACAGTTAAATGTCAAATCCCTGCCTGAATACAATGTTTGGGTGTGGAAAACAGCACCAGACAAAAGCTGCTATAGATTTCAGTCTTTATCTTTAAAATGTTCATTGAGTTTTGTAATTCTTTGTTTAACTGAAAAAAAAAAAAATGCATGAGTGCATCTTAGCAGCAGTATATTTAGATTAACCCTTGTCCTCCATCTGTTTTAACTTTACCTGTTTATGAAACATACATTATAAATTGTTACCACTAGTTTTACACATCTTGTTGGAATTCAATGGTCAACAAACTTCATTTAACTGAAATTATGCCTAATTTCTGAGTTAAAAAAGCAGAAATGATGAATTATTTTGACTAATTGTTAAGATCAGAAGATGTGGAGTGAATAATCACAGACGGGTATACTGTATGTCAAAGTTTTGTCAGTATAACGTTAACTGTTTTGAAACGATTTCAATTTTTTGGAACCATTCATGTTATATTTGGGCACTTTGGTTGGATATAGAAATGGGTCAGATTCGACCCGAGGACAACAGAAGGGTTAAAATCATATGTGATTAAAAGAACAAAACACATTCAGAACATTTACGACACCTCTCTTTAAAGCTAATCTTTTATTTTCTAATCACCCCATTTTGTACAAAAGCTCAGGTTACAACAACAGATGTTTTTATATGCCATGTGTGGTTAGGTGTGGTCAGAAATGTGCTTTGTGGCACCTGTAACCACACCCATCATGGATGCCACGGGGTGGTCCTAAAGAGCACATGTCTACATCACTGCAGCAAGATGAGAAGTTAAACTGCTGGAGGTTGGCAAAAACCAGATTTTCAGGCAGTGTTAAGTAACTCTTTGAACAAAACAAACAACAGATGATGGAAACAATGACCACTACAATGAAAATATACCTGCATTCAATTTTGAAAGACTATTTGGGATAAGTGTAACATTTTAAGAGCTAGTCCATTTAAAGATTGTTACATTCTTTGCAGTCATCATATTATTATTATGCTAGTATTATTATTCCCAATCTTAGAAGTCAGGTTTCGACAGTGAAATGCTGAAAATGTGTTTTGTCATGGAGTGGTGTGTTTTTAGTCCTCACATAGAAAACAAGCCATGACACATGAGTATCAGACCAGTGGTAACAATACCTTCTAGTCCCTCTGTATCCTTCTCTTTATGTCTCTCTCTCTCTCTCTCTCTCTCTCTCTCTCTCTCTCTCTCTCTCTCTCTCTCTCTCTCTCTCTCTCTCTCTCTCTCTCTCTCTCTCTCTCTCTCTTTGTCCCTGCCAGGCTACTGTTTGTCCAGCTCATAACAAAATTAACACAACATACAGCTTGCGAGACAAGGACCCACTCAAATGTGCGATCCCACACTGGATCGGTTTGCCTCATTCATGGATCAATTTGACTGATTCTGACTGACTGAAGTTTCTGCATAACTGTAAATTTAATGTAACTTTTAAGATGTAAGACTGTGTGTGTAATGTGCAATGTGATGTCACTGTGGGATTGCTGGGTGACCAGCAGAGACTAGAAAGAGTCCAGAATCTAACTCCCTTGTTTTTTTTTTTTTACATTTAAGTTTTTGAACAGATTAAACAAATTGTATTAATTAGTGAGATTTAGAGGATTGGTTTTCTCTGCCTTTGGACAGAAACCTGTTTCCAGTCTTTTTTACTAAAATTAGCTCACTGGCTGCTGGTTGTAGCTTCATATTTAAATGACACAGGTTTGAGAGTTGTATCAATCTTCTCCTGTATCTCTCAGGAAAGAAAGTTGTATTTGCCAAAATCTTTAACTAAGCCTTGAACAGATTTCAGAAGTAAAGTATTATCTCAGTATATTTTTAGATTCCCAATTAAAATGTAAAAACGTGCATGTTTTTTTGCAACTTTGCCAACTTCAGAAACTAAACATGTTCCTATCACTCAACTGAATATGCTAACATTAGACTTGCACATGGCTCCTCAGGTGTTTAGTGACTTGGTGAAACGTCTTGTTTCCCCCCCATAAAACAAGTAACTTAGGGTATGTCTACAGATAGTCTACATCCTTGACGTTACACTTCCGGGATTGCTCCGGTGTCGCAGGAAATTCCGCCGAATGCATGAATTTTGCTTTCTTTGTGTTGGAATTTTAAGTGGATTTATTAGGACTATTGTTGACTGCTCCTCAGATCTCTGCATGGTAAATTGAGACAGCTAGCTAGACTATCTGTCCAATCTGAGTTTTCTCTCGCACGACTATTTTGCAGCGGCTCTGTGCGGAGCTTAGCACCGCCCATGATGATTCTGATTGGTTTAAAGAAATGCCATTATACCAGAGCACGTTTTCCTCCCATCCCCAAATTCTATGTGGAGTAGCCAGACACTCCTTCAGCGCGCTTTGGAGGAGGGTCTGGCAAAGATAGACTAGTCTACAGAAAACTGTAAGGTGCCCTTTGGGAAAACCTAGTCCAGACAGACATTCTCAGTTTGGAAAAGAAGTTGCGGAGCTCATCGCTTCCTAAACTTGCAGTTGGGAGCAGGGGCCATTTTTAAAGTGCTATTTTGTTGGTACTTTTAAAAGCTTGCAGGAGGCTTCGACATCAGGGGTTTGAAAGTCGACTGCCGAACAAGTGAGAGTTGTGATTTTGGTTTCTTTTAGATCTCTTATACAAGACCAAAACACATTTGACCTCTGTTATTAGCTGTATCCAAACAGAGATGACTGCGCTGTGTGTGTCTGTGGCAGAAGCACTTCAATAGCACAACATATTGGCGTAGGCTTGATGACAGACCTCACATTGTCCGTTGTGCATCCCTCTCTGTCTTTCTCTGACACACACACACACACACACACACACACACACACACACACACACACACACACACACACACACACATCTGAATGTATCGCAGCCTACAAACACCTCTCAAACAATCTCTGTCTAGGTTGTAGCACCCGTCACACACCCTCAGACCACATAATCTCTAAACACACACACCAAACCCTTTGCATTCACAGTCACAGTCTTCTGTAGTATTGACATGTAGACACACACACCCTCACATGCACTTATCCTACCCCCCTGCCCGCCTGCCCGCCCGCCCATCGAGGCCCCTCACTGTAAACAGGCTGATATTTCTCTCAATAGCAGCCTCCTATTCTTTGCGGCCGATGACACTGGTGACATGTAAAGCTCTCGGGCATTGTTCCGCTCTCTGGAGCTCTGTAGCAGTGTAATCACCAGTGAAATGGCAATGGGCCACTGGGATGAAAACACAAGTCAGCAGCTGGTCAGCAAATCACAGTTGAAAGCCGTTAAATGGCGGATTTGCCCCGTAAGCAAGACAAGATCGAGGGGCCTTTGTGACCCCGGTTTGTGAGAGCACAGAGTTGGAAGTATAGGCTTTTTTCATAACAATTTATATCAGTTTTATTCAAGGCATCTGAACTATATATTTTGTCCTTTCACACAGTATACGTCATCAACCGAGTAGAGGAGCTGGATCTCACTTTGTTTGTAATTGATCTCAGACATGCTGTCAACCACTGTTTCAGAAAATCTCAGATAAAGTAGTTTTTAATGTATATTTTAATTAAAGTGATTGGACATGAGGTGACTATTGAGTGACAGCCCCAATTCCCTGGTTTTATGATGGAATTGGTTGGAAGCTACTGAATAGAAACATTTTGAAGTGTCAAACACCTTCTGTCATTGGGCTCTACTTTGCTATAACAGTGCTAGCAGTTATCAAAGGGAGTCCTTTCAAAAGAAAAAGCCAGAACCAGTCTACAAAAATTATATTAAAAGGTACAACGTTAAACACATTATGGCTTCTGTTGAAAAGGTAGAAGATATGTAAAGGAGCTCTTTTTTTCTGCGTCCATGTGTTTAAACTTTCTGTATCTAAAACTATGATGTAATGGAGTGAAACAGGTCATTTGTTACCATGTGGCAACTCTGCACTCCACCTAGTGGCACATTTGGACACAGGTCTGGTCTGTACACATCTTCTCAGCAGAATAAAACTAATGTTACAGACATTTATTCTTTCTGTATATATGTTGTATGCTATTTACAGAGCTTCTTCTGCCTGGACTATTCTCCCCACCAACATAAAACAGATAAAAAAGTACATTTTCTTTCACAAAGTCACAAAACATTATAAATCTCACAAAGATTTTGTACTTTTAATTATTACTTTTAATTATTTGTAAGGCTGGAACCTTTTGATTTTGATTGTAGATTTTTTGTCATTATTTATTCTTGTTTCTATTTTCATTGAAAGTTTCTATTGTATAGTTTCTATTGTCATTAGCGTCCACTTTGGACGCTAATGGGTAAACAAAGGATGCCCATGCAAGATGTCCCAGGTAAAGATCCTTCCAGTGAGCCACTATTAAGGCAAATCATCTCATATTCATGACGTGTGGAGGTCTTCATAGCTATAATTACCAGGTCGTTTGTGTGTTTTTAAGTTCCAGGCCACAGCCACAAATTCCACAAAATATATGTATCTATTTTTTGGGGTGTCTCTGTTGGCTGCAACAAAGGCAGTTGTGGTTCTTGTAACATCAAACCAAAGTCATATTAATTTACAGAACTGCATCACAGCCTGAACTAAAAAAGGGTCTGCTATTCTGTCTCTTTTGTTGCAACAGTTTTTGACACATTTCTTGTGGTTGTGACACACTCTCACACAATATTTCCTTCAGTGACCTCTATTGTTGCAGCAGCATGCACAGTCTTGCCAAGTATGCTCATCAAAACAATTTAAGCAATAAGCATCCTTAACAAACACACACACACACACACACACACACACACACACACACACACACAAACTAGGGCTGCGCAATATGAAGAAAATATGTGATATGCAATCATGTTGTTGAATACTGCGATAACGATATTACTTGCAATAAATAAACAGATATTTAAATGTACTCAGTTCTATACTCAACAAATTGCAGGTTGAATTTAAAACAAATAAAAGGAAATCATTGCTAACAATTTTACTGAACAAATTGAACACTGAATTAAATATAAAAGGAACCACTAAATAAAGAATGACAGTTATGTGTTAATGTGCAGTTTTCTGCTGATATTTTCTTTCAACTAACACAAAAATTCTTTGAGTGTGTATCGCAATATGTATATTGCACCAGTTGATATTGCAATGACGATAAAAAAACAAGCAGTCCTAATACACGCACACACACACACACACACACACACACACACACACACACACACACACACACAGACACACACACACACACACACACACACACACACACACACACACACACACACACACACACACACAGACACAATTGCAAAGGTGACACTATGAGTATTTAAAGAGAAAAGAGATAATTATCTTGTGAGTCCTTGGGTTGGGAACCGTCGATTTAAGGAACACATTTTTAACAATGCGGCCTGACAGTCGCAGTAAGTTCAGGTAGTTTAAGGCGAGCTAGCAGTACCTGGGGGAATTGGCCATAGCAAATTTGTGAGGAAATTAGAAATAGTGCTGTATGGCATCCGTAATGCCTCATTTGACATTGTGATCACAGATTTTGAAAAAACAAATATAGAGATTTGTATGAGGAACTATTATTTAGGTTGGAGCAAAATAAGTGATCGATTTTTCCGAGAATTATAAAAATGTGAAAAATTCACATCTGTAGGCGAGGACAACCACCCCCACACACATTTTTCTAGTGCAATTTCTTAGTAGCCTAAGTAAAATAAAATAGAAAATACAATGATCTCTGAAACTAATACCATATAAAGTGTTAAACTACAAACTATAAATAACTCATCTTTAGGCTTTGACTTATAGCTTCCTCAACTCACTTCACTAAAACTCAACTCCCAACATTATCTGAGTAAAAGCAGTATGAAACACACCAGTATATTGTCGGCTATCAGGATGGGGTGTGCCAAACCTGAGACCAGCTGATAGTGCTGGTTACATTAATTTCCCAGAAAATAGTAACTGCTTTGTATTAACCAGATAAATGCATAGTGTATACACACACACACACACACACACATACACACACACACACACACACACACACACACACACACACACACTGCCTGGATGTAGCCTACACGCACACAAATTAGTTGTGGCTTGGAAAAAATAACTAACAGCAAAATCCGGAGAAAGTGAAATTCTCAGTATTGATTGTCCTATTAATACTGATTAGCCTACAATAGCCTATACCAGCAGGTATGTGCATATGTGTATGTGCAGGACTCTGTTAAAGACTTTTTATGACTCTGTGGTTGCGTCCGCTATCTTTTATGCAGTAGCCTGCTGGGGAGCTGGGAGCTCAGAGATGGACCGGTAAAGACTAAACAGACTGGTGAAGAGGGCTAGCTCTGTTGTGGTCTGCCCTCTGGACACCATAGATGAGGTGGGGGAAAGGAGGATGTTAGCCAGGCTGACATCAATCATGGGCAACACCTCTCACCCCTTACATGAGTCTGTGAATTCCCTGAGCAGCTCCTTCAGCAGCAGACTGCAGCACCCTCAGTACAGTGCAAGAAGGAGCACTACCACAGGTCCTTCATTCCAGCAGCAGTCAGACTCTTTAATGCAACATCATAATGTAGCATTGCTAGCTCTTTCTGCAATATTAGCCATCTCTGGACAATATTCTGCACTATGCATATTCATTTGTTTATCGCTCTTTGTTACCTCCAACTGTGCAATATGTCATATCTATTCACCAGCACCTTACTCATCTGTATATCTATGTATATATATTGTCTGTTTATGTTAGGGTGTTTATTGTGTAAATGTGTCTGTTTTTTATTACTATTATTATTATAACTTATTATGAATTCTATTTTCTTGTTCATATACTTTATGTATATTTTTTCTTTCTCCTATGTCTACTTAATGTGTATTTGTGTTATTCTGATGTGTGTACATAGTTTTTCTTTTTTCTTTTGAGCTGCTGTAACACAGGAATTTCCCCAGTGTGGGATTAATAAAGTCTATCTTATTTTATTTTACCTAGAGGAATATGAGCTATCAAGTCACACAACACTATACCTCCATCTAGTGGTCAAAATTACAAATGTGTAGGCCTACCTATAAACGGAACGTGTTTGTGCTCAGGAAACGTTTTTGTTGGCACATTCATTCCAAACTTCTTTAAAGAATGTGGCAGTTTTATGATGTCTTACGTATAAACAGAGATACAGATATCCAAATTGTAATTAAGTTCTTTTTCAGATATTCAAGGAGACACTCGTAAATTCGGCACACATAAAATCCACCAACAAGCTCTCATCGATTGAACATTCAAGCTTTTGTAATTGGTTAGCGCTACTCCATAACACCGCCAAACTAGGGTGATCCTTCTAAACCGTCTCTGTTTAAAGTAAGATTTTTATTGAAATCCATGACTACATGCACACATGCCGAATTGAATAGAGTGTCTCATCGAAGCAGGAAAAGTAGCCTATTCGGTCATTTTACAGCATACACCTTTATGCGGTGATGAGCAAAAATGAATTAAATCGTTATAAGTTTATGAACGATGTCGGGCTGTGAACGCAAATTGGCGAGTAGCCTTTATAATGCCTCTGATTGGCTTACCCAGTTATTCTTACCCTAACCCTAACCATTTACCACGCCTCATGCCTAAACGTCTACGTCGACACGTCTAGCAGATCTACACAGAATTGACCGTGTAGCCTATTGGTCGGTATGTCTGTATGATCATAGACGGACAAATGCACATATTTGGTAGGCCTGATAATCCTTTACGCAAATGCTTCCAAAAAAGGAAGAATGGTCACAACCAGTACGTTTTAGCCTAATTTAAAACAGTTCCTACTTAATTCAAACAGTCTTTTTTTTTTTTTTTTTTTTTTTACTTTAGTCTACTTTAAAAACTTGTTAAACCTGAATGCACTGTAGCCTGATAGGGTTTAACCATATACTGTAAAAGACCTATGCACTGATGTTATTTGGCTTCATGTTTCGACACGTTTGGTGGATTCTCCTGATGATGGTGTCTTTTTTTTTTTTTTTTTAATGTTATGATGGGCGGTGCTAGTATAGAAACACTCTTCTCTGGATTCATCACGGTTATATTTCCTGCAGGGATCCTCCAGCTGAGAGCCTCCTATCTTCTGACAGAACATCTGAAATGGAATTAAATGGTAAAATCGCAGTAGTGACTGGAGCAGCGCTGGGGATAGGAAAAGCAATAACAGAGATACTCCTGAAAAATGGTGCCAAGGTAACGTTTGTTTGTGTGATATTGTGGGTAGACAGGTCACTTCAGTAGCCTACACGGACCGTTTTGCATATTGTCCATATCTTCCAGCTTTTGAACCGTGATGCATTGCTCAGTGAAAGAAAACTCCTTCTTATGGAGTCATTTTGGTCTGGAATTAAGTCTTTTTAATATGTTTATTTGCTCAAAACATCAATTAATCAAATATTGCGAGAAATGTTTTTTTTTATACAGATTGTAGGCTACTGCCCAACACTACACAAGCGTATTAATAGTCACCATAGGAAAAAACATTTAGACACCTTATCTCGTATCATTTTGAGAAAGGATCTCGTAATTACGAGAAAATAACTCACAATTTTGAGAAAAGATCTCGTAATAAAGAAAATATCTCGTAATTATGAGATAATTTTAAACACCTGCAGGCGGCATATCTCGCTAGTTGTCAGTAGCCCACGGCTCAGTGACTGTACCACCGAAAGGTAACATTAAATCCAGCTGGGTTAGCGTGATACTTCATATGTAACTTTATAGATAGTCCATTAACTAGTTAATGGACTATCTATTCAACAAAAAATGCATCCTGCGAATGTCCGGTGCTTGGTACTTTATATAGACAATACACCAGTGTAGGCCTACTGTGATGTCTATATAGAGTACCAGCTGTAATCAGTCTGTTTTTACCATTTGCTCCCCTTAAAATTTGAACAGAATGCCTGCTTTACAAACTGGAGGAGTGGGGTTTGGAAGAGTTGGGCATCTAGGATGCAGAGGGAATGTGAAACTGCTTTGTTGTCCATTGTTTTAACCCTTGTGTTGTCTTCGTTTCAACCTTGAAAAAAACACTTTTTTTCCTGACATTTGTGACGCCTTTTTTCACAATTTGTTTTTGCTTTTTCCAAAGTTTAAAATTTTAAAATTTTTCTTCTACATATTTTCACCGCTTATTTCTACGTCCAATATTTTCTGATATAAAACAAAAATTAAAATCGGACCAATGTGACCCAAAGTCAACACAAGGGTTAAATGTGCTCTCAGGTCTTTCTTTTCAGCAGGTGGATAGCATTTATTAAAGGTGAGATGTTCACCATATTCATATCAGTAAGGGTGTAGATATGTATTTGAGGTGTATATGTGAAGATAAGTCTTTATAGATCCCCAGAGGCTGAATTCAGGTGTTGTAGCAGCCAGAAATAACTACAGATAAATAGAGAGAAGTAAAAAAAAAAAAAAAAAAAAAAAAAAAAAGATCATTAGAAGTAAATTAAATAAAATAAGAATAGAATTACATGCGCAATTAACTTAAAAATTACAACAGCACCACAAACTACAGCCACCAAAATGATCATAAAGTTGAATCAAGACAGAGCAGTTTGAACAAAAAAACAGTTTAACTAGGGCTGTAAACAATGATTATTTCCATTGTCGAATAATCTGAGTATTTTATCGATTAATCGATTAGTTGTTTGGTTTTTAACGTCCTCAAATGTCTTGTTTTTTCCACAACTAAAATTTATTTAGTTTACTGTCATAGAAGAGTGAAGAAACTAGAAAATATTCACATTTAGGAAGCTGGAATCAGCGAGTTCTTACTTTATTTCATAAAAATGACGTAAACCAATTAATCAATTATCAAAATAGTTGGGGACTAATTTAAAAGTTGACAACTAATCAATTAATCTCTGCAGCTCTAATTTTAACCTTCATGTAGGTAGGATTTATATCCGGACTGTTGTATTAGTTTTAGCTAAGTGTACCAAATAAACCTGAGTGTATATATGTTAGTCCTCCACCTGTACAGGTAGCCCTCCTGGACGTGAATGAAACGGCAGGAAAGAGTTTGAAGGGAGCTCTGGACAAACAGTATGGACAGGAGAGGACTTTGTTCCTGAACTGTAATGTTGAATCAGAGGAGCAGATCAAAGGTAAGACAGACAGACAGACACTTAAACACAGTATGGAAGTGGGGGAGGTATTGAATAGAGGAAAACGGCTGCGGTCTGATATATATTTAAATAAACATGCCTAGAAACACATGAAACTAAATCCCACCAGGACCTTGTTTGTCAGATACCAGAAAGCTCACAAACTCAGGGACATTTTGTCTTCAATTAAACCAGATGGAATTTAATCCCAGATTAGTTTGAGTCATACAGTGTAAGCAAATAAATTCCTAAGACTTTATATGGTCATGTCAACAATAGGGAAAAGAAAAACCCACTGGCCGTAACGTACTAATAATGAAGGTGAGGTTGTTAGGTTCAGGGTGTGTTGTTTTTTACGCTCAGATTCAGAAGGCTCAGTTCTACTTTGTGTGGGAAGGTGTGGAAAAAATACAATTTATAAGCATTTACTTGGGACAATATTGCACAAATCACACAAAATTGCAACCCATTTTAAAGTATGTAAAAAGCTCTTTATCGAGATTAATTGTAGATGAGAATTTGTTTGTGTGTGGTGGGTATATATATATATATATATATATATATATATATATATATATATATATATATATATATATATATATATATATATATATATATATATATAAATAAAAAGTTAATCATTATTTATTTTTCTGCTCTCAAGCTGCCTTTCAGAAAACTGCAGACAACTTCGGAGGAATAGACATCCTGTGCAACAACGCTGGCATCTTGAATGAGACCACATGGGAGAAAACGGTTTCCATAAACCTCGTAAGAAGAAGAGAGAGTAACAGACTGCATGTGGTTGCGATTACGCCCGTTACTTTGTACCCGGTTGCACCACTCCCACACGGGAAATGACACCACAACACAATAATTGCAGTGTTTCATGAATCACTGTTTGCACCACCGCCAACAGAAACATTTACGTGTTTGTTTTTTCAGCAGTTCATTTCAATTTTATTTATACTAGTGCAGTGCCCGTTGAAAATGTGCCTGTTTAGGAACGGGCCGATTGCTTGGCCTGTGGTATTGCTGCTTGTAGAATTCATCAAAACCAAATTGTACCCCAAACTTACCTACAGAAGGATCCCAAACCACTTCATATGCAACTCCCCTGTATACCCTACTACTAACTTACTGATACCTGACAGACAACATTACAGATTCAGAATGTAATCACAAAACATCACAATGTGAGAGAGAGAGAGAGAGAGAGAGAGAGAGAGAGAGAGAGAGAGATATGTTATCTGCTTGTGCTCCAGGAAAGTGAGTCAAAGGTGGTAACTCTTCCCCCCACGCTGTTGTAAACATGAATGTATTAAGGTTGTAAAGCGTTCTGCATGTGGCATGCAGGTTACCTTCCCACCAGACACGGACAATGATGTGACTCAAAAATATTGTCTCTTAGCCTGCCTATAAGTGGCATCACGCTCTGTCTGCCACTTGTTGTCTGTAGCTGGTTATTCTTAGCATGTGTGGGATTCTGAAACGGCCTTAAATTCGGGAATTGTCATTTGTTTATTGAAAGTCAAAGACAGTCCAAAATAGTGCTACTTTGCACATTTTTGTGGGTCTGAGGTGTATGTCACATTTTAGCTGCCAAAGTGCTTACTCAGTGTGAGAGGGGAAGTGGCCAGCGGCTAGAGCAGCAAAAGCCAATGTGTGCTTCTTTTACTTATAACTGTATCAATATGCATTTCTAATCCAAACAATGTCAAACGTACTTATTCGTGCCCGTACCAAGACACATGTCAAGTTTGAAATCCATCAGACTAATGGTTCGAGAGATATGCACATAACACACATGCAGACACACACACAGACAGACACACACACAGACAGACGTTCCTGAAATTTATAGATGGCACGTTTTAAAACAACCATAGTTGACCAAAGTACTTAACAAGCTAAAAAAAAAACAATACACAGTACACAATACAAAATAACCAAAAGTAGAAAAAAAAAAAGGACAAAATGTCAAAGCTCAACTTGAATTGAAATCCAACGAATAGTAGTGGGTCCTAAGCAAGGACTTATGTTTTTATATGAATAGGTAAACTATTCCAGAGGGTTGGAGCAGCCACTGCAAAGGCTCGGTCACCTTTATTTTTTTTGGGCACATCGAGGAGCCTCTGATTGGAAGACCTCCGTGCTTTGACAGGTGTGTGGACATGTAAAAGCTCCGATAAATAAGAAGGCGACAATCCATTTAAAATCTTAAAAACAAGCAATACAATTTTAAAATCAATCCTGAAACAGACAGGAAGCCGGTGGAGCGTGGCCAAAACTGGTGGTCACGCTTTTTGGTCCCGGTCAAAATTCAAGCTGCTGTGTTCTGGACTAACTGTAACTGTAACCAACGAAGGGCTGACTAACGGTTAATAGAAAGGAAGAAATTATTTGGCAACAATTAAATTTAGAAGCTTTTACATTCAGCTTCATTGGTTTCATTTCACAAATTTTGGTACACAAAGGAAACACTAAAGTATTCATGGACAGAAAAATGGGATTTCTGATGTCAACACCAAAATCTAAGTATTGTGTGTTGTAGGTGGGTGTTATCAGGGGGACTTACCTGGCTCTGGAGCACATGAGCAAGTTGAGTGGAGGTCGGGGAGGGGTCATCGTCAACACTGCATCCATGGCAGGTAAAGCCCACAATGTACTGCATAATGTGTGTGTTTGTCCAACAAAAGAAAGCAGCATTCTTTGCGCTTCCGAAAAAATTTAAATTAAAATAGTACAGAGAGTTGATAGTTTCTTTACTATGGGAAAGGTATTTATGATGACATTATTTGGAAGGTTATACAGACAGTTGTAGTTATGATTAATTTATGAATTTATGCTCTTGTTTGTAGAACATTAAAACCAGCAACTCTTTTCATTGACACACTGTGCAGTGATGAACACGGTCACAGTACTTCATATCCAGTCTGTGCCATGTCAGGGCATAAATCCTCAAAATTTGCACTAAAAAGTCAGATGATCTGCACACAACAGAAACATATACTTCTTTTCTTACATAACACAGCGTGAATGGTGCAAATACACATTATTTGGTTTGCAAACAATTGAACAGCCTGTTGGTATATAGAGAAGATACATTCAATACAGCTAAACGTAATGCACGTTCATAAAGCATTCCTAATTTAATGTATTGCTCATAATTACTGTGTTTGCCTTTTGAGTAATATCTTGGCCCAGGTCTCAACATTGTTGCATGAACATAAGAGACAATGTAGAATAGTGTGCATCCCTCAGGTTATTTAGCCATGAAGCCAAATATTGACTTGATATAACCCACATCCTGCAGGTCTCAGTCCTCTACCAAGCTGTCCTGTCTATACAGCCACTAAGCACGGAGTGATCGGCTTCACTCGAGCCATGGCGGTAAGAATTGTTTTCTAAAAGAAATTCCAGGAAGATTAAGAAAACGTGTAGCTACAAGAATTCATTTATTCTTTCATTATTTTGTTTTTTACAAAGTGTTGTAAACACATAGGTGTGGGAATCATTGCAATTGATACTTTACATACTTTATATGCTTTTATGTCCTGACATGTTTTGGGTCAAAAGCTATAGGTAACTTATGCTACTTTCTTATGAAAAGCTGAGTCATTATGCACTATCTGGTTTGGTATATTACAGGTTGAGTGAGGCAGCTTTTTCCTTTAGTGCCTCTGACATTTGAAGCTTAATTGTCTGTATGTGTGTGTCTTTTACTAGGCTGCCTCTACCGCATCAGGTTACGGTGTGCGGTTCAACGCCCTTTGCCCAAGTTTCGTCCAAACTGACCTTTTCACCACAATCCCATCCAAACTGGGGCAATTCTCCCATCTGGCTGATGCAACTCAAAAATTAGCAGAAAAGTTTGGGATATTAACGTGAGTCTTTACACGCTCCATTAAATCCATTAAACAGTTTGTTCTGCAGCTGGTTAACCTGAGGTACTGCAACTTAGACTTCCACTCAGTATAAAACTAATTCCATCATTTTTAGACCCCTCGATGACATCATATAATACACGTTAAAGTTCATTATCGTGACCATGTGAGATACTGTGTATTACATATTCATTGAAGTCACTGTACCTTTTTAATTTCAGTGTGTCTGAGGTAACAGAGTCCCTCCTGGAGCTGGTGACAGATGAGACAAAGAATGGGGAGGCCTTCCTGATGTTTCCACAAGGAAAGAAATACGTGACTTTTCCTTCATTCTCCTCGTAGCTCTCTGCAATTACAAACCACAACCGACCTCATACAGTACTGGTCTTGTAATCAAAATTGCAATGTTTCTCAGTACTTCAATGTGCAAAATAAAAAACTATATGCCTTTGTGTACAGCAGACAAGGAATATGCAGCGAAAATATCTTGAGTAGTCAATACAATGTACTGTACATGGGAGACCCCCAACTGGCATCTTCAAACCCCCAACCGGCATCGTCAGACACCGCCTACCAAGAGCATGGGTCTGTCTGAGTTTTCTTCCTAAAAAGGAGTTTTTCCTTGCCACTGTCGCACTTACACATTCATGCATGCTCTTGGGGGAATCACTGGAATTGTTGGGTCCTTGAAAATTACAGAGTGTGGTCTAGACCTACTCTATCTGTAAAGTGTCCTGAGATAATTCCTGTTATGATTTGACACTATAAATAAAATTGAATTGAGATCTAAAAGCTGTAAGCTTCTCTTTCATTCAATTTGCTAATAGTTTAGTATATCCATTTTATTCTAGGGCCCAAGGTTGCCTTAAAATGCATTGAAAACAATATATGTATACAGGCAATAACAGTGAAACAGTTTAAATAATGCTGACTTATAATAATTGATTTTGCTAACTGCAATACCTGTGCACAAGTGTGTTCTTAAACATTTCAGTGTTCAACAGACCACTGGATCAACACATGCCTGAGTTAAATTTGGGTATTTGTAAGATTTCTGTGACCTGCTTTAAAATCCAGAATGTCATTTTTATGTATTGACCATTGGGAGTCACTATTTAACTGATAAATGTGTCCATTGTAAAGGCTCAGTTCATCCAAATGACCCTACAACTTTTTTCTTTTTTTCACTTAGCACTATGTGTAATTCCTGCTCATTTCTAATTCATGCTATCATGTAATTCTAGTATATCTATAATAAGTTTAAGCAAACTTAACATATGCAAATATTTGCATGAACATTAAAAGATTCAACAACTAAGACATAAACTGAACAATTGTCACAGACAAGTGACTAACAGAAATGGAATAATGTGTCCCTAAACAAAGGTGGGGGTCCAAATTAAAAGTAGCCCTCAGTATCTGGTGTGGTCAACAGTTGCATTAAGTACTGCAGTACATCTCCTCCTCATGTACCACACCAGACTGGCCAGTTCTTGCGGTTGTTGTTGCCATCCTGTACCTGTCCCGCAGGTGTGATATTCGGATGTACCGATCCTATGCAGGTGTTGTTACACATGGTCTGCCACTGCGAGGACGATCAGCTGTGCTTCCTGTGGCGCTGTCTTAGGTGTCTCACAGTAGGGACATTGCAATGTATTGCCCTCGCCACATCTGCTGTCCTCATGCTTCCTTGCACCATGCCTAAGGCATGTTCACGCAGATTAGCAAGGACCCTGGACGTCTTTCTTTTGGTGTTTTTCAGTCAGTAGAAAGGTCTCTTTACTTCCTAATTTTCTTATAACTGTGACCTTAATTGCCTACCGCCTGCAAGCTGTTATTGTCTTTTTGACTGTTCAACAGGTGCATGTTCATTAATTGTTTATGGTTCATTGAAAAAGCATGGAAAACATTGTTTAAACTCTTTACAATGAAGATCTCTAAAATTATTTAGATTTTTACAAAAGTATCTTTAAAATACAGTGTCCTGAAAAAGGGGCATTTCTTTTTTTGCTGAGTTTATGTATAATAATGAGATATATAGTGTTTAGCTTTTAAGGAGATGTGTGTGTTTTTTTTTAAATGTTTAAAATTTGGTTTACATTTCCTGGATCTGTCTACGGATAGAGAACAAACACAAATCAACAGGATGGCAATATGAATGGGTGGACAGATTACCACTGGCATAGTATCTTTTTTTTTTTAAATCACATTCTAAAGTTTGGTGCCAATGAAGATTTTGCAGAATATTGATATTGAAATGACAGGACTTGAGCGGAAAACTCTTTGAATTTTAGAGTTGTATGAGTAACTGAAAATTACTGAAAACAGAGAGGAAGGAACATTTTCTGTTGTTTATTGACATGTGTTATGTCAGATTGTTTTTTTTTTATGTGGGCTATACATTTCATTTCAATACAAAATCATAACTTTTCATATATATATATATATATATATATATATATATATATATATATATATATATATGAAAAGTTATGATTCAACACAAATTACTTTTCAACATGATGATAATCAATATTGTATCTGTTCTACGGGTTCTGGTCACCTAGAGTGCCTCACCTTGACTGGTACAAGTGTGGAGATACATTGGCCCAATCCCAAAGTGAGCCCGGAGGACTAAGGACTAAAGACTCACAGACTTAATTGATCTCAGGTGCTAAGTGAGTGAGTGTATGAGGCCACATGGGCTCAGATAGGTATAAATGGGATTGGGACAGCACTTCATGAGATCACATGTTACCTTGGCGATGTTTAATAACAAAGATGTTGCTGACACTTGCCGGTTTGGGAATTTTCATTTTAAGTTTGTTGCTTTCCACACGGCCAAGGCACAGGAGACGGCTGCCTGATTCCACGTTTTTTCAAACTCGTTTTACAAGCTGGACAACAGGTTGGTCTGTGCTTCGTGGTCGTGGCAAGGGGGTAAGCTTCTCCTCGGACCGCGAAGACCCTATGGCGCCATTTTTATGCTACAAAGCCATCACCTCCCGTTAGCATTCCATTGACTGCCATTCATTTTGGCGCCACTTTGACAGCGAATAACTTTGCATCTGAAGCGTTTAAAGACTCTATTTGTCCATTTTTTATTTCTAAAGAAACACGACAATGTATTAAAGGCTCCATTACCTTGTACCTCACGTTATGGCTCCGTAGTAGACGTTTTTGTAAAAATAGGCTAACGATTGTGTCATAACCACGCGACTTACTGTCGCATAGTAGAGGAATTACCGTATAGTACAGGAGAAGCGTGCAGGCAGTATCGTCTCACATTAGCTGTTTAAGTTTAATTACTAATGTTAACTAGCATTTTAGTTAGCGATAATTAGCCTGTGCCTATGTTATCTCCTTACATATACCTACGCTCTCCGTCTCTGCAATATTCGGAATGATTGAGATTTCTCTTGGCACAGCTACCAGAAGACTTACAACTTTCAGACAGGTTGCTCACGTCACATTTACGTCGTCTCTCTCAGTTGGAGGCTGCGCAGTAACGCTAGCCATCACCGGAAAAGTGCTTCTAATGGCCTTTACTGGTCTCCGTCCAGAGCAACGGGATCTGGTGGTCCATTATATATATGTCAGTGGGTCGTGGTCGTGCTGTTGTTTACCTTTGTAATTTCCGGATTTCCCTATGGTCTCCGCGGTAAACGTCACAACGCATTGAACTGTGGGTAACTCCCTTTGGTGAAGTCTGCAGCGATGCAGACTCACCGAAAGGGCTCAGTAAGTGTGTACTCAGACCCTCACACCCTTTGAAATTCGACACTGGGACAACCCTAAGCCCTTACGAATTTCGCGAGGACACGCACCAAAGTCTGTGAGTCTGTGAGTCCGGACTTTGGGATTGGGCCAATGAAACAAAAAGGTACAGATCAACATCATACATAGGTTGGATAATGTACTTTAACATATTTGATCTTTTTATTTACTGTCTAATGAAGATTAGCAAACTCATCAATTCTGTCCAACACTTTCAATTGTGGCTGTAATAAAGACTGCGCCCTGTAGGGGGCGCAGTAGACTGTATTAAAGACTAACTTAAAATAATTTACTTTTATTTAATGTTTGAAATATGTTATAGGCCTATATGTAATAACTGTTGTGAATTTATATATATATATATATATATATATATATATATATATATATATATATATATATATATATATATATATATATATATATATATATATATAAAATAAATATAAATATATAAAATAAATATAAATATATAAAATAAATAAAGTCCGAGCTGCAGATATTTTTTGCAGAGTGGAGCTCCTGTCCTCTTTCAGCTTTGATGAAGTGAAAGTCCGATGTTCAGAAAAAGGAAGCTGCCAACAGGAAGTCAGGCGCCGACCGCGATCTAAAGATCATCTGCACCACATGTTTACCGTGACACACATATTTGAAGTAATCAGGTGTAGCCTAATAGATGATGACTGTCCACTCAGACATTTCACTCATTTATTCCTAAAATGTGGTAGGCCTACTATTATGGCATTACAAAGTTAGTTCATAGTCCATTCCTGCCAGGGAAATATTAAGAGGAAAAGAAAACTATAGGCTACTAATGAAAAAAGGCTGTAGCCTATTAGCCTATATAGGCTAAACATTCAAAATCTTAGAACAAAATATTCATGACTTTATAGGTCTTGCTTGATAGAATGCATTGATGCATCACTTGGGCTTCCTGTTATAAGTTATTAATATCCTATACCCAACATTTTATTCTGCGCCGCATCAGTTTCAAAACGCAGTTCACCTGGGGCACGTTCAGTCTCAAGACGGTGTGCGCTGTCCTGCTACGGTTTCCTGGTTCTCTTACGTATACATCCATGGGTTGAACGACATGTTTCCTCGGAATGGTGTGAAACGGCGTGTAAATTACATATTGTACATTTAAATCAGAATTTAGACTCAGTCATAGCCTTAATAGGCTTATAGGCTACTTCATAATTTAGAGTTAACTTGACAATAACGAGACTCTCATTAGCCTATATTTTTAATAGGCTAAATAATAAGGCTATATAACTTAATATTTCAGCTCTTAATAATTTGGATTTAGTATAGGCCTAATAATTCGTTATTTTTTGGGGCATTTTAGGTCGTCATATTTTTACAAGACAGCTGAAGACATGAAAGTGGAGAGAGAGAGGGGGAATGACATGCAGAGAAGGGCCGACAGGTCGGAGTCGGACCCGCGGCCGCTGCGTCACGGAGTTAACCTATAGGCTATATATGGGCGCGCGCTCTACCAGGCGCGCCGTAGTACCATAATTGGTAGTAATTCATAACAAAAAAAAGCTTTAAGTTTTACAAGAATAGGCCTATTAACGTTTGCTTGCTGACTACTGTCATTGTGCTGTTTGCGAAGTCATTGTCACAGGCCACCGACGCTGTTGCTAGATGGTTGCTAAGGTAGGCCTAGTTAAGGTTCCTTCTGGGAAAGTGACAAAAGTCTCACATAGGCTTATTAGTTTGTTCCTAATTTACATAAATATTACCTGGTTTAAACATGTCTTTAAACTTTCTTTTAAAGTTTTTAGAAAAGTCGTTCTTTTTTGGTTTCCTTTGCATCATTTCTCAAACATTGTGTTTTTTCTTCTATTTAAAGTGGAAGATTTTTTACAGTGTGCAGTAACGCTGTGCAGCTGTGGTGACTCACAGTGTTTCAGCAGATGTGTGAGTGTGATGACAGTTTGTCAGTGTGTTCATGATGAAGGTCGTTCTGCTCCTCGCTCTCCTCACAGGTAACTTATATTCACTTTATATTAGCGCTGACTTCATTTAAAAGTGATCAAACAAGTAAACAAAAAAGTTAAAACTCCTTCTGTCGAGGTTTTTAACTCGACTATACATCTTTAACTTCAATCTGTAGGTGTGTTTTGTCTTTATGTGCATTTTGTGACCGTGTCAATTTGTCATATATTTATTATTATCTTCACTCTTTTTTGTTGATCTATTACTGAGAATAATGTTTCTTTTTTGTCCTCCAAACAATTTTGTTCTTGCCATTGTTGTACTGTTTCTTTTGACAGAGACGCATTATTAATATCAGTTCTAATTACTTAATGTATTTGGGAAAGTCATTTGTCAAAGTCAATAAGAGTGTCAGATTCAGCTGTGACATAGTTTCCATTTCAATAAACAAACCAAAGCTGTAGCTCAACAGCGTAAGATACCAGCTATCTGATAAAGGGCACAAACCCAACATGTTGTTTGCTGTACTTTTATATCTGTCAGATCAGTTCAGTGTTTATTGTCTCGCATGGAAAATTTGACTCTTAGCTCAGCAAAAACAGAAAGCAGAAATGTAACTTAGTGTATAACAATAAAACAGATAAAAGCAGATAAGAACAGGTTGAGATATTTCCAATAAACAAGCAGAATTTAGATTTTCAGCTTCAACACAAAGTGTGACCTTAAATCTACAGTGCCTGTTTGTGTTTCCACAGTCAGTGAATGTGACGGCAGCACAGTTGTTGGTCGACCAGGTGAAGACATCACTCTGTCCTGTAAATATGACATCACATACCACAAAGCACTGTCAGTTTGTTGGGGTCGAGGACAAATACCACACTCAGGTTGCAACAACCAGCTCATCTCCACAGACGGACATAAAGTGATAGAAGAAACCAGAGTTTCCAGCAGGTATAAGTTACTGGGACGACTGGGTGATGGAGATGTTTCTCTGACGATACTGAACATCTCAGAGACGGATGCTGGACGTTATGGGTGCAGAGTGGAAATACCCGGATGGTTCAATGATGACAAACATCACTTCATTTTGAGTGTTGAGAGAGGTAAGAAATTATTTAAATATAACGTTTGTGCAGGAGGGCATATACAAACAATGTTGCAGCCGTGAACTGTTGGGTGGGAGGAGAGGTAATGCCAATTTATTCATGTTTAGTTCGTCTTTCCACTTTAATTTTACAATCAGCTGATCACAGAACAAATACAGTTTTATTCTGATTATGGTGTTATTGCCAACAAGATTAAGATCACTCTAACTGGAGTGATAAGAAAGAAACCTTTGTCCTTTTGATACATTATTCTACAGTTTTTATGTAGCTCTTTTAATGTTCTATATTTTCTCTGTTTCATATTGGTATGACTAAAGTAGGCCATTTGTTCATTTAAAAAAAAAACAACTTTCAAACTAAAATGGAAGGAGTCTCTGTGTCTCTGTTGTCTGTCTGTCCTTCAATTTTCTCGACAACCGTTCATTTGATCGCCTTCACACTTAGCGGGTGTATTGCTGAGCACCCAAGGAAGTGCAGAGTGGAGTGCGAGCTCTTGAGATCTACTGGACATATTTATTAGTAGTGCATTATGTACACATGTGTAAGTGTAAACGGCATGCTGGTATCAGCTCGCTACAGTCCATTCAAGAACAGATGAAGATGAAGGCCGGAGATGTT
Source organism: Zingel zingel (assembly GCA_023566125.1). NCBI lineage: Eukaryota > Metazoa > Chordata > Actinopteri > Perciformes > Percidae > Zingel > Zingel zingel. Next base: position 10,896,749 of record CM042328.1, on the reverse strand, counting down.
ACATTGTAGCAAAATATTTTAAGCATCAGTGATGTAACTTGCACAATTAATGGTTTTGTTCCCGGAAATAGCCTGGTCCCAAATAGTGAGGTGTTAGCAAATGGCGCGTATACTTTAGCATTGCTTTGGGACGCAATTATGTCATGGTAGGTGTATTGCTGAGAAATTTGTTGTTTGGATGATCAAGCACGTTTTCAACATGCACTGCATTAATTAAAAAAAAAAAAACTAGGAAAACTCTGAAAGTATCAGAAAAGATAGTAGTTAGTATTGAAGGTTGCAGCTAACTGGGTTTTTTCATCAGAATATAAAGAGTCACAGCTGGACAGGACCAGAGAGAAGAGTCTCAGAGCTCCAGGAATCCAAAGAGCCAACAGCTGTCATCAGCATATTGTGATAACTGATGTCACACAGTGATCTTTATTGGTTTTGCACATGTAAATGTCACACTGGTTTCCGTTTCAGCTCCACAGACGACCACATCAACAACATTGAATGAGACGTCTACAGAGCAGACAGCAGCCAGTTATACAGAAGGTACAACACAAACCCAAAGAGAGTGAACGATGGTCGAGCAGGAGGATTCATTCAGTCAGTCAAAGTGTTGTCAGTGGAGATCAATCTGTTCACATTGACCTTTAAACTCAGCCTCAGACTCATAACTTCTTAAACAAACTCCAGTTATATCTATTTCTAAACCTTCAGCATGACATCATGCTGCTGACACAGCTGCACTAAAAACATCTGCTTTCATTTCCTCATCCTGTAGGTCAGATGAGCTCGACAGAGCTTCTCCTAACTTCCTCCCCCAGCAGCATCAAGGCCGAGGTGAGGAAAGAGAGAGACAATTTAAGTGTGAAAATTTAAATGTTGTTAATTTGAGAAGAAGTTCAGACTAACGGCTAACGATGAAAATAGAAAACACAATCTGCAGTTGAAATCAACTTACTTTTAACATCTGGATCGCTCATGTTAGGTTGGAGACCTAATTTACATGTTCGGCCAGAAACTAAAGAAAATGACCCGACTGCTATTTTTTTTTGGTTGATTTGGTTTATCAAAGAAGCGAACAAAGCAAGAAATTAAGCACAGCAGAAATGGCAGATAACGACATGCCTTTAAACGTTACAGTTACGGCTGAAAATTACAACAGAATTAAACAACTTTGCCGATTACGAATAACTCTGCAATTCAAATGAACTGCCAGTTGTCGTCCCCGGAAGTGATTGTTGTTGTTAGCGCGACGTCAAGGTGATTCTCCATGGCAGCAGCAGGCATTACAACCCGTGCCCGACCTGCCAAACTGACAGACACAATGGGATTTATCAGAAACATTGTTTAAATAATTGAAAACTGGTGGTCATAATATAAACAGTATGACATTATCTATGAGTGTCTCAAGTTTGTGTTCAATAACATTGAGGATAGGATTTAAAGAAAAACAAACGAAAAGGGAAAAACACTCTTTCACACTTTGCAACATTTAGTGCTAATGTTAACTAGCTTTTACTTTCAACTCAATGGCTCATTCCAAATATTGAATATGGTGAAGAGACAGGTAGCTTGAACTTCTAATGTTTATAGCTAACAAAAGGAAGGGGGGGGAAACACATTGTATCAACCTTTGTAAGAAACACAGGAAGATGTTTACCAGACAGCACTGTCAAGGCCCTGACACACAAACGATCTCATATAGTACTAAAATAGTTCACCGAAACGTGTTTCTGAAAACATTTTAAGCGAGAAATAGGCCGTGCAGTTTCTGAATCTGTCTTCATTTCAGATCAACAAAGATTAGTTTAAAAGATTTCCGGGTGAGTCCCGACTGCCCTCTCTCCGACTGAACATGTCGGGTCGGCCCAAATGAACGCCGACGGCTCCTCGGACGGACGATGTCACGGAACACACCGAACAGACTCGAGTCACCGACCTCGCCAGACGATCTGACGACCGATTATCGGGCTGGTGTGTCTCTTTTCTTAGGGACTGTTCGTTATTTAATTAAGGGGCCACCAGAGAAGTTTTGTGGCCTCGAAGCTAAAAAGAATTGACCCTCCCCTCCTCAGCAATAATTTTCCTATGACCCTCCAACATGATTGGAAAAAGAGGTATATCTCTCCCCTTGCGTGGAAATTTGCACTTACCAAAGAAGTACAGATGCCATTTGATTTTTTTTTTTTTTTACAGCCATAACATAAACATGTTAACCTCTGTATTCTCATTTTACACATCCCACTCCTCTGTTATGGTGTGGTGGCCATTTCAGTAGATTTACTCACTAACATTGTTGTGGAAACGCAATAAGCATGGAAACTAAATACACACTTCCTGCATTACTGCATTACTTCAAATACTAAGTTCCTCCTCTAGTAAACTGGTAGTCACATGAAATAAAACAATAAAACATTGAGCCCATTCAGCAAAGGACACTGGGAAAATTCAACACTGGTTGCTATGGACTCATCACTAGGCTTCCTCAGTCATTGTATATTTTAGCACATAGGTAAAGGTGCCGAAGCTGAACATTATATTCCAAAACACATATGTTTATTTTTAAAGCAGATTTAAAATTACATTGTAACAATATGACAATTCACCCTTATGAAATCCAATCGCGGCACGGCTGTTTTGGAATGCAATAGATAGACGGCGGCGGAATGCCCCGACACTTAAATTCAACTAAAATGTAACAGTGAACAATCAGTGTTCGACCTACAGTCTGTTGAGATGCCTCTCCAAACGCAGAAACCATAAAACGTTAATACACGTTGAGAAAAAAGATCCGTATTTTGCCATAATCCAATGACACAGAAAAAATGAATCCACAGCGATCAGTAGATCCATAAACAGAGTCACGGTGTATCCAGCAAGGCCGATACGAGCGTCACATTCACCAGCCAGCAACAGGTGAACGAGGCCTCTCCACTTCGCCGTTTAAACAAAGTGGAATAAACGTATAAAGGTCCAAATCTACACAAAACCCGCAATCAATTAGTAAGCTGACATCACATGTATATACATGGCATTTAGGAAACCTTTATTGCAAGGTTGGCACGATAAGATGTCCAGACTAGTGCAACAGTAACTTTCGTTTTTTGCGTCCTGCTGCTCCCATCGTCAGCCAGGTAATATTTTTTTACTAAAGCAGTATATGAAATCTGATGTATTACCTACCACCATTTAGTTGTTTTGTGTTATTTAAGATATTTATAAAATATCTGGTCATGCCAGACATAATTATTCCACTCATTTTTTAAACAATACAATTACCCGTTTGAGCCACCAGGGGGGCAGTACTCCTCCTCCTCTTCCTCCCCTCCCGAGAGCTACATGGATAAATATGCACCAAACAAGCCACTTTGAAATTTTGCTCTTTTCATGAATACAAAAGTTGGGTGACCCTCCCCTCAACAAAGAATAAAAAGACATGACCCTCCCCTATTTTCCTTCGGTGGTCCATTCCACAAATACCGAACGGTCCCTTACTGTTGTTATATTTTCCCTTTAAGATTGTTTTTGATGTAAAGTGTTTGTGTGTGTTTTTACAGGAGAGCAGCGGCGTGGTTCTGCTGTGTGTTCTGTTTGGGTTGGTAGCCTTGGTTACAGCAGGCGTAGCATTCATCATTTTCAGTAAGTACAAAAGTCAGTGTTTGCATGATCATCCTCACACTCACAACAACAAAGAGGGAAGTTTAACATCCACTGTGTGTGTGTTTAGCTGACTGTAGCCAAACATGTTGCTTCAATCCAGAGAGGAACCAGTGGTCAGTCGGCCACGATGGAAGAGTTCATGTTAAAAGTAGCCTACCATCAGAACCCATCAACCATTGGTTTGACGATGATTTAAAGAACAAATCCGGCTCAAAATGAACCTAGGGGTTAATAATACATGTGTACTGAGTCGACCGTTCTCTGGGATATGTTTTCATGCTAATCGAATGTGACCAGTTTTATCGCAATTCTGAGAAACGGAATTATTATGAGATGCTAAGTCATAATTAGCATTCTAATGCCAGTCTCTTAATATCCTAATTTTACATCATTCATGATCCTTTAAATCTTTCACTAAAACAGAACATTCAAAGTGTGAAAGTCTTGGTGTCTGGAATCAGAGATTAAATGTAATTTGATTTTAGTTATTCCAGTACATTTGTATTTACTGAGAAGTCAAGTGAAGTTATCTCCTCATTAATGTTATTTCTGATGGTTTTTTTTGTCTCTCCAGCAAGCAGAAGAAGGCGACTCAACAAAATGTAAGTTTTGTAATGTGACCGATTCAGATTGGAAAACCTCTTCTTTTCTAGTTTTGTTGATGTACTTTTTCCAAATAAATTCATGTCTGGCAGCTTTTGAAGCAGCTTAGAGACCATCATTAAAATTTAGCAGTTTGCAGTTCATAAAAAACTATCGGAAAAACTGCAGCTCTCTGATGACAAATCATGACTCAGCCGAGCCTTCATAATTTGGCAGTTTTACCACAGGGGCATCTCTCATGATGTCTTACACGCAAACAGCTCTGCATCATCACTGGTTATCATCTTCATCCCGGCATCATGTTCACATGGCTCTGTGATGCTGTGGTGTGTTCAAACCGAAACTCAGCAATATGAGAAAAACACCCAAAACCACTAACGCGTTAGATTATTGCCCAACAGAAGGAGAACCATGCAGAGTCAGAACAGAAAAATCTGTACTCTTACTGTCATCCTGCAGAGCGTCCTGAATTTAGACTTAACGTTTTCTTGTGTCAGACAGAAATTTGAAAATAAAATGTGATTCCTAAACCTCACTGTGTTGTAAACAAGCTACAAAATTGCTTGGCCTGTCCTGGACTTATGTTTTTTGATATCCTGTACAAACCATATCCATGTTCTTATTTGACTCAAGAATGGGACCTAAATCTGACCTCAGCCTAAACACCAGTGTTTTAATACATTATTAAAACCTGAATCTTCCTGAAAAGTCTGATATGTTAAGGCTAGACATTCTCCAGTCTGCAGCAGGTTCTCTTTTACTAGAATCCAGGACTTTGAGAGCAGAGAGGAAACCTCTGTAGTTTCCTTTTTGACTGATGTGACATTCACAGAGCTCGCTGAAGATGATTGGATAAATGTCACAGCGTAAACGTCAAAATGTGAACTGGAGGAGCATGCGACCAAAGGATGAAATTAATCTTAAATAACTGGGTTAGCCTTGTGACCGGGTTAGCTCAGTTGGTAGACCAGGCATATATATATATATATATATATATATATATATATATATATATATATATATATATATATAAAAGATTTACGCCTCAACGCCGCGGGTTTGACTCTGACCTGCGGCCCTTTGATGCATTCCCCTTCTCTCTCCCCTTTCATGTCTTCATCTGTCCTGTGGAATTAAAGGCCTAAAATGTGCCCCAAAAATAATAACTGGGTTAACCAGTGAAGTTCTAACAAGCGAACATAATGGGGGGAAGTTTTTTTTTTTTTCAAGTAAATATCTTTGATTTGAGATAAAAGAATACAATTCGAGAATTTATGATATGTATAAGCAACTTCATAGAAGGTTCCTGGAAAGGACGATGTCATTTAGTACTAATTACTGTGTAAGGAAACACCATCAGGTCAGCTAAAGATGCAGAAATGTACATTTATATTAACCTTAGTTTAAATGAAAATATCTATGAAGAAAGGAAATCCACAAGGGCTTATAAGTTTGTACTAACTATATGTACGTATTCTCCTAATGTTCCCAGGCTACAATTAGTGCCACATTATAGAGTAGCTTTCCATGAATTATTCTAGAAAATCATTATGAAATTTCAGGGAAATTGTGTTCCTAAAGAAACTAATGAATAAAAAAAGATGAATGAAAACGTATTAACCTTTTCTCGGTCTTTCAGGCCTCAGCAGCTGCAGCAGGTCAACAGTTTGGTCCTGTTCACCCCGACTTCGTCCACCCTGAACCTCCAGAGTGGAGGTTCGGCGGTGGAAAACATCTACCAGATAGATGGAGGCGGTGATGGAGGTGAGTATGAGTACTGCCCCTGAGCCCTGAAGCTCCGCCCAATGACCTGCTGACCCGGGGTACAGAAAGTCGACAAGTTCTGGACAAAACACATAAACATATCACTTCAACTTCAAGGCTCCTGCCATCCCCCAGACCAGGGAGAACTGTCCTGGTTGAATCATGAGAACAAACAATCAGACACTGAACTGAAAATGTTCTGCTTCATTGACAAAAATCTCCAAGAAAAGACAGACTGTGTCCAAGTTTAGCAGAAAAACCAACTACAAGTCCCAGAGAATATTACTGGATAACTCTGATGTTACAGTGCTGAATGGATGGCCTCTGAGGCTCATGGGAACTACAGTATTTTGTGACTTTTAACAAATTGAGGGGGAAAAACAGATGACATAACTCTGTAAGGTAGAATCGATAGCTCCGAGAGACTCCTATTGTTTTGTGTTAATCCTTCAGATTAACTCTTTTCCTTCCATTTTACTGCTCTGTTTCATTTTATTATAACTTTACAACTCCTCCAGCCTATACAGAAATTATGTAACAGTCCTTTATGTATTTAATTTAATAAAACTCTGATGTACCTTTTTGAATAATCTAAGTCTGATGGTGAGTATGCAGATGGAATTTATGTCTTCATGTGATGAGTCATTTCAAATTATGAGAATTAAATTAAGCTTGAATTTAAAGCAGCTGCTGAATCCAGAGTTCACTGCTGTCTGTTTGCCTCCATCTAGTGACTGAGACTTTTAACTGCACACAGACTTTATATACTGCTTCCTACAGATGACTGAGTACATACAGTTGTGTTCAGAATAATAGCAGTGTGTTTAAAAAAAGTGCATAATGCTCAAAATCCTTAGAATAGCTTTTAATTCCATAATATCAATGCATTGGGAACACTGCACATTCAATTCCAAATCAAAACATGACCAAAATTGATCACGTTTGTGTTATACCTTTACAGAAAGTGCAGAAAAAGGAATATTAGGCTGTTCAAAAAAATAGCAGTATTTGCATTTTTCTTTACAAACTCAAACATTTACTGTATAAACTGAAAAATGTCTCAAGGGTTTGCTTTACTTTGAATCACTGCACTAATATTTAGTTTCATAACCATTATTTCTGAGAACTGCTTTACATCTGTGTTGCATGGAGTTGACCAACTTCTGGCACCTGTGAACAGGTATTTCAGCCCAGGACCATTGAACTACATTCCACAATTATTCTGCATTACTGGGTTTTGCCTCAGAAACAGCATTTTTGATGTCACCCCACAAGTTTTCTATGGGATTGAGGTCTGGGGATTGGGCTGGCTGCTCCATAACATCAATCTTGTTCATTTGGAACCAAGACTTTGCTTGCTTACTGGTGTGTTTTGGGTCATTGTCTTTTTGAAAGACCCATTTCAAAGGCATTTCTCTTCAGCATAAGGCAACATGACCTCTTCAAGTATTTTGAGGTATTGAAACTGATCCATGATCCCTGGTATGCGGTAAATAGGCCCAACTCCACAGTATGAGAAACATCCCCATAACTTGATTTTTGCACCACCATGCTTTACTGACTTCACAGTGTACTGTGGCTTGAATTCAGTGCATGGGGGTCGTCAGACAAACTGTCTGCGGCCCCTAGACCCAAAAAGAACAATTTTGCTCTCATCAGTCCACAGAATGTTGCCCCATTTCTCCTTTGGGCAGTCAATGTGTCCTTTGGCAAATTTCAACCTATTCAGTACATGTCTTTTTTTCAGCAATGGGACTTTGCGGGGGCTTCTAGCTGATAGCTTTGCTTCACATAGCCTTCTTCTGATCGTAACAGTACTCAAAGGTAACTTTAATTCGTCTTTGATTTTCCTGGAGCTGATCATTGGTTGAGCCTTTGCCATTTTGGATATTCTTCGATCCATTCGAATGGTAGTTGACTGTTTTTTCCCACGTCGTTCAGGCTTTGGATGCCATTTCAAGGCATTTGAAATCATTTTGGCTGAGCAGCCTATAATTTTCTACACTTCTTTATATTTTTTTCCCCTCTCCAATCAACTTTTTAATCAAAGTCTGCTGTTCCTCAGAGCAATGTCTGGAACGACCCATTTTGCTGAGTATTTCAGTGTGAAATGCACCATAACCAGCATGAACAACATATCTTCCTTCCTTCCTTAAATATGGGCCATAATTGACACCTGTTTCTTCACAGAATCAATCACCTCACTACAACACTGCTATTATTTTGAACATGCCCCTTTCAATTACAGATTCAATTACACAGAATGAGCAGCATGCATGTCATGTCTGTTGGTTTTCTATGACTCTACAACACTTACTAGTAAATTATTTGCCATGTAGAAATATCACTTCTACCAAAAAATTAGATTTATGAGGTTAGTGATGTTGGACTGCTATTATTTTGAACACAACTGTAAGTATAAGATTTTGCCATTACAGTATTCACAGAGTAGAACATTACGTGAGTCTGACATTAGTATTTACTCCATAGTTTAGAGATGACGAGTGAGTACCTAAAGAGAAATCAAATCCAGTCAGACAGCCTAGGCAGGTTCGTCCGAAACCTTTGACCCAGTTAGAGACATCCTCGTCAGCGTTGCTGAGTCAGTCTCTCACTCACACACACTCACAGGTAAGATCCTGTTTTTCTCTCATCTTCTTTGGTTTTAATCAGTTTGTATGTATCTAACACCCTCACATTTGCTTAAGTAAAGGATCTGAGCAATAATGCTGATACATATATACCTGGCTGTATATAGTTGTGACGCAGATGTGAGCTGGTTGACTGTGTTTTACAGGTTTAAGATGAGTCGGCCGGTGCAGAGGCAGCCTCAGGCTCTGATTGTTTCCTCTGATGCAGCTGAATGGGCTTCTGGGGTCTGTGACTGTTGTGACGTCATGACAGATTGTACAGTAACACTAATTATTATTTCACTCAGAGAGAATATGACTAAATTATTATATAAATACTTATTAGTCGTGCTTTAGTTGCGCTTTATGTGGCTATGAGTCCCTCATCAGGATCGGGAAATCGACTTGCCAGTCTCCCGCCGACTGCTAGCCTGGGCTAGCTAGCCAGCTGGCCAGTCAAGTTTTCAAATGTAATCATCAGTAAACACAGAGGTAAAGGTGGAGAAGATGAGCTCAAGCTAGCAAGACCATCTCTGCGGCCATCTCCATATGTGCCTATCTGACGGCCACATTCTGCTTTATGATGATTCATGCACACGTTTAAGGAGCTGAGGGGATAACATTTCACTGGAATTGTACCTCGACGAATAAAAATTGATTGTTCGTCTTTACGATGTTCATCTTTACGATGTTTCCTTGCATCGTAAATTCTTTTTTAAGTCAAGGATATATCTGCAGCAGCTCTTTATAAAGTCTTTCCTCAGTTCGAACTACTTTTTCTAGTTAATGTAAAACTTAAGAAATGTCTCCGCTAGTAAAGACTTTAGTTAACAGGTAAATCTAGTGCTTGGAAACATCTGTAGCGCCGTCCCATTGATGGCACTGTGCAATCAAGAGCAATGAACTAAACAGGAAGTCTCTTTAGAATCAGTAGCTAGCATCACTTCCAAAACATTTTTTGACACAGTCTAACCAACTGACTGACTATATCTGTGTCTGTATACATGGACAGATGTCTGTGATTCAGAGTTAGTAGTTTTCATACAGTTTATAATGAGAGAGAAATGTCTAATGCTAAGCTAACTGACGTTATTTACTAATTTTGTCATTATTAGCATGTTGCATAATTTGAAGTTTATTGTGTTATTTTAGTGAAATGTGATTTAAAATCTTTATTCATCAAGTGTCATCATTTATAAAAAGAAAAGAAAAGTATTATAAACTTGAAAGCTAGGCTACTTGATCTTTGAATTCAAAAACTGTTGAGATTACTATATTTTTTTGTCCTGTATTGACATTAGCAAAGAGACAAGCTTGGTACGTTGTGTTATTGATTTTGTGTGTGTGTGTGTGTGTGTGTGTGTGTGTGTGTGTGTGTGTGTGTGTGTGTGTGTGTGTGTGTGTGTGTGTGTGTGTGTGTGCGTGTGCGTGCATGTGTGTGTGTTTCCTCCTGTGTTGAAGGCTGCTTTGCCTTCTGGTGCTGTCCCTGTTTCGCCTGTAAAACCACTAAACAGTTCGGTCAGTGTCTCTGTCTTCCCCTGCTGGATGTCTTTGGGTGCATCCGTCCAATCACCATGTCCATGAGAGTCTCCGTACGTCAACACTACGGCATCAAAGTAAGGACACAACTCTTTAATTATTGCGGTGCAGAACTTAGTTTCTTCTTTTTTTCTCCCTCCATCCGGTCACGACCCTTCAGGTTTGTCTGGTGACCCTTTGAAGGGGCCCGGCCCTTAGGTTGGGAAACACTGACTGAGACTTTTACTAGAAACCGAAAAAACATATTTCTTTTACTACATGAAGCTGAGAATACTTCTGTACTTTTACTACATGAAGCTGAGAATACTTCTTTTACTACATGAAGCTGAGAATACTTCTGTACTTTAACTACATGAAGCTGAGAATACTTCTGTACTTTTACTACATGAAGCTGAGAATACTTCTGTACTTTTACTACATGAAGCTGAGAATACTTCTTTTACTACATGAAGCTGAGAATACTTCTGTACTTTTACTACATGAAGCTGAGAATACTTCTGTACTTTTACTGCGTGAAGCTGAGAATACTTCTATACTTTTTACTACATGAAGCTGAGAATACTTCTATACTTTTTACTACATGAAGCTGAGAATACTTCTATACTTTTTACTACATGAAGCTGAGAATACTTCTATACTTTTTACTACATGAAGCTGAGAATACTTCTATACTTTTTACTACATGAAGCTGAGAATACTTCTGTACTTTTACTACATGAAGCTGAGAATACTTCTGTACTTTTATTACATGAAGCTAAGAATACTTCTGTACATTTACTACATGAAGTGGAGAATACTTATGTACTTTTACTACACTAAGCTGTGAATTCTTCTGATTTACATTTTATACATGCTGTTACATGTACTTTAACTTGAGTAGGAGTGATAATGCAAGACTTTTAGGTGTAATGGAGTATTTGTACAGCATTGTAGTATTGGTTCTTTTACTGCAGTAGTTGTGAGTACTTGTCTCTTGTGTGTTCAGGGCAGTTTGTGCAGCGACTGTTTGTGCTCCACCTTCTGTGTGCCCTGCGTCTGGTGTCAGATGGCCAGAGAGATGAAGGAGAGGCAACTCCCCACCACGCTGGGTGACATCATCCACCGCTGATGACGTCATCGCTGTTACATTATTGCTGTGACATCATCACTGTGACTCAACCCTGTATTGTTTACATGTTTACCAAATGTTCCTTGACACTTTACTTGTATTAATTATCTGCTTTGCACATTGTTATTGTGTATTTTTCTTTAATATTTATCAAACATGGTTGTTTTTTTATACTTTTTCATTCATTTAGTTTGATGCATATATTTTGTAGTTTTTGTCCAACACATTGTACTCTGCACTAATTAAGGCCAAGCACGACAGGCAAAACTCTTTCTTTTTTTTCATGCACTGGTCAATTTTGAGATTTTGGGCTATTTTGCTTCAAAAACAAGTCCTCTTCCAGACTAATGAAAAAAAAACAACCTGTGTTTTACTGCACTTTGTCTCTCTGCGTCTGTAGATTTCTCCTTAAAGTCTCTAAAAGGTAGCATTAGATAATGCCTAATGTTTTGCATGTCTAAATATACAATTTCAGAAACCTTGTAATACAAAAATGATTGTCTTAATGTAAGTAATCAACTGGGCAAGTTCCATGGTGATATATATTAGTTAAAATGTTTTGATTTATTTTTAAGGGGACAGTGAACATTAGTCAACATTAAAACAATGTAAATGTGCCCGAGTTAGCTCAAAAGCTCTAATTTTCATCGGTAGTCCCCCTACCCTAAAACATGTTTGCCCTATTCACCTGTAGTGTCTCCCTTTGAGGATTAATCTTTATAGGCTACTCAGTAAAATACTAAAATCACCTTATTTACTGAGAGCACTTTTTAAGAAAGAAAGAGAAGAGACACAGAGGAGGAAAGAATAGACATAGACAGAGACGTTAAGATATAGATATAGAGGATCTTTGATATATAGCCTATATCAAAAAAGCAGACTGTGGCTCTGAGAACAGTTTTTATTGTATGATACAATCTTAGGGACACACTGCAGTAAAGTGGTAGCCCGGTCCTGTATTTTGAAAGGTCAGGTTGTTGTTACCCTCCGGTCCGCTTGGGGCGATACGAACATTCATGGGGCGATGTAGTGTTCTCTGTTCAGGAAAAACTAGAAGAAGAAACGCAAACACGTGTGGTTTCCTTCTACAGAGTGGTGTGTGCAGTGTCCGAATAAAAGAAATCGAATCAAAATAACTCAACGACTATCGATTTTTTTTCTTCGTTCGATCAGAAATGACGAAGACGAAGAAGGAGAAGGTTTCTGCGGACGGAGAAGAGGCCGCAGCCGCCGACGGGAACGAGAAGTCTTACCATGAGCTCATCGCTAACGTGAACCCCATCGCCCAGCCGCTGGCCTCCAAAAAACTCAGCAAGAAACTCTACAAATGCGTCAAAAAGGGTAAAAAAATAAATAATAAACAGCTGTGATAATCTCCGAGCTGATAACAAGCTCCGATGTCCGTTAACTTTATCTTGTGTTTGATGTTTGAATGCAGATAATGCCACACTCAACTAACAATGTAAGGATTTTAAAACTCTTGTGTGTCAGAAGGCTTTACAGTCGTAGTAGGACAAGAAAACTATATCTTGTGTTGTTCATATTATTTCGTTATATAACAGGTCCTTAAAATGTCCACAGCGAGAATTTGTATTGAACATTTTCTTAGTGGAAGCAGCATCTCGTTTCAGGAAACGTGAATGTAACATTATTGTTTAGCTTCCTGCCCATGGATGTATTAAGAGGACGTTCCTGCCACGTGCTGAGGATAAATATCCTGTATCACATGTGTGATTGCTGTTAAGATTAAATCCAGTTTGCTGCTGATCTGTGCCGGTGTTCTTTAGTTTTGAGTGTTTTTAAGTAAAGCCAACTGGTTTAAATACTTAAAGGTTTAAACTCGTTCTTGTGTGTTTAGCTGATATTACAGACGTCGTAGACCGTGAAATTCGATATTTTACAAATCGTTTGACTCTTATGATTAATTCGGCATACATGTTAGCATTAAAATATGTGTTGTGATGTTATGCAACTATTTTTTTTAGGGGTAGCCTTTCGTGTTTTCAGTAAACGTTGGAATGGTGGCGGAGGTTCCTGCCTCGTGCAGGCTGCACAGCGAAATGGGGAAAAAAATAAATAATCATGTAACATGTTTTTTTTTCATTCATTGTTAAAGTTGAATAAACAAGAAGTTGTGTGATTTCTGCTCATAATGAAATCTGTTTCTGAATTCAGGATGAATGACAGATTTTCGGTTTGGGGTCTGAAACAGTATCTTCATGGTCTTCTTTTCTGTCATTCCAGCTGCCAAAGTAAAGAACATCCGCAGAGGAGTGAAAGAAGTTCAAAAGTTTATCAACAAAGGAGAGAAAGGGTGAGTCCATATACACAGCCCAGTTCCAAAATTGGGGAATCAGCTGTTTTAGACCATCTGCCCGTTTTACTGCTAATGTAAACAAACTAATCACATGATCCAAAACATCAATAACTAGTTGTCAGCGATGTTTTGTGTATTTATTTATTTGTGTTTCTATGCAGCATTGTGGTGTTGGCCGGCGACACGCTGCCCATCGACGTCTACTGTCACCTGCCTGTCATGTGTGAGGACAGAAACCTGCCGTACGCCTACATCCCTTCTAAAGGGGTGAGTCTGCTGCCACCATGACACAAAACCCCCATCAGTCCATCGCACACACACAAATCAGCAGCAGCTTAACACGTTAGTTTACTGCAGCTAACAAACGCAGCACAAAATGAGAGCTGACATGTATTGATAAATAAAGAATAGTGCAGCTGTGATTTCTGTGCTGCTAGAGGCTCCACCAGAAACTCTATCTATCTATCTATCTATCTATCTATAAATAAATAAATAAATAAATACATACATACATACATACATACATAAATAAAAAATGAGTAAATATCTGTATGAGGAGAGTGTCAGTGCTCCATGTTGATGAGATGTAGTATTTTAATGTTCTACATTTGTTTACATTTAGTCAAACATTAATAGTATGCTGGATTATCTCCTTGCAGTGACGGATGTACAGACAACTATCACTGGATTATTTAGATAATTAAAAAAAAACTGAGCCTTTTTTAGATTTTTGAGTGGATTTATCAACGTTAATTCGTGATAGACATGTTTGTTTGATGTGAGTGATGTTTTTTGACTTAAGTTCTGACTTGAAGGTGGAGCGTGATTTATTTATTTTTTTTTAAATTTTGGTCTCTGGTTTTAGGATCTGGGATCGTCTGCGGGCTCCAAGAGACCGACTTGTGTGATCCTGATCAAACCTCATCAGGACTACCAGGACGCCTATGACGAGTGTGTGGAGGAGGTGTCCAGCCTGCCCAAACCTCTCTGAGGCATCGGCCAATCAGTGAGCAGCCCTGAGTTCACTGCCTTCGTTCAAATGAACCATACTTTAAAGGAGCAGTCCGGCATTTAAGGAAATCCTCTTGTTTCTCATCAGTAGTTCCAACAAAACCACAACGTCTCCTTCCTACATTTCTGTTTCTACGCCCGATCAATAAACAACATACAAGAGGTTGAAGCTAGGCTAGCAGATTCCCCCCGTTTCCAGTCTTTGTGCTAAGCTAGGCTAATCCTGTCCTGGGCCATCTGACTCTAGAGAAGACGGAGAACAAGGAGGTTTTAATAAATGTCAGACTGTTTTTGTTTAGCCATTATTGTTAAAAAACAAAGTGTGTAAATAAACAGAATCTTTTGTGTTTATGCATCTCAACAACATGCAGGATGTTTCGATTCCATCTGACCGGATTGTCATTTCTGCAGGACGATAAAAGTCCAAACTATCATTTTCAATCTATTTTTGCAACAAACTACAGACGTATGTTCAGTAAAATAAACCGTGGAGTTGCATCATGTTCTGTTGGTTTTGTTGTGCAGGTGAACAGCCCAGCAAGCCAATCAGATTAAGTTTGTGCTGCTCAGTGGACGACGGCAGCAGGACAGAATGAGACCGATAGCAAACTGTAAATTCTCCGTTTATATATTTCCTGTTTTTAAGTTGTCAAGAGTGTAAACAAAATAAAAAACTGATCATTTTACAGAAAACGTTTATTTTCTACCACTGTTTAACAAATCCTGAATCAATGTTTTTGTCTTTGAACTCTGAAGGATTTAGGTGTTTCTGCTGTAAAAAATGTTTTGTTTTAATTGACTTGTTTTTTAATTAAAGGACCAGTGTGTAACGTGTTTAGTTGTTCATTATCAAAATCTGTGTTGCCCGTTCACAAACTTGTACTTTATCATGAATATTTACCACCACCATCAATTCCAAGTATTCCTTTTGGCTTGTGATTTTACTTTTGCATTCACATGAACTGGGGTAGACTCATTGATTATATATAATGGACCACCAGATCCTGTTGCTCTGGACGGAGACCAGTGAAGGCCATTAGAAGCACTTTTCCGGTGATGGCTAGCGTTACTGCTCAGCCTCCAACTGAGAGAGACAACGTAAATGTGACGTGAGCAACCTGTCTGAAAGTTGTAAGTCTTCTGGTAGCTGTGCCAAGAGAAATCTCAATCATTCCCAATCTTGCAGAGACGGAGAGCGTAGGTATATGTAAGGAGATAACCTAGGCACAGGCTAATTATTGTGTGGTATCTGAACAGGTCATTGCTAATTAAAATGCTAGTTAACATTAGTAATTACACTTAAACAGCTAATGTGAGACGATACTGCCTGAACGCTTCTCCTGTACTATACGGTAATTCCTCTACTATGCGACAGTAAGTTGCGTGGTTATGACACAATCATTAGCCTATTTTTACAAAAACGCCTGCTATGGAGCCATAATGTGAGGTACAAGGTAATGGAGCCTTTTATACATTGTTGTGTTTCTTCAGAAATAAACCATGGACAAATAGAGTCTTTAAACACTTAAGATGTTATTCGCTGTCAAAGTGGCGCCAAAATGAATGGCAGTCAATGGAATGCTAACAGGAGGTGATGGCTTGGTAGCATTAAAATGGTGCCATAGGATCTACGTGGTCCAAGGAAAAGCTTACACTCTTGGGTAGATGCTCCATATTCATGTGCCATCTTGACATACAGGACATACTGCTCCGCCTTTCGCGTTTTTGCTGTCTTGATAAACTCACAGGTGCTGCTAATGCTGCTAATGGGTATCGTAGCTTCCCGGCCCCGGCAAGTTTGAAGACAGAAACATGGAGGACCACACGTATTCAAAATCCAAATTTTAACAGGAGTCTTCTTCTTCGCCCAGAAAAAGAAAAAGGATATTGAAACGAGCAAGAGACCAGCTTTTCGAAGCGTGAAGGCTACCGTAGTTGTAATACCTACTTTGAACTGCATGGCGCAAATAAAGTTGTTTGCAATATGATCTCAACGCTAGATGGGAGAAATTCCTACACATTGGACCTTTAAAAGAAATGTGAACCTACTCTGGAGTCTGAAGTGTTTTTTTAACTCTTTAACCTGAAATGATCCGACTGATTCTCAACATCCTTCAGGCTGTTAGTCCTCACTTAAAGGAGAGATAATACTCTTGTTTATAATGCTCTATTGACAAATTTGTGTATTTTTCTTTGAGTTATGATAAGCTGGATAATGTTTCAGTGCAGTCGCACAAGCCTGACACTTTACTAAACAAACTGAAGGAGTAAAGTCAATGTAGGCCTACTTGTTGCAGCTCAGAAACCGCTAACATTAACGGTTAGTTGACTTAATGAACCATAAAGTTTATCTTCAATTTATACTAGTGATGTGAGCAGGAAAACTGGAAATGTGAAGGACAAACTCTGTTTATATTGTGGAAATGATTCATTTTACAGATCTGTAAATACATAATTTGCTGGAAGGAAGTGTGTAGTTTGGCACTAATAATAGGGAGAACAGAGTGATTAGTTGGTATACTTTCAATTAGTTCCAAATGTTAAGCTGTTGTAGCCTTGAGACTTTAGGTCAGCTGAACATTAAAAATCTGACTTTGTTTTTTTCAGCCAAAGACAAATTCAGTAGAATAAAAGAAGAATGTAGTTCTCAATAAAAGATCATGAATAGGCTATTTACATGCATGCACACTTTAAATGGAGCAGTTCTTTCCAGGTAATCTTAAACAACTGGTTGAACCAACTGGGAGTAGAAAACGCTTTATTTCTATCTTCATATTATGTTGTAATATAATTATTCTTTGGCGTTTCAGCCACACTGTGGGAGCGTGGTATCATAGAAAGATTACGTCCTGAACTTACACCTGTGACCACACGGTGGCAGCACAAGCAGTACAAAATACAAAGAACAAAAATACTTGAATTTTACTCCCCAAAAGGTTATTTTGAAAATGGGACTTCTTTCACTTCTGTTTGTGCTAGTTATACTCATATATAATATATCCCCTACCCCCTGTTTTGTATTCCCAATAAGTAATTTGTACCTTTGTACTTTTTACTGCATTACATTCATCTGACAGCTGAAGTTGCTGCAGATAAAGATTTCACATATAAAGTTTCTGAATTATAATGAATTGTCATAGATTAAAACAGTTTATAAAGAAGTTAAAGTTAGCTCCAGATTGATAAACCACATCACCAAAATACTGCTTTCACATAAATGCATCAGTAATAATAACCTAATTGTAGAGTATATTTATAGTTTAGTCTTGCTTGAGTAAAGTATCTGAGTACTTCCTCCATCACTGTTAGTATGTACCATTGAATCAGAACACATGGATTTTAAGAGTCTAAGGGCTTCTTGAGGCAGGTTATGGTTTCCGAGGACCATGGGGGTCTTTTAGGAGGAGGTGGATCCAGGACTCTGAGGTTCTAGGGGGCACCTAAGTGGCACAGCGTTAAAGATCAGAGATCTTTAAAGCAGGTCTAAGGCTCTTGGAGGGTAGAAGGGGGTTCCAGGGTTCTTAAAGGGGTTATAGAGTTCTGCGGGGGTCTTCTTATGGTGCTTTAAGAAGTCCTTAAGTGGACACTGTTGTGGAATTTTTCTGTTGCAGCAGGTGTAGAGGTTGGAAGGAAGAGCATTTGTGAAACAAGAATAAAGAACAGTTGAAGACTAAACCAATGGAGGTTTTTGTATTTTATTAAGTATATTTGCAAATATAGGAGGAACACATTTCACAGAAGGCACGCAGCACAAGTGTGGAAAGGCTCTTCAAAAAGTGAGCAGGATCACAGAGCTTATATAAACAAAGTCTATAGGGAGTGATATCCACACATGTTCTTAGTTTAAGATCTTAAGTCTAAACATGGTATAGACAGCTTATCTATAAGTCAGCACATCTAAACTCATAAGTGATATTCTGGTTCCTCAGTGTCCCTGTCTTAGCCTTACTATCACCTCTTAGGTCCCCGTACATCAGTGTATTGGTAAAAGCTATTATACGACAGAGAGGAGATGGTTCCGTTAACCTTGTACCCTTATCAGTTCACACAAAGGCCATCTATATTTCAGCAGACTCCCAGGCATCAGCTCATAAAAAGAGAAAAGATTTAAACCTCTACATCTGGGACCAGTCAGTGAGATAAAAACTCCCTTCCTTTGTGAGAGAAACATGAAAGAATATAAAAAGAAAAATATATGAACAATCATGCTTAAATGTAATTTTTCCACTACAACACCAAAGCCTGTTGAGAGTCTCAACTTCTTAAAGATAATTCAATTTGTATGAGGAGTCCTTGTGTCCTTACTCTGTGGGTGGAAGAGGGGTCCCCTTTCTCTGCCTGGCCCTGGCCCCTATGAGAAGCTGGGCACACCATTGTGGATTGTGTTTTTTTTTTCCCATAGTTTGAGTGGTTTTTGAGGTTTCAGGTGTCAGTGAAGATGTTTGTGTGTTTGTGTGTGTGTGTGTGTGTGTGTGTGTGTGTGTGGGGGGGGGGGGGGGGGGGGGGTTGTTATCTTGATTCTTAATCTACGTGATCTATGTGAGTCTGCAACATGACAAATGAATGAACAGATGAACTGTCAGAGCAGGTGTAGTAAAATGTTGAGCAGAAATCCTTCATCCCGAGGACATAAAAGAGAAAGAAAAAGAAGGGTTTCCAACAGGTTTCTACCAATGGTAGCTTTTCTTCCTCCCCTTCCCCTCCTCTGTCTGTCCTGTAAACCTGTCCAGACTCATCGTCATAATCTCTTCCTGCTGTTATTTTCATAAACTCCTGTCACCTGTCCTCACTGAGCCCGAGGCAACAGAAGCGTTCCACAACTGATACAACAACAACACAGACCGACAGGGAGAAGGTAACAAGTGCAGCAAAAATATCCAAGAATAAAAGTCAAGGAGGAGGTTTGAAGGGATTGGGAATACTTATAAGGGGTTCTAAGGGTGCTCAGGGTGCTCAGGGCACTACGTTGTCAGTGTTCCTTGAGTTCATATACTTTCAGGGTCCTTGAAGGATTTTAGCAGCCCCTAGGAAGGTATTAGAGTTCCTTGGGTGAGACTTTTTTTCTTAAATTATGGAGGCAGGGGTCATTAAAGATATTCCAATGGTCATTTATTAAGAGGTTGTAATGTTCAGTGGTTTTAGGTCTTTTTAAAACATGTTTAGTCATTGCGACAGGTTCTATAGAGCTTCTTGTGTTCTTCAAGTGTTTTTTTTCTAGGGCACATAGGTGGGTGTTTAAAAGGGGTTCTTTGGAGGTCTTTAAAAATCTTTTAAAGGTTCCAGTAGTTTGGGGGATTTGGTTCCAGCAATGTTTAAGGGATTCCAGGAAAGGCAGCTTTATTTGTATAGCACATTTCAGCAACAGGGCAATTCAAAGTGCTTTACATAAAAACAATAAAAAAATTAAAAACAGATAAAATACGAGAAATAAAGTTACAGTGCAGTATAAGAAATTAAACATTAAAGAGCAGTTAAAAATGGTTAAAAATATAAAAGCAGATAAAATACGAGATTTTAGGCTGCTACTATAGGACAACGTATAAGCCGTTGCTCTATACACATAATCCACCGGCAATCCTTGCCGTTCCCAAAACGGGCCAGTCCCACCGGTCTTACTTTTTAATTATCTTTATATGCTTATATGCTTATCATACAGTTTCAACAATGCAACTTCAGTATTTAAAGAAAGGCAACATCAAAAAGAAAGGTCTTCAGCCTTGATTTAAAAGAACAGAGTTGCGGTGGACCTGCAGTTTTTGGGAGTGTGTTCCAGATATCTGGAGCATAGTTCTTGAGATGGTTCCAGTATTGAGGCAGTTTCAGTGTTACTAGAATGAGTTTCATGGAATTCCAGGGACACCAAATATACCATATACTATACTATATTAGGGATCTTCAAATGTCCTTGGGCAGATATCAGTGAGTTCTTTGAAATGGCTGTGTGCATCGTTAAAGAGGTTCTAGGTGACATAGGTGGTTTAAGAGGTCTGTGTGTCCTAATGTGTGTCCTGAATGAAGGTTCTGCAGGATAAATTCACACAGCACCATTTTTTGAATTGACCAAAACCATATTAGCAGGGGAGTTTCTCTGCATCTCACCTCATTAGAAGAATAACTCCAGGTGAGCTGTCCTGATGGTCTCACCTATAACGGGAAAAAACAGAGACGTCTCAGCAGAGGGGACTGTGGTTGTTGGGGGTTAAACTGGATCAGATGTGGTTTCACTTTAACGGACGTGAAAGGAAACATACGGGTCATCTTCATTAAAGCTGTCAAGATACCAGCACAACTAGCCGACCCCCCCAGCTCACCTCTAACAGCTTCATAAAATTATCTTAACACATCACTCTGGTTTAATTTCTCTTGTTTAAAAGACATTTTTAAGAAGTTATTGGTTTTTATCACTCAGCAGAAAAAGTCTCGAAAGTTGTTGAAACGAGCTGATTTATATTGGATGCAGGTGAAATGATCTCCTGTTTGCTGTTTATATGCAAATGATCATCCATGCTTTTATCTTGTCTAGATTATTTTAACAGTCTTTTTACATGTTTGAACAAGAAAGGGTTTTATCGTCTGCAGGTTGTTCAGAACTCTGCTGCGAGGCTTTTAACTCACACAAGCGAAAGAGCGCACATCACACCTGTTATGGCGTCACTTCACTGGTTACCAGTTCATTTTAGAATTCATTTTAAAATTATGGTCCTTACTTTTAGAGCCTTGCTCCTCCTTATATGTCTGACCTGATACAGCGTCACACTTCTTCCCGGTGTCTGAGGTAATTAGGTCAGATGTTGTTAGTGGTCCTCCGCAGTCATTTTAAAACCAGAGGGGATCGATCTTTTTAGGCAGTGGCACCCAGGCTGTGGAATGCACTGCTGCTCTCTTTACGCTGTTTAAATGCTGTTGATTCTTTAAAAAAGCAGTTGAAGACTTGGCTATTCAAACAGGTTTTTAATCTGATTTTATGTACCTATGTTTTCCTTGTATTCTTATGTCTTCTATATTACTATTCCAATTTATTGTAAAGCACTGTGATTTGTATCTGTGAAAAAGTGCTATATAAATAAACTTTACTTACAAATGTGAGGCAGGCAGCCGTCAGCCTGGCGGTTTGCGCTCCGACCCCACACAACGCAGCACTTTGCCAGCAGCTCTGTCAGTCCTGCTGGCTGACGTGCCGATGCCTCAGAGGAACCTGACAGGTCTTATTCACAGAGGATTACATTCACATCATGGAGGCATGAAGAAGAGCTGCTGAGGGCTTGCTCTGCACAATATCATTTAATATTTGTTAATTATTATCTATTGTCTGTTAAAACACAGTGTATAAGATAACATTTGCATGCATATATATCAATATTAATGTGTATAAGAATGTTTCAGTGCCACAGAATTGTATTGTTCTTGTGTGTCTGCAATGACTCAGCCCTGCTGGTAATTGGCTTCATGTGTGTTCAATCAATCCAGAGCTGATAGAGTAACCCATATGACTCATCATGCATGCTTTATCGTTTTTGCATTTGTACAGCCCTTTAATGGCTCAATATAACATTTTATGAGCTTTGATGGGGTCTTGCTCTCTCTTTCTGTTGTCATATTGGTTCCCAAACAGGCCTATATGTTAGTGTTAGCATGTTGCTACAGCATGTTTGACTTCCTCCATTTTAACAATAAAAGTCAAATTTCGCACTGAGCTGATAAAATGCAGTAAAACGAAAAACTCAGAGATCTACTTTAAAAACGAGGATGGATTGTTTTGAGTTTGAGGGAAACTGGATGAACGTGGATAAGTTCTTATACGGGCGGCCCGACTGGTAGGAGACATGCTGAGACAGGAACACTGCAACACACACACATGCACACACAGATGTAATCAGGACGTTATGGCAGTTATGGTGGTAATCGTATAATAATAATAATAATAATAATAATAAACTGTCCTGTGGTAGCACCCTGCTACACCTTAACAACAGGTTGTGGATAAATGAATTACTCCAATAAAACTGTTAGATTTTGTGTTATATAGCCTACAGTTTTTTACGATCGCTATGGCACTTTTTTCAATACTTTTAACAACTTTCCTAAACTCTTAACACAGTTAGCACAACATCCGTCTGTGTAGACTATACAATTAACACATTTCTTGTTGCTTTGACACAAAATGCATACAGTTAACACAAAGTGTAAATGCTTGAACTTCTTTTACACACAAGCTCCACCAAGACCAAAACAATGGATCTTTACTGACCAATTTACAAATGCTTTCACACTGTATGTCCGAACAGATAACATGTTCTTAACCTAACTTAAAGGCTAAAGTCAAAGTGAAGAGCTGATCATATTGTAAATTGAAACACAAATAAAACCCCTGCATTTTATATATTTATTGAGAAACAGCTGATTGAAGTTATGCAAATAGATCAATTACAGCTGATTCCCTTCTAGGAAACACACCACTCAGGTGTAGAGGTTCTTTCAATCGCATGATCATATGGTAGTACAGTAAAAGAGGACCTATTTGAACAATATACTGTAGATGAACACAGAAAATAAGAAAAATGGGTTCACGATGGAGAGAAAGAGGAGTACCAGGACAATTCTGTCTCTGTCGCCTTTTTAAATAAACCATACATTCTATAAAGCTACTCTAAGATGGGTCATTCATTTTTCTCATTGAATCTCTGCAACAAAAGAAACAAAACGGTAGCTGGGTTGGCTCAGTGGGTAGAGCAGGTGCACATATACTTGGAAGTTTATGTCTCAACGCAAATCCGACTTGTGACGATTTCCTGCATGTCTTCCCCCTCTCTCTCTCCCCTTTCTCAACTAGCTGTCCTGTCAAATAAAGGCGGAAAAGCCCAAAAAATAATCTTTAAAAAAAAAAAAGTACTAAAATGTAGAGAGGCTTCAAGAATTACTGCAGTCCAAAACACAATCTATGATCAATACAATATACTATTGTCTATTGTAAAAGGGCAGACCTGACACATTTAAAATAATGCAGTTTCTATAATTCCATGGGATGTTAGTGTTTCGTATGATATTGTTCTATGATTGACTAAATGTTCCTGTTGAGAGAGAACATGTGTTAGTGTTTTGGAAGAATTATTTGACTTAGACACATGATTGCATTGTTTTGGTAAACAGTGTATTGTGTTAGTGAATTATTGTATTTTAAAAATCAGTGTTAGAGTTTAGTTTACAATGTGTGATTTTGAGCATGAAATTAACTGTTTTGCCAATCGTGTGTTGTAGGTGTGTTGGTGCGTTAAGAGTGTAGGAAAGTTGTTAAAAGTATTGAAAAAATTGTCATAGCGATTGTGAAAAACTGTAATTATAATTTAAAAAATTAAAGTGTTTCTGAGTCCTTTGTGGCTTCCAACATGCTGTTAAAATGAACTTAAATAGAATGCTGAATGAGAATTTGAGGTCTTAAAGATGCAATACAGCGCCTGTAAACAATATTTTTATATTAACAATGGATCACATAGGCGTCGCTCGTAGCAGCAAACTCAAATAATTGTCTCCATCTTGCAGCTCTAAGGAGCTCTTTAGCCTCTTTTAACTCCTGTGTTTTGCAAAAATGTGGCAACATCTTGTTTCTAACATGAACTTGCAGGCCACATGCATGAGTAGCAACTATGGTGATTCTTTTCATCAGTAAACTTCTCTCAATGAAATCTTTGAGTTTGAATTATCTTTTCACTTTAATTAAAAGCTGAACACAAATGGATTTAAATATCTTATAAAAATGCTGTCACACCCAACCTTATAGTTACAGCACTAACTCCTGAGGTCTGTACTACGAATCAAACTCAACGCGCCCTGGATTTATTTCAGTCACCCGGCTTCACTAACCCTAACAACCGCGGTCCCGCATAACCTGTGTCACGACGGTGGTTAACAACTAGTTCAATCAACCCAGGGTTTCCCAATCCAGCAACGCGCGCGTTCACATAAAAGAGGCGGTGTTTGCACAGCACGACCAATCACAAACATCTACCAGAGCCACATATTTTATATAAGAGCAAATTATAATTCTGCATAAATATGAAGAACACAGACACGGTTTTGCAGGCAAAACGCAATACAGACGCTGCTTCCTAAAACAGGAGGAAAGCTGGCAAAGCCAACGCTGTAAATGCGTAAATCACAACGCGTTACGAGGGAGACACAGAACGGACCCAAATGCAAAGTTCAATCAAAAAAATCTGGTAGGGGGGGGGGGGGGGGGGGGGGGGGGGAGGTGTGGGGATTCGGATGCCAAAAACAGTAGCGAAGACACGAGGGCTGGGGAAGGGTGACGAGGGCAGCAATAGGATGATGAGGGAATTGGGAACAAGGGTAGGATGGTGAAGGCATGTAGGATGGCGAGGGAGCTTAATGGGATAGGATGACGAGGGAGCGCAGGGGAAACCGGGGCCGAGGGAACCGGGGAGGAAGCACTGGAATCCGGGGAACAGGGAGAGTCCAAGAGCGGAAGGCTGGGAGCAGGAGCAAAGGCAGGATGAAGCGGAGGAGAGTCCAAGAGGGGAAGGCTGGGAGCAGGAGCGGAGGCAGAGTGAAGTGGAGAGCCGTGAGAAGGTGGACCAAAGGGTGAAGCCAGCTGACTGGAAGCGGGAGCGAGGTGTGGAGCTGATGACTGAGACACAAGGAGAGGCAGGACCAACAGAGACAAAAAAAGAAGAATAAAAAAAGGAACTAGAAAACTGGAAAGAAAAACCCAAACCACAATAGTACTCTACCCCCCCCCCCCCCAGTGCGCACTTGGGAACTGGGGACTGAACTGCCTTGGCCAGCAGGGCTGCTGGCAGCCGCGAAGGGGAGACCCCTCTGGCGGCCGAACAGACCATCGAGAGCTCCCAGGCAGCGAAGGAAAAACCCTTTGGGCGGCTGAACAGGACGGCGAGGGTAGAGCCCCTCAGGCGGGACGGCGAGGACTCTTGGGCGGCCATCGGTGAAGGCAAAACCCCTTGGGCGGCAGAACAGGACGGCGAGGGCAGCGCTCCTCTGGAGGCCGGGCAGGTCAGCCAAGGCGGAGAACTTCTGGAGGATGAGCAGGTCGGCTAAGGCAGAACCCCTCTGGAGGCAAAGGGGCAACTGCGCCGGAACCAGGCGATGGGTCAACTGGACTGGAACCAGGCGAAGGGTCCGCTGGACTGGGGCCAGGCGACGGGTCAACAGGGCTGGAGCCAGGCGATGGGTCAGCTGGGCTCGGACCAGATGACGGATCAGCTGGGCTGGGGCCAGGCGGCGGGTCAGCTGGACTGGGGCCAGGCGGCAGATAAGCTGGACTGGAGAGGTGGCCAGGCAACGGGGACAGAGGTTGACTGGGGTGCTGACAGGTCACGAGCGGCAGGAGCGGGTCTGACCGCCGACAGGACACAAAGGGCAGGAGACATAAGGAAAGTCTCTAGGGGGCAGGACAAAGGCAAAGTCTCTGGGGGACAGGATAAGGGCAGAGTCTCTGGGGCGGTCTCAGGGATGCTGGAGACTGGCAAAGTCACAGGGGCAGTCACAAGGCAGTCTCAGGGGCGCCGCAGATCGGCAAGGTCTCAGGGGCGGTCTCAGGGGCAGTCTCAGGGGCGCCGAAGACCGGCAACGTCACTGGGAAGGTCTTGGGGCAGTCTCAGGGGAGCCGGAGACCGGCAAAGCCCCAGGGGCGGTCCCAAGGGAGCCGAAGATCGGCAGAGTTTCAGGGGCGGTCTCAGGGGTGGTCTTATATAAAAACATAATTGAAACCAATGTGCACATTGGCCACACACGGCTCAAGATGCCGGTAGCCTATATGTAATTCCCTCCCATTAAAATCTATATATTTCATAAAAATACCCTCCGGGAATGTTAACGGGGTTGTCAGTCTCTAAATGTTTTTACTTTTATGAACGCAACTTTCCCCCCTCTCTCTCTCCCCCTTTCCCCCTCTCTCCCCCTCTCTCTCTCCCTCTCTCTCTCCTCCTCTCTCTCTCCTCCTCTCTCCCTCTCTCTCTCTCCCTCTCTCTCTCCCCCTCTCTCCCTCTCTCTCTCCGTCTCAGTGCACCGAGCTCCGCCTGATCTTCAAAGAACGGTGATGCCGTTATCTATCGAGTATTGATTGGTCAGTAGGCGGTGCTTTTACACAGTTGATCTCCAATCTCCAACTTAACCTGCTCCCGACCAGGTTAGGTGTTCAGCATAAGTTACCACGTGATTGAACCCGGTAACAAGTGATCCACCGTCGTGGTACAGAAAACCCTGGGTTGAACCTGAAGTTACCTCGTTAACGCCAAATCTTGCTTCGTAGTACAGGCCTCTGATCATTTTGCTTTTAATTGTTGCCTTACCCCCAAGTCTAAAATTCAAATCCTGTGTGGCATGTGGCAGTAAACAGACGGCACACTTTCAGCCCTCCTCCTCATGTTGTGTCATAAACAGTTTGATAAAATCTATCAGATCTTTGATGACTGATGTGTGTGTGTGTGTGTGTGTGTGTGTGTGTGTGTGTGTGTGTGTGTGTGTGTGTGTGTTTGTTTTGTGCCGCTGGCTTTGTTTTTCTGCTAATATCTTTAAAATCTTTGATAATGACTACATTGTTTTTATCTTTAATTTCAAAGTCGATGTGTTGACGAGCTCTATTGTCCGAAAACAAAACATGCATTAAAAATGTTGCTTAAGCTTCCTCACATACTAAAACACATGTCATCACTCTACACAGATCTCATATTTTCAGCTCTTAATGCTTCGTGTATCCTACTTCATCATTTATTGACTCAAGCCATTTTCTCATATGCATTTATGAAGTAGCACACAACAGGAGCTTGTTCGTGTCAGATGCGTTCTCGCCTACTGGAAATACTCCGTTTGGTTTAAAGGGGTATAGAGCGTGCAGGAGGCAGGACATGACATGGCGCAGATTACACTGCGGTCACATAGCCGGTTCGTAATTTGGTCAGGATTCTCATAGAAATTAAGTGAAACAAAACGGAAGAAATTCAGTTTAAAACTTGTTGGATGGACAAAAATTAGGATTTATAACATCAAAATAGGCTATTAGATCGGAAACAATCAGTTGATCGAAAATGAATCCGTTACTATTTAGATGATTTATTAATTGTCAAAAGTAATTTCAAAACAAGTGAAAATACCAGATACACACACACACTCACACACACACACACACACACACACACACACGCGCGCGCGCGCACACACACACACACACACACACACACACACACACACACACACACACACACACACACACTTCTTTGTTTATTGTGACAATAAGGATCATAAGTTTATGTGATGATGACAAGCATGTGTGTGTGTGTGTGTGTGTGTGTGTCCTGAAGGCAGAGATGTCTGAGGACCTAAACAAATGGCACACTTACACTACTATCGACCTCATTCATTATTCACACACACACACACACACACACACACACACACACACACACACACACACACACACACACACACACACACACACACACTCTCTCTCTCTCTCTCTCTCTCTCTCTCTCTCTCTCTCTCTCTCTCCTCATGTTGTGTGTAAACAGCTGGACTCTGAAGTCTTTCAGCAGTATTGATCTATTGATGTGGTATCAGTCACTCAGAGAGTGTCATCTGTTTACTGTCACATGCACATCAATGGACAACGGCATGACTAAACATACAGCGTGGAGACACACAAACACACACACACACAAACACACACACACACACACACACACCACATGTAAATTAACCTGGTTTAAACTCAGACTCAAACTCAAACTTATTAAAAGCTGGAGAAAATGATTATTAACACCTTATAGTAACCTTCAATTAAACTTGAATGGCAAAAGGTTGCTCACAGTCAACAACCACCTCCAATGTCAAGAGAAGAAGAACATATAGTGTTTATGTTACATTTGAAATTGAACGCATTTGTCCATTCAGATGTTACATTTTCAAAACATTTCACACACAGGCCGAAACTGAAAGTCGCCGGCAAAAATGGCACATTTTGTTTGCGAAATGCTCACAAACTTGTGGTCAAATGAATATTTCTTTCAATCAATCATTAAATAATGGACAACAAAATACAGCTATAAATATTAACTGTTTCAACCTTAATCTGTGCTATATGCCTGTGCCATTTATTGATACTTTAGTTATATAGTATGTGCCCAAAACATGCAGGCAAGCATATCACAGCATGCATTGTAGTATTTCCTCCATAGATGATTTTACTAGAGATAACAAACGCTGCACTCTGCACCTTTTTACACTTTTTAGATGCCCTGTTGAAGTTTATTTCTTGTGGTGTCTGTTTTTCCTTGCTGTTTGCTGACTAGCATGTGATAGTGATTTGAGTTGATTAGGTCTACTGCCCTTACAAGAAATCCCTGTTTTGTCTTTTATTTTTGCCTGAGGAAGATCTTGCAGATTGAAACAAGGCCTTTAAATCGTAACTGGAGCCAAGCAGTGTGCAGACATCCTTTATGCCCTGTTGAAATACTGTAAAAAAAATAAATAAACAAAAATTAAATTAAAAGGGAGACAAGGGAGAAAGTTTTCTTCAATAATTTTATTCTTGTGTGCAGGTCTTTCTGTGCCCATTAACTGTCGTTGGAAAGATGCAGTAAGCACTTCGAATAGATATATTTAGACATTCATTATGGTACAGCTTTTGTACTGCATTCTTTCCTTACCTAAGAATCAATAAAGTATTTCACCCAAACTCAGAAATACTCATAAACAAAAAATATGTATTGTACTGCATCAGATTTTTCCATGTCATTTTTCTTGACCTAGTCTAGGTTAGTTAGTTAGTTATATTTTATTTCTGTGTCATGGGATTACAAGACACCTGGGTCTTTCTATAAGAGCTGTGTAAACTTCTTTTGAAAAAAAGGTGTGAAAAATGTGTGAAACCAATAAAAAAAAGGGTTAATGCGTTTACAAGAGAGTACCTGTGCTGTGCTGAGAGGGTGAGGATGAAGATCAAGTGGTTACCAGTTTCATTAAGCCTGTCTTATCGATCGAGAAAATATATTATATTATACTACAAGTGTTGATGGAGTTTTGATCTCTTTAGACTCCTTTCCTCTCTCACTGTTAGTGTAAAATTGTAATGTCACAGTTGGTGGAGCTCATTTTAATTACTTTATATACTGCTGGGTAGTTTGTGAATTATCCTTCGGAGACATTCTTAAACTTAAGTACAGTACTTGAGTAAATGTACTTAGTTACTTTCCGTAACTGAACAGTTTAACCTACAATATAACACTCTTAAAAGGGCCATTCTGCATGATGACTATATTTACTTGAAGTATATTTAGCTGATTTACTTTTACTTGAAGAACACAACATAACAATCTCAACTCAAGGGCCATTTATCTTCTGATGAAGACAGTGTGATATGGTCGTAAGCTCCAAAGCAAGTGAGTAAGTGGCATTTTTTTTAACGTTAATTGAATAAAAATTCTTAATTTGTTATATCTGTTGTACCTTGAGAGCTCAGGTTGTTTTTCCACTTCTTTCTGACATTACATTATATTCACTGTCCGTGGGAAATTTAAGTGCTGCTCTTCGGTCAGTTGTTACGTGGGAATTGCTGACTGTAACACTCACAGATGTTATCTACTTCATCATCTCTGCTGTCGACTCGTCCTGCACACAAAACTGCTGAGTCACTGAAGCAAAGTCAAACAGATAGAAAACAGGTCGAGATTTCCTCCTTGTGGATCGCAGGACTCAGCAGATTCTCAGACGACAGTGGGACTGTTTGTCTGTTTGTT
Source organism: Zingel zingel (assembly GCA_023566125.1). Lineage (NCBI taxonomy): Eukaryota > Metazoa > Chordata > Actinopteri > Perciformes > Percidae > Zingel > Zingel zingel. Next base: position 10,866,362 of record CM042328.1, on the reverse strand, counting down.
AGTTTTGTTGTTTGTTTGAAGGTGCTGATGTCATCGTCCCTCACCCGTTGGTGGATCTTTGTGGGAAATAGAGGACTGTACTTCACTGTTCTTCTGTACTGTACTGCAATTCTTTACCATACTCCACTACATTTCTGTAACGTACTCCACTGCGTTTCTTTACCATAGGCTACTCAACAGTTTTTTTTTTTTACTGTAGGCCTACTTCACTGTGTCTTTACTGTACTTCACTGCGTTTCTTTACCATACTTGACTGTGTTTTTTTTACTGCAGGCCTACTTTACTGTATTCTTTACTGTACTTGCTGCATTTTTTTTTACCAGCCTCCACCTTGTTTTTTTCTGACAGGCAGACCCCATGTGGTGAGGGTGTGCAGACACAACTCTTCCACCCTCATCCTTAAGATCGGAGCACCCCAGGGCTGTGTTTTGAGTCCCCTGCTGTACTCGCTGTACACACACGACTGTAGCCACTTTCAATTCCAACACTATCATCATGTTTGCTAATTACACAGCTGTGGTGGGCCTGATCACAGACAACGAAAAGGCCTACCTTAAAGTAAAGGATCTGACCTGCTGGTGCCAGGACAACAACGTACTCAAGAATGTCAGCAAGACTAAAGAGATGATACTGGACTTTGGGAAGAAGCAGGGAAGTAATTACGCCACTTTAACATCAATGGGTCCTCAGCAGAGAGGGTTCACTTCAAGTAACATACCTTGGTGTCTGACCTGGGCACTATATCGACGACAATTCATTTAGGGGATTGCTCTGGTCTGATCTGCAGGATGTCCCTCATTTTCAGTGATGAAGTTTACAGTGATCTTAGCCTTTTGGAGATGCTAACAGTGATGTGTGAGAAGCTAACATTGATGTGTAAGAAGCTAACAGTGATGTTGGAGAAGCTAACAGTGATCTGTGAGAAGCTAACAGTGATGTTAGCCACAAAGGCTTACAGCTGATTTCTTATACAGAAGATCCTGTTATAGGGTGACCAGACGTCCCGGTTTGACCGTGACAGTCCCGATTTTGAGTTGCTTGTCCCGACAAAAGCCTCTCGGGACGCTAAAATGTTACACCAACCACTATGAAATTTTCCCGGTTGTCAGCGTTTACATAGCTGATGTGGTCTTATTATAGCCCGATCATTAACTAAACCCATGTAGAAAGACCAATAAAGCGTCCAGCGTATGATTTTAATGTGTGTGTGTGTGTGTGTGTGTGTGTGTGTGTGTGTGTGTGTGTGTGTGTCAGTCAATCGTAGCGGTCTGCGTCTGCATAATCTGTGCAGCCAACATTACAATGTATATTTGTAAATATTGTTGCAATGCCTCTTCTTATCTGTCGCTTTTTAAGCGCGGTGAAGTTGGCTGGACGTTTGATATTCAGTTGATATTCCATTTTAACTTCCCCTGCGCAATTCAGGTCAATGACGTGATCAGGGTCAAAGAAAGTTGACATTATTACAGAGTATCAAGAGAAAACAACTGCAATTATTATCGCTAGAGATTTGTATCCGACATAAAGCCTCATAGCACCTAATCTGTTCTGTCGCTAGGTTCTGTGTAAGGGACCGTCAACAAATTACCGTTTTGGTAGATCGGCAATGACAGTAGGGATGCAACACTTGGCTATTTTTTTTAAAACATATTCACTAATAATTCGTTTTCATGATGATTGCATTACTTCCCAATACGTACAGTTCAGTTATTATTATTTCTGGAAAATATGAAATAAAAATCTAATTCTCTCATTCTGATTGCTGTAGTAGGCTACTTCCCAATCACTCACTGCTACTTACTACAGGTCACGGTTTCCTGAAAAGACAATTCATATAGGAGCAGGACTCAATTTTCTCTGAAAAATATGACCGGGGCTGGCATGTTCACGTTAAAAAGCGTGTGCGTGCACGAGCAATACGGTCATGCGGAAAGTGTCCCGGTTTTAGTTCCGGGAAATCTGGTCACCCTATCCTGTTAGCATCTCATTCTGGGACAGAAGGAGTTACATTAACTGTTAAAATAGCAGCCTGTTTGATTTTAAACTTTATTGTTAGAAAAGGAAGTGCCACAGCTCATGTATTGCTAGTTTATTGCTATTTACATAATTTTCTTTTGTGGGAATGTAACATTCTTTGGTTTCTTTGTTTATTTAGCCTACTTATTTCTTTATTATTTTACTTCTTAATTTGTAATTTTAAAACATTGATTAGTTGTAAAAACAATCAACTACTTCCTCGTTTATGCTGTCTTTTTACTTTTAATAAATATCTGAAGATGATGTCTTAGTGATTGGTTTATATTTTGTTTTGTTACTAAATAAACTAAACTCTAAGCTTTTTTCATCCAGACCATTCAAAATCGTTGCATTTTCGTTGTTTTGTTTTTATTACAAACACAAACTTATATTCACACTATAAAAAAACATTCACCCACCAAAAAAATGATAAATACAAACATTCCCAAACTTTTTACAGCTAGCATAGTGCATTCTGGCTGGTTTGAATTCAGTCAAACATCCACCTGGAGACATTTTACACATTTAAAAAAATACTTTACAAAGTTTAAAATTCAACATCAGATTCACATCAGCTCTCAGTGTAAACACAAGACATTCTCTGGAAGTATCACTATCAATTTGTGTCACTGCTGGAGAACAAGAGAGTCGAGGGGCAGATTATCAGCGAAGCCCCCAGAGGAGAGAGACCCACACTGAAGCTGCAGCAGCTGCTGGGCCTCCTGGAAGTCCGTCAGAAGACAAGACGCCGTCTGCAGGTCGACGTAGAGAGGCGGCGACCCGGCCTGGGGGTCGGCGAGGTAGGAGAAGTGTGGGGGACTCAACTGGGAAGATGGGAGGGGAGAAGGAGGAGGTAAGGAGTGATGAAGGGAGGAGTATAGGGGAGGAGAAGAGCTGCAGGCATCCCACTGCGGCACTACGGCGCTGGGCGAGTAAGAAGAGGCATATCCCTGAGAAGGAGGAGGGGGTGAAGCATGGTCCGGTACCTGCATGTACAGCTCAGGGGAGTTGACGTGAGAAGGAAGAGGAGGGAGAGGAGGGGGAGGAGGGAGAAGGGAATCCTGGAGGGGACACAGGAAGCTGCTGAGGCCGGGGGGAGTGTCTGAGAGTGCAGGGAGCTCAGTGCTGCTGCCACCGCTGCTGCCGCCGCTGCAGTGTATGCTGGGAATTTTAGGGCTGGGCTCTGACAAGCCGGAGTCCGAGGATGAGGAGGAGGAAGTTTTCCTTCCAGTGGTCACGTTATCTTTCTTACTCTTCCTCTTCCTCTTGCGGCAAAAGTTTCCGTTGTCGAACATCTTCTCACAGTTTGGGTCCAGAATCCAGTAGTTTCCTTTACCTGCAGAGAGGATGAGAGGAGGAAAGAGGAAGAAGAAGGTTAAAAAAATAGCAGCAAGTATTTTTCTTCTCTTTTCTGTGAGTACATGAAAGAAAAACACATTTCAGGAGGTTTAAATGTCCAGAAACAAACCGCCTAGCGGTGGCTTTAACATCAGATTCTATGTTACTGAACTCCCCTTAAAAAACACTTTATTTTTTTAATATTCTTTTTAAAGGCAGGACTATTATAACTGGAGTTGTATTTATCTTTACACAAAGCCCTGAGCTCCTCTATTGCTGTTTTCACTTTTTATTCAAAATCACAATCTAACTATGACCTCAAAGAACAAAAGAACCAGCTGGTTTTTACGAGTGTCAGACATATTGTTTATATGGAAAAACTTCGTGGAGTTTGGATTGGCATCATTTTATTTGTTTGTTAGAAACACCATAAAACACTATTTGACTTGACCTTAATGTAAAAGGATTTTTTTCTTTTTTAAATGAACTGAAATCAAAAGCTTTGTGGTAAAAAGGATAAAGTGGGATTTAAAGCTCACCTGGGTCACTCTCGTTGCGGGGAACCTTCCGGAAACAGTCGTTGAGCGACAGGTTGTGGCGGATGGAGTTCTGCCAGCCGGCCTTGTTGTGGCTATAGAAGGGGAAGTTGTCTGAGACGTACTGGTAGATTTGACTGAGTGTCAGCCGCTGCTCAGGTGCGCTCTGTATTGCCATGGCGATGAGGGCAGAGTAGGAGTACGGCGGGCGGACCAGGCGCAGCATGTCTTCCGGGGTGGACAAGGAGAACCAGGGGCTGCTGGGGAACAGGGGTCTCTGGAGGCTGTAGAGATAGGGGAAGAAGCCTGGAGGGAGTCCTGTGGCCCCAGAGATGGGGCCTGGCTCTGGGCCTTTGAAGCAGAGGTAAGGGTCGCTGTGGTTGTTAGAAGTTGGGAGCCACGTTGATGTAGACAGGCTTGCCTCAGGAGGAGCAGGAGGGCTGTACAGGCTGAATTCAGACGGATCGAGGCCCAGAGAATGAAGCTCCTGGTGGGGGAGAGCGCGTCCACACAGGGGGGCAGATGGATCTTTCTCTGTGACAAAGGACGTCATTCTGGAAAGTCTTTTTCTTCCTGTCTTTCTTTCTTCACTTTCCTGTCTCTCTACATAGACATCTGTCTGTGGCGACGTTCTCTTCTGCTCGGCTCAATGTGTGATTATATAAAAATGTGTGTTTGTAGAAGCCACACACAGCCGATGTCGTCCTCCTGCACCTGTCCACCTGCTGCTGCTCACCTGAGGAACTTATACTCTGCTGCCCCACCCACGGACGAGCTGATTGGCTACTGTGCTATCTCTAATACTCACATGCGTAAGTGATTCACATCCATAAGTGTGTGTGTGTGTGTGTGTGTGTGTGTGTGGCGGGGGTTGATTTGAATCCCTTCCCTCAGGCAGATAAGAGCCTGAGGATTTAATGCTGAGGTATGTCTCACACACACATATATACACACACACACACACACACACACACACACACACACACACACACACACACACACACACAGCTTGACAAATGAGTGATTGAGGCTCTTTTTACAGTTTTAGACGTTACAACGTCTTGTCTGGCGAAAGTCACTGATTCTAATAAAGACTAAAGATAAAACAAAGAGTGACAGTCTAAACTCCTGTTAGAACCTCCTACAGGCTGCAGCCTCCATCACAGACACAGTATGAAAGTGTTGCACAGAACAAACATGTATTTATTTTGATATACAAGCAACATCCTAATGATTTATCTATTCTTAAGCCCCATTCAGACAGGGTTAATATCACAGGTGGAGACATGAAACACATATATCATTCAGAGGGATTTACACTTCCCAAGGCTATCATTATCTCTGATGTGTGACTAAGTTGTTTCTATTGTTGTAAATTTAGGAACTGGTGCATTTAAGAAAATAAATTCAAACCACTAATAGAAAGTATTTATTGTAAAAAATGTAATATACATACAAATATTTGTATATAGGGTGAAGTCAGTTAAGGTTTTACATCTTGCCTCTTTAAGTATTGGCAGCCAAACACCAAACATGTTATTGCATTGTTGCTACAAATGTCCTTTACATAACACAATCATTTTGATTGGTCGGAAATAACTAGGATTAAAATCTCAAATAAGACAAATATAATAACTAAAATGTTATCACTATACACTTTACTTTTTATGGGAAAGGGTTTTGAGTGACTATCCCATTTTACCTGAATGCATCAGGTAAAATTAGACAAAGAATTAAGCTGAAATGGTAAAGTGAAACCAGCATGTTGTGGGGAAAAACATCTAAAGTTACTATGCTACTGTGTGCCACTGTCAAAATGTGTTTAATGAACTAATGACTAAATGTATTCAGCCTTTTAAAAACAAACAAACATGCAAATTGTCCTTCAATTAAGCTGTCTGGTGTCATTTTTAACCATCATTTTACTTGAATGTGTCATCAGAGTGAGGTAGGGATTTTTCATGTGTTTGAAAGTCCAAAGCTCCTAAAGTATATTTTTACTTGGCAACATATTTGCTTTATAGAAAAATATAGCACAAGTTCTAAAGGTAACACTTAAAGGAGTCTTCAGAATGTATGGGGTTTTCTTGAACATTTACCAAAAAGTGTCCTTTACCCTTTAGTTTTATATTTATTTTGCCCCATCTTATTGAAGCAGTCAATAATGGCTCAACTGAAACAAGAGTCTATCTTACTTCACGAAATAAAATCGTCTGTTTATTTTAAATCTGCTGATTCAGGGTGTTTAGATTCCTTTAGAAGTGCCTGAATCTAATTTAAGAGAAACTGCAGACTGACAGACCATCAGCTGCTGTTTGAGGTGTCGCCCAAGCTATTGTTCTTAAAACCCCAAACACACCATCAGCATGTCAGCATTCACAGGAGCAATTTAATCCTAATCAAACGGTAACATTGTACTTTAATGGAAACTTTTCAGTCTAACTTTTAATGTTTATTTAAATGTTCTCCTGTAAATCAGGATTCATTATTTGACAGAGTAACAACAGTGCAATGATTCAGTTATTTTCAGTTGTCGTGAAGTTTGGAATAAATCCCCACAACAAAGCTTAACAGGTCAAGTCATCTGCTGGTTTGGTTTCAACAAATCTTTATAAAGATACCATAAAATGTAGATTAGAGTCACTAATTAAAAAACAACAACTTTGTTTTAAATGTATTCTTTTTATTGTAAAGCACTTTGTAACTGTGTTTCGAAATGTGCTATATTAAATAAAGTTTGTTTTATTATAAAACAAAACCTAATTTGTCTCACAGAGATGCTTTAGTAGCCTACTTTTACTGCTTTTTAAAAAGTACTATATTTCCCTCTGAGATGTAGGCTAGTAGAAGTATAAAGTAGCAGAAAATTGTACTTTAACTACAGTACAGTACTACTACTAAAGGATGAGTACATCATTATTTTTTTTTATTTTGTCAGGTTCCTTATGTATTCAAATCCAGGTATTGACATCTTGGTCGAAGTATGTATGTTTTAGCATCAAAATGCTGTTTTCCAACACCCTTCTAAAAACTTTTTCCCCATGTGACCTTCTGCATAATGACATTGCTATATCCTTATGCGCAATCTATTACCTACAGTAACTAAGACTTGGGTCATTAAGCATCGTACTGCTGTGGACACCATGTTAGAGCTAACCTGAAAGTCACACAGTAACACAAACTAACTAACCAATCAAGGCAATGGAAAAGCAGCAAATGACTGGTTTTGTCAAAAGAGTCTGGTGTCTTTGAATAGAGTAATATACTGCGGGGCAGCAACTTTTCTTTTAGGTACCTAAAAAAAAAAAACTATATCAGTTTGAGTATACACTATAGTTGGAATATTTTCTACTTAACTAGTTTATAAAGTCATCAGAATCTTTCTGAAGCTCCATCCAGCCTGGGTTTCTGTCTGTAGTGGTGGTTATTTTACATCACCTGCTCTCACAACATCATCAGTCAAAACCATCATAAATCCAGGTCACTGACAGCAGAGTGTCTCAGTGTGTCTTGACTGAAGCAGACAGTCGTCTTATCTGTTCACTGCCAACAAGATTAATAATTCACACCTGTGTCTGTGTGTGTGTGTGTGTGTGTGTGTGTGTGTGTGTGTGTGTGTGTGTGTGTGTGTGTGTGTGCGTGTGCGTGTGTGTACGTGTGTGTGTGTGTGCATGTGTGTGCGTGTGTGTGCGTGATGACAGTTGGCGGTGGCAGCAGTAATCTTCGCCCTGCGGTGCCTTCGAAGAGGACACAGACAAAACAACACACACAGTCTGAACTATAATTGACTAGGATTATACAGAGAGAGAGAGAGAGAGAGGGATGGGGGTGCAGCGACTCATGGAAAAAAAGTAAGAGATAACCTTTAACTGTCATAGTAGTGCAGTTTAAGGTAATCGGCAAAGGGAAAATATTTGTTTCACATTAATGACCTTTAAATAACAACATACAGCATCAACAGTTGGCTCCACAAATTCCTGAATTACTACAGAATCAATTACTCAACATGTGAATAAATACCTTAAAACCGCTGATGCTGTTACTAGTACAAATCATACTAACCCTCACTGTTTTAACAAAGAATTAACGTGGCGTGTTCAGCCTCATAATGGCTTTGAAAAGGAAACAGATGGCTTGTTTTTCATCGAGTCATTTTCACGAGTCTCAAGTTGGTTCACAGAAACTTTCCAAACCGTCCTCACCCAGAAAACGACCCTTATAGGTTGTTTGTTGAGCAGCTCATAACGACCCACGAGGAAGCGAGGTGACAAAGTATAAGAGCACCAAACCCAAAACTTTTACTCAGTGAAAAGTCTATGTCGTAGTGGTTGTTTTGGTGACAGTGCGGCAACACTCTATAACTTGCCCATTTTACCACGAGTTGAACAAAGTGTTGCGTTTTGCCTGATAAAAAGAAATGTGTTGGATTCTGCTGACAGCGATATCTCAAGCTGTACCGACACAACTGCTAACGTGATCGGCGAGAGTGTGGACTTAATAACTGTGCCCTTTGACCTTCCAGTGGAAGTTACGTAGGCAGTAACGAAATCTGAACACAAGAGGTCATCTGGAGACGCATGATAGACACAGCTGTGGTCGGTGATGTGTCTCGGTTCTCCACTTGTGTTTGTATCCCGGGAACATTTTTTTTTTTTTTTTTTAAGATCAATTCTTTTTTAAAATATTTTTTAAACATACAGAACAGACAAACACAATTGAACAAGACCAATAAACTAAGTGTAAACATGGTCTGTTTCTTGTTACCTGATTAGCTAATGTGGCTACAAACTGCTCATAGTGGCAGGGACATTCAGAACACATGCTGTTTACAATTTTAAATATTTTAAATATTTATATTCTTCTCCTTCAGAGAAACAATAAAGCTGCTAATGTTTTCATGATATTTTAATTAAACATCTGAGAGAAAAAAAACATTTTCATCTGATACATTAACAGTGAAATAAAAATATCCCACACTGAATGCACAAAGTATGAACATTGGAGGCTTGTGAGGTTTCATCTGCATTGTTTAACAAAAAGAATGGAAAATACAATCATGAAACGTGGGATTTTCTTTGCTTAGCTGAAGATAGAACCAGGACAAGTTTTGCAATCAACATGCATAGTTTGAATGTGAAATATACTTTAACTAAATGCTATAGAAATATAGCATTGATTAAATATATTGTACTGGAAGTAGCATCATACAGACAAAACAATCTAAAACCTCTCAGAAATGTTTTAGAGCTTTTAAGTTTAAAGGTTTATTGTGTCAAACACTTCAAACTCAAAACTGAGTGCTGACATAAAGCTAGAAGCTCTAGTTTGTCAATGGTCAAAAATAAGCACACGAAGCAACATGTGCAAAATCATTTTTACTCATTGTTACAGATAAAAACCTGAGCATGTTTATGGAGTTGTTCTCATACCGATACCAGTATCGGAAATCCCACAGATACTGCCTAAAATGCTGGATCGGCTATCGGTGAGTATCACGCCTCAATGGCGTTTTAGGTGGACATTAATCTTAATTCCCTTTGGTTTAGTTTTGTCATCTGGTGTGATCCAGTTTATCTGGTCAGGACCATGTCTCTCCGGTCATGTGGTATCCAGCCGGGTCAGAGAGCAGACACTGGTTTTGCTGGCTGGAGCAGCGGTTTTTTGCATCGATGAGGAGCAGAGGAAACTGGGAGTAATGGCCGATGATGCCACTCACTGACGGGAAAGACTGCACACACACACACACACACACACACACACACACACACACACACACACACACACACACACACACACACACGATTAAAGTTTTCCTGACCAATCACCAACGTGACTTGTTGAAGTCAGAGCTTTTTTCAGCTGCACTTTCTCTAATGTCAACTAGGGGCTGCTAAAGACACTTCTGGCTGTGTCAAAACTATTGATGTATCAAACGATAACAACATCCACAAATTCTCTTCCTCCCAGCATATTTAAAAAATGCAACAGAGGAGCTGGAGGGGTAAGGACTGTAGGATGCCTAAAACTGATACTGGATTAATGCTCACATAGCATGCTAATGTGCTAAGATGGTAAATGTTAAATACTGAATTAGCGTGCAGACATACAAAACTTTAATATGTTAGTATCAAAACTTCTGGTAGTCTGAGCTAACCAGTCATACCTACAGCCCCTCTGCTGGACAGTTTGTTTAACTTTAACGTTACAAGACAAAATAAACTGAGGACGAGGACTAAGCTGGAGTGTTAACATCCCCAAATCCAGATCAGGACAGATATGCTAACATTAGCCTCAACTCCGATAGCACCCAACACCGACTCCTCATAGTGTAAGTGTTTTTTTCTTTACGTAACCACACAAATGAAAATAGTTAGCAAATGAAATGTTAACTTTTGGCTTTTTGTAAGTTTAATGACTGGTCAATTTAAGTGAATGGAAAACGCTCACATTTTCATTTCAAATACAAAGTCAATACAGTTACATTACACAAACAGGTTTAGCCCCTTAGATAACTTTACTTCTTCTGAAGGCCTCTGGTCAGTAACTTCATGTTTACCTCCTGGGATTTGAGTCCAGTTCCAAGCTGGAACTTCTGGTTCTGCTGTCTGATCTGGATGTTGTAGACTTTATCCTGATAGAAGACCATCAGGGTGAAGGGCTGATTGGCCAGCTGCCGGGTGCTGTCCCTGACCAGGTATGTCCCGTCCTCAACACAGTCACAGAATAATACATGAGGGTTGGACGTCACAGAAAAACTGATGTTAAACTACTACCCATATTTTTTTAGCCTATAGACCTATTTGTTTACATTTAGTCAAATGATCTCCATCAAAACATTGCATGCAAAGTAACTAAAAATATATCTTCAAAGATTATTTTTTTAAAAGGAATACATAAAATGTTCTGTAGGTTACCTTTCTGACTTGTTGTAGACATCCCTCTGCCTGACCTCTGGTCACTTTACCCACATACCAGCGAGGGTCCAGCGCCTACAAACAATATATATATATAAAAACATTATACTTACAGAGCAACAAACACAAAGACAACAGCACCACCTGCTGTTCACACTGAAAAACACCTTTAGCTATACACCATTAACGGCTAACAGGGGACCTCAAACTGTGTGCAGGTTTATAAGAACATAGTCATTCAGAGTCTGGGGCTATGATGGGCTTTTAAGGTAATTTTAAATTGACTCTAATTTAGAAATTAAGACAGAGGTAATTTGATCTCTTTTCTTGGTTATCTTCTTCTCTTCAGCTGTGTTGTTCTGTATCATTTGGAGTCTATAAATCATTTTCTGATTTATGCCAGTTAGGAGACCATTACAGTAAGTTAGGTAAGGAAATAAAAGTGTGTTTGATGGATTTGGTGTCCCTGAAGCTCAGAAATGTAATAAAAACTTCTTGTATTGCTATCTTTGTGAGGACCAACAGTTTTAAACCATCGTAGTGAGGACATTTCTGCATTGTGATCAATTGTAATCACTACTGATTAAGAATGGTTTATATACATTATTTACATTATATTATTATTATTTGTCTTTTTAATGCATTTTTTATTATATTATTATTTGTCTTTTTAATGCATTTTAATGTCTAGCGTTTATTTAGCTTTTTAGATTTTATTTTATTATTATTAGCGTTTAAGTCTATCTTATTGTGCTTTATTCCCATCATTTGTAAAGTTGTTTTGTCTTTTTAATCTATTGTATGTAGTTATTTAATGTAGTTATATTTCACTCTGTTTTACCACTATTACTGTTAAAGCTTTTTTTTTTTTTTTTATCTTGCGTGCATTGGTCTCAAATTGTTTTAGTCTTTTTTGTTGTTTTTACGGTCAACACTTGTTCAGTCGTATTATTGTCAGCCATCTGTGAAGCTAACCTGTATGAAAGGTGTTATACATATAAAGTTTGATTGATTGCTTGAATGACTGATATGTCAAAGGACCGTTTGAATGTTAAGAATTGATTTTAAGGTTCAGGTTAGAATTAGGAGCTAGGGAATGCCAATGAGGGTCCTCACATGTAGAGACAGACAAACGTGTAAGTATGTGTATGAGTGTGTTTTGTTACCTGTGTGTGTCCTGTTGTGGCTGGAGAAGGATGAAATGACTTTCTGTCTGATCCTACGAAGCTGCCTCTTTGTTCGGCAATCGCTGCACACACACACACACACACACACACACACACACACACACACACACACACACACACACACACACACACACACACACACACACACACACACACACACACACACACACACACACACACACACACACACACACACACACACATTGATAGTAATATTCTGCTGCTGGATGAAGAGCACCCTCTAGTGTTTCCACAGGGCTGGCACAAGACTGGGTGGGGAGTTTTATCATGTTTTAATATCACATTAACAACAAAAAGCAATGTTGTTTGGTTTTACATTAACAGAGAAAAAAACACATCACACAGCGCATCGAAGCTGTATATGATTAGGCCTATTTGGGAGGAAATAAGACGACATACATTTAGTCAAAGTGTGTCCATTAACAGTGTGCTGAATGATCTAGCAGTTGCTCCTGTTTGCAATGTATCTATGGATGTACAGACAACTATCACTGGGTTACTCTAAAACTGAAGAAAATGTTAAAAAAAACAAAAAAAGATGATTCTCAGGCAAGTTTTGCAGCTTTTTTCCTATGATTTCCAATACATTTATTCTAGATGGACATCAGAGATGATGATATCCTCAGGAGGTGAAAGTCACACTGAATGATATCAATATGTGTTTCATGTCTGTGTGTTCACATTTTACTGAGTTATGAAAAAGAGAAGTTGGGAGAGTTTTGCCTCTCATTCACCTCTTGAACAAGGCAATGCTAATGCCGTTTGAAAGGGGCTTTACTCTCAGCAAGAAAGAGAATAAGCAGACAATTTCCAAAATGTCAAACTTTTCCTTTAATGTTTGTGTTTGTGTTGTTGTCTTCTTACCAGACTGCAGTTTGTGAGGCAGAGAGCCTGTAGAGGGAACACTGGGAGGCAGACTGCTCAAAAACAAACAAAGGTAACAGATTATGCATCATACATGCCAGAAATAGTTGACTAAAAGTTACCCTGTGACAGCTTTGACCACTAGTGGGTTCCCAAGGAATTGGGAGAACTTGTAAGTATCCATGAAGAGTCACCTACACATGATCCGTGGTAAAACTGGGAGGTAGGGCGCAGAGCAGAGAGGCAAAGTGCAGCGCAGGTAAAAGTCATCATTGCTTCTGGAATTGGTTGCACCTTGAAAGGTCAACTCAACGAGGTCAGAGTTTAAGTAATTTGAACTATAAGCGCAGCGCATGGCGGCAATTCCAAGCGGTGTGCCACGCCAAGGGTAGCGCTTTCTTCGAGTTGTATACACCGCCCTCACCATAGGAAAACAATGGCACAGCCAGCGCAGACCAGTTTTACCGCAGATCAAGTGTCGGCAGCATAAGAAGCCTCATAATTACCAGACCACAATAACCATGGCTGATAGTTAGAGGTGCAAACGAAAACCAAACTGGACTCAAGAACAACTTTTATTTCTTGCCTTACTTGTGCATGAAAGTAAGGAAATTATTATAAGAAAATTCAAAGTAAGTTTAGGATTGTATGTGATTTGCTCTCAGTGACTACGGTAGGCCTACTTCTAACCTTTGACAGATTTAATGGCTGGTTTCAGAGCTAAAACACTTAGACCGAAAACATAGGAGTCCTAAAATTAGGACTGACATGCCCATTTTTTTAAAGAGTTACTCCTAATACAGCAAGTTAGGAGCTACTTTTGGCCTTAAGATATTTTGTGAATATGGCCCCAGTTTAGGATGTTTGTGTTCTCACAAAGCTCAATTACAGTGTGGTGTGCAGTATACCTGTCTCCTTGTGAGGGGTGCCCGGGGAGTCCAATGCGGGGGAGGTGACCTTTATTGTGGAGCGGGAAGGTGTTGTGTTTAGGAACTGAAAGATAGAGAAGAATTTAAAGAATCACTTTGATATTTTGGAATATACTTTTCTTTATGAAATGAACAATAAAAAAGCAGAAAAAGAAATAGCACCTTCATCTGGTATTTGCTGATGAGAGAAAAGAGATTAAGAAAAGGATGAGAGCTCATTCTAGACAAATTCACCATCACAATAAAACTCTGTCAGAGCAGAAACTTACCTCTCTCTTTCCATCAAACCTGTAAAACCAAACCACATGCAGAAATCTGGTTATTATCAAACAAGCTGTTTGAACTGTTTTATCATTATGAATTGAAGTAAAAACATAAATAAGGAAACAAAAGTGTGTGTGTGTGTGTGTGTGTGTGTGTGTGTGTGTGTGTGTGTGTGTGTGTGTGTGTGTGTGTGGTTGTGTGAGAGATAATTAATTAATTGGATGAAAAGTCAAGTATGTTTGAAAAACTTCACAATTTAACTTGAGATGATTTGATAAATGACTTTTGTGTGAAGACCTTTTGGCAGAAGGAGGTCTGGCTGAGGAGTTGCTCCTACTGACGGAGGTGGAGGACGGAGGAAGAACAGTTGGTTTGGTCCAGGTGGGAGGATCGGGGGTGTCCATCTGAGGCCTGTACAGATTAAAGATTGAAGAATAGATTCAGATATTTTTAGAGCCGTTTTCTCATATGAACTCCAGATAATGTCCGACGAATCAGGTCCGAACATTGTCTGAAGTTTCCATTTCTTACATTTAGCACACAACAGGAGATTGTCCGTGTCAGACATGTTCTCACCTACTGGAAATACTTTGTTTGGTTTAGGCGAGGGGTTGCACCTGGGTAGAGTAGCAGCTATGTTACTGCAACAGAGGAAGCTGCAGGTTCAGGAATGCAGTCCTAGGAACACATTTCTAAGACCGCATTTCTACGACCCTAGTTACCAAACGAAACTGGCATACTGCCCAAGCATCAACACTTGAGTTAGCATCTACCTCCGAAGGGTTAAGGTTAGGGTCAGGTTGAAAGACAGATTTCACCCCGGTCACGAAGCCGGTTTGTAATTTGGTCGTAAACAATCGAGTCTCTTGCCGTTTCTTGAATTTGTCTGACGATTCGGCATCAGCCCTTACCGACAGAAGTTCCACAATCGCGTGGGCTCTCCAGTTAGACATTTTTATTGGTGTCTTAGTGTAAATAACTCTTCTTCTTCACTCTCTTGTTTTCTTACGGTTTTGCAGAAGATGATGATAGAAACATCATGAACAGGCCCACTCGCTCGCTGTTAATTCTTCGGACAATGAGCTGCACTATTCACACATGGGCTCAATCAGACATTACACAGACTTTGTAGGCTACTATGGAGCTGGCAGGGTAAAGACCGTTTGATGTCCGGTCCAACTGATTCGGGCATTTGCGTTCTCACATACAGCTCATCCGAGTAATGTCTAGATAAGTTCAGAGTTGCAGTGCTTGTGTGAAAGGGTCTTATGTCTGTTTCTGCGTTTGTCTATTCTACAGTTTACCTAAATTCCTCTGTGGCCGAGCACTTAGACCCACTTCAGTTTGCTTGCAAAAGACACACTGCTGACTACGTTTGATATAATATAGTTGAAGAGGAGCCAAATGCATACAAGTTTTCTGAATAAAAATGGATATTATAAGTCTGTGTTGGAGTGATAATATTGTTTATGTAAAGTGTTAATAGAAGAGGGCTCAGTCCCAGACTGTTGTGGTGCCCCCTTATTTATCCCTAATAAATATGATGAACACTGTGTCTGTTCTTACCTCCAAGGATGTGTGCCTGGCTG
This sequence comes from Zingel zingel, assembly GCA_023566125.1. NCBI lineage: Eukaryota > Metazoa > Chordata > Actinopteri > Perciformes > Percidae > Zingel > Zingel zingel. Next base: position 10,850,704 of record CM042328.1, on the reverse strand, counting down.
TAAGAAACACAGAAATAAAATTAATACAATAATTAATTAAATAATTACAAGTTACAGGGAAGTTTTCAGTGTTCGTGGTGATATAACAATAGAGCTCCTCAAGGTTCTGTTCTTGGTTTTGTTTTCAGTTTTCTATGTTACTAATATGATCACTTTGCATGTAATTTCTGAAATTAAACTACTGAAAAAACATCCTTCAGTTCAGATCATTTTCAGTATATTTGCATAGATCCACCTGATAACTGCTGTTTAATATTAAATAAACTTTAGTTAAAAAGAAAACTTCACCTTGTCCACTGTGTTGCGATGAGGTCCTGTGGAGAAGAGAAAAGTAAATGTCATTGTCATTAAAGCATCAGCTAAATCATTTTTTGTTTGTTTGTTTGTTACATTATCATTGTGTGTCTGCCAGGAGAATTATGAAGAAGAAAACATCATGCAATAAAATAAAGACGACAACAATAAAATCAATTGAATTGAACATTTAGTTTTCAACCTGTCCGAATTCCTTCTTTGTTTTATAGTTGTAGGCGTTGAGGCACTGAATGCACCAGAAGCGTAGGTTACAAAGTTTTAGTTTTTTTGATCTTTGGCAAAAAATATATTGTCAATGTTGACTGTGACGGATTTTCTCTCTGCAGGTTATTTTTCATAGAAATGAAGTGAAAGCAAAGTAAATAAATCAATCAATCAGCGATAGTTGTCCTTTAAAAAAAGCATGCAGGTTCAGTGTTACCTCTGGCCGGGGACACGTTGGATCCCGAATCTCGGCCCGGTTTGTTGTCACGAAAGATCTGTGGTGGTCCTGGAGGAACTGAACACAACAGAATTAAAACAGAATGAAATTGTCTCCATTAACAGTGTGCTGAATCATGTACCCATGAATGTACAGATAACTACAAATGAATTACTTTAATACTGAAGAAAACTTAAAAACATGATGATTTTCAGGTTCTGCAGTGTCTTTTTTTCTATAATTTCTAAGTGGATTTATTCTGGATGGACATCAGAGATAATGATATGCTCGGGAATTGCAAGTAACACTGAAATATATCAATATGTGTTTCATGTCTGTATGGTCACATTTCACTGAGTTATGAAGACGTGTCTCTTAACGTGTGAACTTACATTGTCTTGCTCCAGAGTGGGGGGAGGGGTCTCTTCTAGAGGAAGAAGACTCTCCTGGCTGCACACACAATTAGAGGTTTAATTAACTGAACTGGTGTTAACAGTTTAACACTAATGTTTAAATCACTTGAGAATTGAAATGAGACTCACCATCCGAGGTGAAGGTGCAGACAGGGTGGATACTGGGGGGCGAGGACACACAGCAGGGGGTGGGCCTCTGGAGGACAAATGGCTATCTACACACACACACACACACACACACACACACACACACACACACACACACACACACACACACACACACACACAGGTGTTAAGGCCACATTGAGGGGTAACAACTTATTTTGAGAATAAAGTTGTAATATTTTGAGAAAGAAATCGGTAATATTATGAGAATAAAGTCTTAATTTAATGAGAATAAAGTCATAACATAATATTAGGAAGAAAAAAAAAGCCTACAAGAATAAAGTTGCAATATTGAAAAAATAATCGTAATATTGCCAGAATATATATATTTTTTAATTTAATGAGAATAAAGTCATAATATTTCAAGAACAAAAGTGGTAAGATAATAAAGTCGTAATTTAATAAGAAGTGGACATTTTTTTTATGTTGATGAACTGAAGTTACGACTATATTTTTACACCTAATTTCTTTTCTATTAGTGGCCCTAATACTCGTTGTACTTTCAAGTCCTCGTGTATGAAGAAATATGTTAAATCTGAAGGAATAAACATCTGATTACTACCTTAGTATCCTGATTAACTGTAACTGCAGGACATTACCTCAGATAAATAGAGGAGCTGCACAACATAACCGACCAAAGCAAATTAATGGTGCAAAAAATAACATAATATGTCCTATTTCTTTACTTGAAATGGTCCAAAACCAACTAAAACATTATCTGTATGGAAAAAGCGTCCAGTAGTGAGAGTGAGGCTCCATCCTTTCTGTTATTTACCGATATAATCACTGTCTCCGATGGGCAGGGTGGGGCACAGCTTTTTAGCCAGGTCCTCTGGAGGTTCGGAGGGAGGGGGCTCGTAATCGTTGGACCCGTCGGGATCATCGTTTGGGGACTCGTAGTCTCCCCCGCTCCCCTCATCATCACCGCTGAATGGACTCTCGTAGTCATCTTCAAACTCTTCATCATCCTGATGAAGTGAAGGACAGACGGAAAGGTGGATGACAGAGAACACAATAGAAACCACCCTGAACACCTTGGCAAGCACTTGGCAACAATTTAGCAATCAGCACCATATATGCAGCAGTCTTCTTTTCTTGTAAAACACCATAAAAATAATACATTTTTAAAGTTACAATCTCTCGCTTTGGTGATTAAGCGGTAATTAGAGGTGTGCATTTTGGATCTCAATTCCTAGAGATTGTCACTTGTGATTTTCCCCACACATTTACACAACACATTATACGTTACTCGTAAAATCCCAATAGTGTCAGAGATGGAAGAAAACTGAGATTTTTCCTAATAAAAATGAAATGAAAAGAGAGACAGAAAGACAAAAATAAAAAAAGATGAACTTACAAACTCGTCTTCAGCCCATCCCTGAACATCAGCAGCCATTTCTGCAAAGGAGAAAGTAGCTCACAGATGAATATATTAATATCTATATATTTATATATTTATACTTAAATTAAGAATAACTTTATTGACAGTATAACATATTAACATAATATTTTTTTAAAATATTAAATATTATATAATATTATATATATATATATACATGGTATAGAAATAATATACTAAATAATAAATATTGTAAAGAACTAACCCTAACCATTTTGACCCAACATGAGAAAGTTTGTGATAAATTAATAAAAGAAAGGTACCTGGTTCATGATATTTGGGTGTTGGTCTGTGATGGGTAAAACAGATTATTATTAATATTTTTGATTATGAACTTTACAGCTTGCAGGTTTAAAACAGTCAGCTGAATTACATAATCAGTAATATTGTTTAAAAACACAGTAATGGGTATTAACAGAGGTAGGCCTGCTACTTCACAGCATATTATTTTAAACCCTCTATAATATTCCTATAATATATCTGTCTAAACACATTGAAATATTACATTCTATTACGTAATTTCAAACAAAATATATATTTATAATTTCAAATATTTGAATATTTGTTTAAACATGTTCTGTGCGTGTAGTGTGAAGCAACAATTGTGTTTTATAATGTAATCCTGGATTATATAAAAAATAAAAAACTGAATTACACCAAAACAGAAAGGCAGACTGAAGACCAGGGGCTCTTTAAAAGAGACCAGACAGTCAACACAACGTCTGTATGACATTAAATATATACTCTACCTTACAGAAAACAGTAGTATTGTATTTTATATTTAAATCAGTAAAAACAGAAAAAAAAAATTCATGATAAAAGGAAAGGTGAGTGGGTGATTGTGGGCTCTGGGTCGGCCATGTTTGAAGCAAGCATCTTACTTTTTTCCAAACAGGCCTCTCTTCTCCTCCTTCTTGCTGATTTCAATGCTGATCTTAGAGATCATCCTGAAGAGATAAAAACATAAAGGTTGTTCAAACTGTTCTTTTATCAGTAACAATGTGATGAGCTGATACACCCAATTTGCACTTGTGATTTCTCACAATTAAGTTTAACACCACTGGTGTGACTTGTCCACTAGGTGAGGCTATGGCTCTATGGGTAGCTCTGTGTATTTTGGCCGTCTTTGTATTTTTAAGCATTAAAAGCAGTATTTCTCATGTCACAGAAACCACTGAGAGTGAATCTTGTGTTTTAGATATCGATAGGCAATGAGAATATTTGACTGATGCCAATGCCATTATCGATTCTGTTTATGGGTCCGATTCTTTATCGATTCCTCTATTGCTTCCTGATCAATTTTCTGTGTGGAAAAAAAGTAGGCCTACACAAGTTTTCAGCGTCAGCACAAATGTTATGTTATCTGTGTTATCTGAGTCTGAACACTCAGATAACACAGAGTATGTGAGGGAATATTTGTACAGCATTCGTTTTCATGTAGGTTTTCTTAGTCAAAGAAGAAATCTGTTCAACCTGCCTGCATGGCTCTAATGTCATAAACATAGGGTATTTACTTTTGGCAACGGACGTGTTGCTCAGTTGGGAAGCAGTGGCACTCGTGCGTAGAGAGTCAAATATGTTCCTGGAATTTAAGCCCATGTTGTATAGAAAGATGTTTCTGCGTATTGCTGGTGTTTTCTACCCTCACTTAAAATTATCATTTTACAGACATTACAAGCAGCACTGTTGTCATCTTTCTTCCTCTCCGCCATGACTCCTTCTTATTGCTAAGTTTCCAGCAGCAAAGACGCATGAGTTTGATGTAATTGTTGTAATTGCAAAACTGTTAGAAAAACATGCTGGCATTGATAAAAGGAATTGATAAGCTCGTACCCGGTTCTCGATTTCCATCCCTAACCACATGCCAAATGTTGACACACTGCTGTTGTGAAGTAAACCAGCTGATGGCTTGTTGAGAAAAATTAAGTTAAGTTTATTATTATTATTATTTATAGTATCAAAAATACTTCTCCCTTTATCTCAACTACTATACTGTATTAATGGTTTCTGCTAAATACAGACATTTATGTTACTTTGATTTAAATCGAAATTCCTTTGTGTTTAAAAGATTCCAAAATATTTCTTTAATTGTTCAGCGAGTAATTTTTAAATTTTTGGGATTCTTGGTGTAATATAAGTCAAAAGGGTCTCCAAATTTAAAATAGTGGGGTTATGAGATGTTGAAACCTTTAACACTTTTAATAGATACATTTACTCTTCAGTGTTTTTTTAATAAGAGAAGCATCGAACCAAATATATCTTTAGCCTTCCACTGGTTTGATAATTGTTTATCATGTGTGGATAACTGTCACATCTCCAGACAGACATCAGTGGGTGTGTGACGGTAATGATTAATAGTTTCTCTGAGATATGAATCAGCAGTTGGTCTGTACTCACGGAGCATGAAGTTTGGGGAATTTCTGGAGGTCGTTATCACTCAGATTCTACAAAACAAGAGAACACTTGTTGTGTGAAGATGTGTTAAACAGGACAAGTGTGTATATCATTGTGAGGACATTTTAGAGTCTTAACCAGACCAATCAAGAGCCAGGGGCGTCAGACTGGGGGGACAAAGGGGACTGAGTACCCAGGGCTCTCATGTGAGGAGGGCCCAAAAAGATGGTAGAATGAATAGTTGTGGATGCGGGGAGGGGCCCATAGAAAATGCCTTTCTACAGGGCCCAGCATTTTGTGCTATGCCCCTGTCAAGAGCTAAAGCCTTACCTCCTCCTTTCCTCCTCTACATCCTTCTGCCCTCCCTGCCTCCTCTTTTCCGTCTCTTCCTCCTTCACCTCTTTCCTTCCTTTTCTACCTTCTCATAACCCCCTTCTTCTCTACCCAAACTCCTTCATTCCCTCCTCCCTATTTTCCCTACATCCTTAAATCCTCCTCCCCTTCTTCTCTGCCTCCATCTTTTTCACCCCCTCTCAGCTGACAGGAGTATTTCACTAAAATGTTTAAAAAACATTTTTAAATGTAAATTAACTCACCACAAATCTGGATCCGCTGATGGAGTTCTTCATCACCACCTTATCACAGCCAGACAGACCCATCTGCAAATACACATTTCAAACATCAGTGACGTAGCTCACATAGTGTTAGTGTGGAGGCAGCAGGAGTTGAACCCACAACTTCAGCAGTGTTACTGCCTTCATTCAGACCAGATTTATTGAGAATTAAAGGTTTTCTAAGTATTGCCTCGTCTTTCCGCCGCGGCTTGCTGGTCTGGTGTGCGTGATTTGTTGACCGGGCCACCATGCCGGCCGTGGGATGCGCACTAGATCACAGCTGTGCTTCTGTGTCAGGCAGTGGCCCAATACTCCAGCGACCAGTGTTACAATAATATATATATATGCCTCTCCGGGAACCATCACCTTATCGTGGTGGAGAGGTTTGTGTGTCCCTATGAACCTGAGGGCTGTGTTGTCTGGAGCTTTGTGCTCCTGGTAGGGTCTCCCAAGGCAAAGTGGTCTCAGGTGAGGGGCCAGACAAAGAATGGTTCACAAACCCTAAGAGTGATCGAGGTAGAGATGGAGTGACCCTGCCCGGATGAAGCCCGGGGCCCCCGTCTGGAGCCAGGCCCAGACGGAGGGCTCGTTGGCGAGCGTCTGGTGGCCGGGTTTGCCACGGAGCCCGGTCGGGCACAGCCCGAAAAAGCTACGTGGCATCCATCTCTCCAGCCCATGGGCCCACCACCTGTGGGAGGAACCACTGGGGTCGGGTGCGTTGTCACACGGGTGGCAGTGAAGGTCAGGGGCCTCGACGGACCAGACCCGGGCAGCAGATGCTGGCTCTGGGGATGTGGAATGTCACCTCTCTGTGGGGGAAGGAGCCAGAACTGGTGCGGGAGGTGGAGCGCTACCGGTTAGATCTGGTGGGGCTTACCTCTACGCACAGTCTCGGTTCTGGAACCGTACTCCTGGATAGGGGTTGGACTCTTTTCTTCTCCGGAGTTGCCCAGGGTGTGAGGCGCCGGGCGGGTGTGGGGATACTCACAAGCCCCCGGTTGAGCGCCGCTACGTTGGAGTTTACCCCGGTGGACGAGAGGGTCGCCTCCCTACGCCTGCGGCTGGTGGGGGGGAAAACTCTGACTCGTTTGTGCATATGCACCAAACAAGAGTTCGGAGTATTCGGCCTTCTTGGAGACCTTGAGTGGAGTCCTGTATGGGGCTCCAGTGGGAGACTCCATCGTTCTGCTGGGGGACTTCAACGCGCACGTGGGCAATGATGGAGACACATGGAGAGGCGTGATTGGGAGGAACGGCCTCCCTGATCTAAACCAGAGTGGTTGTTTGTTGGTGAACTTCTGTGCTAGTCATGGATTGTCTATAATGAACACCATGTTCGAACATAGGGGTGCTCATAAGTGTACCTGGTACCAGAGCACCCTAGGCCAAAGGTCAATGATCGATTTTATAATCGTTTCATCTGATCTGAGGCCGTATGTTTTGGACACTTGAGTGAAGAGAGGGGCGGAGCTGTCAACCGATCACCATCTGGTGGTGAGTTGGGTCAGGGGGTGGGGGAAGACTCTGGACAGACCTGGTAAGCCCAAACGGGTAGTGCGGGTAAATTGGGAAAGTCTGGAGGAGGCCCCTGTCCGACAGACTTTCAACTCACACCTCCGGCGGAGCTTTTCGTGCATCCCTGGGGAGGCTGGGGGCATTGAACCTGAGTGGACAATGTTCAAAGTTTCCATTGCTGAAGCTGCGGCGAAGAGCTGTGGTCTTAGGGTCTTAGGTGCCTCAAGGGGCGGTAACCCACGAACACCGTGGTGGACACCGGTGGTCAGGGAAGCCGTCCGACTGAAGAAGGAGTCTTTCCGGGATATGTTATCCCGGAGGACTCCGGAGGCAGTTGCAAGGTACCGAAGGGCCCGAAGGGCTGCAGCCTCTGCCGTGAAAGAGGCAAAGCAGCGGGTGCGGGAGAAGTTCGGAGAAGACATGGAGAAGGACTTTCGGTCGGCACCAAGGTGCTTCTGGAAAACCATTCGCCACCTCACGAGGGGGAAGCGGGGAACCATCCAAGCTGTGTACAGTAAGAATGGGACACTGTTGACCTCAACTGAGGAGGTAATAGGGCGGTGGAAGGAGCACTTTGAGGAACTCCTAAATCCGACTAATACGCCCTCTATGGTAGAGGCAGAGCTGGAGGAGGATGATGGGGGATTGTCGTCAATTTCCCTGGTGGAAGTTGCTGAGGTAGTTAAACAACTCCACAGTGGCAAAGCCCCAGGGATTGATGAGATCCGTCCGGAAATGCTTAAAGCTCTGGGTGTGGAGGGGTTGTCTTGGTTGACACGCCTCTTCAACATTGCGTGTAAGTCTGGGACAGTGCCTAAGGAGTAGCAGACCGGGGTGGTGGTTCCCCTTTTTAAAAAGGGGGACCAGAGGGTGTGTGCCAATTACAGGGGTATCACACTTCTCAGCCTCCCCGGTAAAGTCTACTCCAAAGTGCTGGAAAGGAGGGCTCGGTCAATAGTCGAACCTCAGGTTGAAGAGGAACAATGCGGATTCCGTCCTGGTCGTGGAACAACGGACCAGCTCTTTACTCTCGCAAGGATCCTGGAGGGAGCCTGGGAGTATGCCCAACCGGTCTACATGTGCTTTGTGGATCTGGAGAAGGCGTATGACCGGGTACCCCGGGAGAAACTGTGGGAGGTGCTGCGGGAGTATGGGGTGAGGGGGTCCCTTCTCAGGGCCATCCAATCTCTGTACGACCAAAGCGAGAGCTGTGTCCGGGTTCTCGGCAGTAAGTCAGACTCGTTTCAGGTGAGAGTTGGCCTCCGCCAGGGCTGCGCTTTGTCACCAATCCTGTTTGTAGTATTTATGGACAGGATATCGAGGCGTAGTCGGGGTGGAGAGGGGTTGCAGTTCGGTGGGCTGGGGATCTCATCGCTGCTTTTTGCAGATGATGTGGTCCTGATGGCATCATCGGCCTGTGACCTTCAGCACTCACTGGATCGGTTCGCAGCCGGGTGTGAAGCGGCTGGGATGAGGATCAGCACATCTAAATCGGAGGCCATGGTTCTCAGCAGGAAACCGATGGAGTGCCTCCTCCAGGTAGGGAATGAGTCCTTACCCCAAGTGAAGGAGTTCAAGTACCTTGGGGTATTGTTCGTGAGTGAGGGGACAATGGAGCGGGAGATTGGCCGGAGAATCGGCGCAGCGGGTGCGGTATTACATTCAATTTATCGCACCGTTGTGACGAAAAGAGAGCTGAGCCAGAAGGCAAAGCTCTCAATCTACCGGTCAGTTTTCTTTCCTACCCTCACCTATGGTCATGAAGGCTGGGTCATGACCGAAAGAACAAGATCCAGGGTACAAGCGGCCGAAATGGGTTTCCTCAGGAGGGTGGCTGGCGTCTCCCTTAGAGATAGGGTGAGAAGCTCAGTCATCCGTGAGGAGCTCAGAGTAGAGCCGCTGCTCCTTTGCGTTGAAAGAAGCCAGTTGAGGTGGTTCGGGCATCTTGTAAGGATGCCCCCTGGGCGCCTCCCTAGGGAGGTGTTCCAGGCACGTCCAGCTGGGAGGAGGCCTCGGGGAAGACCCAGGACAAGGTGGAGGGATTATATCTCCAACCTAGCCTGGGAACGCCTCGGGATCCCCCAGTCGGAGCTGGTTAATGTGGCTCGGGAAAGGGAAGTTTGGGGTCCCCTGCTGGAGCTGCTACCCCCGCGACCCGATACCGGATAAGCGGACGAAGATGGATGGATGGATGGATATATATATATATATATATATATATATATATATATATACACAGTATTATATATATATATATATATATATATATATATATACACAGTATATATATATATATATATATATATATATATATATATATATATATATATATATATATATATATATATATATATAGGCCTATATGCCTATATGCCACCCGCAAAAGTGGCTAGTTAGAGGGACTGTGTTACACGCCACCGCCGAATTCTACCCGCATTTGGCGGGTGCTAATGGCAGACCTCAGCGCTGCTTTCGACACCATTGATCATGGCATTCTTATTGATCACCTGGAAAATGGAGTTGGACTACAGGGCCCTGTCTTAAGCTGGTTTAAGTCCTATTTGACAGAAAGAACTTTTTCTGTAAAACTGAAAAACTGAAACTGAAAGTCCTCCTCTCCAGTGGGTATTAAATTTGTCATCCCCCAAGGATCAGTTCTTGGCCCCATGTTATTCTCCCTATACATGCTGCCCCTTGGTTCTATCCTTGAAAAGCACAACTTAAATTACCACTGCTATGCTGATGATACACAACTGTACTTACCCATCTGCCCTGGTTTTACTTCATCTATTAACACTATCTTTAGCCGTTTGGAGGACATTAAATCCTGGATGGCAGCAAACTTCCTCCAGTTGAATGACAAGAAAACTGAGATGATTTTATTTGTATCCCCCACCTCTACAAAAAACCTGAGCAATGCCCTTGGTCATCAAATTTGCAGAGTGAGGTCAGAAACCTAGGTGTTCTCTTTGACAGCTCTCTTAATTTTAATAAACAAGTCAGCTCTGTTGTTAAAGTTAGTTTTTATCAGCTTAGAACAGTAGCTAAGCTGAAATACTTTTTTTTTTTATCTAAGAACAATCTTCATCGTTCATGCATTTATTACCTCACGTTTAGACTACTGCAACTCACTATACACAGGCCTAATCCAATATAATTTAAACAGACTCCAATTAGTCCAGAATGCTGCTGCAAGACTCCTCACTGGCACCAAAAAGTACGACCACATAACTCCCGTTTTAGCTGAGCTTCATTGGTTGACAGTGAAATTCAGAATTTATTTTAAAGTTTACTTTTTGTTTTTAAAGGACTCCATGGTCAAGCCCCTCCGTATATTTCCGATCTCCTGTCCACTTACTCTGCCGCCAACTCACTCAGGTCCACAACCCAACAACTCCTCGTCATCCCCAGACACGCCTAAAAACCAGAGGGGACCAAGCCTTTTCTGTAGTAGCCCCCAAACTCTGGAATTCCCTTCCACCCCATATCAAATCCTGTAACACAATTGTCAGTTTTAAATCAAACCTGAAGACGCATGTTTACTCTCTTGCTTTTAACTCCCTTTAATTCCTTTTTTTCCCTTTTTTTTTTTCAGAGCAATTAACCGAACTCAATTTTTTCTTATATTTTTTTATTTGAAAATTTTGTTCCATTGGTGCTTTATTCTATGTTACATTAATTGATTTTACCTTTGTCTAACTACATTCATGGAACCTTGTACACTTGATTATGTATCTTTAAGGCATACTGTTACTGCCTTCCCTGCTCTACCTGTAAAGCACTTTGGGTCAACTGTTGTTCGTTTAAATGTGCTATACAAATTAAATGACTTGTCTTGACTTGACTAGATTGGCTATTTAAAAAATGGCAGGTATGTGCAGGATGTTGCCCTGGTGCTGATTCTCTCTGACCAATCAGCGGTCTGTTTTAACTCTACCGTCTACCGGCTCAGTTCTCTTGGAACCTCAACCAAGTTGGTACCAAAGAAAGTACCAGGTGCCGAACCGAGCCGTACCATGCAGTGGAAATGCGGCATAAAACTCTATCAGTTAGATGTCTTCCTGTCTGTTAACTGTGTGTAAACTAGTTTATACTCTGACAGAGGATCTTCACTAAAACTGGTGTTTTAGTAATCAGCTGCGATAGCTTCCTCCATTTTGACTCTCTGTTCCCTTTAAGATTAGCTCTGTCAGGGCGGCTCGTTATTGGTCAACGGTGCAAATTTGTGAGTCAAAGTTCACCAAAGTTGAATTTAATGCAAAGACTTGTGATCGTAACTTTTGTCTAACTGCAGCAAGTATCAAGTCTTAGTTAAATGATTTCTGTGTCCAGACATAAAGAAAGAAAGCGTGAGACAGTGAGAGTATCGACGGAGGTCTCACCCTCTTCAGGTAGTCCGCCAGCTGCTGTGGGCTCCACCCCGTCACCTCCACCCTAGAAGGCCCTCGGTCAGAGCTCATTCTGTGTCCTCAAAGACTCAACGTCCGTGCAGCTGATGTCAAACCAAAGACTTTAACGAGAGGAGGCCACCATTTGAGCAGATGACGATCACCTCAAGATTAATTTGTATTTTCCCAGTCCTGCTGTTCTTCTTCAGGTGTTCTTCAGTTGGACGTCCACACGACAGCAGACAGAAGGGCCTTGCTCGTCACCACTCCTTCCTGAAATGCAAAACTTCTCTGAAAGACTCGTAGAAAATAGAATAACTGACAGACGTCGTCAGAAAGTTTTACTTCCTCAAAATCAACTCACCACTTACTATCTCTCCAAGAGAAGAAAGCAGAGAGAAGAAAGCAAAGTGCAGGCAGAAATGTCACTGAGAAACCAAAATGGCTTCCTTCTTTCTTTCTCTCTCTCTCTTCCACTCTTTATGTGTCTATGTCTCTATCTATTCATCTCTCTTTCCTCCCCTCTCTCCCCTCCTCACTTCTTCCGTCTCAGAGGAAGTGACTGTGCAGAGCGGGTGGTGGTGGGGGGGGGGGGGGGGGGTGAAGGCGGCATCCTCCTCCCCCCACCTGACCACAGAGCGGAACAGATGCTGCAGTTGCACCCACTCGCTGTAGCTGACAAGAAACAACACACAGTTAAAAAACAAGAAAGGAAGCAGGAAGTTACAGACTCTGGATCAGTTTGAAAGTTCAGCCTGATATCTGCAGCAACACTGAGATCAGATTAATGGAGTTGTCTTCATCTGTAGATTCACACAGTGCATTAACATGTTAAACTGCAACTTTGGTGAAGTTTGACTGATGGTGAAAAGTAACTAACTACATTTACAAGTACTGTACTTAAGAAGCACAAATTTAAGGTATTCGTACTTTACTTGAGTATTTTCTTTTCATGCCACTTTCTACTTCTACTCCACTACATTTATCTGACAGCTTTAGTTACTTTACAAATTAAAGAGATAGTTTGGATCTTTCGAACTGGGGTTGTATGAGGTACTTATCCAGAGTCAGTGTATTACCCACCGCTAGACTCACATTGCCAGACCTATCTCCATGGCGCTGTGGAGGAAGGTCTGGTTAGTCCACACAACATTCCGGGATAGGAGAAAAGCATACTCTGGTTTATTTTTTTAAACCAATCAGAATTGTCTTGGGCGGTGCTAAGCGCAGGACGCAGCAATGGTGCCGCTGCGGAATAGCCTCGGGAAGGAACTTGTTTAGGTGGAACATGCACGTAGGGGATTGGAATTAAAATGGCTGAGTGTGTGATGAAAATTTTACTTAAAGCTATAGTGCGTAACTTCTTGATATTAATGAACGTCTGTTGGCCATTGCCAAATGAGTTGCTACAAAGCTAATTAAGACTATCAGCTCCACACAACTCTCTCTGTATTTCTCAGTATGGCTACGTTCAGAAGATTGTGTCGTCCAGCGACTTTCGCGTGCAGAAACTCGAGTGAACATAATGACCTCTTCTGAAGAGTCCATCATGTTTTTTTGTTAACCCTTCATGTCCTCTGTGGCTACCATGGTGGCTACTAGCAATTGCATGGGGGCAGTGTTGTTGTCATTACTAAGAATTACTCATGGGGGAGACAGAAACTACACACTATAGCTTTAAAAAAGAAAAAAAAGATAAATATAATTTGATTGTCAGTTCTAGCTCGGAGGATGTTTCCCAAATCGACTGGAGTTTAGAATGCCAACACAAAGAAAGCAAAAGGTGAGGGACATCCGGCCGAAGATGAGGGACATGCGGCGAAACTGGAACAATCCCATGAATGAAACATCGTCAATACAGACTACCTATAGTAGATGGTGGGCGGCACGCCCCGAGTTTGAAGAAGCAGGCAGGAGTACCGACATGGAAGCTAAGAAATGTACTGCTGTAGACAGGGGAAACAGCTAAATGTATTTTAGCCACCTAAAAAAATCTGTATCAGTTTACATGTACGCTATATTAAAACAAATTTCACCACTCTACCTTGCCATCAAACAGTAGCTTTACCTTGCAGAACACATGAGTTGCTGGTCTACCACTGCCTTGATCAGTTAGTGTGTTTGTTTTGTTGGTTCCTAACCCTTTAACACACCAGTCACACAATAACACAAAGTGAAGGGTAGACCAGCAACTCCTGTGTTCTCTGCAGTAAAATTGCTGTTTTTTTTTTTTTTTCAAAGGAATCTGGTGGCTTTAAAGAGAGCATAGAGAACAGCTTCAGTTCCCCAGTGTTAACTTAAACAGGTCTGTCTGACTTATTTTTTTTTTTTAAGAAGGAAAAACCCTGATGTCCTTCCTTCTTTGTCAGCCATGACGAACGAGTGTGATGTGACTAATAAAAGTCTGATAACAGCTCAGAAGAGACAGGACTTGACACATTATTCTCAAACCTTTAGAGCCGGTGGTCTGGAGGAGGCAGAACCAGGCCAGGCTGATTTAAGAGAGGTGCATTCTGGGAGTGTAGATACAAAAATAAATTCCCACATAAGCGGCAGTCACAGCTAACGGAAACAGAGCTATTTTTTTCAGCTTCACACTGCTTCTAAAAAAAAATATTAATTTGTAATACATGTTGCATTAGTGATATTTTAATATTGGTTAGTCACAACCCAGAACTACACAACTGCATGTGACAATGCTACATGTGCTTTGGTGCGTTTCCTCGGTTGCACACAGGCATCTATTTTAGAGACAATGGCATAGCACATTCAGTTGTTTGACTGTGGGGTGATAAGTTAGACTACGTTTTTGTTTCGTTTTATTTGTGATGCAATTTGGGGATTTCAGGATTTTATTGTTATTGTTCATTTATTATATTTGTAGTTTCATTGTTTTATGAATTTAAACATATTGGGACCACGTTAGAGATAGGAATTTCACTGTAACATGTTTTTATGACTGCAGTCCATAAAGAAATCATAACATACCACGTTCTCTTATATGATGCTGGTTATTTAACACATGTGCCCATTGAGCTTTCCTACATTTGAATACATTTCACTGCATATTTAAAATGCAGACTTTGTTGAGATTTTTAAATCCAGACTGAAAACATCTTTCCTCTGTTTGATTGGTTTCCTGAATTATGTTCTGTTGATATGAACTTTACTTTTAATTCCTGGACATCAGTCCTGTTGACTCTTTGTTAAATGTGCACTTTAAATAAACTAGAGCTGAAGTTGAGAGATCGACCCTGAAGGCAACACAAAAACACAGATGAGCCTATGGCATGTTTTTTTGGTGCGTTTACTGACACAGAGCTAAGTAGAAAATAAATTGGAGAACAACCAAATAGAAAAAAAACAGTTTATTCAAATCTGACTTTCCCAACAAACTCATGTTGATAATAATACTAATATAGTAACTACTGTCTGACGTTAAAAATTAAGATTTAACAAGTTAAAATTCAATGCGTTGACATTTATAATTCACTTTAAGTATTTTTTAATGTCAAATGCAGACATAATATTCAGCTTATTGATATATTAAAAAATAAATTTAAAAAAAAAAAAAAATCACTTTTTTTAACTAACTATAATATTTTCCATAACCCGAATTTGAATCTTTGCATCAAAACGTTTGATTTTAACTTGTTAAATGCAATTTTTGTATGGAGAACAGCTTCTTCTGAAGGTGTTGCTAATAAAACAAAACTGATCTGAATTAACTTGGAACGGGTCGCAGTCGAGACGTCTCGTCAACTTAAAAGGAAACCGCTGCAGTTTTTATTTTTGGTCCAACTGCCCATCATTTCTCTCTCAGCTCGGAGGTTTTCTAACACAGAGATTACAACAAACATTTAGAGCACGTTCACGTTCATTTTCATGTGCGCCTCCGGCAGAAAGCTGCTTAATTAAATGTGGTCAGAACTGACAGTGATAGATAAACGACCAAAATTAAGAGCCCGATTGTAGGTAAAAAAAAAAGAAAGAATATTTTCTGGTTTAAAAGTCTGAAACCAGGACGATGAAAGATGCCAGGACAGTGAGCCTGCAGCAGGACTTGCTGTTTTCAGAGTCTGGTTCTGGTCTCAGAGTCCAGCTGACTGAGAGGGGGTGGTGGTGTGGGGAGGGGGGGGGAGGGTGGGGGGGATCCCTGTCCTGGGGGGTGGTGGTCCTAACTGTGGAGCTGCAGCGCGTCAGTAAGTCTTCTTAACCGAGCCAAAGCCAGAGAAACCCATCACAGCCGCCATTTCGTCGTCCTCCTCAAAGTCCACGTCCTCCTCGGCCCGCCGTTTCCTCTCCTTCTGCTTCTCCTTCTTGTAGGCCTTCGCCTTCTCCTCCTGAAAACACAGAGGACATCGGCCGTCAAGTATGCATTCTAAAACCCCAACCCCCACCCCACCCCCCCAGGGCCTCCACTTCCTGTCCGTTCTTCTCCTCACCTCCTCACGCAGCTCCTTTATGCGCTCCTCAAAGTGGTACTCCTTCTGCTTCTCCTCCATCTTCTTCTTGTTCACCTCGAAACGTTTCTTCACCTGATCCAAAGACGAGCGCTCGACTCGCATCGACATCCCCAGGTTCCTCTGGTCTGCACACACACACACACACACACACACACAAACACAGTTACACATCAACAGACATTGAGCTGATTTATTGTCACTTAATCTTTTGTTAACTCACGTTTTTTGCCGTTAATGTGATCCAGGAAGTTGATGGAGTCTTTCACGACGCAGTCACAGACGTTACAGTAGTAACTAAAAGAGAAGAAGAAGACAGCCATTCAGAGTGAGCCAACAGACAGACCGGTGTGATAAAAGCTTAATAATTAAAATGTTCAGTTTTCTGATGAAAATTTCTCCATCACTAGCCGAGACACCATTCATTTAATACGATGATTTACTTATCCAAAGTAAGGATTATGTTCCAAGGATCTTTTTATTTCATTCTTTAGGGTGAGGACGTCATAACATATGACGACAGACATCAACAACTTTAACAGAAGTTTGGCATGTTAAAAAAAGAAAAAGACATTTGCTATAGCCCTACTAAGATCTGTAGTAAAAGTCAGATAAAATCTGGTTCTGGTGTTAGTTTAAGAAAGGGAAGGAAAGATCATATTTGGGCTTCATCGTGAAACTCTTCTTACCCGCCCATCTCAGCCTGGGGAGTGGTCTTTGTGATGACGATGGTCTTCCCCAGTTTGGACTCAAGATCCACTTTATAGTCTCTGTGGCGCAGGAGGTCCCGCTTGACTGGCGGAGCAGTTTTCCCTAAAAGAAAGAGAAAGAGAGATATGATATGATTAATATGTCAGTCAAACCACTAATGGTAATAAGTGAATAATGTGAATTACAATGATCAATAATTAAATTCTCCAAAGTGGTTTTAGTTTCTCAGACGTGAAGATTCAGACTGAATAAACTGTTTGAGGAGTCTCACAATGAATGATGGCCATTTGGAATATAAAAGCCCTAACCCCTAAATGCATCTTCTCACCATCTCTCCTCTCTTTGTCTCTCTCCTCAGCCAGTCGTTTCTGAGCGAGGTTTTCATACTCGTCTTTGTCCCACTTCCGACGGAAGTCATTCTTACTGGACTACAAGAGAAGAAGAAGAAAAAGAAGGTATTTAGAGCCAGAGAAGACAAACCTGTGCCTTTGTGGAAAACCACTGGTGGAAGTACTGTACTTTTTCTGAGGTACTTGTGCTACTTGATATTTCTACTTCACTACATCTCAGAGATAAATATTGTACTTTGTACTCCATTACTTAATACTTACTGCAACATAAAGCAATCCACATACAAATCCATTAGTAATTATAATCTAGTAATATAATATATATTTTCTAAAATGGGAAATTCTGCATAATAAAACGCTACTTTTACCTTTGGTACTTTAAGAATATTTTAATTCTAACTTAATAATTTTTAGGACGTCCAGAGGGCTGTTTCAGGGAGACGAATTATCCACAGAGGGTTCCTCCTCTCCAAAACAAACGGACCCGGAACCGGTAACAACACTGAGTAGAGTAGAGCAGTTCCACGTTTAAAATCCGTGTTTTTCCGACGCGGTGCGGCTTGTAGGCAGAGGGGCTGCTCAGCTTGTTTTTCTGATAATTTAAGATTCAGACGTCCGACGACTAAAATCGTTCTTCCGGTTAAAATATATAGTTTAAACGAAGGTATCTGAAGATTTTTTTTTCCACGTGAGGGTCCATAATGTAACGTCATATAGTCTTGATGTAATCTGTTGATGCGTTTGTGATTACGCTTTTATTCTGAAGGAATCTGGCCGGAAGTAGTATTGTTGTTGCGGTTAGCAGAGCACAGACTAACATTTAGCAGAGGTGTTCTGCTTCAGCAGTGCAGCAAACAGTCATACACCAACACACATTAAAAACTAATGATTAAGGAAACATCAGTTTGAAATGTTTTATGAAACATTAGTTTTAAATTTGAAATGAAACCGGAAACGTTGACATTGGTATCTGTTATGAGGCTATCTGGTCTCTAGCTGTTAGCTGAGGTGTCGCTTCAAACGGTTTTAAACGCTTTAAACGGAGTCAGCCTGAGACATTAGCAGCACTGACATAAAAGACATATCCGGACCGAAGTGCAAGTCACGGAACGTTCAAGTCATGTTTATATATTTAACACAAAAAAATCAGATCAGATCAGATCATGAACTCACCCCACTGCCGGACGCCATCTTGTTTACCGAGTAACAGAACAGACCAGACGGCCTCGCCTGTCGCAGTGTTTTAAAAAAGCCAAACACCGCCGCCTGCTGGAGCGGAGACGCTTCATAGGCTCTGTTGAATGAATTAATGAATTATATTAATAGGCTAATATATTAATATTAATTTCATTAATAAGAGGAATAACCTACTGAATTTCACTGCTGTCATCTTCTCCATACACAGAAACAGCAACAATTTAACAGAAATTAGAAAGAAAGAACTTTCCTTCGTAACAAAATACAGTACAATATTTCATGCCAAAACAGGACTGCATAATATATCATCCATTACTGATCAGATTATATTATTATAACACCAGTCTTGAGTCATTTAGAGTATTCATGGCCATGAACAGTCTAAAATCCACTCAAACGCTACAAAAAAGCAGAACTAACTCATGAAAAGAAACATTTATCTCCTACCACAAAATGAAGTAGAAGATTTTTCCTGTGCATTTTTCTTGCTGTACTCAGCACCAAACATAAAAGGTGGTCGTGGGCCATCAACAGTCACCATTTCTCAATCATTTTATTCAATTAGTTTGAGGCCTTTACACAGTAATATAGCCTATATAGCATATATATATATATATATATATATATATATATATATATATATATATATATATATATATATATATATATATATATATATATATATGTTTTGCTTCCAGGTAAAATCTGAACTCTCAGCATTTTCAAGTAACTTTTACACTACTGCTATCCTTCAGCATCCATGTTTTTTCTAGTTTATTTCTTCCAAATGTGAGTTCTGATGACTGTTATTCTCGGAGTGATTTTGTTTTTACTTTCTTTTACATAAGGCTACATAAACTCCATCATCTGCCGGACCGGAAGCAGCCCAGGTTGGTTTTGGCATGCAGGCCCCGCCCCCCTCAGGTGCGGCTCATTAAAGAGCTGTGAAAGCGGAACAATGGCGTCTGTCCGTCTGAACTGAAGGCGCCAAACTCAAACTGCAAAATGTCAACCAGCGGAGTGGAAACGGCAGCTCAGAGCCCGCTGCTCTCCTCCAGGTCTGTAACAACAACCGGAAACACGTTTCATATTTTTGTTATTTAAACAATTGTTATTCTAGACACGTTTTTTTTTTTTTTTTTTTTCACATGTAGCTCCAGGTCAACTGTCCCGGCAAAAACCCGGATTATACTCGCAGAATATGTTTGCAAAATCAGTCTCTTCCACTTTAGTAGGGCCACATTTTCCACCCAACGGCAAAATCATATTTTTATTCATATTTAAATTGGATTTTATATATGCTAGTAAATCTTTGTGAGAGATTAACTACCTCAGGCTGCACAGAGGCTGCAACTCTCCTCTCTGATTGGTGGAAGGTATACCCACAGGCCAAGGCTTCAAATACTTCTCTAAACTGCACGATTCTCCGTTAAATATAATAGGCTACTAATCTGTTATCTATAGTCAGTTTTGTCATGAAGGACAGAACTCTTTGTAGTAAGTATAATATTTTATCATTCAGTGTTAGGTTAAAAAAGAAAAAAAAAAAAAATTAAATGGCTGCTTAAAACATTTGATTAGCTTATTATTATTATTATTATTATTATTATTATTATTATTATTTTCTTTTTTAGACCATTCATTTGGAATTCCCAATAAACAATGATGTTTGCTAGATTTATATGAATAGACACATGCATGCAAGAAACACTGTTTCAATCACTCAATAAACAAAAATCCTGGTGTAAAATAGTCAAGTTAAGGAATGTAACAGTGAAATGGTAGGCCACTCCAAAAAAATAATGTTTTAAAATACTTGTAAATTGTGGTTAATGATAATCTAATATAAATTTTTAAAAAGCATGAAAGGCTTCTCACTCTGAGGGTGAAGATACCATAGATATAAAACAGTTGTTTTAAATGAAGGACCTTTTTTAGTCGTAGTCTCGCATTGCCAGACCTAGCTCCAAGAGTAGTGTATATATCGACGACGTTTCATTTCTGGGATTGTTCAAGTGCTGCTGGAAATTCTGCCGGATGTCCATCACTTTCCACTTTCTTTGTGTTGGCATTTTAAACTCCGGTCGATTTTTTTTTTTTTTTTTTTTTTTTTTTTTTTTTTTTTTTTTTTATGTGTAAATTTGGACCGCTAGCTGGACTTCTGTCCAATCTGAGTATTTTTTTTTTTTTCTCTCTCTCTCTCTTTCTTCAATTCCAACCTTGGTTATCAAGTTTTTATATAAAAAAAAAAGAAAAAAAAAAAAAAAAAAGATGAATATAGTCTGCATGAAACACTCAGGGTAAAGTATCTAAGATGCTTTTTTAGTAGTACATATCTAAGATGCTTTTTTAGTAGTAAATTTTTCAGAACGTTGTAGCAGACCCACGTCAATAAAATCTGCAGTCGCATAGTTACTTGCCTGATTGTAAGTGCAATTGGATTCTCTGAGCATCACGGTTGTCTTTTCCTAAGTCCTTAAAAATTCTCCTTTCCTTGACCTATGACCTCATGACATTTTCCAATAGGGTCGGGGAAAGGGGTTTAGGATAACACTAAGGACGTAATCTCTTTAACTATTCGATGGTGATTTTATTATGTCCTCAGCTTCTGTTTCAGTCCGTGGTCATGCGTTTGTGTGAAGGGCTGGTCGGCCACCGTGTGGAACGGCCTCCCTGACCCACTTCTGGCCGCCTCCAGATGCTCCGCCCCCGAGCCGTGGCTCCTCCCCGGCTGCAGCTCCGTCTACGACAGCCTGGTCAGGTGAGAAACGCACCTGGAGGTCTCTGAATGGAGCTACAAGTTCTGAAGAGCATTTCACATCATGACTATGACCTCTTGAATATCTGCATTGATTGGTTGACGGGTCACCGGTCTGTTTAGAAGTACTCCGATCTTTTACTGAAGTAAAAGCAGTAATACTACGGAAATACTGGAGTTCATGCTGCAATATTTCCCCACTGAGATGGACTAAAAGTATAGCATAACGTGGAAATGTTCAAGTGAAGTACATATACCTCAATTGTACTGAAGTGCATTACTTGGGTAAATGTACTTAGTTACTTCCCACCACTGTTCATCAATACATGACGAGATAGATTTTATAAACTGATTTCAAACATGACAAAGTAAAATATCGACGTTTTGTAACATCAAACAGCATCAGCAGGTGGATTTTTGTGTTTTCTTTCTTTATTCCAGCTGATAAAAACAAATCTCCAGATTTCGATGTAATTTTGAAAAAAAGTTGGTGATTAGAAGGAACAAGTTCACCTAAAAACAGTAGGTCAAATCTCCCACTCACTGATTACTTCTTGCTGTCTTGTCCTCTTCTTCCTCCTCCTTCTCTTCATCACAGTAACATCTCTCCTACACAGTCTCCTCCTGCTGCCAGCAGCCCGCGAGGACGAGAGAGAGCTGCCAACAACAAACCTCGCAGGTCTTTGTCAACTTTATTTAATTTATTTCAAAGAGCAGAGACTTTGAAAGGTCAGAGTTGAGGGTGGCTAGAAAAAAAAAAAAACTCCCTTTGTATAATGCTGACTGTTGCACAATGTTTATTATTGCATCAATTTGAACAGCCGAGATAATGTAATTAATAATTTACACAACAGAAACTTTAACGCCGACATGCTTCATGTCCGAGCAGCCACAGTAACTAACTCCGTCAATAATACTTCAGATCAGAAATGTTAAGTTTCTCTCAGAGTCAAATGTTCAGATTGAAACCACTCATGTCTCTACAGTAAATATGAAGCTGCTTGGCATAAAGACTGAAAATGGACTAAATGACTTTGAAGTTCAATTCTTTTTTTTTCTTTTTTTTATAAACTATACAATGTGCGTGTGGCTATTAATTGTCCTAAACTATGTCCACTCTGTCTGCAGTCACACTTAACGGTCTGTCTTCCTGCAGGCCGTCCATACTGGAGCGTTGTATCCTCAAAGTATCCACCAGCAGTGTGGCTGTGGGGACAGACGATCTGGACAAGAGGTCAGTACACTCTGAACACAGCTGCTCAACAAACTGAAAACGTTTAACCCTCGTGCATCTCGTGGGACATTTTCCCTTTTTTTTATTTATTTTTAATTCATTCTGGCTGTGTTAATGCAAATGCCATACATTTTGGGAAGGGGTGAGCGTGTTTTTGTTTGTTTTATTAGTCTATAGTAAACTGTGTATCCAAAATATAGACACTCAGACCCTGTCACATTTAAAACCAAAATGTTTGATCCCACGGCCATTACAGAATAAAATCATCTTTTATATCAGGCTTTGAATCTAGAGCCATGGCTTCAAAATTGTAGTGGGTTTTATTTTTTTTAATTTTATTTTCCACCAGATTAATTTTCTCATGTTTGCCCTGTGGGGCAAATGCATGCTATTTTCCTGGTTTCACTAGCGACTTGGTTTGTTTGTTCATATGTTAGTCTGTTAGCCCTTGTGTTGACCTCGGGTCACATTGACCCGTTTTTCAATTTTAGTTTTATATCAGAAAATAGGGGACATAGAAGTAAGTGCTGAAAATGTGTAGAAGAAAAAATTTAAAACGTTGGAAAAAAACAAATTGTGAAAAAAGGTGTCAATTGTCAGGATTTTTTTTTTTTTTTTTTTTTTTTTTTTTGGAAGGGAAGACAACACAAGGGTTAGCCGGCTTATGGAAAACCTACTGATTTTCATGAAACTTGGTGGAAGGTTGTCGAATGGGCCAAGGAAGAACCCATTACATTTTGAGC
The DNA here is from genome assembly GCA_023566125.1 of Zingel zingel. Classification (NCBI taxonomy): domain Eukaryota; kingdom Metazoa; phylum Chordata; class Actinopteri; order Perciformes; family Percidae; genus Zingel; species Zingel zingel. The sequence goes on along the minus strand of CM042328.1, from coordinate 10,827,624 downwards.
AGATCAGATTCACAGGGTGGATACACATTATTTTTTTCACTTCTGTTAACATTGTGAGATGGGGCATTTGTGCTGCATTAATGTGGCGTCGGAACAATTTGAAAAATGAGTTCCTGACTGGTAAAATTCTCACTGCATTAACATTGTGAGATAGGGCATTGCTATGGCGGAGGGCTGTGCTCTCCGAGGGCCCTTCTAGTTGCTGCTGTACTATGGAGAACTATAGTGTTTGATGCAATGTATCAAAATCAGTCAATGTTGTTGCCAATCATTGAAATAATTTTTTTTTTTTTTTGGCACTTCATTGACTTAATTAATAAATCAACTAATTAACAATGTCAAAGATGCAGGGTTACAGTATTTTATAAAAAAAATCTTAAATATTGAAACTAGAATATGTGAAATCCTAAAATGAATATGGCAAAGAGATCTTTATTGTGAGGTTAAAAGATTTATGGCAGGATGTCCTCTCTGTTGGTTGAGCTAAAAGTAATTTATGATCATTATAAAATATAATATTTTTTTTTTACACCTTTTTTGGAAAGATTTTTTTCATAATTCAGGTTGTATTATGTTTTGGGACTTCATGGTGCTTTACAGAGACGTTCCATTAAAGTCACCTCAACCAAAATACAAAAAGAAATTGCAAATAGTTTTAGATTTAATGTTCAGGTTTTGATATGTCTGCTTCCACCTTTTTAATACTATGAGGTGAATGGAATTTAATGTTACTCCCAACATAAAAAAAATAATTTAAAAGAAAATCCAACAGCAGAAAGTCTCTCCAGAACCAGTGCCCAACACAGGGCATTGATGACATCCATGTTTGCAAGCTTGCGGTCGTCTTCTTTGACATTTGGTGGCTGTGACATTCCAAAATGTCAAGCAGTGAAACAATCACGCATGTGATGGTGTGTCCTTGTGCACAAGATGTAGACTAATAAGAAACCCACTTGAAGAAAATAATTTACTCATGGTGCTACTAGTGGTCAAACGCTCCACAGGGTGTCTTTTTGTAATTGAGCCTATATCTGGTCCCTGCAGGCCCCCTCTCGGTCGCTGCTACCCTCGCATCCCGGACCCAGCCAACACTGAGACCAACGCTGCAGTTATGAAGCGCCGGCAGAAACAGATTCAGTACGGCAAAAACACCAGCGGCTACCAGAACTACCTGCAGCAAGTCCCCAAGTGAGAAAATCCCAAATTAACATCCTTAGAAATCCTAGGGAGGGGAAAATAGGCTGCAGAACTTGACCTGAGAATCATGTTTTTAAATTTTATTTTTTTTAGCATCAAAGTAATCCAGTGACAGTTGCACACTTAATGGCGACTGAATGAAAAGAAATGTAGACTAAAATATCTGTAAAAAGAACCGCAGTACCTACCTGTAGCTGACATTACAACCATTTGATGAGCTTTTACAGAGTCTGGATCTGATTCATTATTTCTGTCGTTATTTTGGTTCACAAAGGGGCCTACATGTTGGTATAGGCAAGTTCTAATCTATCGGATTAGCAATGGCATTTTTGACTTTCACGCTGAGCTGATAAAATTCAGCGGAAGGAAACATGATTCAGTTATTAAAATAGAAACGTAGAATAATCGGTGACTGTCATATCTGCTCTTTAAAATCTGACCGCTGCTCCTCAGACATATGAGGGATCCTAAGCTCCACCCGTCCACTCCCAATAAGTACAGGAAGTACAGCCGGCGCTCCTGGGACATGCAGGTGCGTCTGTGGAGGCGTGCACTGCACCTGTGGGACCCTCCGACTGACAATCAGCAGGATGCCGCTGACACACAGGACCCAGTGGAGCAACTGTGGGTGGAAAGAGTGTCTGAACTAGAGCTGCAATTAATTATTTATTGTGATTTATTTTTTAAATGACTCTTCGTGGTAAATTGAGCTCCTTTTTTGTCATCGTTTTATTTCAGGCAAAGCCAGCTGGCGAAGATGACCTCTGACCTGTGTGAGGATGGAGGAGACAAGCAGAGAGAGAAGGAGACTCCAGCAGCCTCTAAAGCCTCCTTTGTGTCTCCTCTATCTGCCATGATGTCACTGGATGGGCCTGGAACATGGAACGTCCCGCTCTCTCCGGTAACGACTCAACAGCCAGATTAATAATACGTGTTGTGTTTTTTTTTTTTTTTTTTTCTTATTTATTTTTTTTTAAATCAAACAAATGGGAGGAATAGTGCATTTGTTGGACTATTTTCAGCAGCAGATTAATCCACATTTGGGGCAGCAGGGCTGAAACAGGATTTAAAAAAAAAAAAAATGCTGAGGTAATAAAGCCAACTAAACTTTTTTTTTTTTTTTTTTTTTTTTTTTTTATAGAATTGTTTTTAGGGGAAAATGTTGGATGCTTTGCATGGCTCCAACAGGGTTTTTTTTTTTTTTTTTTTTTTTTTTTCCTATTAAAAACCTGGAGGAAACTTGTTCATCGCTGTTTTCGTCCTGTCAGGAGGCAGAGATGAACCACAGGACTCTTCGCTCTCCTCCCGGCCTGAGCTACTCCTTCAGCAATCGGCTGCCCACTAATGATAACATGACCGACTGGCTCCGCCTCCTGCTGGAGGCCGACAACGGCCAAGGTGAGGTCACAGGAGAAAGTATTCAGACCTTTTTACTTAGGTGTGTGTTCAAGTTCAAGCGTCTTCATTTTTTTTGCATTTCATCTGACTCGTTGAATTAATTTATTTGTTTTCTGGTAGATTTCGGCTCTGATGACCAGCAGGTTCCTGTTTTCTCTGACCAGCTCTTGTGGAATCCGTACTGAAAAGTCACTGGATCTCCACTAAACAAGGTTTAGTTGTCTTGTCAACGTTACAACTCCTCGATTTATCGTCGATAACTCGATGGGATGTTGTCGATCCTGAATGTGTTGGAGTGAAGTTTGTTTCCAGTACATTTGTCTTTTTAAGATGGTTGAAGATTTACTATAACGACAGCAGGGATGTGATTGATCCTTGATCCCGAGTTCCATCCGCCCCTCCACGAGGAGGGCTGCAACCTGAAGAGAACTGAGAGGAACCACCCTCCTCTCTCAGCTGAACACTTTGACCTGAGCATGGTACTTTACTTTGCACTTTATATATTTCTGTTGAATTGCATCAGATGGAGCACTTCCCACCTGCATCGTGTTTTAGTTTTGAGTCCTGCACTGATGGAAAAGCTGCTATTTTGGTACTTTAAGTCACATTAACTGTATTACTCCCATTTGGCGTCACTTTATTGCCTCTCTGCAGGCTGTTGTCTTTGTCCCACCGTCACCTTCATGCTCTGTCTGGATGAGCAGCTCCTTTCTCTACCTCCCCATGTTTTTTCTAAAAAACAAACCTTGATTAATGGAGGGGGAAACGGCTGTCACTTTGTGTTGTGAGTTTTCTTTTACTTTTTTTTGTTTTTTTTTTGTTTTTTTTGTGCGTTTCCCAATTTGTCATTTAATGCTGCTTGAATATCGAGAGCAAAGCTGAAAGATGTGATTAATAAAGATGTAAATAAAGTGTTATAAATTCGCAGGCTGACCTGTTTTCTTCTTCTACAGACCTAAATATGGATTGGTCCCCATTGGACAGTATACAAGGGTTGGGCAAGAGTGGGGAGGAAAAGGCACCTCAGTGGTGGTAATGAGGGAGGGACAAGCGCTGCTCTCACTTTTATCCTGTCGGTCTGGGGATTGAACCGACGACCTCCGGGTCACAAGCTCGCTTCTCTTTAGGCCACCACTGCATTTACAAATATGCATCCTTTTTAGAACCTGATTGAACGTTTTAGCGAACTTTAAGAGTAGATGTTACAAAATCAGTTTTAATGTCTTTTTAAATCTGATTCAACACATTTTCTTTCCAGAAAAGAAGAAATCAGGACATAAAAAAAAAAACAATGTACAGAAAATACAGTAAGTGAACTGTCATTTCAAATATGCAGCACTTTTCAAAACAAAGTGCTGCGTTACATGTGTTTCACATTCATAAAATACCCAATATTATATTTAAAAAAAAAAAAAAAAAAGAGAAAAAAAAACTTTTAAAAGTGAAAACGTAACAGTTTGTTCAAGGTGTTTAATGTAACATGAATGTATTTTCCTTCATGTACAACTCCTTAACTAATGTAAGCAGTTGAGCAGACTGAGGTTATTTTAGTCGGTGCTCTGCAGAGGATGGAGCGTCTTCGTCCACACGGTGTGCTGCTGCAGCCGGACAGCATCGGTCTGATCTGACGGTGAAACATTTGTTTCTGTGTTTGTCCTTTAATTGCAGCGCTGACACACAGTTTCGCCTCCTAAACAATCTGGATGATTTAATAGTAACAGCGAAATGACTGACAGGCAAAACAGACCGCAGATCTGCTGCTGTAAACAAGCTGCTCTGATCAGGCTTTAAACTACAACTCCCATCATCCTTCAGCATTCCAGCTCTCTTCTGACACTTACTGAATCATATTTATGTATGTTATGTCTCTATTTTAATAACCCGCTGTTAGTTGGAGTGAGGATGTGATTTTAAAAAAGAAAAGAAAAATATAAATATGTGGCAGGTGCTGGTGCGGGGTGATGAGGTGTAGCACCGCCCCTCCTCCTCTTGCCTGGCACCGTAAATGTTATTTATGAATGCCTACCGCTCACGGGCGTGTGCACGCAGATTCGTTATTATGTTGTAATAATTACAATACATTGGACATTGATTTCCGCCGATGTTTCGGTTTGTCCCGGACCCTGTGGTGCTCGCTGTGTGTGGTTAAATCCAGACTTTAATTCATTGTGGTCGGTTTGGTGCTGACAGCGGCGGCGGCAGACGGAGCGGTGCTCTTTAATAATACTGGGTCAATACACAGAGTCCGCCGCTGTCTGCCAGCCCGCTGCATCCACCGGAGCCGCTTCACCCCGTCACCCGGAGGTGCTGCCCGATAAGGTAAGCATGCCAGCCGGCTGAGAGTGAGGAAAAATGATCGCTTGTTTGGTGGTTCTCTAGTAGCTAGCTATTCCGGGCTGCTCCATCCCGCAGCATCCCGCCGTGTTTTCCTCCTCACATGCTGCTCGGAAAGCTCACAGGCCGGGCAGACGTTAATATCATCCCAGTTATTATTATTGTTAGCTGCCGCTGATTCTGGGTGTGAATTAGCCTGCAAGGCATTCAGGTTTATTCAGAAATAACCTCTCTCAGCTAAAGGCTGGAGGTGGGACGAAACACGACAACATTCCGTCTGATATTTACTGGGTTTGTTTGTGAAATCACCGCCGCTAACGCTGCTAACGCTGGGCAGGTCAGTTAGCTCCCGTTAGCTAGCTGCTGCCCCTGGATGCAGCCAGGCGGCCAGTGTAGCTCCCTGTTAGCCCCGCAGACCCCGGAGCAGACCAGACTGAGCCCCGGGAGTCAGTGAGGCTGTGGCGGTGGCACACTCCTCAGTCAGCCGATTTGTTTCAGGGAGCAAAATGGCTGAATTTATTGTGCCGACCTTGAAAGTAATAACGAGATGACATATTATTTATAGCAAGCTAACTGTTCAGGTGGACTGCACGGCAGCGCGAGCTTGCTCGCTGATGTAACCTGCTGCATTAACATCAGACATGTGAATTACTATTTTTTTTCCACAAAAAAAATCATAATGACATCTCCACATTTATTCTGCACTCAAACGGGGAAACCGCTATATCGGTGTGTTAGCATCCCTCATTAAAAACAATGGGATATGTTAGCCACAAGCTAGCAGCAGCCGGAGATGCCCAGCGGCCTCAGCCAGTCCGGCATCAGAGAGGCGGCTCTGCTCAGGCTGCACAATGGCCTCCACTGCCAGGGACAGCCTGTCATCACCAAACACTGTGCCTTTATTTAATCACAACCCAGTAACACCAGTAACTCTAGACACTGGAACCAACATCAGGAGAGTTTAAAGTCCCTGAAAGTACAATCAGGATCTTAGCTGTTTGTGGCCCCTGACCTCATTTGGACCAGGAGCCAAAACTCCATCAGCTCATGTGTTGGCATGATGTTGTATCATATTTCAAAGAGGGGTTCAGTCAGAAATAGTGAGTGGAATATTTCCCATCATCGTTTTATATATATATATATATATATATATATATATATATATATATATATATATATATATATATATATATCATATATCATATATCTTTTTTCAGTTCTCTATGAATCGATTAGGTCTTTAAGGGACCCCTTTTCTCTTTTCTATCATTAAGTACGCTGACTTATTAAATGACATGCTATGAATATTTCATATTATATTCAAAGCATAATAACGGCACAGGATATCTGATAAACTGTACAATTAACCCAAATAATGAACGCTTTAACTGCCGGACGTTTGTGTTAAACGAGCGATTTTAGATGAATTTAGAGCAGATTACTTCCTGTGAATGTTGCATCAGATAAATCATTTTTTTAGGAATACAATTCTCAATTATGTATTTTTTTTTTTGAATTTTTAACAATCATAGGCTTCTTTTTTTGACAAGTTGAGTGTTTTAGCATCGTACTTTTCACAAGCATGAGGCTGTTATGCCGAGAGGGAAGGCTCTGTGAAATATTGCTATGTGTTCAGGTCTATTTCAGGTCATGTTCAGGTCAGTTTGGTTACAAGAAAGTGAAAACCTGTGGAGATATTGTTTTTTAAAATTTGTTCGTTCGGGTCATTTATTTTTTTTAAAGAATTTGATTACTGTAAAACACAAAAAATAAGCAATTCGTAAAGATCAGAATACACATACAAAGAATCATAAAAATTCTGACATTTAGCTCCGAGGACACCTTAAAGATAAACATAAAAAATATATAAAACAAACAATATTTGAAGTGGCGCTATAGGATTGACGATGGACAGACACCTTGCAGTATGCGGCATTGAAAATGTTGTCCTGTGTCCACAATTGTCTGTGTCAAACGGTTCATAAATGCTAAAGTATAGGGGTCGGGGCAAACCATCACCATTGAAAAACTCTCTGCTGAGTTCAAGGATGCCTCACACAAGTGGACTGTTGGTCCAGAAAAATAAAACATCTGAAGATATAATTTTGGGGATTTCCCACTATATTCTGACATTTTATAGATCGAAGGATTCATTGAATTAATACAGACGGTAATGTCCATAGTTTCCTAAAGCCCAAAGGGAAATCTTTACAAGTCTTGTTTTGTCCAAAGCCCCAAAATATTCAGAACAACAAAGTGTTGAAAATCATAGAATGATTATATTGTTGAATTAATTTAAATTAAAGCAGTCCTCAATTATTTGACTTGATTGTAGCTTATCCATGTCCTGTGATGCTACTTCAGCACACTTTAAGAACAAATATTACTGGGACCACTACAACAAATTGCAGATGAACATTTAATATGCAGAAATTCACATTATAGCCACTTCTGCTGACTATCTGTGCAACAATTTATATACATGGTCCAGGGTTGCACGATATTTACAAAATGTGACATTGCGATATCAGTTATGAATATTGTGATGTAGATATTAATTTCAATATTTTTAAACATATGTAAAATTACAAAAGTTATGGGAAAATGCATCAAAATAGATTCATAACAAATAAAACAAGTTTTCTTACAATACAAGGTTCATTACAACTGACAGTCATATTGGACTGGTACAACATGAATAAATAAATAACGACCATGTCTACAGAACAGGACATGTTTTACTGGTTGGACAGTATAAAATATATAAATAAAGAGAACAGGACACAACTTTTCTTTCTCTTCTCTGATTCATTCCGTTTTGTTGTCTCTATCTATTTCTTCACTTACACTGTCACTCTGTCGAAATATGCACACATGTGGTACGCTCCATAGGGTTCATCACGTAGTGGACCCATGTGCTGACGTGCACTAACATGTGCAAGTGTAACTGGCCAATGAAACATGATCATTACAGCATTTCAAGCGGGCTCTAAATCAAACACAACTAAGCCACACAGTCAACGGACGGGACGCAGCGCTGCACAAAATAAACTAAATATTTCAACCCCTTTCGATATAATATTGTGCAACGTGATATTGCGATAACGATATTGAGTCGATATATAATTCACGCCTAGTTAATACTTAGTGTTGTTATTTCATTTGTATGTATGGAGTCTTTAATCCCTTCCCAAAGGCTCTCAGGTCTGCACCCTCTTTAAATTAACATGTGTGACTCTACAACACTCATGTGCGTCTCTCCTTCCTCACCAGGTGCGTTGCCAGGGGCAACAGCTGACTGACAATGTCCTTGTGAGAGTGGGCGGGGCTACCTGGCCCTGAGGTGGTAAGGAGGAGGAGTCTCAGACTTCAGCCCCTCACCCCTCTCCTCCTGCGACAAACCGAACGGACGGACACACAAACGGGTGTGGCTCCCTCTTCCTCTTCCTCCTCCCCTCTCCTCCCCGTTCTCTCCCCGTTCTCTCCCCTTCTCCTCTCCGCAGCCCTCCCCCGTCTCCCCCCTCGGCCCCGTCCCCTGCCACAATGCTGTGGTCACGCTGCTTGTGGAGAGCCTGAGGAACCATACTCTGGAAGGCGACCCTGCTCAGCCAAGGGACTTTTCGCTGGTGAGTCTCACCTGCATTCAGTCTGAAATCTCATTTTATAAATTAACACTTTTATCATTAATCACTAATCATTGTATTAGTAGTAAAATAAGATTGTTAATCTGTTTAAACTCTTTGTCTCTTTTTCTTTCAGTCCCTGCTGGACCCGAAAACCCTCGCAGAGTGCTGGCCCCCAGATGGCTTGATGCCTGGTGAGTGTTTCAGAGTCAAGGATTACCTGTGATTTTCTCTAAATGAATAATCATTTAAAAATCATCAAATCATTTAAGTATATACACTTCTAGAAAATTGGGGAACTTGGAAATTGGGTAAAACCCCCCAAAAACTGGATCCTACATTTCCCATGATGCAGCTCAATACTGAAGAAAAGAAATAAACCGGAACGATGCATGCATATCAATAATCTGTTTGTGTCCTCTCAGAGAGCAGCTACTGGCAGCTCTGCCCTCCCTCCAAGTCCGGCCTGCAGGGGGGGTTACTGAGCTCTAGTTTCCCCCCCGGCCCCGTGCCCCTGGTGCCCCCAGATGCTCACCTGCAGGAGGGTGGCGACCCCCTAGACGGCACCCCCTCTCAGCCGCAGCAGCACCGGCCCCTGGTGCCCAGCACCTCAGCGTCCGAGCTGTGCCTCCCCGGAGCGCCGGCAGCCCCTCCCGGCCCAGGGCCCCCTCCACCTCCTCCACCGCCCCCAAAACGGCACTGCCGTTCGCTGTCAGTGCCCGAAGACCTGTCACGCTGCCGCTACACCTGGCGGCCCAGCGCCTCACGGGTCTGGACCCCTGTCAGTCGCCAGCAGTGCCATGGGGGAGTGGGGGGAGGGGTCACAGGTGGAGGCTTGGGGGCAGGAGGAGTGGTTATAGGGGCAGGTGCGGCGGGGGGAGGAGCCTGTCCTCTCCGCGCTCCCAGCTCCTCTCTGAACTCGTCGCTGCACTCCTCATCCAGCCCCACCTTCTTCAGCCTGGCGCTGTCTCCGGACTCCCCGCTGCCCTGGAGCTTCCCCTGGGACCCCAGCGAGGCGGCGGCGGGGGGAGGAGCCTGCTGCTGCTTCTTCCCATCCCCCTCCTCCTGCTCTTCCTCGCCCTCCCCCCTCCACCCGCCTCCCCCTCCTCAGAGGCGTTTCTCCCTCTCCCCTGTGCTTATCAGAGACTCGACGGCCTCCACCTTCCTGCCTCCGCCTCCCGTGCCGAGTCACGCGGCAGCGCGTCCGCCGAGCTGCTCGGCTGTAGCCGGAGTGACCGTGGGGGGCCCCGTGCCCGCCTCACCCTCCTCAGCCTGCAGCACGCCCTCGTCTCTGCGACGCAGTCTACCGCCGCAGCTGCCGCGCTGCCACTCGCAGCCCTGCGACCTGCTGCTGCTCAAACCAGGTCTGAAGAGACGCCGCGACCCCGACAGACCCTGCGCTCGACCCGTCCTCGACTTCACCAAGATGACTCAGGTTCTGCAGGACATTAATCTACAACTTTTATAAGCTGCTTTCTATTTAAAGTAAAGTTTGAAGCAAAAATGCCACATTTTGTCTGGTTGCAGTTCCTCAAATGTTTATACAAACTTTATATCTTTGGGTTTTGGGACAAAACAAAAAGACGTCACCTTTTGATTCTGGGAGATTGTGATGAATCGATCAGATTAAGTATCAACGGATTAATCAATGAGGAAAACAGTCTATTAGTTGCAGCTGTAGACATCTTAAAGAGACTTTCTTGCATTCATGATAAACACTAAACCACTGGCTAACTGATGGAACTGTACAGCTGGCATGTTGCATTGCGACCACGGCAACTAGCATTGATATTATAAAACTTGGAAATATGATCTAATGTCATTTCATTAGTTTCTGATTGACGGTTTTTGTTCAAGTCATATTGTGGACACTTCACACACACACTTCACAGTTCAGTTAACAGTTTAACCGCTGCCCTAAATTAATGGTTAGCTATATTTAACTGCATGTACCGTGACCATAGCAACAGTACATTTTTGTTATTGGTCGACCCACACTGATATGATATGATGTATCTGCAGCACGCTAATCTCTGCTGATTTATTGGTAATGTAGAGCTCTAGTTTTCAGAGTTATTTCCAACTTATCTTAATGTCTCATCAGTTTCTGTGTTCCCCTTCTTGACCTTCCTCCTGTCGCTCCTGCAGACTCGCAGCATCGACCCACAGTGTCTGGAGCGCGGCGGCGGCAGGCTGGTCTGCGGTGGTGACGTCTGCATGGGCATGGAGTCCTTCATGGGCGACTTCCGGGGCTCCTGCTCGCCGGCCGAGTGCCTGGGTAGGACCAGCATCGGGCCGCTGAGCGAGAGCGACGAGGAGTGCCCCGAGGACGATGACGAGGACGACGGCGAGGAGGAAGCCGAGGAGCGTGAGGCCGCTCAGCAGGCAGTGTTTGAGAGGGATTGTACAGAACTCGACTTGAACTTAATAGAAGAAAACTGACTTATTTGTAAATGGAAGGCTGTTCTCTGTTTCAGTTTTTTTTTGTTTAGTTTTGAATTGATCTGAACCCCCTCCCTTCTTCCTGGACCACCATTGTCTCAACACTCCGCGCCTCCTTGCCACCAATCAGCAAGGCTCTCAGGAACAACACCTTCTCTCATTGGATGAGCTGGGGTAAACAAAGCTGATTGACGACGACAGTAATGATGTGACTACCACCTGTAAAGACTCGACGCTGTGGAATCCTCCTGGCTGCTTTTTAACATTTGTGCTGTTAGAAAGTTAGTTTTTAAAGGAGAATTCTGGTCAATTTCAACACGTAACTCTGTTGTTTGGAAATTTGGAGTGCTGGCAGTAGCAAAAAAAACGAAAACAATTGGTGCTGCCTACACCGTGTTATCCCCCTGCTTGCGTTAGCACCCAACAGGCTTAAACAGGGCAAGTTTTAAACGTGTTTTAAGCCTCTAAACATGCTCAAAATGTCATTACAAGTGCCTACCCATGTGCAGTGAGTCCTTCCGAGGGAACACAGTGAATCTGACTGCAGTAGATGTGACAGAAAGGCATACAAGTTGTGTTAATCCAGCCAGTGCACATACCTCTGTTTATTTCCTGTTTTCCAGTCAAGTCCACACTGGAATCACTGCACATGGGTAGGCACTTGTAATGACATTGCAAGCATGTTTAGAGACTAAAAACAAGTTTAAAACTTGCCCTGTTTAAGCCTGTTGGGTGCTAACGCTAGCGGGAGGATAACACTGTGTAGGCAGCACTGATTGGTTTAGTTTTTCTTGCACTCCAAATTTCTCCAAACAACAGAGCTACGTGTTGAAATTGACCGGAATTATCCTTTAAAGTGAGAGTAACTCTGGTCGCCTGTGACGAGAGGAAAGCATTCAACAGGGAAACCCCTCCTGCATCTGTCCTTCAGTTACCAACATGATCAACAATGCATCGTCATGCTAACACACCAACAAGCCATTGTTCAGGTACCTGAAGCCCAGATGCAGATGTTTTCCCACCTCTGTGACTGGACTCCATCTGTCCAGGTGCGTCGCGGCGTCCTGGTGTCTTCCAACACACAGCTGCTGAGTCTCCGTAACACACCACAGTCTGATGAGGCCGTCGCCGCACTGCAGCGCCAAACCTGACACGCCACCACCACGTCCAACACAAACACCAGACCTCTTACCTCAAAGAGCTGCTTTAATCTTCAGTCAGGATTTAAAAGGTCAGTTTACCTAAATCAAAAGACATATTTCCTATCGTCCCGTTCAGCAGTAATTAAGTTCAACTCAAGAAATAATTTCCTAAGTAACAAAACAAATCTTAGTTTAAATCTATTGCAGCCCTCAATCGACGTCTCAGATAGAGATTTATATTTTTATCTGAGTAAATTATTTTAGTTTGTGACAATGTCATTACGAATACATGTTAATATCGAGACATTGTTATATTCATCATGAGTCAGTCATCTTTTATTGGCACAACTTTATAACAGTAAATAGTTCAGACGCTAGTGTCGTATCAAAACCACTACTGCAAATAAAACACACACACACACTATGTGACCTCAGCGTGGTGATGCGTTCAGGTTCGCTGCTGTTTCGTGGTGTCGTTTCATCAGGCTTCACTGAGGGCAGGTAGCCACTGATGCTGTTGTTCACCTGAGTGTTCACACATTCCTGTCATACACCTGTCACTACACACTCCTGCTCATTCACTCAAACGTGTGTGTGTGTGTGTGTGTGTGTGTGTGTGTGTGTGTGTGTGTGTGTGTGTGTGTGTGTGTGTGTGTGTGTGTGTGTGTGTGTGTGTGTGTGTGTGTGTGTGTGTGTGTGTGTGTGTGTGTGTGTGTGTGTGTGTGTGTGTGTGTGTACCCCCTGGCGGTTATGTGACTTGTGGTGTCCAGATTATGTCCTGATATACCTGCATAGACACCCGGCCGTCTGAAGATGTTTTATTTAAATCGTCCTCTCTGAGCGGCCGACATGTACGACTTCTGTGCTCACATTTCCAAACTTTTCAAACAAAATGTCCAGAAAACGGTCAAAAGAACGCGTGTAATGTAGACGATAAACAGCTGGCTGAGCTAATTCTCCAGTTGGTGCCATTAAACTACTGCAGAAGAAGAAGAGGTGATTACAAGAGCTCCAGTCAAAGCTTAAACGTTGGAAATCATTATGGAAATATGACGTTTCTGTTTTCTTTTTATGTATTATGGTGAGGGAGGTTACTGTCTCCCCATTGCTACGCACAGGTCTCATGTGTTCAGCTCTTCATGCTTCATGTACCTAAGTCATAATGTATTCACTCAGTCTGTTTCTGCTGTTGTCCACACAACTACTTTTACAACTCAGACAGAAAGGGAAACTTTATTGCGATTATTCAGCTTTTATTTTGAATTTCCAGCGTTTCGGTGTTGACAATAATAGAATGACCAATTCAGGGTTAAAATGCGGGATGAATCGGTTCAGTTTCTGCATGAGGATTGTTTGAAATGTTTAGTGCTGATACCTCAGCTTCAGTTATTGTATCAGCGTCCCTTTATATAAATTATATGATTTACTTGTAGAAATATAAACATGTTTTTCTACAAAATAACTTCTTTCATTGAACAGAAACTGTCAAAGATGTTAAATTTTGTCTAAACACAAGTACATTTATAATAAGTCAACAGGATTATGAATCTGGGCAAACATTCACTGCTAACCTTCAGTACTTGACAGTTTTCAATACTCCATATAATTCATTTACAGAAATCAAATTCTGGTTGCTTTTATTCTCTATCTGGATTTAATCTTGATGCTTAAGATGCACAGAACCACCCGGTATAGATGTAATGTCAGGAAAGTCGTCTGAAAAATGCTTGCAGGTTATGTTTTCTATTTTCTTCAACTTTTGCTTGAAACCAAGAACAAAAGCTCTACGTTTAAGGTCTCCGAACCTTTTACATCGTTTAACTGAGCGTCAAGCTGCACCGCTGCATAAAGGACCACACGGCCTGTTTCACGTTTTTAGCTTTTCTACCGAGAATCATACTTCACATTCCTGCTGGTCACTTCAAATCCTCCGTTACGTTTCAGATTGATCGACCTGTAGTGAGATAATCCATCACAGCCAGTGTTTTTATTTGACTTTGTGGTGGTACAGTTGGAAATCTCTTTGGTGATGCATTCAAAGACATTCTCACGTCCAAGAGTTGATGGGCAGCTGCAGAAAAAGCATCTAAGAGCGACGATGTTAGAGACTCAGACCCAGAAGACAATCTACAAGTTAACAAGAACATGTTTGAAAAAGAAAATGTGTGTTGGGTCATTTCAGTGCAGCAGACGACTCAGATCATGTTGAAATGTCCATGAATGCACCATGAATAGGACAGCGTTACGTTTTAAAGTGACTAAAACGTAAAGATGTTTGTATGTTGACTGTGATGGATTATCGTCATTTATGATTTTGTCAACTTTACTGTTAAATTTTAGTTGGTTTAAACTCAACAGCAGCAAATTCACTTTGTAAAAGATTGTTTTTGTGTTAGCGAGTTGTTTTCATTCAGAGGGTTTCAGTTTTGTGATTGTTTCTCTGTCTAATGTCAGATTTCATCTGTCACATTGTTGAGGGGGTAAAAAAAAATATTTTTGAACTGAAAAACATCCTCTAGCACTCTTAAAGGAACTGTTCAACATTTTGAGAAATACTTTTACATTTTCTTGATAGTGTAATGTTCAGGTGGATATCAGTCAACTGTTTATGTGCTAAACATTCTATGCTCTTGTCAAAGCCACCAGACTCCATTGACAAAAACAGCAATTTTACCTCAAAACAAGGGAGTTGCTGGTCTACCGCTGCCTTGATTGGTTAGTTTGTTTGTTTGTGTTATTGGGTGACTGGTGTTTTTAAAGGGTTAGGAACTAACAAAACTGACAAACAAAGTAGACCAGCAACTCCTGTGTTTTGCGAGGTAAAATCAATGTTTTTGTCAATGGAATCTGGTTTGATTGATGAGAGCACAGATAGCGGCTTCAGTTGGCCCTGTGTAAACTTAAAACAGGGCTGGATGTATTTTTGGTATCTTTGGTTTCCTCTTGCTTCCAGTCTCAATAAGCTTGGCTAACCACATCCTGACTCTAGTTGTGTACTGAGCACACAGACATGAGATCAATATTTTCATCTGAACATCTCTCACAGAGGAAGAGAATAAGACTATTTACCAAATGTTGAACTACTCTTTTAAGGTAAGGTTGAAGTTTGCTATAAGCTAACATGTTAGCTCCACGTGCTGTCTACTAGGACTAACTTGTTGAGAAAAAAAAATGTAAGGCTAAGTTCACCCAAATTTACAAAACAATTGAGAATGAAAGATTACATTTTAAAAACAGAAATTTGTCCAGAAACAATGTCCCTCTAGCACACATATACAAACAAAAGTCCCTGTAACACACATACAAACACAATGTCCCTGTATCATATACACACAGTGTCCCCGTAAGACACAAAATAACGCCCCTCTCCGTACTCCCGCCTGTTTTGTTTTTGTTGATCACTCCATAACACCCAACATAAGCCTTAACTGAACATATTCTATTATTCTGTAAATCAAAAAAACGTTAAAAAGAAAAAAAGGAAAAGACTAACGGAGAAGAAAAGGAAATGTGTACTGTAGCTGTTAAATTTTTAGTCCCTCTGTTCATTATTTTCTGCTGTTTTTTCTTAATATTTCTAATCTGATGTCTGAGCGTGACAATGTGTCAGCGATGAACGCATCCGTGTTTTGAAAAAATAAAAGAAGCTTCGGGACGGAGGAGGAGCTGTAAATGAAGGAGCACTCGTGTACAAAGTTAGCGGAGAGACTCGGACATCTCTTGTCTTTTAGAAATGTTTTTTATTGTATGTGATTTAAAAAAAAAGAACAATGACAACATGGAAATTTGAAAAGCAGTTTGTGAATAAATTAAGTTTATTGAGAATTATTTTACAAAGAAAGGAAAAAAAAAATGGTGTCCTGTGTTTATTGTCATCACCTTCATCAAGTCTGTCAGAAACTAGTTCTTTTAAAATGTTATGACCCCCGCCCACCATCAACATTTAAACCACAGGATTGGCTGCTGCTGTCAGTCTGGATTGAGTGACAGGTCTTTTAATATAGGGATTAACAGTAGACAGCTGAATTAGTTATTATTTTTCTGAAGCTGTTAAAGGTTTGTTTAATGGATAAATACAGCAGGTCAACATCAGTATATTTTTAGTTATGTTATATGTACTGTGGCTGTTTAAAAGTGAGAACAGTTGTGCTATTGGAATAAAAAATTATACTGAAAGAATACATTTACAGTATGAGAAAAAGGTATTATGAAGCCCAAGTTCACATTTAAGCAGGTAAAAAAAAGGTCAATATTGTGAGAAAAGTCATGATACTATGAGAATAAAGTGTCAATTTAATCCAAAAAGGTTATAATAAAATCAAAATAAATCTTAATTTTATTAGAATAAAAGTAATATGAGAATGAAGTGACATTTTTATGAGGACAAATTTCTTAGTAGAAAAAGAATACATTTGCAATTTTATAAGAAGAAAAAAACAAAGTGAAGATAAAGTTAATTATAATTGTTTGTCAAAATGACAAAAGTCACAATTTACTTTGTCATATTTATGAGATCAGTGATAAACATTGTTTCATTGAACAGGGACAGTGCATATAATAAACATTGGTGTAGTGCTGAACAGATGTTACCCTACTTTTTTAAAATTAAGTTATTGAAATAAGCATTCAGAGCAATAATAGAGGATAGTAATGTTTGAAAAAATATACTACATTGTCAATAATTAAAACATAAGACAAATAGAATGTTTTTCATATTTTGCCATCATTAAGAGAAAAAAGAGTGACGAAGATAAATAAAACATGAAACAAGTTTATTATAAACAGTTAATTTCTAAAAATCAAAGTGCAGGTAAAGAATATCAGATCCATGTTCCCTCTAATATTATACACAATAAAACCACACTGAATCTACAAAGATAGATGAGATGGTTCACTGTGTGTTTTCAGTTCATTTTTTTTTCAGCAGGGTTGCTTTCTGAGGAGGAGTCGCTGTTGCTGGAGGATGTGATGGCCGGGACAGAGGTGACGCTGATGGGGACGACCCTCTCCTTCCCATCATGCACTGCTCTCTCCCGGGGGGCCTGGATCTGCAGCCGCCCTCCCACCAGAGAACAGGTGACGGTCTCGGGTTCGACGCCATCCGGCAGGTCGAACTCCTGCCTGAACTCCTGACACCTGTAAGAGTAGGAGCCCTTCTCATCCTCCTGCTTCTTCTCCGTCCTGCCGCTCACCCTCAGCTTCCTGCCCACCTGTTTGACTGACAGCTCCTCCGGGGCGAACTCCTTCGTGTCCAGGCTGAGGGCGAAGCTGCTGCCGTCCCTCTCCAGTTCCTGGAAGGCGATGGGCTTGAAGACCCCTGTCAAGGATGAGGTCTGGTCGATCTCCTCGAAGATCTTCTGGTGCAGCCTCTCCATGTACTCCATGCTCTGCCTCATCTCCTGCATGTGGCGGATCATCTCCTGTTCGATGTGGTAGAAGAGCGGCCGGGTCTCGGGCCACAGGCTGCGGACAGGCCAGTGCAGGTCCATGAAAGGTCTCATGTTGACGGGGGACGGCTGGAAGACGCTGGGACACAACATCCTGACGAGGTGAAAGTTTCAGATCAGTAGCTTCAGGCTGGAGTCTGTCTGACTGTCTGTCTGATGTCCTGCTGCCCTTGCTGTTTATATATGCACAAACCCCCCACCGGAAAGTTCCAGCAGCATTCCTGTGTGTGTGTGTGTGTGTGTGTGTGTACGTGTGTGTTTGTGCTCACAGTCTAAATGCAGCCCGGCTGGTATTCTTGCAGCCTGCTGCCAAATGCCGAGACATCTCAGCTTTGTTCTATTTCTGCTGCAGGACTCTGTCATGGTCTTTATAAAGCAGGTGAACACTCACAAACACACACACACACACACTGTACAATTTTCCGTTATTAGGCGATTGTGTAACAAACTGATTAATCCAAATTATATTTTCAATAAAAAATAGTTCTTTTGGGGTTGTTGTATTAATAAATTTGTTATTGTTAGGATGGTGTTCTTTGGGTTTACCTAGATCTTTATAGACTTTACCAGATCTTCATCACAGTAGCTCTCTAATTATTGTCAGCTTAAAACTTTAGTTGATTGTTAGAAACGTCTCAATGACTACGTTTACATGCTGTAAACTACGACGGAGCATTAGGGCCACATCAAAGGAAAAAAAATAAGGAGGAAGATATTTTTTTAAATTTATTTTGCATTTCGAGAATAAAGTCGAAATGTCGAGAATAAAGTCAACATGACGAGAATAAAGTTGAAATACTTTTTCGAGAATAAAGTCAACATGACGAGAATAAAGTTGAACTATACCATTTCGAGAATAATGTCGAAATGTCGAGATTAAAGTTGAAATGACGAGAAAAAATTCAACTCCTTTATCACTTAATCACATTAGAGCGACTGTCCGCCATGCCAGCTGCCATGTAGGCAACATCATAGATAGGCTATGGGTTACATCCTTGGAGTGCCGCGCTCGCCTGAACGCTACTCCTTCAGGATCAAACAAGTTGATCAATTGTTTTATTGTGTATTGTGATACAACATATCCTCTCTGTATTGCACGTAGGTGTAACCATCAATACCCTTGCATCTGTCCATTACGAGCTATTTCAGTTTGCAGGAATCTTCCAATCTTCCAAGTTTGTGTGGTTTCTTCTTCTGAAGAGACGCAATTTTCGGCACAATCTCTTCAAAGTCCTAATACTTATCACCATACTGTGTTTATGCGCTAAAAGAGAAAGAGTTCATGCATTTTGTAGAATACTATAGGTAAAGTTAGTAGTTTGGTTTATTCTCAAAAGTCCGACTTGATTCTTTAAATATCAATTTTTTTCTCGACATGTCAACTTTATTCTCGACATTTCGACTTTATTCTCGAAAAAGTATTTCAACTTTATTCTCATCATGTTGACTTTATTCTCGACATTTAGACTTTATTCTCAAAATGCAAAATAAATAAAACATCTTCCTCCTTAATTTTTTTCCCTTGATGTGGCCCTAATGCTCCGTCGTAGTAAACAGAACCAAGCTGGCAGGAAGTCAACAACTTTTTTATAAACGCTAGAGGGAAATCAGCCCCAGAGTCAAATGACATTCAGTACAAGGTGTACAGGTATTGCGAGGAGAAGACTCTGAAAGTTACTAAGGGTGGCATGGAGGAAGAACTTCCTTGCTAATGGTTAGTTGTTTGCTGGAGGAGAGGAAAACTCCACAGAAAATCAAACAATTGTGAACCATCTCGCTCCTCAATGTGAAAGGCAAAATCTTCTTTGGGATTCTGGCAAGAAGGCTGAACACTTTAATTTTGGACGAGTACATGGACACTTTATTTCAGAAAGGTGGATTTCGGCTCTTTACCTGGCTCTCTTGAGTGTAATCTCTAACATCATTGAGAACGGGAAGAGGAACCATGGTGACCTGACAGTACGGTGGCTTAATCTAACCAATGCCTATGGAACAATAGCCCACAAGCTAGTGGAATTAACATTGAAGACCTACCATGTCCCAGGGCAATTCCAGTACTACTGAGTAATTATATTTTCCACAGCGATGAACGTCAAGTCAGCAGAGAAGTTATGTCAGGGTGCAGTACGTGGCATCCAACAGGCGCCCATCAGGGTATTCATGGGCAACATCATGATCAGTATCAGCAGTACCTGAAGGGAGATGTATTTTGGAGGACTTGATCAAGCTCACTGATAGGGCAAGGATGGAGTTCAAACCTGCAAAATCCAGAAGCCTAGTACTGAAGAGGGGGCCAGTCCAGGATCGCTTTCGCTTTAAGGTCAGGGGAGGATATCATCCCAACAGACCAAGAGAAACCAGTGAAGAGCTTGGGGAAGTGGTACAGGGCTGACCTTAACAACAAAAGGAGTGTGAAGAAGATGCTCATTCAAGCTGAAAGCTGGATGACAGCTCTAGAGAAGAGTGGCCTACCTGGAAAGTAATAAGGCCTGTGGATACAAACACGGCTTTGGGCGCTGCTCATTTATGAGGTACCCATCTCCACTGTTGAGGGTCTAGAGAGGAAGATGAACACCTACCTGAGGAGATGGCTGGGTTTCCTGAGCTTCTTCTGCTCCATTGGCCTGTACAGCAAAGGCAGCAAGCTGCAAAGGCAGAGGCAGCAAGCTGCAAAGCAACAAAAACATGCCAGGCCATGATGCTGAGAGAAAGCAAAGATGCAAGAGTGCGCCAGGCAGATATTGAGGTCAGAACAGGTTCCAAGTGGTCAGCCAGTAGATCGCCTGCATCATGCCGATATTGCCGGGTCAGTAGCCCAGGGCAGGATTGGACTGTGGTGCTCCACCAGGGCAAGTTGGAACAGGGCTAAACTGAAGGAACGGCGTGGCATGGTGCAGGGGGATGTCTGCAAGGCAGAGGTGGAAAGCAGACATGTCAATATAGCCATGAACAAGTAGGGCAGCTGGACTAAGTGTACGAGTGTGAAAGAGAGGGCACTGACCTGGCAGCACATTTGGAGCATGGAAGGACACCGCATCAAGTTTCTGTTGTGTTCTGTGTAAGATGTCCTGCCTACTCCATCAAACTGCGACAGGACCAGATTCTGACACAGTTGGCTGCTGGTGTGGAGCAGGCAAGAAAGAAGGCAATTTTCTAATTGCCCTCATTTAATCCACTTTCTCAGGTCAGGGGAGAGTATAGCAGCAGCATAGGTAAGGAGCAAAGGGGTGATGCGGGTGGACCTGAAAGCCATCTACACATGATCTGCGGTAAAACTGTTCTGTGCTTGCCGTTCCATTGTTTTCCTATGGGGAGAGCGGTGCCACCCAACTAGGTCTAGCTCTACCCTTGGTGTTGTGTACCGGTCGGTATTGCCACAGAGCGCTGAGCTCAAAGTACAAATTATTTCAACTTTGACCTCATTGCCACTGACCTTACAAGGCGCAACCAATTCCAGAACATTCCTGCACTGCACTTTGCCTCTTGGCTCTGCACACAAACCATCCTTGACACTTCAGTCAGTGGTGCTTGTTGGAGGATGCCACCATGAGCAAAAAAAAGCTATAAAAACAAATTATTGAAGGTGCAAAAATGGCACTGAAAATGCGACAATTAAAAAAGGAAAGCTCCAGAAAGTGATGCGGCCAGATATGCTAAACTGAGTCACTTTTTCATTAAAACCAGCAAGAGTGAAATGCTAAATAAAGATGAGGACGATGAGACGGGTAAGCTAAGCTAGTTAGGAGCAATGCAGGATGCTAGCGGTTGTGCAAAACATAATACAACGTGGCCTGCAAACCACCGTTGATTTTTTTGATCAAACCAGTACTCAAAGTGGGCCGGTACTCACCGGTACGCAGTACTGTCACTTCTACATTTTACTCTTAAGCGTACCTGCACTTTTTCTTGCGTACCGCAACTTCTCGCATGTAGCCGGTACTCTACCACTGACAGAGAAAGTGTCAGTGTCAGAGAGATTGACCCTAACATTACATAAACTACACTACCCAGAGGGCACTACGTGACTTACCTCAGTTTGAAAAAGCTGTCTGATGCCTGCAGCCTGACCGTAACAGATTTTTCACTGCTGAAAACCTAGAAATGAAGAAGTGTGTCAAGTTTGTAAGTCGTTATGTTAGCCTGGCTTCAGAAAGGTACTAAAAGAACGCGTGTGCCAGAGCCAGACACGTCAACAGAGGTCCAAGTCCAACCAGAAACATCAGGTACAATTCATGAGCTTCAAACTAACGTTAACGTTGATGTGAGCGGAACAGCTAGCGTTAATGAGGTGTCTGCAGCTACCAACGTTAACGTTACCTTAGTCAATGACACTGACGTTAACAATAGTGTGAGTAACAAAACACCTGGATGGCCTGACTGTTGGTCAAGGGACCAAATTATGTATTTTTGCTCCACGAACAGCTGGCTTGTTTTTAAAGATAACAAACTGGGCTGCAAAACATGTAGCAGTATCCTGTCACTTGCTGGCCAGACAGAGAGGGGACTAACAGAGATGGGAGTAAGTCACACATGGGCAAGTCACAAGTAAGTCTCAAGTCTTAACCTTCAAGTCTCAAGCAAGTCAAGTCAAGTCATAGCTTTGGTCAAGCAAGTCAAGTCAAGTCATACAAAAGTTTCCATTTTTAAACAAGCTAAAGACAGTGGTTATGAACTGCTGGAGTTTTATTTGCATTTTTTCCTACTCAGTATTCAAAAGGCATTGCGTCCAAGCCACATACAGCTGAACAGTTTAAATTTATACAGATAAAAGTACAGCCTAAAACTGATATTAGGCCAACAATAAATCAACATACATATTTGTTCAATATGCCTCAAACATGACATCAAATCATGAAATTCATTCAAACAATTCAAGTATAATGGTTTCTAGTCAAATAATATTCTTCAAGCATGCCTCACTTTATGGGATATAAACACATCCTTTAACCTTTCCTTCTCTTAAAGAGTTTAAGAGTAGCTGAATCCCACCACCTTTGCGTAATTTGGAGAGATTGACTGAGTTTATGTATCACATGGAATGGATAGCATATGTTAATATTCGTAAAGAATAAGCAAACATGATCAGATTAGGTACAATATAATCACTTTCTATGCCCATAATGTTACTAGTACTACCCATTATGCCTTTTATCATCGAAATTAGGATAGTAAATATACAAACCCCAATTCCCAAAACCCCAAGTTGGGACATTGTGTAAAACATAAATAAAAACAGAAGATAATTATATTCATAAATTAAATTAATTATATTCATGATTCATACCCCCAACCGGCATCGTCAGACACCGCCTACCAAGAGCCTGGGTCTGTCCGAGGTTTCTTCCTAAAAGGGAGTTTTTCCTTGCCACTGTCGCACTTACGCATTCATGCTTGCTCTTGGGGAAATCACTGGAATTGTTGGGTCCTTGTAAATTACAGAGTGTGGTCTAGACCTACTCTATCTGTAAAGTGTCCTGAGATAATTCCTGTTATGATTTGACAATATTGAATTGAATTATTTGCAAATCCTTTTCAACCTATATTCAACTGAATACACTACAAAGACAAGATATTTAATGTTCAAACTTTTTATTGTTTTTTTGCAAATATTCACTCATTTTGAATTTTATGCCTGCAACACGTTCCAAAAAAGCTGGGACAGGGGCATGTTTACCACTGTGTTACATCACCTTTCCTTTTAACAACACACAATAAGCGTTTTGGGAACTGAGAACACTAATTGTTGAAGCTTTGTAGGTGGAATTATTTCCCATTCTTGCTTGATGTACGACTTCAGTTGCTCAACAGTCCGGGGTCTCTGTTGTTGTATTTTACACTTCATAATGTGCCATACATTTTCAATGTGGGTTGCTTGGATGTGCTATGTTACTCCAAAACGTGTATGTACCTTTTAGCATTAATGGTGCCTTCACAGATGTGCAAGTTCAGAGTTCAGAGTTCTTTGTTGTCCCTCGAGGGGAAATTTGATTAGCAGTTGGAGGTACAACAAACAACAAAAACAACAACACAATAAACATGGCACAAAACATCAAACATCCTAGCAGCACACAACCAACAAATTGATTGAGAACAATTCACTTTGTGCACAGTTGTGCAAGTTAACAGCTTTAATTACACAAGGAATAAAATAAAATGTGTACCGGTTTGTCTTTGCTCTAGGGAGCCTATATCTCTGACCAGAGGGAAGAGGAATGAATTCCTCCAAGAGTGGGTGGTCAGAGCTTGACAAGATTGGCTGTGCCTTCTGCAAAACTTGTCTGTCAAAGATCTTTGTTAGAGAGAGCTGCTGTATGCCGATTATCTTGCTGGCCTTTGTAACAATTTTGGATAGATGACTTTTGTTTTGTACTGTAAGGTTCCCACAGAATGAAATCAAACAAAAAGTTAAAATGGACTTAATATATGATCTGTAGAATAAAACCATCAGAGTCTTGTCCACATTAAAAGAGTTTAGTCTGTGCAGGAAATACAATCTCTGCAGGCCTTTTTTTTTTGTGCAGATTTTGGATACATTGAGGTCATGGGTCAAGTTTTTATCAATCACTGTTCCCAAGTAGCTATAGGACTCAACCATCTCCCCCACTGTGCCCTTGATAGTGGTAGGGAGAGGTGGATGTGGGTTTTTTCTAAAATCTTTTTGAACATTTAACTTGAGGAAATGGCTGTCACACCACTCCATGAAATCTGTCACTACTGGCCCGTGATCGACCTCTGCATCCTGGAGCAGACTTACTATAACCGTGTCATCTGCAAATTTCAAGAGATGCCTGTTTGTGTGGTGACTCCTACAGTCGTTTGTATACAAAATATACAATAACGGGGACACACACCCTTGTGGTGATTCTGTGGATGCTAGCTTCTTTTGAGATGAACACCTTTTGCCCTAACTGACTGGGGTCTGCATGTTAAAAAGTCCATAAGCCACTTCACAATGCGAACATCAAAATTAAAATTTGAAAATAATTTACTGGATAAAATTGGAGGCTGGATTGTATTAAAAGCTGAGGTGAAGTCAGCAAATAATATTCTAGCATGGGTTTCCGTACCCTCTAGATGCTTGTAAGAAAAGTTCAGTAGAGTAGTTGTAGCATCCTCCGCTTCTCTAAAAGGTCGATAAGCAAATTGCATCGGGCCGAGCTGGTTCTGCACTTTATCCATCAAGAATTGCTTGACCAATCGATCAAAACATTTCATCACCAGTGAAGTAAGAGATACTGGTCTGAAATCATTAAGCTCTTTAGGTGATTTGCTCCTGACCACCAGTACCACAATGGACTCCTTCCACAGTAATGGGACCTTACACTGTGTAAGAGATGAATTAAAAATATCGGTAAAAATATATATTACTGATCTGCGCAGACTTTCAGGAGTTTGCCAGTAATCATATCAATTACTAGATACTGGCTTTTGAACTTTTCGCTGATAACAATCTGGATGGTCCTTTTCCTCTTTGGCCCGGAGGACATGACGTCCATGATTTCCAAAACAATTTGAAATGTGGACTCATAAGACCACAGCACTTTTCCATTTTGAGTCCGTCCATATCAGATGAGCTCGGGCCCAGAGAAGCCGGAAGGAGTTTCTGGGTGTTGTTGATATTAGGCTTTTGCTTTGCATGGTAGAGTTTTAACTTGCATTTGTAGATGCAGCGACGAACTGTGTTAACTGACAATAGTTTTCCAAAGTGTTCCTGAGCCCACGTGGTAATATCCTTTACATAATGATGTCGGTTTTTAATGCAGTTTATTTAGGATCCTCAGGTCCTTGCAACTCACTTGAAAATGTGGCAATGCAATAATACATACACATAACAACATCATAAACAATACAAAATAAAGCTCAGCGAAATGCTCCAAAATAACCGATTAATATACTGTCTATGAAAATAACGGACATGTTCCGGGCATCAACGAGTAAAGATACTACAGCTAAAATCTATTTAAAATAATTTTGCAAGGGTTCTATGACGTTAGTAGCCTATATTTTTATATATGGCTAAGCTGCTGCCTAGCATGTAAAACACGTTATTAAAACACAATGTAGCCTATAGGTAGCTAGAAATGATGCCACATGTCTACCACTTCGAAAGTTTGTTTAGATCCTGTGAAACTGCCGTTTCGGTACTCTATTCAAATAAAAAAAGACGTAACAGGTGGAAGGCAGGACTTAGGTTGTTTGTTTTGGTCGAATCCATCGCTGTGTGTAGCTAGGCCTACTGCCTTGATCAACCAAAGCTAGAAGTACACATTGGGTTATGAAAACATTACACTTAATCAGTTTATAACTCGGACCCTCCACTCGCCTTGTCTGGAACCTGTAAGGTAGGTCATTTGCTGTGCTGTGTGTTGTTCGATCATTCACCGGACCACCCCCACCCCCTGTGAACATCAAGTATTCCGGACAAACAACGTCAGTACAGTAGTGTGTCAGCCTTTCGGTGTGCCAGTGATCTCAGTGAGCTGTTTCGGTGAAGTCGACTCACCGACATCGTTTCTATTTTTTACTTCCATTTTTTCCAGTAAAACAATCATCCCCCGCCCTCCCTGGATTTCGGCCACTGTCAGCAAACAGATGTTACGAGGACGCAGCGACAGGTCGGCGTGTGGTTCCCAATGGAATACTTTCATCCCTTGTATGTCACAAAACTAAAATATGAGTATGCCCCACAATGCACAGACCGGGGGATTAGCTCAGATGGTAGAGCGCTCGCTTAGCATGCGAGAGGTAGCGGGATCGATGCCCGCATCCTCCACTTTTTCTTTTCGTTGTTCAAACATTTTTTTAAATTATTTTTACCATCGTGATTACAGCCCTCGTGATTGTTGAGCCCGAGGTTTTTATGTGAGTTTAACTGATGACTCAGATAGTTTGACTGAGGATGTAGGTGAACGTATCAACATTTATACCACATGGCATTCATTCATTAACGAGAAAACGATCTGGGACACATTCTTGAGAAGAGAAAAATGTGCACAATTACAGAGAAGCATGCTCATAAATATGTAGACTATAAAAAGAAAATCATGCAAGTAAAAATGAGAATCTTAAACATAGTGCAGAAGTTAAAATATAGGAAAAAAATACAACATAGGCTATTTAATATCTAGGCCTATATAAAATTAACATATTCATATATAAAATAGAATCATATAGATTTGTGGTAGACATGTACAGTAGGCTAAATGCAAAGTGAACAAATTGTAATGTAAACAGAAATAAATAGTGTAATCACTAATCAAAGTAAAAAAAAAAAACGTTTAGATTTCTGAATTACTTCTAGGTCTGTATTTATCATCCAGCAGGGGGCCATGTTGCTGCTCAATTTTACTGCACTAAATGCAATCTTAACTGTTTTTATACATTGTTAGAAAAACTATGTAACACAGATTAAAACTGTTTCCTGTTCTCAAACCCCTTCACATACTGGTGTCTAAAAAGAAAATAGTGCAACAACAAGCTGCTGTATTTTTCAACACGGTATCAAATCAGAAGTTCAAACCTACAGTCTATGGTTCAAACCTGCAGACGAGATGTTCGATAATGGAATGCAAAACTATAACTAAGACAAGACGTAATGTTTAAGCCCCACGTTCACTGCATGTCAATTATAGCCTACTCTGTTGCAAGTAAAATAAAGAAATACTACGCTGTAAAAAATACTTTGTTACAAAAGCATTGGAAATTGTACATACATTTTAATTGTCTTACCCTGCTATGTTTGTAATTAAGTGTTTGTCTCTTGATGTAGTTTTAGCTTAAATCACTGATCTGTAAGTGTATTTATTTTATTACCCTGTGGCTAATGCGCTATGTACAGCACTTTGTGTATTATTAAAAACATTGCTTTAGCTTTAAGATATATGCCCCCCAATGACTAGTAATGTTTATATTTATCTATCTATAATAATAAAGTGTGCCATAGCTATTTCATGTCATTGTTGATTAATACTTATTATTTTGTGTTTATTATGAAGAACATTGCTTTGGCTTTAAGATCATATGCCCCCCAATGACTTCTGATGTTTATTTCTGTTAATATAATGATAATAACAATAACATGTGCCTTCAAAGACTGTGGGACAATATGGAGCTTTTTTTGATGATGCACAGGCTAAGTCTTAAATGTTGGTATGATCAGATATATACGTAAGCACACAATATACAATCAAAACATAGTTAAAAACTTATTTTGCTGCTCTATGTTCTGCCAACCACTCTTCAAGAGATTTGCCATTTGAGGCACGTGAACAGAAGGTGGCACTGCCATGACGACTATGCCCAAACTCCTTTGTTTTGGGCTGCCCGCAATGGCTACAGGTATTGTAGGTGACACCTCTCACATATTTCCTCTTGTGGACTCCACTCTCCTCCTCAAGGGCTCGCTGGCGCCTATTCCGCTGCGTGTACCGGGACACAGGAGTAGCAGGTGCAGGAACAAGTGGAGCTGGGCCTGCACTGGAAGTTGAGGCACCAGAAGCTGCCAGTACGCATGACACAGTCTTGTCTGGGTTGAGGATGAAAGTCCCTACCCTAGGCAACATCCCAGGAGCTGACATGGGCTGTGCAATGTCTGGTGCAGTGGGGGCAGGTGCGATGGGGCGCTCCCTGGTGGCAGCAGCTGGCCGTCGGCCTGGCCGCAAAACAGGAGCCTGCCCTTCCAGATTTGGAGGGAGGACAAATTCATGCCGTGGGCCTGATGCTGAAGGAAGGAGCTGCAGTCGTTCCTTCAGGGGTGGAAGCTGGTCAGGTGCCACATGAATCGGGTTGGTTGGAGCCATTCCCTGAGAAAGGACACTCATCTCCTGGCTCTTCTGCCACCGTTGAAACCTGAGAGAAGCTAATTTGTGTTAGATATGTATTCATTAGAGAACTATTCAGACAATTGTAGGTAAATGATGTGCCTGACCTACCATTGAATGAGTGTCCGCTGATTAAGCT
Organism: Zingel zingel; assembly: GCA_023566125.1. NCBI lineage: Eukaryota > Metazoa > Chordata > Actinopteri > Perciformes > Percidae > Zingel > Zingel zingel. The sequence continues at coordinate 10,799,082 of CM042328.1, read as the reverse complement.
CAAAGAGCTGGATCATTGTCTGCGCCATAACCCTTGGACTGTTGAGCACCAAGTCCCGGATGTGGTGGTAGTTGCTGAGAATGATAGACCATCTGGGGGTGGAAACTCCAGCCTTCTTGGTGGTTGTCTTGTGTAAAGTGCACAGCCTTATGCACATGGCCTCAACCAAGCGGCTGGTGCTGGGCCACCGAGCTGGCCCCCCAGGATGTCCTATCAAGCAGCGCTTAACACTCTCCACACCCGGCGTGACTCCAGACCGCTTGGGAGCCTTAAAACGGCCACTTGTCAGTCGCTGCTGATGACGAGGCTGGTAGTCGACCTGCTCCTTGTCGCCTCTAGGGAGAACTATCCACAGCTGGATGACCTGGGTCACCTGCAGCTCAGTGAGGTAAGACGCCTCATGGAGACCCACCAGGTAAGCAGCGAGATCCTGGACCTTGTCCCACCCAGCGATCCCATCCAGTACAATAACTGTTCCCTAATGAATCGATTTATTAACAGTAATAAATGGGAAATAAAATGTCATTGAGATTGGATTGAAATAGCCGTTAAAGTGTCTTACCTGAGCCCCGTTGGACAGATTGTTTTCCCTCTCCAGTGCAGCCTCAGAAGTGTCAGGCAGCACTGACTGAAGGGGCAGTGGCAGGATGTCGTCCTCCATCACCTGACGTGGACGGTAGCTCAGCTGGTAATGCAGGGGCCTCCTTATTAAATGAAAGCTATACACATAGACATGTAAATTGATTATATGCTGTCATTATTTAGTGCGCGATTTTTCGATAGCACCTAGCTAACTACCCCATCAAAACAGATGGACGTAGGCTTGGCAAGCTAACGGCTCTAGCGATGCTAACGTTGGCAACATATCAACATTACTACCCAGAAACGGCACATTATCACATCAAAACGAGAAAATAGCACAAATAAGCTGATGTTCATCCATTAGTTGGCATCTAATTGAGCCAAATGTGTCTGATACACAAACGCCGGTTGGATCTGTCATCATTCAGATTAATGGATTTAGCGATACTGGCTGCTAATGCTATCGAACAATGACATTACCGTTTGCAAGCTATCTGCAATGGCAATACCTAGGGATGTAGCAGAAAATGTGTCAGATAGTGGTACATCACGTCTACAAAAAAGCATATCTTACCTTATGATTGATAAATGGACGAAAACCATGAAAACACCAACGCGACTGGCCAGTACCCGGTCGCTGCAGCAACTTTTCAGCGTGAGAACCGAACCCTAAAAAGTAAGCCACAGGGGAAAAACGTGATTGGTCAAAAGTAGCCACAGGGGAACAACGTGATAGGTCAAAAGTAAGCCACCGGGGAGAAACATGATTGGCTAATGTGGGCTGACTTTAGCGAAGTAGACGGGAAGCGAGAGGTAGCGGGATCGATGCCCGCATCCCCCAGCTTTTCTTTTTACCGAAACGCCACCGTACTTGTCTGGAAAATAACGTTTTTATGCAGTTGTTCAAACATTTTTTTAAATTATTTTAACCACCACAACAATTACAGAGAAGCATGCTCATAAATATGTAGACTATAAAAAGAAAATCATGCAAGTAAAAATGAGAATCTTAAACATAGTGCAGAAGTTAAAATATAGGGGAAAAAAATACTACATAGGCTATTTAATATCTAGGCCTATATAAAATTAACATATTCATATATAAAATAGAATCATATAGATTTGTGGTAGACATGTACAGTAGGCTAAATGCAAAGTGAACAAATTGTAATGTAAACAGAAATAAATGTAGTGTAGTCACTAATCAAAGCAACAAAAAAAAAAACGTTTAGATTTCTGAATTACTTCTAGGTCTGTATTTATCATCCAGCAGGGGGCCATGTTGCTGCTCAATTTCACTGCACTAAATGCAATCTTACCTGTTTTTATACATTTTTAGAAACAAAGTTGTAAAAAAACTATGTAACACAGATTAAAACTGTTTCCTGTTCTCAAACCCCTTCACATACTGGTGTCTGAAAAGAAAATAGTGCAACAACAAGCTGCTGTATTTTTCAACACGGTATCAAATCAGAAGTTCAAACCTACAGTCTATGGTTCAAACCTGCAGACGAGATGTTCGATAATGGAATGCAAAACTATAACTAAGACAAGACGTAATGTTTAAGCCCCACGTTCACTGCATGTCAATTATAGTCTACTCTGTTGCAAGTAAAAGAAAGAAATACTACGCTGTAAAAAATACTTTACAAAAGTATTGAACATTTTACATACGTAAAATGATGTAAGTAGGCTATAATCAGGAAATCGTAGGCTACTTAAAGTATCAAAAGTAAAAGTACACAAAGCAAACAAACGTCCCCTGTGACTGTTATACTTTTATATCATTCTTACTAAGTATTAATACTTGTGCGCTTTTATTGCTTTCCTACTTGTAGTAGGGTACTTTTGATAGCCTAGGCCTACTTAAAATGTTGTTGTTTTTTGTGTGTGTTAAATGTGCAGTGCAGCTGCATGTTATTAATTTATGTGTTTTGCAGGAGTTGAACTGCAGGACGGAACGAGCCTCCACCATGGGGCCTCCAACCGCTCTCAGATAAGCAGGCGGACAGGAAGACACCCAAATAAGGCTCGAGGAAATGATCACGCCGCTGGACGAGCTCCATGTGACGTAGAGCCTTAAAAAAACTGATCCGAGCTGTAACATGTCTCCGGGTTTCCGGCCATGGCGGCTGGCTGTGCTCCATTTGCGCAGTCTACAGGCTGCAATCCGACTAAAGACAACAGCCACCGACCCAGATTGAAGTCTGGACTCTACCGGCTCTTTCACGCTCCAAAACCCATAGCACAAGGAGCTCAGACTCTCCGGAGCGTCCGTGTGCACCCCGGCCTACACGCTCACTGCTCTGACCAAATATGGGCTTCCTCCGTGCCATATTTAGGGATGTACGTCACGCAGGAGTCTTTATAAAGCCGGGAATCCTCATTGAAGAAACTGACAGACTCAAGTTCAAGTTGTCACCAGCAACACATTAAAACACCAACCGGAAACAAACATTTAGGCTTATGCTATTTACGCTTCCTGATGACTCATCACAAAGATCCGAAAATAATCTTTTAAAATATCTTTTCTACGCGGGACCCCGGAGCTGACGACCCGCCGTTGGCCCTCAGCAGTGCAGCGTCAGCCTGGTCAGAGCGCCTCTCCGCCGGGTTCAGGAGCGGAGACAAGCTCGGTCTCCCCCACGCAGGAACAGCACGCTGCTTCTCACTCTTCCTCGTCCAGAGAGATGGCAGCGACCAAAGCAGAGCTGCTCCTGTCTGCTATGCAGATGTCCGACCCTCTGGCCGGCCTCCTGCCGCCCCTCTCTCCACTGGACGGTTACTACGCGAATCTGGAGGAGCTGCAGATGCTGCTGCGGAACGCCGCGGCCGGAGGCTCGCTGCTGGCCGCGTCGGCAGCGGAGGGAGCCGAGCTGCTGAGCGGGGAGCTCGGGGAGTACGGAGGTGAGGAGCGGGCAGTAGTGAAGGTGCAGGGGGTGGTGGGCTGTTTAGTAGGATGTTTAGAGGAGGAGAGAAGTGTCGTCAAAGGGGAATACAACTCCTTAAGTAGGCTACACCCCCTTAAACGTTTCATGTGCAAGTAAAATATACCCAAATAAGTCACTTTAATGATTCAAATATCACTTTTAATCATGAATCGAGCAGTGTAAAAGTGAAGTCCTGACTGTCTATTATTGTGCTGGTGAAGTCATGATTAATTAAGATAATGAGTTTGATTTAAGTTTCTCCCCTCAATGACTGCAAAGTAGGCTAAAACCATGGGCGTAAAAATAAAGATGGGGGCGGGGGGTGGTGGCAATAAACAGCCTACTTTTATAAGAGCAATTATTGAAGGGGACACAAATAATACTTACAAAATTGTAAAATCTGAAGTTGAGACTTAATTAGATGTGAAGTTAAAATATTTGTGTCAGTAAATCAGAGGAGAGCAAACTTCTCTCTCAGGTGTTGTCCAGCAGCTAATTAGTTGTTTCCTGTTGCAGTGATTTGTCCCTGACCTGCAGTTCTTCTTCTCTGTTTCTGTCTCAGACTCTCTGAAGGACCTGGACCCGCAGAGTCTGCCCCCTCTCACCCCCCGCCTCCCCCCTCTGGCCTACAGTGGTCGCTTCACCTTCGAGCCCTCCTCCAGCAGTAGCAGCCTGTGGGCGGAGCCTCTCCTCAGTCTGTTCACGGGGTTGGTCAGCGTTGGGGCTCCTACCCCCGCCTGCAGCATCCCTTCCTTTTCATCATCATCAGCATCATCGTCATCATCATCATCATCATCATCGTCATCATCTCTGTCCCAGCCGAGCTTAAGCTCCGTCCAGATCAGCTGTGGCTCCGGTGACGTCACATCAGTCTTCTCTGCGACGCCGACGTACACTTCTGACCTGAGCTCTGACCTCCTCCTCCCCCCTACTGACTCCCAGCCCCTTGCCTTCCAGCCGCAAGGCCCCCCTCCTGCCTACCCTACCTCCAGGCTTGGCTTCCAGCCGTCCTCCCTCGTGGTGCCGATGCTCCCAGACTACCTCTTGTCGCAGCAGCAGGACGGCGAGCTCGGCCTGATCCAGGACCAGAAGCCGTTGCTGTCGCAGAGCCTGAACCCGCTCACGCCGCTCTCCACCATCAAAGCCTTCTCCTCGCAGATCCAGACGCAATCTCAATGCCCAGCCTTCCAGGCCCAGCCCACTAAACCCAGCCGGATCAGGAAGACCCCCACAAGCCGGCCGTGCAAGACACCGCCACACGAGCGCCTGTACGTCTGCCCCGCCGACGGCTGCGACCGCCGCTTCTCCCGCTCCGATGAGCTGACACGTCACGTGCGTGTGCACACGGGTCAGAGGCCGTTCCAGTGCCGCATCTGCATGCGCAGCTTCAGCCGCAGCGACCACCTGACGACACACATCCGCACGCACACTGGCGAGAAGCCCTTCACCTGCACCGAGTGCGGACGCAAGTTTGCCCGCAGCGACGAGCGCAAGAGGCACGCCAAGATCCACCAGAGGCAGCGGGAACGCAAGATTGACAGGAATTCCTCTTCCTCTGCTCCCATCCCCATCACTACACCTACTCCCACCTCCTCCCCCTTCTCCTCCTACTCCTCCCCCGCTCACAGTTCCCCGTCCCCCTCTGCCTCAATCTTCTCCACCTCCTCCTTCTCCTCCTGCTTCACCTCCTCATCATCACTGTCACACGCCTGCGCCTCCTCAATGTCCCCGCACCTCTATTCCTCCTCTTGCTCCTCTCCGATGGGAAGTCCTCAGTCGGAGCTCCCCTCCCCCCATGGCTCCAACATCTGCTGACAGACAGGGAGTCCACCTGGCCCATCATGACCTTTGACCTCAGACTTAAACTCTGCCTTTAACGAAAAACTGACATATCTGACCGTCCACAGACATCAAACTGTGCATTTCATTTTTGCGTTCGTCCAGTGGTTACGAGGTCAAAGGTCATCATGTGTCTGTGAGATGTTGAGTTAAAAAATGATGTGTTGGACATGAACTTAAACCAGCAGAGAATACAAACTGAGTTTACAAAAAAAAACTTCATAGGGAAAACTGCTGAGTTTAAGAGACTTCAAAATCCCTGAATGTATAGACACTGTCATTGATGTATGACTGTAAATATGAGTACTTTTGTAGTGTGCATAATGTTTACATCTAGTATTTACCTACTGAGTAGGTTCTGGGACGTTTGTATGTTTACATGCAGATCATTGTTTGATTTTATACTGAACGTGTTTCCTCTTTAAAGAAAGAGAGTGACAAGAATAAAATGTCAAAATACTGTTGGTGCTTTTATTTCAGACTGATTAGTGTTGAGTTGTGGAGCTTACGATTGTAACACATGATTTTCATCAGCAGATGTAGTTCATTTGTTTGCCGTGGTATTTTAGAGAACTTTCAATATTATTTCATCATTTATGTGCGGTAACTCCATCTCCATCTGATGAAGACCGTATGATACAGTTGAAAGCTGTTGGCTTGATTTACCAGTGCCAATTCAAGTTTAATACTGATACACAAATTATGTGAAATGTTTAATACAAGCAGCTGAACAGTCTGTTGATTTAAATCAGATCAAATAATAATGAATCAGAATTCCCCCCTGGGATTATTAAAGTATTTCTGATTCTGATTCTGACATAAGTTTAAAAAAAAAAATCCCCTCCAGAATATATATATATATATATATATATATATATATATATATATATATATATATATATATATATATGCTGCTGTGGAAAATGAAACAACAATTTAGTTGTCTGGGAAAAAAATGGATGTCAAAGTCAGAGGTTTAAAGATGCATTCTGCAGACACACACTTCCTCTGTACTACTCTGTCATTTGTGTCAGCAGTTAATCCTCTGTGTGTGTGTGTGTGTGTGTGTGTGTGTGTGTGTGTGTGTGTGTGTGTGTGTGTGTGTGTGTGTGTGTGTGTGAGAGAATGTGTTAAACAGCCAATGGGATCAGACTTTGTCACCGCCCAGCTCTTTACAGGAAGAACAACACAGCTTCAGCCCAAATAAGGTGTTTCCTGCCGCTACAGGACGTCCTGACAACCATATAAGGCGCTTCCTGTTGGCTGGCTGCACGCCTGTGTGTGCGTGCTGAAGTGAACCGAGCTGTGACGTAGCCGAATAATTAGACGGACTGGGATAGCAGGTTTGACAGGAGTGTATAGTACTTGAGCTGCAGAGTACAAAAACTACAAGTCCTGCATTGAAAAGTATCAAAAGTGTTGATAGTTTCATTTTTTTTTTGAGCATTCTTTGTTTGTTGACATGGTGTCAGTGGTGAACAAATGTTTCCACTATACCAACAAGTAGGCAGTGCAGACAGTGACCTTTGGTTCGTTACCCGGTCAAGGCTTGTCCTTTTTTGTGTGGAGTTTGCATGTTCTTCCAGACTTTCTTTGACATTCTACATTATGACTTTTTATTACTTTTTTCGACACATTATACTATGACCTTTTGATCACTTTTTGCCACATACTAAAACTATGACTTTTTTATCACTTTTTTGACATGCTATACTATGACTATTTTCAATATGCTATACTATGACTTTTTAATCACTTTTTTTTTACATGCTATACTATGACTTTTTTTATCACTTTCTGGGACATACTATACTGTGACCTTTTTGGACATACTATGTTATGACTTATTTATCACTTTTTTGACATACTATACCATGACTTTTTTACAAAAATGTGAACTTTATTTCAGGTCAGAGAGCTTAGGTGATAAGAGAATGATTGGAAGCCACAAGGTTGAATGTTCAAATCTTATATGTTTGAGGAAGTTTTAAGGTCTGATATACTATGTAAAAGAGACGAATATGCCAAAATCATGAACTCTTCTGTCAGGTCTGATCGCTTAGAGACGTAAGAGAGTGATTGGAAGACAGAAGGTTGAGTGTTTGAATATTATATGTTTCATTAAGATTTGAGGGCCAATATGCTAAGTGAAAGAGGCAAATGACGAAAACATCAACAGCTTAGGGTGATAAGCGAATGCTTGGAAGACAGAAGGTTGAGTTTTCTAATTCTGAATGGAGTAATGAATTTCAAGACCTTCATTACAGTAATGAAGATTACAAATAGATGTAGCGTAAAGTGTCCCCTCTGTCAGTCTCTCTCATCACTTTTTTCAACATGCTATACTATGACTTTTTTATCACTTTTTTCGACATATTATAACATTTTCAACATACTATATTATTACTTATTTATCACTTTTTTCAACATACTGTACTATGATTTTTTATCACTGTTTTCAACATACTATACTATGACTTTTCTTGACTAATTATACTTTGACTTTTTTATCACTTTCTGGGCCATACTATACTGTGATTGTTTTGGACATACTATATTATGACTTATTTATCACTTTTTTCAACATACTATAGCGTGTCTTTTTCGACATACTATACTATGACTTTTTTATGAAAACATAAACTTTTTGTCAGGTCAGATAGCTTAGAGTGATAAAATTATGATCGGAAGACAGAAGGTTGAATGTTCAAATCTTATATGTTTGAGGAAGTTTTGCGGTCCAATATACTAAGTGAAAGTCACAAATGACGAAAACATAAACCTCTGTGTCAGGTCAGGTAGCTTAGGGTGACAAGAGAATAATTGGAAGGCAGAGAGTGGAGTGTTCAAATCCTGAACGGTGCAATTACTTTCAAGACCTACATTACAGTAAAGAAGATTACAAATAGATGAAGTGAAAAGTTGCCTTTCTGTCAGTCTCTCGCATCACTTTTTTCGACATGCTATACTATGACTATTTTATCACTTTTTTCGACATACGATACTATGACATTTTTGCCACTATTTTAAACATACTATACTATTACTTTTTTTATCACTGTACTAGAATTAGTTTGAATTGCTTTTTTCAACATAATATACAGTACTATTAGTTTTAATGACTTTTTTTGACATACTGTACTACAACTTTTGTATCACTTTTTTCGACATGCCGTACTATGACTTTTTTAGACATACTATACTTTTACTTTTTGTATCACTTTCTGGGACATACTATACTGTGACTTATTTGGACATACTAATTTATATTGTGACTTATTTATCACTTTTTTTGACATACTATACCATGATTTTTCCACGTACTGCACTATGACTTTTTTATAGTCATAATGAGGTGCTCTTTGTCAGGTCAGATAGCTTAGGTGGTAAGATTATAATTGAAATACAGAAGGTTCAATGTTCAAATCTTATATGTTTTGAGGGCCAATATACTAAGTGAAAGAGTCAAATATGCCAAAATCATACATTCTTCTGTCAGGTCAGATAGCTTATATTGATAAGAGAATGACTGGAAGACAGAAGGTTGAGTGTCAAATCTTATACGTTTGAGGAAGTTTTGAGGTCCGATAGACTAAGTGAAAGAGACAAATGACGAAAACATGTGGTTCAAATCCTGAATGGTGCAATTACTTTCAAGACCTACATTACAGTAATGAAGATTACAAATAGATGTAGTGAAAAGTTGTCACTCTCGCACATCACTTTTTTCGACATACTATATTATGACTTTTCATCACTATTTTCGAAATGCTATACTATGACTTTTTCAACATACTATACTATGACTTTATCACTTTTTTCACCATACTATACTACAACACAAGGGGCGGCTGTGAGCTGAACGGTGATAGAGCGGTCGCCTACCAATCGGAAGGTTGGTGGTTCAATCCCTGACCCTGCAGTCCCATGTCGAAGTGTCCTTGGGCAGGACACTGAACCCCAAATTGCTCATGATGCTGTGCCAACGTGTGTGAATGTTTATCTGATGAGCAGGTGGCATCTTGCCCAGGCAGCCTCAGCCACAGTGTATGAATGTGTGTGAATGGTTCCTGTACTATGTTAAAGTGCTTTGAGTGGTTGTTAAGCATAGAAAAGCACTATATAAATACAGTTCATTTACTATTATTTCTTTTATTGACATACTATACTGACTTTTTTCGACATACTATACTATTACTTCTTATCACTTTTTTTCGACATACTATACTATAACTTCTGTTGATGTACTATACTATGACTTTTTTATCTCTTTTTTCAACATACTATACTATGACTTTTTTCGACATGCTATACTATTACATTCATTAACTTTTTTGACATACTATACAATGACTTTTTTATCACTTTTTTTCCATATGCTATACTATGAGAATTTTCAACATTCTATACTATTACTTTTTTGGATAAACTATACTATGACTTCTTTTTGACTTTTAGCGACATCATATAGTATGACTTTTTTTTTAAATACTATACTATGACTTTTTTTATCTCTTTTTTCGACATACTATACAAAAATATCCTATGAAAAGTTTAGGAATTGCAACCATCTTTATACAAAGTCTCCTCATTTCAAGGGCTCAAAAGTAATTGGACAAATGAACTGTACCATATATAAAATGTTTATTTTTAATACTTTGTTGACAATTCTCTGCAGGCAATGACTGTCTAAAGTCTGGAACCCATGGACATCACCAAACGCAGGGTTTCCTCCTTTGTAATGCTTTGACAGGCCTTTAATGCAGCTGTATTTAGTTGTTGCTTGTCTGTGGGTCTTTCTGCCTTAAGCAAGTGAAATGCATGCTCGATCGGGTTGAGATCTGGTGATTGACTCGGCCATTGCAGAATATTCCACTTCGTTGCCTTATAAAACTCTTGGGTTGCTTTCGCAGTATGTTTTGGGTTATTGTCCATCTGTACTGTGAATCGCCGTCCAATCAACTTTGCTATTAGAGCTGTAACAATTCCAAATTTTGCTGTACAATTAATTGTCTCAGAAATAATTGTGATTAACAATATAATTGTCTCTTATAGTCAAATTAAAAAATATTAATTTATTACTTTTTTAAAAACAAATTAAAGTTTTGAATGAATTCCAGGATACATCTTTTGGTTATATATCAGTTTTGTGACCCAGATAATGTAATAACACAAATACACAGCCTATGAAGTGAACTACGCCTCTTTATCATAAAACTTTTTATAACTGTATCCCCCCCTTCTCATTTTTGTTGCTATGAGTGACTTGCTATGACTTAGATACTGATACACTTACTTCCTGGAAAGTGTTCTTCACTTGGTGAATGTTGTGAAGGGGTTTTTCTTTACCATGGAAAGGATCCTGCGATCATCCGCCACTTTTTTCTTCCGTGGACATCCAGGCCTTTGAGTTCCTGACCTCACCAGTGCGCTTTTTTTTTTCACAGGATGTACCAAACTGTTGATTTTGCCACTCCTAACATTTCCCCTATCTCTCTGATGGATTTCTTCTTTTTTCAGCCTATGGATGGTCCGTTTCACTTCCATTAAGAGCTCCTTTGACCGCATGTTGTGGGTTCACAGCAAATGCAACACCTGGAATCAACCCTAGACCTTTTACCATCTTAATTGATAATGGATTAATGAGGGAATAGCCCATGAAATGGCTTTTGAGTCAATCGTCCAATTACCTTTGGTCCCTTGAAAAAGAGGCAGCTACATATTAAAGAGCTGTAATTCCTAAACCCTTCCTCCAATTTGGATGTGAACATCCTCAAATTAAAGCTGAGAGTCTGCATAATGATTATATAACTCTTGAATATGCTTAGATAAACAGCTGAAATAACAAAACTTGTGTCACTGTCCAAATAGTTCTGGGCCTGACTGTACATGATCACCAAACGCTGAATCCCCTGAATATAACCCAGGGCAGAGGAACCATTTAGGATACTAATTTCTCTTCCTGACTTTAAACTGTACCAAAGTTAACAATGTATGGTCCACAGATGACTACTTATCTTGGTAGTCCTTACATTCAACAACCCTGAGGCCAAAATGTTTTCACCTCTTCACTTCTTGCTCCGAAGAGGAACTTAATGCTTTTCAGTCAGTACTATAGTCTAAAGAACTGAAGAAGCCAGATGGTGCTGATATGTTTTGTATCTGCAGTCTTGGGAGTTTGAACCCTAATGATGTTGGTGATCGAACCACCCTTCAGACCAAAATTTCCACTTTTAACAGAAATAATTTAAACTGGCATGACTTCTGAACACATTCATGCCACCCAGGTGTATGTGTCTTTAGAATTTGGCAAATCATGTTCCTTTAAAGCATCATGAGATACAACCTAAGAATTTGTCAGCATAATTCAGTTACTAAACACTTCACCCTCACGGCTTCAGACTTGTTTGGAGGACAGGAATAATTCTCCTGTACACATCGCGCATTGGAGCACCTTAACTTAAATAGTTTTCCCATTACCCAGGACTAATATAAATTAACAGTAACATTAAGCATTAGAAATACACAATATATTACAAACTGAAATGTTTATTACTAATAAACTGCCAGAGACACTAGCTGAGGAGACTCCAGTGTGGCCTGAAGTCTGTCCAGAAAAAAAAAAAAAAAAAACTCAAACATTTAACTTCAAAGCGGTTATTTCTATTAAAAAAAAAAAAAAAAAGACCAGTGACACTTGACAAACGCAAACTAAACCAGCATAGAAACTTAAACAATTTGCTTACGTAAAATGTATGTCAATTCATACCCACCCCCCCCACCCCCTTTTACATCCCACACATCTGTATGCTTTCAGATGTTGATTCTTGGTGAATTCAGAACGTCCTGGAAGGATGAAGCTTGCGGCCAGTCGTTTCAGTTTTAAGGAATTATAGCTAAGGTTAAAATAATCTTGATACACTGAGAAGGGGAAACAAATACCAAAGTGTGATCTGCGGGAATGTGAAACATAATTCTTGAGTTACACTCAACATTGCTTCATTACAGATTATTGAGTTGTGTGGCTACAAAAGACCAAGATAAATCAATGTTGACAACTGAATTTGAATCTTAAACCCGGTGAACAACTTCATAATCTTCCACCCCAAAACCTGGAAGCACCAGAACCAAAAAAAAAAAAAATTACTGAAAACTGTTTATTTGTCAAAAAAGCTCCTTTACAGCGCCAAGATTTTCAACCTGTAAAGCCAGCAAACATGTAAAATACAAGCCTTACAATACATTAGAATCAAAACGGGTACCAAAAAGTACAGTAAAAATTACACTTCCATTGATGGAAATGTGGAAGGGGGAAGAAAACAAAAAGACACCAAAGGGGAAAGTAAAACCTAAAAATGATAGGATTAAAAAAAAAAAAAAAAAAAAAAAAAAAAAAGTTACATTTCAGATGTTTTCTGTACAAATGGTCATCTGTCATAAAAGAGGTCGTGTCATGCCCAGTGTGTCCATCCAGCCGTCGGTCTCACTGGATCACTGGAGTCCTGAGGGACGACACAACTTGGTCACATTTTCTTCAATTCAGAAAACATTAAGACATAATAGATAAGCTGCACTTTGTTGAGAAAATAGTTCTTAAAACATTTAGGGGAACTGAAGCGGTTATCTATGCTCTCTTCAAAGCCACCAGACTCCTTTGACAAAAACTGTAATTTTACCTCGCAGATAATCAGAGGTGCTAGGTCTACCGCTGCATCGATCGGTTAGTTTTGTGGTTAATTCCTAACTTTTAAAAAACACCAAAGTCGCACAATAACAACTAACCGAGCAGGAAGAAGTCGCACAACAACAAACTAACCGAGCAGGAAACATCGAAGCTAAGCAACCTGGCGGTGTGCCGACCACCGTCTACTGTATGGTAAAACACCGACTATGGATAAGTACCTCATACAACTTAAAAAACCTGAACCTTCCCTTTAACTGCCTGTGCTTATGGGCACTGCGACATGATCTAAAAGAAGGGAAATTATGGCCATGGCATACCTTGCGCTACCACTTGATCATCAGTATGGCTTGTAGCTGGTCTGGTGTGCCCCCCGTCTTGGAGTTTTTCCGTAGCTGCCATTGCCCTGGTCTGTGGGGCAGAGAGGATAGACGAGTCAGATTCAGTCCCTCGGCATGCAGCAAAGACATAGCACTATTCAATCTGCTCAGTGTTGAGGAATAATTAAAAACATAAGAGGTTGCTAACTAGAAACAAAAGTCGCCTTGGCCATCTACGAGAGAAAAATCGAGGGGTCTAGAGGAATTTGGTTCAACTGTTCATTCACGTCGGCTAGGACTGGCCACTTTTCATGCTTTCCAGAGACAAAGACGCGTTATCGGAATATCCGGTAAGGCTCCCAAAGAAAGACAACTCTAGAAATACATTAATTTGCTTTCTTTCAAACAATGTTTACATTGTCACAGAGTGACACGTGTGTGCTGAAGCAATTTGCTTCAGCAAATTTATCACCCTGTATTCCTGTTCACATGGCAGATTGAGCCAAAGACAAGTTGAGACACTATGAAGAAACAACAGTCTTAATGCAACAATAGCGTTAACATAAGAGCATTTTAATCAAGCTAGTGATGCACCAACATAATATTCTGAGTCATACTTAAACCAATACCGATTAAGGATTTTGGAACAAATTCCAGAAGTCGAACAGTAAAAAACAAAACTAATTTAATGTTAAATTAACTATTCAAATGTGTATTTTTTAATAATGTTTTCTCGCCCTGCACGCCTTGGCCTACCTGCATATAAATAATGCTTTTGTCACATCTGAACAATAACGTTTGGGGTAGTAAGCAACACAAAGCACCGTGATATGTTAGGACACAGAGCTACTCTAGAGAGACTGAGTAGTAGAGAAGAAGTGACAGGCTGCTAGGAATCAAAGATGGATGGGAAATACTTTAAAATTGACAGAGTCAAAATGCTTGTTACATTAATTAACTTGTTCTTGTGTGCATCGCGTGTTATAGGAGCTCGGCTGGTGGCATTGTCATTGCATAGGCCTAAGTAGTGTAGTAAAAAATAGGCTGAATTTGAGCATTCAATAATTAAATTGGAACTAACAAAAATAACTTATTGAGGAAGATTTACAGCTTGTCCCTCCAACACGCGTTAGGTATCCATAGAGAAAATTTAGACTACCACAATATTAAAAATCCATGTAACCATGATCTAGCCAAAACTGACGTGACGGCTTGCGCGTCTACTTACTGTAATCATATCCGGGACCATATCCATAGTAACCAGAAGTGTAGTCATAGTTGCCATAGCCGCCGTATCCACCATAGCCTTGGTTACCGTATCCCTGGTAGTAGTTTCCATATCCTTGGTTCCAGCCCTGACCCTGACCTGAGACACAAAGTGCAGAGTTCACACCTGACAAATTTTCATACAATTATAACCACAAAATGCTGAAAATAATTTTCGAAGTTTGAGAGTCATGTTCAGTTTACTATAGTTTGTCAAATAAAAACTGTCTTATTAAATATGCAAGACACTTTGGGATCAGTCTGTCAAAGGGCAGATACGGATACGTGCTGACGACCATCTACTGTAGGCAATATACCGACTATGGGCAAGTACCTCATACAACCCTTCAAAATATCAGAACTATCTTTTAAAAAAAGGGGTTTTTGGGTCAATGATAAAAGTATACATTTTACAGAACTGTCTTCTCATTTGTTACATCGTGCCGTTACTATCCCATTTTTCTCTGTCACACCAACCTTGAGGGCAAAGAGGCATTTTTATCAAGTTTCTCAATTACATTTTGACATTGATTTTGCTCTCCAGCCAGTAAAATGAGCTTACAGAGTTTGGGGCAACCCATTCACTCCTCCTTTGCTAGATGAAACCCAGAAAGTTTTCCCTTCCTTACCTCCACGACCCCTGCCTCCCCGGCCTCCATAACCACCGCCGCCACCACCACCACCACGTCCCGTTCCGTACTGCTGCTGCTGGTACACCTCCTTTGGCTGGGCGATCTTCAGCTCACACTGTGGAGAGGACGCAAACACACACACACACACACACACTTGTAATCCAACTACATTCCTGATATTTTGTCTAAATTAAGTTTAATTAAGTTCATCTGTGGTGAGATTAAGTTGCGAACCATGACACATCCGCCCACCAAGAGACCAAGGGGTTACAGGTCACACGGGCTGGGTTTAAATTATTTTCCCGTCTCAATTTTCCGACTCTTATGATCCAACATAAATTCAAAATAACCAGAGATTGATCTTTTTAAGAGGCTGTAGTGAGCTCCGTTTAAAAGCCAGAAGAAGACTGGCATCATATGAAACTAGACGACCTAAGACATACATCGATACCAACTTGTCAGAAAGGGCTACATAACGCTACAGTTAGGCTAAATGGCAAGAGAAAAACTGACATGGTCATTTTCAGGACACACACACACACACTTCATTGTGCATCATCTAGAGCCAGACCAAAAAATTGAATAAAAACTGACAAAACACTTCAACCATGTTTTGAGTGTTGGCGTTGCATAGTTTGTCCACCAGAGGGCAACACTTGAATGTTGTCGTTATTGGGTTTTTGTTCAAAGGACTTGAAGTTTCATATCTTAAGTTTTTTTTTTTATTATTAGGGCTGTCAGCATTAACGCGTTAATAGTGATGAGATAATGCAATTTTTTAATATATAAAATCATATTAATCACATGCCGCCATTTATTAATTTATTTTCACTTCACTCAGCTTTGCGTCGTGCCTAACAGGCTACTATTTTGGCGTACTTCCTCGGAACACATCCTGCTGCTGCAGGAATAGCAACGCAGATTTCTGTGCCTCATTCTGGTGCCACTGATATGCTTTCTCTTCTCTCTGAAACAGACGTTACAGGCAACACAAACACCGCTGCAAGTGACGCTAGTTAACACTATACTCGACAGCAGCTAACGTTAGCCTACCGCTAGCTAGTAGCTGGATTAAACACTGTTACAATGCTAGCTAACGCTAAACTGTAAAGTTCGACTGCATTTCACTGTAGAGGATTCGACACCGAAATGTAACAATCTGCAGCTGCTGTTACACAGCCTTGTGGTGCATTCAAAGTAGTTAAATTCAAGTGTGTGACTAGATTAAATGTATAAACAAATACAAATCTTAAAATCAAGTTCATAGCCACTTTCTTTGCATTAATTCCCAATCAAGATACACTGGTAAGAATGGCTTTCCATTGTCAATCCGTACAAAAACAGTTCTGAAACGCAAAATATAATTTTAATAATGTGATAAAACATGCGATTAATCACGATTAACTATAGAAATTCAACGATTAAGAAAATGTAATTGTTTAAAGGCCCTAATTTTTATACATTTTCTTTACCAGAACTTTTATATTTAGACGTTCCTCTGTTCTGTTGTGACAATAAAACAAATTTTTAAACTGCATTATCATATTATTTTTAGTGAGGACTCAAATAACTAATGTTAGGGAAATCTGGTTAAGAGTTTCTGGATTTTTTTTAAATATACATTTATATCGGATTTTTAAATCACCAAATATTTGTACCGATATCGGCCTTAAAAATCCTTTATCGGTCAGACTCTAGAGTCATCTGCAGTAGTGTGTTCATGTTAAAAGTACTAATGCAACAGCTTTGGGGTCCATTCTTAATGTACACATATTTTTAATAATGCACCAGGTAAGAAGGTTCCTGTAGAATTCACGTCAGTGGTCAGAAACTCATAACCAAGCACAATTTGTATTGAAACTGAAACATACCCAATCAATATTGAAGAAATTGAAACCGAATTGGGAAATCGCTGGCGATACCTAGCTCTACGAGTCACACTGCAGGGTCCTCTACACAAGGTAACTGGAATGGCATCGCAATGGATCAGAAAGTTCCACGGTACCATCAACCACCCAACGCTGCTGAGCTAAAAGTGTACGTACCCTGCCGCCCTGGATGTTGTGGTATTTCTTCTCCAGACACTTCTTGACACTGGATTCTTCTTTGTATGTGATGAAGATGAAACCCCTCCTTTTCTTTGATTTGGGGTCGATGGGAAGCTCAATTGTTTCGATCTGGAAGGAGTGGAGATGCAACATAAACATTTAGTACGATTTTGTCAGCGCGAGTTAGAGCATTTTTGATGTTTTTGGAGGCATTTATCATTTTGTTGGATTTAAGAGTTCAATATTTAGTTATGTTGTTTTGTCAGAATCATACAGCTGAATAAGATTGACATGACATTACTATCTTTATTAGGTACTGCCTGTGAGTGCTTTTGCTTTGAAGGTACCACGCAGCCTGAGCCACCAGGTAAAGTTTACATATATGGTGAGCAGGGATAGTACCAGGTAGACACCGGTGAGGGCTGAAGGGTTTTACCAGTGCCAAGAGACACCATTGTTCTTTTATTGCAATGTTTGCGTGCCAAAAACTGGAAGAAAAAAAATAAACCTAACAAAATGCAATATTTTCCTAGACAATGAACATTTTTATTCCCTGCTCAAGATTCACAACTGCATTGTGTGGCAGTCATAGTATTCAAATAGTGCCCTTTTGCACTACTCCATCTGCACAAACTGCATATAGACGCTGTACTACACTCAGTATTTTTACTTGCACTACTGTATTGCACTGCCATACTACTTAGACATTACACAAACTATTGACTCAATAAACCTGTTTTTTGGAGAGATTCTTCACTGTATTTTGTAGGTTTATATTTTGTATATTTAATTATAACTTAATGTTGTCTCACACGTTTATGCTTAGTCTTGGCCAGGTCGTCGTTGCAAGTGAGAATTTTGTATTTGAGCAATGCATATGTGCATTAATAATTGGACTACTAGTAAAACTGACCTCTCCGAAAGCCCCAAAATATTCCCTGATGGTGTCCTCAGTGGCCTCAGGGTTCAAACCACCGACAAAGATCTTTTTGACGGGCTCCTTCTTCATGGCCATCGCCTTCTTGGGGTCGATTGGACGTCCGTCCAGTCTGTGTTCCTTCTGCTCGAGCACCTGAAGACATGTGATCGTAGTTTGCATAGAGTGCTAAAACACGGCAATGATTGATCAAAAGCCTGGAACTATCCCCTTGCATTGTGCGACATCTCATGTAAACGTCGCTAGAAGGGACTGTAGAATGGCGTGGCAACATTTGAGGTACAGCCCAACGAGTGAAACCAAATTATTTTGAGCAACATGACGACTTTGTCTGTGGTCCACATTAACTGCGTGCTCATGAAAACTGAATTTGACGTTAGTCACAAACCACTCCCTTTTAGGTACACACCAAGAATTAAATTACCGAAATAAAAACAAATACATAGCAACGCTCGAGGTGTTACTTATGTTATGCTTCCACTCGGGTAGCATCATG
Source organism: Zingel zingel (assembly GCA_023566125.1). Taxonomy (NCBI): domain Eukaryota; kingdom Metazoa; phylum Chordata; class Actinopteri; order Perciformes; family Percidae; genus Zingel; species Zingel zingel. The sequence continues at coordinate 10,780,351 of CM042328.1, read as the reverse complement.
TCAGCATTGCACTGATAATAGATCACCACTAGAGTGGCGGTACATGTGAAAGAGCTGTCAGGTAATCAGAGTGACGCACCTTTTCCACGCTGGAGGAGTCTTTAAAGAGAACAAAGCCAAATCCTCTGGATCGGCCAGTGTTTGAGTCCATCTTGATGGTGCAGTCTGAAACCTCGCCGAACTTACTGAAGTAATCCTTTAGGTCCTTTTTACTCGTGTCCCAGCTGAGGCCGCCCACGAACATTTTACTGCAAACACATAGGGACACCTTTCTGTTTCTTACTTCATTTACCAGTTATTGCATGTGTAGCCTTAACCGATAGACTACAAAGCACTTTTTAATTTCAATAGAGTACATATCTCTCTGATCACCCAAATATTTATCCCCTGCCCTTTCCTTTATTCCCTCTGCACTAGGCATCCTTTGTTAGTTGCGTAGGAAATTAATGCACAAGTTGCCAGTAACAAGATAAACCGAAATAAAACCGGACTCGTTATACCTGTGGTGTAGGATAATATGCGATAATGATATCACCTGCGATACATAAAACCAATGTTTCATCCACAAGTGAATTCGTATTTTTTGCTTTGTGAACTTAAAAGGTGCTCATACAAAGAGTGTGATGGTGTCAGGGGAACACTCACCCAGCATCCTCCTCTCCTTTGCTGGCGTCAATCTTGCCTCCATCTGCGCCACCTTCAAGACCTTCCTGGCCTTCTAGACCTTCATGGCCCTCCAGACCTTCCTGACCCTCCTGGCTGTCCAGGCAATCCTCCTCTCCACCCATCAGCTCCTGCTCGGCTCCGTTCTGGTCGTCCTCTCCCTCGTTGCCATTCTGGTCCGATGTCTCCATGAGGAGATTATCAGCGTCTGCCATTCTGATGGTGGGCTCTTCAAGAGACTGAGATATGACAGGATAAATTTAGGATGATCCTGGAGATTGATGAAAACTAGGATCGGGGCAGGATCGCTTAAGGTCTATTAACAATTGCCTTGTGGGAAAATGGCTGGCAAGAAATAACATTTATTTTTTATTATTATTATTTTCCCAAGATCACGTTAATTTCATTTGTATCAGTGTGATCTGTAAAGCACATTGGGTTGCCTTTGGGTTGTATACCCATGTGCTTATATAAATAAATTTGCCTTAATCAAATCTTGCATAACACATTCTGGTAAATGCCAATGTTGATACATTCCAATGGCCTTAAGCATTTCAGTTTAAACACCATTTACAACATACCGTCTAGTATACCAGTCTCTTTGTCTTTATCTGGCCAATTAGCTTCATTTGCACCTTCAATATCGTTGTACTTATTGTCAGCTTAACGTTATCCCTTTTATTGACTTGTTTCAAGTATTGTTAAATAGCTGAGCTACTGGACACCCGATTTTCCCCAAGGGGATAAATAAAATATCTGCTGAGCATGTTTCAGTGCTAAACACTAGCTACGGTTTCTTTATTTAATCTTGGTTTTAATTTGACCATATTGTATATTATATTGTAGTCAAACACCATCTTAACGTCAACATTGTAACAGTAAAGGGTGATATACACTGTTGCAGGTTTACAAGGAAACAAAGAGACTTCTTTGGCTAACAAAAAGGAGCAATAATCCAACGTGAATCTCCATGCTCAGTGTTCAAGCGGACCGCGCTTTGCTCCGTTGCCGCTCGGGACAGAGCGCAGGCCCGGCTAGTAACGTTAGCTGAACCTGAATCAAATAACCAGTAAAGTCCGAGTAGGCGGAACAGATAAAAACCAAATAATCGCATTCAGGCAGAATGGCTTAATTTCTACTACAGTTGATAAACGACTCATCAATAAGCGCAATAACCGCGTTAACGTATTTAGCTAGCTAGCACCACTGCGGCTAACACACAGAGCTAGCTAGATTTACTGCTAACAAGGAGACACATTACCGATGAAATCAGGCCGTTAGCAAAGACCTCAATGAAATGAAACGCGGGTCAAAGCTAAACTCCCTCCAGTATATGTAAACTCAATAATATAAACAAAAAAAATCGTGCTTACTTTAAGGGGAAAATACCGAGACGCCGACTCGCTGCTCAAAATGGACACTCCAAATTCGCCGCTAACTCGTGGCAACATATATACGACCGGATGTGAGGAGGAGCTGGGGGGGACGTCGCAATGACAAAGTCTGTGATTAGACATTTACGAATAAAGACATTATATGATTGGCTGATTGGCTGACGCAGTGATGACAGAGAGGAAACGGCAGCAAATATCCCTCTCGTTTCCTATGCTTTCTTACTGCCCAGCGTTTGTTATTAAATTATATTTTATTCGATGCGCATGCGGTATTACAATGCTATGAGAACGACTAACATATCTTTTGTGCCTTTATTTTGCTCGGCGAATAAAAAAACATGTCTCAAGTTCTCTTAATCCATCCATGGTCTCAAGCAGCTTTAGAAATGAACAGTTCTTCACTGCAGGGATTCATGCGCAGTTTCTATTTCGGTAATGGTAACAAAGAACAGGCACCCCACAGACACACTGATGAGTCGTATTTGATGATTATGTCAGAATTTAGATTAAGATGTTTTTATTTGCAGTATTAATAAACACATTTTGTTTACATACAAATTAATGAGGGTAAATAATCCTGTTTTACGGTATATGACAGGTTTTTATGCACGAATATGTCAATGGCGTTCTAACTAGAGGTGCAACGATGAATCGATTAGTTGTCAACTATTAAATTAATCGCCAACTATTTTGATAATTGATTCATCTGTTTGAATAAAAAAAATTTTATAAAAAAAAAAAAAAAAAAAGATTTCTCTGGTTCCAGCTTTTTAAATGTGAATATGTTCTAGTTTCTTCTCTCTTCTGTGACAGTAAACTGAATGTCTTTTTTTGTTTCGGACAAAACAAGACATTTGAGGACGTCATCTTAGGCTTTGGGAAACACTGATCCACATTTTTAACCATGTTTTGACATTTTTATAGATCAAACAACTAATCGATTAATTGAGAAAATAATCAACAGATTAATCGACTATGAAAATAATCGTTAATTGCAGCCCTAGTTCTAACCCTGGAAATGCTGTTCGTCACAACTCCAAATGCATTCACTTAAAAGGGATATTTTGAAGTGGGGTTGTATGAGGTACTTATCCATCGTCAGTGTATTACATACAGTAGCCTAGATGGCAGCACATCCCCAGTTTGGAGAAGCAGGGAGGACAGACACGAAAGCTAATCAATGTAGGCTACTGCTGTGGATGGAGGCAGCAGCTATACATATTTCAGCCTACTGTTGCATTTGCACTACTTAACTTGAGACTTGTTTACACTATACTTATATTTACACTTTTTTCTACTGCTTGTATACATGTTTGTAATTAGTTTTGTATGTTGTTTGCATCTTATGAGTATGATGACTTGTCATTCATTATTTTGATTTTTTGCACTGTAATGGATGGCAATACATTATCTCATCTCTTATCTTATTTCTTATCTTGATTCATTATAAAGTGTTTAATTGCTGGAAAATAGATGCAAAGCAGGAAGGAAAAGAAGGCTAGCTGCGATGTATGATGTGCAAATGTTCCACAAGGGGACAACAGTTGTCCAACTTTGTTAGTGTCAGATCAGACAATATGAACCATTGTCATTGCAGCAGTTTAGGAGTCTCAGACACTGTAGATAAAGGCGAATCCTAGGTGTGATGTGGATCCAGGTTTGAACTTTACTATGTTAAAAAAGAAGGTTATAATATTATTATTATGAAGTATTCCGATTTTCCGACCAGTTTTAAGAACACAGCACCTTTTGGAGCACGGATTGCGTTTTTGCAAATGGTAACAGTTTTGGTTTTGCAAATGGTAACAGTTTTGGTGTTAATGTCACCTATTGTCAGAAGTGGGCTTTTGTTTCTCACAATGCATCAGGACTATTTTTTTTTTTTAAAGATTATTTTGTGGGGCTTTGCCCTTTATAGGAAAGTGGATAGATATGAAAGGGGGAGAGAGATGGGGAATGACATGCAGCAAAGGGAAGCAGGTTGGATTTGAACCTGTACCACTGCAGGACATGCTGCAACATGGGGCAAACACGCTTACTGGGTGAGCTAGAGGCCACCCCAACATCAGGACTATTTGGATGCACTATATAAGTGCTGCTACTGAACGTGGACTGCTGCATACCCTTTGTGCAAAACTGTTGTATACAATCGTCACTCATACACAAATCCTCTTTTTCATGTATATAGTGCTATATTTTTATGTATCTCTTTCATATACCATATCTCATTACTTTTTCTGTACAATACTGTTGGATGAACTTGTTACTTTTACACACTATCCTCTGTGTCATATACATTTTATGTTTTATCTATGTCATTCCATCTAACATGTTATTCTCATTTTATCTTCATGTTTGGCTAGTGTTACTGCTGAGCTGACCCAGTCAGTCGTCCAATGTATTGCATTGTACCGTTGATCTCGTGTTAACTTAGACTTAGACTAAGACTTCTCTTTATTGATCCTTTTGGGATGACTCCCGAAAGGAAATTAAATATCCAGCAGCAGATTTTAGCAGCTTAAAAAAACACTCTTTAAATAAAGAGGTATAAAAAAATACAGTATAAGAATAATAAACTTTTAGCTAAATATTTTTTTACAAAAAGTAAACAAACAGTAAACAATAAAAAAAACTACAGATAAATAGATATATAGGACTATGTGGTATTGTGTTATTATACAGTTAATAAATAAGCCTTCCACTGAACAGCTCTGGGTGCTGATGACTGTGTGCAGGGGGTGGCTGGCATTGTCAGTAATGTCCAGCAGTTTGTCCAACTATGACTAATAACGTAAATAAAACTGAACTAATGGGAAAAACTGGAAAATCCCGAATGTTACATAATTTATTTTAGGCCTACATTTAACATTGTTTTTTAAAGTGTCTCTCTCAAATCATCCAACTATTTGGAAGTGCAATACTAAATTGCTGCAGTACCTATGCGTGAATCATCCCTGAGTGCAAAAATAAATCTGGGTTCTGCAAAGCCTCCTAAGATTTAAAAAGAGAATAACGTGGGTCTGAAATTAATAAATTTAGTAGACATGCGAGAGTGCTGTGGTCACATGAAATAGAGAAGGCAAATTGAAATCCTGGGGGCTGAGGGTGAGTGTTTACTGCTGCACCCCGGCAACATACCTGCCAGTCAGGGGCAAGTCGAGGCATGACTTGAGACATGGGCACAGGATCACACACACACTAAAGTGTAGTTGTGGAAACGGTTGCGTTTCTTCAGCAGTGGTCACTTGTAAACAGAGCAGTGAGAATTGCTCCTACAGCAGGTAAGATCAGCACTCATCTATCCACATATAAACACTTTTATACATCACAGCACCAATAGTTACTTTAGACACTACTGTTTACATGAGTGCAAACATTTTTCCAAGTTATATTAATCCAATCATACAGAGGTACACAGAGCTTTCAGCCTGTGGTCAGCAGAAGAGTTTACTTTACGTAGAAGTCATCAGCTACAAAACTCAATGTTTGGATGTTCACCCACTCATGGACTTGCCTTTCTTAACCCTTGTGTTGACCTCGGGTCACATTGGCCCGTTGTAAATTTTTGTTTTATATCAGAAAATATTGGATGTAGAAATAAGCGCTGAAAATGTGTAGAAGAAAAATTTTAAAACGTTGGAAAAAGCAAAAACAAATTGTGAAAAAAGGCATCACAAATGTCAGAAACAAAGTGTTGTTTTCCAAGGTTGAAACGAAGACAACACAAGGGTTAATGTGATCCAGCCTCAAAAAGATCCAGTTGAAATAGATTTCAAAACAGGAATAAATATCTGAAAACTATTGGCTTTGGCATGACTGCCTCAGTCATTGGTAAACTCTGGAGTTATTTAACTTTATTTTTAAATATTAATATTTGCTAATCAGTCTTTGATGTTATGGTAACCTGTTAAAATGCCAGAACCATATAGAAAAACAGACAAACCTTTGACTTATTCCCAGTGGGAGGAGCATGAAAGTAAAGGCAGGGCTTTCGAAAAAGAATTTGAACCCAGCATACCTTCAGACAAATTGCTTCTCTACCTTGTCAACATTGTATGATAAATTAATGATTTCAATAGTTCAACTAAGAGAAAAATGATTGACCTGTCAATGCCATCAGTGAGCTCTTAGGTGTTTGGCAAGTTATCCTTGTTTATCCTTAAATTAGCATAGAAATGACATTCAAATGAGGTGCCTGGATACTTTAGCCAAACTGTAACAAAGTCCTAAAGTTCACTGGACTATTTCCTGGCTGAACCTGCCTGCTCAGAGACAGGACAGAAGTTGTTTTTTATAGAATAATCAAAGAAATAATGTTTTTAGTGGGCTTTGGTGCTGGTAGGTAGATTTTTTTTGTTTGTTGACAAAGCCAGGTTAGTCGTTTCCCTTGGTTTCAAGTCTTTGTGCTAAGTTAACTGGCTGCAACCTTATATGTAACATACAAGTGATATCAATCTTCTCATTCAAGTCTTGCCAGAAGCGAATGAAATAGTTTCCAAAAATGTCACGCCATTTCTTTAAGCAATTACTTGTGCATCAGTGTGTATACTACGTCGTTCATTTCACAGCATACACTGCATTACCGATTCCTGGTGGTGAATGCGATTGGGGTTGCTGTGCAGGCAGTGTTGTTAGCTGATTGTTCTTCCAACCAATCACTACCTACACTACCAGTACAACCACCACCACATACAACCGCTCAGCCAAAAAAAAAAAGCAGCACACTTTTTTACGATAAGGAAATTCGCTAATTCAGCCAAATGTTGGTGCAACTAGAACTTGATGTAATGAAAATAAAGGGAACCAAAACTTAAAGCTGATGTGGACGCATTTATTTCTTTTCAATGGCAGTTAATGTTACTTCATTTACACTTAGTTTAATTTTAGTTTAAAAAAAAAAAAAAACATTTAGAAGAGAATCATTTAAAATACTTGAATATTGAAAGTTTAAAAACATGCTTAAACAGCATTACTTTAAATCACACACAAATAACAAATATGTAAACCTGTCCTGAAACTGTTTTGATCTGGCATCATAGCAGCCGTTCCTGCTTTTGCCCCGAGCAGTAACCCAATTCTGGTTCTAGGACGAAGTTTGGGCTCACTCTAGGATCGGAATTGGCTGACCCAGTGGTACTTGTCAACACGAGGCCCAGTGAAGGTGAATGTGGCTCCATATGACTTGAAGCCTTTCTGGCTTGAGAACTGGGAGGTTGGACCTCCAACTGGGGGAGGCAGAGGTGGGAATGCATCCCCAGCGAAGGCTTTCCGCTTCTCCCTAAGCCAGGTCTGAGGAGCGCCCGGAGAATACTCACTGAACTGAGAACGAGAGGAGCAAAGAGTTAGAAGACAGCAATACAACAGACTTTTAGAAACAGCCAAGGCCAAACATTCGTTAACTATCAACTCTTTCCAGCTGTAAACTACCATACGTTTATGGGGCTGCAGCTCTTTTGACTGCTCCCAAGAAAAGCAGAAAAAGCCCAAGTTCCCTCAAAAAAGGTTAATTCGGCAGAATTAAAATGTCCTGCAGTCAAAAGATTGGACTGTTCAATTCTTTTGAACAGTCTTACTATTTATTAGAAGATGAAGCAGTTGATTTAAAGATCTTATAGAAACTTAAAATATGAAAGACCCAGATACGCAACGACCAGACAAGGACATTGATGGACAATTTAGCAAAACTCCATATCCAACATTTAAAATTAATTTTACAATATCTTTACATGGTAACTACATCAAGACTACAAAGAGATGATGGTTACAGTTAATGAAACCAAGCTGTATTCAACCTACCCGGTAGACGCTGTTGGGGTTGCTAACAGTTGGGATGGTTTTGTGCTCAGGGTTTGTGGTCAGGATTGGAGCAGGACAGAGAGCTGATAGGTTGTTACAACTCATGCTACTACTCATGCTGTTGTCTGTAATGCCCCCCTCTTCCTCATCTGAAGAGCTTCCTGATTGGACGTCAAGGCTGGCCCGCTCCACGGCGTCATGGATGCGGCGGGAAAATTCCCCATCCCCACGCCGACAGCTGTCCACCACCGAGATGCAGAATGGAGGGCTTTGTTCACCATACCTGCAAGGAGGATGCCGATAATTAGAAGTCTGTACCCTCAACGTGAAGCTAGAACTAGCAGATGATTAGCTTATCATAAAGACTGGAAACCGGGTAAAATAGATAGCCTGACTTTCTCCAAAGTTTTAGAAACTCCCACTTACCAACAATGTTAAATTACTGATTTAACATTTAGGATCTCACTGGTTTAATTCATACACAAACCAAAATGTAGGCCAACTGTTGTGGTTTTACGGGAAGTTATATATTGAAGCATTTCTTGGTTGTGTCTAGATGTTACTGAAGCTGCAGTTTTTGGTGAACACACGCCTCATGACATGCAGCTCCTCTGAACTTGTGATCTTGCTACAAGTCTTGTCATGCTCTACAGAGAGAAGCGGTCTGACCTGCAGGACACCTCTCCAGGGTCGACCCACACCGTCAGCTCCCGGGGAAGGCCCAGATCCTCGTACAGCACCATGCTCCGCTTGCAGGCCTGCTGCAGCACCGGGTCCTGCAGCCGCACACGGTTCATACGGAGACACCTAAAACATACACAAAAACAACTCCGCTTCAGCAATATTAGATGGAGGACTTCTTGCATTTTCACAGGTCTTGTAGAAAATGAAAGTTTAATTTCAATGGGTTGGTTCACCAAGATTAACACCCCATTTTCACTCTTACCACTGGTGCTATCGGTAGATGGTTTTGGTCCAGATATGAGATTTGTCACAACCCAAGTATGATAAAACAATCACAATTAATGATTTCAGTTTGCAAACTGACGAGTAATGTCAGTTACACACAATATCTAAAGTTTTCTAACATTATTTAGGATTAGCTACCCCGCTACTGGTCGTAGCGGACAAGTGATGTTTCAGCAAAACCCTGTGAGTGTTTTGAATGGAGCAGTTTTGTGGCTCATGAATTTAACATTTGTCTGAGAGAAAAATGTAATATTTCTTCTGTCAAAAATTGGCTTACATATAGACTAGTTTTAACTTAGGTCAATGACAAATTGGACCAAAACAGTTCCTCTTCTCTAAAAGTTTACAGACCTGAAAATATTCCTAAAATGTTTGACAATATCCTACTAAATTCATGTTGTATATTTTACATTTCATTTACCACTGTTTCTTCTTTTATTTGATTGCTTTGGCTTATTTTACTTGGGTTAGTTATGTGCCCATATTTGTTTAATTTAGTTTGGTTAATTGCCCGTTCATCAATTAGCCATTGGTAAAATAATGTTTCTATATATCTATATAGTTTATACACGGTTACATTTCAACAAAGAAATTTACTGACCTGTAGGCCTGTCCCTTGGTGGGTGCACCTGGGTGCCAGTGGTTCTTGTAGTTCTCAAACAGAATGGAGGTGAGGACAGAGGCGAAGCGCTCCCTGCTATCATTATCCAGACATCCATATCTCTTAACCAGCCGAGCAACAAAGAACACCGCAGCAGCAATCTCCTCCTTCATGGCTACACGCAACTCTCTAACCCTCTAGCTTAACAAACTTGACAGCAAACTCAAACCTGTCCTTTTAAAAACCTCTGCAGAGAATAAAACATGTGTAGGGTGATCCTACGGTTATAGAAAAAATAACATAAAACTGACAAGACAAACTGGAAGCAAGACAACTTAAGCAAACAGATTTGCTGCTGGAGGAACTCAGCTTTGATTTGGAATGCTTTTACACCAATGAAACAACAAAATGTATATAGCTACATATATCTTAATCTGAGTATGAAGCAGCAGCTTGTTTAGTAGAGAAGCCTCACATACATCAGACACTAAAAGAATCACTCCCTCCTTAGTTTCTCATGTGGTTTAATAAAATCACCGTTCAGCTGTGTTACAAGCTCACACACCTGAAGCTGGTTGACTTAATGACTATGTGTGTGTGTGTGTGTGTGTGTGTGTGTGTGTGTGTGTGTGTGTGTGTGTGTGTGTGTGTGTGTGTGTGCGCAGCACTGGTGTCCAAATGTGAAGACATATAGAGGACCATTTTATGGAACAGTATGACTCTTACAATTAGACACTAGATTTGTGTCTGAAATACCAGCAGAGGAAATATTGAAGGGTCAGTTCACCCAAAGTACAAAAAACAAAACAAAAGCAGAGTTAGATTTTGGTTTTGAAAAATTCCCTCTGTTAAAACCTTATATGTCTCTAAAACGAAACAAGAATTTTCAACCTTGCTTCATCCAGTTTGTCTGTTCTGGAATTTTATGCAAATTAGCATATATTTAAATATTAAAACATCACATCACAAAAAACTTCTAATACAAAAAGAATTGCCTTAAAGCAGGGGTGTCAAACTCATTTTCACTAGGGGCCACCCTGGAAAAAGAGAATCACACCAAGGGCCAGACATGTAGAGTTTATTGACGTGCTTTTGTTACTGCATGTCACTTTTTTGTTGTTGTTGTTTTTGTTCTGACTTTTTTGTGGCTTGCTCAGACATTTGTCACCTTTTTTAAAATTTGTTGCTTTTTCCGACATTTTTGTCGCATTTTTGTTGACATGAAGCCCTACAAAAGTCATCAAAAGAGTTCCTTAGCCATCATAGAATTTAGCAAATCAAGCAAAACAATGATACATTTTTCTTTAACAACAACATGTTCGACAGCCTGAATATGAAAACTCTCTGCTTCTGGGGAATTCCTGAGTCTCAGAGTTGGCAAATCTGCCATATTCTGCTTTGAACGACAGGTCATTGCAGTTTAAAAACACTTTACTGTGTTTTTGGTTTGGCACACAACTAGGTGGGCCAAATGTATTGTGAACCCAATACGGGTCGGATCTAAATCTGCAATGGGCCGAATTTGGTCCGCAGGCCTTGAGTTTGACACGTGCCTTAAAGCTATAGTGCGTAGTTTCTGTCTCCCCCGTGAGGAATTCAAGTAATGACAACAAAACACATGATACAAGCCTCAGTGACACGGAGAATTACAAAAACATGATGGACTCTTCAGAAGAGGTCATCTTTGCTCGATTTGCTTTGAGCAAAAGTTGCCGGAAGACACCATTTTGTAAACATATCATGGAAGAAAAAAAATAAAGCAAAGAGAAAGCAGTAACATTAAGGTCACTAAAGGCTACACACAGCCAGAAATCGGTAGATCCTCTTAAATCCACTTACTAGAATATAATGGATTTAGGCAATATAGCACAATCTTATGTTAAAAACAAAACAACCTATCAAGACCTTTAAGTTATTAAACGATTATAACATGATGCATAGTTTAAGAAACGCATAATAAAATGTAAATGCAATTTTTGTTTTTATGGTTTTGTCTTTTTTGTATATATATATATATATATATATATATATATATATATATATATATATATATATATATATATATTAGGGCTGTCAATCAATTAAAACATGTAATCTAATTAATTACATACTCTGTGATTAATTAATCGAAATTAATCACATACATAATTAATGGTGCCTGAACCGATACTTTTTAAGAAAGTAAAAAAATAAAAGAAAAAAGAAGGGTACTAAACAACAGTTGGTGACATTAAAGAACGGCTTGTTTATTGCTAAGGTCACATGGTCAAAATTAAATGATTTAATAATAATGTATAACAATAACAATAACTTATTTCACCAGTAAATTAAAATAAGTTGAACGACAAAAACAACCACAAGATGGGAAAAGGACATTTACAATAACTTCAAATGCACCATAAGACTGTAGTTTACCAGTTTCATTGAACGCACCGTCTGTGTTGTTTCTCCGACGGTAGCTGCAGATTGTTACATAGCGGTGTTGAATCCTCTACGGTAAAACACAGTCAAACTTTACACCGTTTAGCGTTAGCTGTCACCATTTAACCTTTTTTAATCCAGCTACTAGCTAGCGGTAGGCTAACGTTAGCTGCTGTCGAGTATAGTGTTAACTAGCTAGCGGTAGGCTAACGTTAGTTGCTGTTGAGTATAGTGTTAACTAGCATCTCGTGCAGGGGTGTTTGTGTTGCCTGTATCGTCTGTTTCAGAGCATCAGAGAGAAGCGCAGACATATCAGTGGCACCAGATTTCGGTAGCCAGGGTTGATTTTTATAAGTAAATGTTCCAATTAATGATCCAGGCAGCACATTCTCGGCTCCCTCCTTCATTTTACAGTTGAATGGTGTCTAGAACGGCCGGGTCAAACATCAATATAGAATGGATTAATCTGTTATATTTTTTAACGCGTTACTTTTTCGTTATTTTTTCTCAGATTAATTAATCGAAATGAACACGTTATTTTGACAGCCCTAATATATATATATATATATATATATATATATATATATATATATATATATATATATACAAGATGACAAGATATATACAAGATGATATATATATATCATCTTGTAACACTGTAACAAGTAGGCCTACAGAACCTAATTTGCATAGAGGGATAAAAGGCCCCGCCCCTATGACGTCACGATGGAACGCCTTTGATGTCGTTCTAGAAAGCAAACATAGAATGCTTAGGTTGCTTGGACAACTACAGCAGAGTAATGTTTCCGTAGTGAAGCCTGAACGACAGACAACAGAAACTGAAAAATAAGGATTGTCTTGTGAGATTACATTTTTTTTTTTATCAACCGTCAACATGGATTCATTAGGACTCCAAGTGATCGCTTATGTGAAATTCCCTCCAATCAGAGACTGTGACATAAACATTGGCCCTTATGTGAGGTCTTTGGTTAGAAATTATTGGGACGCGGTGGTATCTGGCACGCATGGCAAGTGTAGTATGACTTTGCTTGTTGACTTATGTCAGCACATTGTAAACATGTCTTGCACGATTATCCAGGAAGCTATAAAACATGTCACTTCAGACTGGCACAGGAAAGCCCCTCGGATATTCAACCATGTTAACCCGAGACAATGTTTCTTCGGCATCAATGAGAATGATGTCCTGGCTAACATGAACAACACCCTTCCATGGATTTTTGCTGATGCTTTTAATTACTCGACACATGTTCGCTGTCAGAGCTTAGACGAATTCATCCGGCTAGCTGCCAGCGAGGTGACGGGAAAAGTCAACTCTCGCATAGCTGTGTTAATGGAATCCCACAGTTTGCCTTTGACAGCCAATTTGGAGTGTAACTGCATTCCTTTCACAACTCTTAACACCATGATTGGTCTAGTTACTCAAACACTAAGATGCATGCGCCAATTGAATTATCAGTGCACAGTGAGCAAAAGCTCAGAGAGGGCCACTATTTCCACAGCCTTCCACCGCATCGATGCAGCGGAAAAGCCACTGCATATGGTCATAGAGCATGGGCCCTGTGACATAACCTATTCTACTTTCAACAAAGAGGCTGTGGAAATACTGACAGAGATTACAGAGTTTTGGCACCCAACTGTTACAGATGAAAATGCATGGTTCTGGTGTGACGATTTGGAAGGCTGGATATCCAATGAAAGCTCTAATGATATCGGATCAAATTGGAGTGCAGACAATAGGTCTCCTAATGAAGAAGGCCTACCTGACATTAACAGTGAGGGGCTGCAGAGTTTCGAGCACACAGATATGCAGGACCAATGTGAGGACAGCCAGGCATCAGTTGAAAATACTGACATTGAACCAGCATTGAAAGCATATTCCCAGCCGGTCAGTCCTGTTGACTCCACAGTTGTTTCTTCTGACACATGTAGTTCTGAGTCAGATCATGACACAAAGCACAGATTGGTCATCCTGCTGCTTACAGGGTTACTATTGCATACCACAAAGAAGGCCCGGACATCACTGCTCAAAGCAGATTTCAATAAAGTCATACTGGATCTGAGAGATAAGGCACTGAGAGAGATCAAGCTCGCCAACATTGTTATCAACTTGAAACATCAAACTGTTAAGAAGATCTACAAGGCTCTGTTCGCAGACCTGCGTCAGGAGCTCAGCTCCGCAGAGGGGCTTCTGAAAGCCATGGCATCACAGGATCCGATTGCTGAAGATCTTGTTATCCAGACCCTGAAGACTCACCTGACTGTGCCCGCCCCAACTCCAAAGAAGAAAGCTGTTTTCCGGTTCTTCTCATATTTGGGCAAAGCTACTGTGAAGCTCTTCAATGGTTGCTTCAGTGGTAGCTCCAACTCTTAGATGACCCCCCCCCCCCCCCTTTTTGAGTCAGGCAGTTAAAGCCATTTCAGCTCAGAGCCACACCTGGACAGTCGAATAAGAAAACATCTCCTCACAATGAGAATAACTCTCCAGATGTTCTCCTTATGATGACGTGAAAACATACAGATTGGAGTGTAATAATTCACAATAAAAAGTCAATAAAACTAATTGTGATAATTACCAAAGATTTTGATTTGTTTTTGCTTTAAAAAAGGTGCAATAGGTAACTTTTCCATATTTTATATGTATAAAACGACTAGACCTAAATTTAAAGTTGTGTACTTACATTACCCAAAATGTTTACAACAATGTTCAAACCTGTCATTTTATTCAAGGGAACGGTCTGTTACAAGTGGTTGCCTGTCAATAGAGTCACCTCCCCTTTATGTAGAGTCAGTGTTGTGGTAGCCTGCCAGAAGCTTCCATTTATCCAGTTTTAAGCCTTTTATTTCTAGTACTTTTCCTATTTTTTGTTATTGACTGGTGCATTGCGCTCAATGGGGTTTTCCATCATCTCCTTCCAGGCAGCGCTGTGACTGTTGACTTCAAGGCACCTAACCCTAACCATCGCCTAACCTAATTTTAGTGTTTTCCAGGCAGCGCTGCCTGGAAGGAGACGTTGGGGGCCTAAAACACCGACAAACTTGCATTGCTTTATTTTTTTTGCCTCTCAATAGGTTTATTGTAAGCACCAAACACCTAGGCAAATACCTTGTATATGTGAAAACCTATATGGCAATTAAACGGTTTCTGAATTGAGAAAATGGATCTGCAGATGAATCAATAATAAATAATAATTGCTAGTTGCAGCTCTATTCTTTGTTTCATATTGCCCGTTTTAGGTTATAATTCTAGAACGGCTATGTATATATATTTCTGTTTTACGTCAAGGTTTTTCTGGGGGGAAAAAAAAAAAAAGTCACATTCATTCAACAGCCCCATCCTGTGGTGAAAAGCAGAAAGTACACAATGTCATGGAGAAGCTGGGTTTTACTGGCTGATGCAAACCATTTGAAAATTCACTCTGATCTTTACAACATTTTTTTTTTTTAAATGAACATTAAATATTAAAATCAAGGAAATTGATTTTAACTGAACACGCAAGAAGACACAAACTGACACAGAAACAATCACAGCATATATTTTATTTGAGTGAACATTTAATTTACATAAAGCTGAACCCATTCTGTCAAAGAATAAAAAAAATAGAATCCTCCCCACTTAAAACTTCCATCATACGAATTCATCAAAACAATTTGACATTGGCAAAACGTATTTATAGATTTCCCTCTCCTGTCAGACAACCACACAGATGCGGATTTGTCAGTCAATATGTATTTTAAAATCAGAATGATGAAACATCTCGAGATAAGTGTGACATGAATTTCTCTCCTTTAAAAAGACCTCCATGAGCTTTGTTTAGTAGAGAATTCACTACTATGAATGAATTTATAAAGTCATAAACTAAATGTCCAGAGAAAACTATTTCCAAAGCAGGTTTTTAGAATGGGATCAGGAGGAATGACACTGACTGGTCAAAATCCAATTATCAATGCTAAATTAATGGCCAATATCTTTTTAATTTGATCAGTGTAACAGTGCTTTTGTTTTGTGCAACATGAGACAGGGAAACGGTGCTCTAGATAGGAGAAAAATGAAGTAAAAACACGATTCAGTCAGAGGCAGAGAAACCTGTCTGAAGGGAAAGTGGGACACATTTTATACTACTTCTGAGGTAAAACAACAGAAAAACATCAAATAATCAACAGCCCAATGACCTTTACTTCAAATTGTATACGTTCTACTAGTATTTACTTTATTAAAATCTGATTACATGGCACATTTTGCAGAGGCTCTCCTGTGTAGTCAGGGGAGAACAATCACAAGCTCTCTTTCATAAAGATAAAGTGCTATACAATCATTATCCGTTTAAGGAGCAAAAGTTCTTCTTTTAAAACAAAAACACGTTTTTATTAAAACAAGCTTTCATATCAACTGCGTTCTGATTTGATCAGAGCAGTTTTGTGGATAGAATTCCTTTATTACTTTGGAGTGTGAGGATAACACACAGTCAGAGTTGCAACTGCTCGTGCATGGTTAGCTAGCAAGTTAACTAGCAGTCAGAAACAGATTGTATAGCCTATTTCAATTTTACCATGCAAATGAAATCTTGAATCTTGGTCGACTCAGAGCATTTGGTAACAGTTTAAACAGATTTTTTTTTTTAAACACAAAAATGGTAACAAAAAAATATATAATAAAAACAGGCCAGTGTAAGGACTAAATACTTTGTGCAAAAACTCAAACAGGAATGGGCAGCAGCACACACTGAACTGTTCTCAGGTTCACTATTTATTTGACTTGAGTCAAATAAATAGATAAATCATTTAAAAAAGGTCAAATCAGATCAACATGGACTCAGTTGGTTGGTAGAGCAGACGCCCACATATAGAGGTTTACTCCTCTACGCAGTGGGCCCAGGTTCAACTCCGACCCTTTGCTGCATGTCATTCCCCCTCTTTCATGTCTTCAGCTGTGCTGTCAAAAATAAAATGCCTAAAAATAATAATCTTAAAAAAAACAACAAAAAAAAAACAGATCAGCATAAAAAGCTAAGCGCTTTGAAACAATGAGAAAATAGATAAACTGCAAACGCTTAAACATTCAATTCCCAAATACATTTATGGTTCTATAATAATAAGTTGCCAAAAGGACGTCATTTTACAACACGAACACGAGAATGAACTACAGGACGATCAGAGGCAAACAGAAACTGAAATCCTTCTGGACATGTTAATGGCTGGACAGTTCATGTAACACTGAACACAAAGTTAACGCACTGCTAGGATGGGACACTGGAGCAATTTATAGTCAACAAGCTGATTAAACTTCAAATAAACCTGATCTGCACACAGTTTATAAGAAGGTAAAATGTTTTATAAATGAATCGTAGGTCGCAGTGGTTGATGCTGTGATACTTTGCGGTACTCAAGTACTATACCTAACTGTAAGGGCTGGGTGTCATTTAAAAAGATTATCCCAGCAAAAGTACCCCTAAAGTGATACCAATACCAATACTTTATTTGATACCCATCATGTGGATGGAAGCTTCTCGACAGACTGAACTGCCAACTCTGTCAAATACACCACACCACAGACTGTATGGGTTGTAGCTGCTGCGGTAGAGGGCCAATCACACGTCACATTCATAGACTGTTAATATTAATGGACAACGTATCCGGTTCAGCGAAGTGCTGCAAACACGGAAGTGCCTTAAACCTGCATTCTATCTGAATTCCAGTAGGGGGCAACACGTGCGGTTGCAAAAGGAGGTCGATTTCTGTAGAAGTCTATGAGAAAGAGATCCACTTCTCACTTGATTTATTAGTAAACATTTTCATAATGAGTTTATGGTCTCAATCGCTAGTTTTAAGTCTTCTGCAATACAGAATAATGTTCATTTTTTGAATTATGGTCTCGTTGATTTTAAAATAGACGATAAAGCAGAGGGTGTTTTAGGGCATGGGTACGATGTGATTGACAATTTGCGGTCTGTCTTACGGTATATGTAATATAACTATTGGCCAAAGATATATTTAAAACCTAGCGAAGCTAAATCCTACCTCGAATTATGTAGGCTAGCTTTCAGCAGCAGTTGCATCCAGATTGCCAGTGAACATGTGTAACGTAGAGTGTTAGCAGCGTTGCCAACTCTCAGCTAACAGATAGCGCCCAACAGTCTATGGCTCCTCCCTCACTCCTCCCTCTCGTATAAAATTGTCACATCCGCAATCAAGATGGTTGCGCCCGTAATGGCAAACTCAACGACTCATAGCAGATCTCCAGAAACCAATGGGTGACGTCACACATGCTATGTCCATTAATATTATACAGTCAATGGTTGCTTAAATCGAAGAACGCTTGCGGTGATTGGTGCTATGAGCAAAACCACATAAATAGTCGTTTTTTATTCTAGATCTGGGTACAAAAAGGATCGAATGCATTCATTGTGATTTTCTTGTATATTTAGTTAACAAATGTTGAACCTTTTTGTTGCAAACTGTGTATCTCTGTCTTTTGTCATGGCTCGTGAGCCAGGTCATGACAGCATCGTTTGATACTGGGTTATTTCAGTCGATACCAATACCCAGCCCTAATAACTGCTAATAACGGTTTGAATGGATCAGGAAAGCATGACTGCTGAGGTTACACTGAAAAACACCTCACAAATGCACTGAAATGTATTGAACCTGTTTTTTTAAATTTTACCTTCAATATTGAGAACCTTAAGCACAGTCTTTGGACAGAGGAGACAACATTATGAACAAGGGATCAACATAACGTGTTAGGCTGTAACAGTACAACTCTCCCAGGACTCCAGGATTGTATTAAAATAACTTTACAAAAAGTTCACCAGAAAGACAGAAATACCCTGGGAACTCCTGACACGATAGATACTCCAACACACACTCAAAACCTCGTGGCATTTTAAACCAGCTCCTCTTCAGCACAAAAGTTTGAGGTGTGTCCCAACTGCACTCTAATTCAACACACAATAAAGCCAACTGGAGTAGCTGCTCATGGCCGAATAAAATCTCAGATGTTGTTGCAAACAGCTCAAACCATAGCTCCAGGAAAGAAAGAATTATTAAGACCTTAAGGTAACTTTTCATATCCGATACTGAAGGTATGGTTGACATTGGGTTTGATTTTGAATTCTGCAATCAGGATCAATCATTTTTTTTTTTTAGATTTCTGCAGCTGCAAAGACCCATGACGCATTTCATGGTGAAAGGACATAATGTGCATTTTTAAATCGAGAGCAGAAGAAGAAGCAGGCTGAAGAAAAACCCAATTAACAAAATTGGATTCCTCTGTAGAGAAAAGCAAACTAAAAGGTAACTCAGCAAGTAGTTTAAATATGAAATATGACCAAGATACGGCTAAGCTGGTTTACAGTCTGCTTCTCAAGAGCCCTTTCCACACGGCACTTTGCCTTAGCCCCCCCCTTAGCTACGGGAGCTGGGAGCCTGGGGCTAGGAAAACATTCACACTAGCACAATCCTGGCACATTTCAGATGGGCTAACCCCAACTTTAGCCAAGGGTTTGCTGGCCCTGCTCTGGAGCAAGGTTAGCCTCGAGTTTGTGGGGTTATCCCCTGAAAAACTACTAAGCTTGGGGCTGAAAGTTGCCAGTGTGAATCTGAGTTAATGGAATGTATGTTGCTGCTTGCAAACATTAGTTAAGTGTCCAACTTACACTTACCCAGGGCAAGTAGAAGTGCAGATTGAAAAGAGCCAAGTATACCAAGCCAACTACAGTACAGAAAAAAAAAAATGAACAGCAATATTGCCTACAGTAGTACATGTAGAAGTGCCAAAGCTATACATTATTATATATATTCAATGTGTGTCAGTTATAGAATATAGCATGCTTGTGCCATTACAACAGAAAAACGATGACTCATCTCAGTCTTAGGATCATTTTCGGACACCAATCTGATAACGAGCTATGAAGCCACACAAAATTGCTGCCAGAATGAGCAACTGACTGACTGTTTGACTGACCACCAGATTAACCAAACGTTGACAAATACCTACAGCCTTGTAAACTGATAAAAACTATTACAATTTACTTAAAAATACCAAAGAAAGACAAACAACTCAAAAAGGGACAAACTTGCAAATAATTTGTAGAATGTTTTAGGATTACTGTTACGATATTCCCATAAATAATTAAAAATACACGTTATTATTATTACCTTGGCAAAGGAAGTTGTTTTCGTTGGCATTTGTGCAGCATTCAGGTGGCGTCGGGATTATCGGAAAAATTTGTTCCTAATCAAATTTCATGGCTAATTTGAACCATTTCCATACTGGAAACAGCTATCAACTCGAGTTATAATAGCAGCGAAAACTATATTTAGTTGATGAACTAAACCGATATTGCGGATGAACAACTAATAAAAATCAAATATAAATTAATGTTAATTTATTTTGTATGGATCCAAAAAAAGGAGACAGCATGCATTTCTGTCAACTCTCGTGACATTGCACCACACATCTGTATGTATATGTAGCTACATACTTCTGAGAGACATTATACCTAGCCCTAACAAAACCAACTAAATCTAAACCTTTATGAAAAACTGAAACACTGAAAAATAACTAAAACTAAACTATAATGAAATTGAAATATCAAAACTAAAATTATTATAACCTTGGTTTAAACGCTCTGAGCAATAAAGTACAACATATCTTCTTTGTAGGGTCCATGTTGTTTTCACATGACTTAAATCTCATGAACACACCGAAGTCGAAAAAACGACTTCCCATCTCTTGAAATGGGACCATCCGTGGAGCACGTGAATTCCCCAATTGGCCTTGTCGGAGGTTAAAATGCATTTGGTTTGTTATATTTGGGTGGAGTTTAGAGAATGCGATTTACAAAATTCAAACATGTAATCAATACAGAATACAGAAAATTTCCAGCAAAGACTATCTCCTGGAAACCAAACGAGAGTAGCCGCCGCACACAAAATCTCTTTAAAAATGATCTGCAAATCAATTTAACCCAGCTTGGGAGAAACACATTTTGGCACCAAGGCCCTCTTTTGCACTTTCTATCCACACCAGCTGCCCCTTTTCTTTTGATGCCAGAACTTGACCTCAAACGGATCACACAACAGTAAGAATCGCGCAACAAGGCATTTTGTAAACACCTGGACATAAAAAGATAAAATACATCCACCTCTTATGTGTGAATGAGTATTTTCAGCAAGTGACATTATGTACGGGACTGTTTTCTTGTGGGTTAATAATAAAATTAGCTCCCAATACTGCAGCAGACTGTAGATGAACGATGTGAAAAAGTAAAATGTCTTTACCGCAAAAATAAACAAAAACAACACATCCATGATCTGGATTGATTATTTCCTTAAGAACGAGGACGAGAAAACAAACAAACTTCTTTTGGTTGTGAATGAATAAGAGCAAAAGTGTCTCCCTTTTGTCATTGGAGGCTTTGATTCAGGTTTCTGATGGTTTCAAGTAAAACTGCTGTGGCTCTTTAAGATCACAGATGTTCAGAGTACAGGAAATTGCTTTAGTTTGCCTATGAAATAATAAAAGAAAAAAAACGTGTCAAGTTATTTTCTGGCAACTGACCCATTGAATTGAAAAACTGTAATTCTTAACACCAAAATATCAGTTTGAAGAAAGCATAGATACAAATACTCATACAACCCGACTTAAAAAAAATCTAAACTATCTCTTTAATTTACCAAAGATCACATGATATCGCTGAGTATCATTATCCATTTTCAGAGATCAACCATTGATCACCTGGAGTCAGGATACAAAATTAGCACCATCCACCAGCCAAATGCTGGTAAAATATGCAAGTGGCTGGTAGATTTGCTTTACTCACCAGTCAAATAAACAATGGTACTCTATTAAGAGACTAGTCAAATTTAAACATTCGCTAACCATTTGGCCGGTGGACAAAAAAAAAAAAAAAAAAAAAAAAAAGTAATTTTGCACCCTGCCTGGAGTGCTGTTGAGCATTATTTCCTCCGTTCTGTCAGTGTCTTAATTCCCTCTCAGAACAGTAACTACCTGTAACCTATAAGTCATTCTATTTGTACCACTCTTCCATGCAATTTCTCACATTGTTAATCAGTTAAATTGACTTATTTTCCGTATTGACGCATTCAAATTATAGGGTTCCTAAATGTCATTAATTTTAGAACTTCTCATTATTTCTAAAAAAAAATCCACAAACTGTGTACATAGCCATGCAAGACTGAACTGACATTCTCCAATTCGTAGGCTTATTAATAAATTCATTTTTCAGTCTTTTTCCAGATCTGTATAAGAATCCTGAGCAAACAATCACAAGTGTCATCTCTGTTTGTCTTTTGAGAAACTCACACAACCCACAAACTCTCTTCTTTTCAATCAGCTCAAGGAAATAAACTTAGTCTTCCAAACTTGCAGTCTTCTGCTACAACCAAACATTAAGCTGCCTGGGGAGTGGCGCAGGTGGTTGAGGGTGAGAGCAATCACCGAAGCAACAGTCCTTAAAACAGTTCTAAAACCGAGCCAGTGACAATAAATAAAACACATTGCAAAAAAAAAAGAAAAATCAACACATAATTTGGATGAGCATGGGCATGACTAATAATGTATTGTATTGTGTAAATATACCGGTGCCAAAACTCCAGGTGCTGCCGTGTTCACACCCCACTTATGCCTGACACAATCTAACAGACCAGTGAAGTCCCACTTCCTGCTCCTGTTAAAACGGGAGCTTCTTCAGCTGCTCGAAGGTGATGAAGAACTGAGAGGTGTGTTAAGGAAAGCTTCATGATTCATATCACAACGGTATACGGGCTGAATCTGCTCAGCACTGACGCAGCTCTGAAATATGAGCAACCTCGCCTCATGCCAGACCTTTCCTGGGTCAACCTTGACCTACAGGACTTTGTTTAGTTGTGTGCACACAGTTTTGCAATATGATCATTTGAATGAATATTTTAGAGCATTTAACTTCATTTCACTTTCAAATAAGTAGTTTATCATATTGTCAAATAAAAGCCATAATTACAATAGTGGCAACCAAAACATTGATGGGGTAAATTACCTGTACTGTAATGGTTCACGGTGTAAATTCAGCATTATGTACATTTTAAGTCTCACTCACAAATTATTTCCAATCGCTTCCAATCAGTTTTTTTCATTTGCCGTTAAGCTACAATCAATAAAACTCATTACTTTTGGCAGATTTTTCACAATTATAGCCTACCAGGAATAGGGATGGTAATTGATAGGATTTTATTGATACCAATGCCATTATCGCTTCTGCTTATCGGTCCGATTCTTTATCGATTCCCTTATTGATTCATGATCAATTTTCCGTGTGGAAAGAAAGTAGGCCTTTACAGGTTTTCAGGTATTATTAAAATCATCAATTTATAATAATAATTTCCCCTTTCTTACTAAGATACAGCTTACTTCAACATTGGACGCCAACAGCCTGCAGCTAAAGACACAGTGTAGCCTAGCTGCACTTTTCGAGACACTATGGCCACTCCCAGATTCGGAGAGGTCATAGAAACAACACAGACAGGACGACTTCTTCAAGTCTTTACGCATTCAATTGCATCTTGTAATCTCATGGTGCACCTCGATAAACTCAATTGACTGGTGAAATAAGATATTGTTATAGTATCGTTTTAGCACCAATATTGGGAGTATATACACGTTTATATTCCCCCAACTCATAGATAGAAAAAAAATCCAGTCTGGTATACAGTATATCTGGAAACATTTTAGATCCGTTTACATTTCTTTTTATAGAATTCCACAATTTTTCCAAGAATTAAAAATGATTTTCCTGTTTTTTACCCACCTGAAGGAATTCTGTAGGTTTTAAAGGATACAATGATGTTCCAAGGCCCCAGCCGCAGCCAGTTAGGCCAGAATCCCTTATAGAGAGCGAAGAAGCCCTCATTCTTCCACGTCTGCATCAGTCCGTCGAGTGTTCCTTTATACATGGGGGCTCCCGACAAAACTCGCTGGTTCATCATACGGGTCCGGACAACGTCCACAGGGTTGGAGGCCAGCGCCCCCGCCAAGCCACACGTGAAACTTGAACTGTACACCCAACCAGACATGGAACAATTCAAATTTCGAGTGTCTACCCATTTAAGAAAACAAACTGATAGCAAAAGCAGTTATAATGTCATCGTGCACTGCAGCTACTGGCTTCCAGTGCAGTTTTCATCACTGCTAAAATACTACTTAAAAGACATTTATGGCCATAAAGGAGGACCACCCTTGACCTAAAAAGAGAATGAACTTACATAAAATGTGTCAAAATGGTGTCTCCCATGACGCCAGAGCGAAGGAGATGCTTCTTCGTTATGTCATAGACAGGAAGTTCCACTCCGACGACAATGGCTGCTCGCTGCGCTGTGGGGATGACACCCTAAAGAGGAGGAGGAGGACGAAGAATTAAAGCCCGATTGTAACAGTGCAATTTATTGACTGCCAGCGCTGACTCGATATATACAACGATCTCATATTACTGGATAACAAGTAACAATATGGATACACGTAAATAAGATTATTTTGGAGCTGTTAAAGGTGTAATTGATTTGATCCTTAAAGCTGGCTGTAGTAAGCAGCTGGCTGTAGTAAGCAGCTGTTTAATGAATAAAAAACTAATGAGAATTTATCCAACTATGTCTCAGTTTCAGCATACACTTAAATTTAAGTCTCAAACACTCCCACGTTTACATTTAGTATTATGACTATTTGAGCCATGGGGTCCAATAAAAAATAATATCTCATAAAGAATGAATGGGGCGCCATCTTGGAAAACCATATCCACTACATAGTAATCCAGCACTCACTCTCCACAGCCCTCTGGTGCCCTCTGTCTGGTAGATGTTGACAAAGTTGGACATCATGCTGCCTTGGAGCAGACTGCCTTGCGCCTGCATTCTGATCTAAACAAAAACAGACAGAAAATAAATCAAAGGTCAAACATTTTTAGCTTCTAATTTACAACCCGGCACTTAGCATCTGAACCCAGGTTTAAGGATTAATTTTAAGCAACTGTAGGAAAAAAGCCTCCGGACCATTTCAAAATGTAAATATATTTAAATATTTAAAACAGTCTTTACATTTGAGTAGCTGTAATCAGCACATGTTCTTGATCAAAGACTTAAAACAATTTGATTACCAATATAAATCATTGATTAACTTTCTGTTAATTCATTGATCATTTATACAGAACTATGCTGAGTATCTCACAATTTTTAACGAACAATTGACAAGTTTCAAGGGGACGGTCCTCTTAACTGTATTGATATTTATCGGTCTAGATTGTTTTGGTGGGAGTTGCCCAGTGTTGGAGATATCGGCTGTAGATGTCTGCCTCCTTTTAAATATAATGGAACTAGATGGCATTCGGCATGTGAGAACACTTCCGTGATATGATTGGCTGGTCGAAAGAGAACAGCTTCGCCATGAAACTGCTAACAACCAAGTCTGTGGATTATCTTGAGTAACCAACTAGACAATAAATGACATTTGGATCATGAAAAACTGAACCAGATACCCAGGAAAATAACATTTGTTTTGGTTGATTTGCAGTTTCTTTAAGGAACTGTATCTGTGATCAAGTCTTGTAAGAATTAGCAATCGATGGCTGGTCTTGATATCGATTAATATATTTGGTGAACAGATATTTTAATCCAAGCCTTGTCCCCAGCATTAAAAATCAAATCACCTTGAGGACGTCAGTGGGGTTGGCTAGAGAAGAGGACAGGACTCCAGAGACGACACCACAGAAGACGTTGATGACCATGGTCTCGTCTGGCAGAAAAGAGACACGATATGAACACACTTAGACAAAAGCACTTAAACACAATGCCATCAAGAGTAGTCTATAATTTATTATTTACAGATGTTAGAGGGGTGATATGTGAGAGAGATCACCTGAATAGAGACAGTAAAAGGTGATGCCAGATTAAAAAAAAAGGAACCAGTCAATGGGAAAAGACAAATGACAAATAAGAAAAACAGACAAAGGGGTAATAAAGGAAAGGACAGAGCCTGTGGTCACAAACTTCCTGTCAGTCTCAGAAACATGCTGGCGCCGGCCAATCACTGATAAATGTTGCACAAACCTATTTGGCTGATAACTGAAGTGGCTCTCTGTGAATTTCAGAGCTCCTAACAACAAAAAAACTGATCCACTTTGACTTTGGTGCATGCTGTAAATTATAAGTGCAAGATTTACTGCACAGCAACTAACAAATATTTAAACAGTGCTAATAACAGCTATTATTCATGGAAACAAAACACCACATGGTAATGATCTACTTTCTTAAGCGCTCTAATTTACGGCTGCAATTTACCATTATTTAGGCCTACAGATTATTCTGTAGATCATTTTCTCAATTAATCATTTTTTTTGTCATTGTGTTGTGTTCTAGGTGCCATCGTCAAATGTCTCGTTTTGTCAAACCACAACATTATTCCATATACATTATTCATAACCTTACTGAGGTAACCTACGTCACTGCTTTTTGCATAGGCAGAGTAGACCCGGAAAACAATGCAGATGGAGTCGGCCTTAAACATTTTTTTTGTTTTCTTACTTTTACATTTTCCTACACTGCATTGGTTTTTATACATCAAATTGTATTCTTTTAAAACCTGATATAATGACTTTTCTGTTTAATTGTGCTGCTTTTGTTAAGCGCTTTGTAACTTGGATTTCAAAAAGTGATCTATAAATAAAGATTATTATTTCCATTGAAATTAAATATATAGAATTTTGTACTCCTTATGAGATCAATATCACATAGGATGGAAAGAGCACATCGGAGCACTTACAGTCTCTCTCCACTCTTCCCTCTCCCTCCCTTCCTTCCTGGAAGCTCTTTGTCTCTTATTTAGCTTGCAAATTAGTGCCGGCAGGTTAATACATTGAGGCTGCTTCCAGCCAGGTCAACACAAGTTGTTACGACACATCCAACCTTTTTTTTGGTGGATGTGGGGTGTACAGTCATACGCTCAAAAGGCACATACTGTACAGTACTACTGATGCACAAAAATGTGTTTGGGATAAATGTCACTGCACCAATATCACCAGGGTAAATTGCTATGCATTTCATGTCTTTGTTCACTGATCCGACATTATTTGCATACTGTATGTCACTATGCTCTGTGGTTCCCAGGGGGCAAACAAAAGAGGAGTGAAGGCCTGCAAAGAGTTTGTATTCTTTAAGGCACCAAAGATGTTTTGAGTCCAAAAAGAAGGAGGAAGAATGAGTCTCAGGATGAGACATAAGCAGAATACAATATAAGTAGGGTCAGAAATAAACCTTTTTGGCTCACTTGCTAGGAGACTCGTAAAGTTGATAAAAAAATATACTTACAAAGATATGTTGAATGCCATAAGAATGTAAGAACCATTTTAAAGTGATAGTTCTGGTTTTTTGAAGTGGGGTTCTATTGGGTACTTATCCATTGTCAGTGCATTACCAACAGAAGATGGCGGTCTGCATGCACCCAGTTTGGAGAAGCAGGCAGGAACACTGGCACTGTAGACAGCAGCTAAATGCATTTAGCCACCTAAAAAAAGTGTACGCTATATTTAGAATATTTTCACAGTTTACCCTTTCCGTCAAATAGCCCTGTTTAAGATAACTGAAGCCGTTATCTCTCGTCAATGCCACCAGACCCCATTGACAAACACAGTAACTTTACCTCGCAGAACACGGGAGTTGCTGGTCTAAAGCTGCCTCGATTGTTTAGTTTGTTAGTTCCTAACCGTTTTAAAAACACCAAAGTCACACAATAACAAAAACGGCAGTAGACCAGAAACTGTCCTTTTTTATTCCTATTTTGTTTTTTAAAGTCTTCAAACCCACAGCATAGAACGAACAGCTTCAGTTCCCTCTGTGTAAACAGGGCTGTCTGACAGCAAGGTAAAGGGGTGAACATTTTCTAAAAAGAACGTAAACTTAAACTGATATTGAGATGCATTCATTCGGCAGCATCTTTTGAGTGGTATGTAGAGTAAAGGTAGTGCAGTACTGGAACATGTTTTCTGCCACCTTCACTGCGACAGCAAACAAAAGGTCCACTGAATTTGGGCCTTTATGCTGATCTTTCAGCACTGTACTTTTGGCTACTTGTTTAAGGACTGAAACACGTTCTACCATATTCTTATTACACTTCACTCTGGATATCAGCATCAGTTAACCAGCTAAAATGTAAATTTAAGAAAATGATGTAGGAGCTACTCCTGCCAAATTCTTTGCTATTGCTGCTTAGCTAGCCTGCTCTCAGCAGTCAGCAGTTCAGGGTTGTTTATTCTACTCTAACTGAGATGGCTGTAAATATTTTTTCTCATTATGGGGCTGGAGAGCTTACAATGGGTTTTCAGTTGGGTTAGGGTTGTCATCAATATTTATAGACTAAACAATTTGCAGGAGCCTGCATTAGCCCTAAACCAGTCAAAACCACCATGAAAATATGAATCTGAATGAAATACATGGCGTTGCTCGCTGTCAGTACCATTCAAACCACCACAGTTCATTGTTTAGCCTTCTGCTGAGCTTAACTGTGGTCGAAAATGCGTTCAAGTTTTCAAGTCTGTGAATTGAGAAAAAGGCTAGTCTCCTAGGCTGTAATTTTAGAGCCTTATGAAAGAGTTTATGAAAAAGGTTAGCAAAAAGGTAGAAGACAGGATATCAGAGATATAAATGGTTAACACTCACCTTCTGGATGGGTAACAAACAGCCTCTTCAGAGAGTTGTAGGTTCCTATCTTGATTGTCCCATAAGAAGCTTGTCTCAACAGAGCAGGAGAAATCCTGAGAGGAGAGGTAAAATATGTATCTTAACCTTTACCCTGGGGGTAAACTAAAGGCAGATGCAGAAGAAGAGAGAGTGCTTATCATGTGGCTTCGGATACAAATCAACAAAATGTCAGTCTTATGAAGGAGTTTGAAATCCAGTCTCACTGTCCATTACTCAAAAGCAGAGATGAATCTTAACATACAAAATACTGGAATCACACCCACGTCGTTCAAAGTCAAAGAGAAGCTTCCTTCATTCAAAATGCAATACATTTCCTGTCCCACGGGGCTTCTTTCAAATCTGTAGTTAGATTCAGCAATATTACAGTTTAACCAACCACAAAGTGCTACAGCTCTGTGTGCAAAGCGTATTACTGCATATCATATATTATGCACATGTGAGCTTGTAGTAAGAAGTAGTAACTAGATTTACTTAACAGCACATTGAGTTTAAATGAATGTGCTCTCCCCCAGGAACAGCAAGGCATCTGGGATTCACACTTCCTGGAACTAAGAGTCCCTATCCTAAAGAAATTCTTACGACCTTTTCCAAGAATTCCCCCTTAAATTTAGGATTGAATCCAAATGTAAAGCTTATTAGGCCTTAATAAAGCTCCCCAGGTAAACTGTGGAGAGTATGTATTTTGGTGGTTTTTAGTATATAGTATTTTAGTATTTTGAAAGTATTTCTCATCAAACAGAAACCACAGGGAGTGAATCTTGTGTTAAGATGTTATTTTTATACTGTTGGTGATTATTCCAAAGATCTGACAACTGCCTGATTAATCAATAGTATTCAAGTATAGCATCCTATATGGCAACAGGGTCAACAACAACCCCCAATGAGATACAAGTTATTGTATAATACTGTATTGTATTATTCTATGCTATATTTTTGTGAATTTGTGTCTTCTGTGCTCCAAACTAGCAGGATCTTGGTTTGATCTTAAAAAAGCAGCTGTGGTAGGCTATGTGAGTATACACAGAATGTCATAGTGTTTGATTGTAAGGAGCCGAAATAAGCATGTTCCATACCCAGAATAGAGCGCTCGGATGCCCTCCTCCTTGCCGATCCTGAAGAGGGCGTGGAACATGCCCCTGTAGCGCACCTCTGTGTACTGGCACTGACCCTGGACCTGTAGTCGCGTCTTAGTCAGGTCAATGGGAAATGTCCCTGAGGATTAAAAATGTAATAACAAGATCAACAATAAAATGATAAACAAAGATTAACGTAATAAAGAAAAGTAGTGTAGTTATAGAAATATTGGAGCCGACAATGATTAGGTAAAGAGAATATTTTGCACCAAATATTAATACACTGTCAAATTCATGCCGCTGGGTTGCCTCAGTTTTCACCTCTTGTATTATCATTATATAAATCCTATTCAGTCAACAGAAATGGCAAAATGTATAACATAATAGAAGGCAAAATCCATATATACAAAAATAACTAGTACAACTTTAACTTTTTGGCTCAGGTCCTTGATTAGCAAAAAAAGTCGCAGCTTTGGGAATATTGTTTTCATCATTCAGCAGACCTTAACTGAAAAAACGATCCTAGCTCTGTGACTAAATTGTTATGGTAACACCTGACTGTTACAAACTGGGGCTAGCTGCCATGTTAATTACTGTGTTTCTATGAAACAAGCTGTCAATTGTGTGTTGTGCCAAATATAAAGTAAGCAGTGTGGATGTGTACCAACAACCTGACTGAATTCTAACTTGCTGAATTGTGTACATCTGCAATTGGAGGACAACCAGGGTTGTAAATCAGCACCAGCCAAATATGCAAGTGGCTACTAGATTTGCTTCACTCCACCAGCCAAAGGCTTCTGGAATACCAGTCACAGTGGCAGGTGGACAAAAAAAGTTAATTTCCAACCCTGGAATGGGTGCAGGAGGATGCATTGTGCACCAAAGTGCTTCGATATGTATTCAGCTGGATGCATGTTCCCTTTTTGTAGCCAAAGCTACTATCACTTAGCAGATGCTGATGCTGAATTTTCCTATGGCTGCAATAATATTGAATTTAAAAGACTATTTGCATAGAACATGTACAGCCATGGCATTACTGCGTATACATCCAACAGTAAACATGACGGTTAGGGTCTGCATGTTGTAGTGCATCACGTCGCCTACCGAATTCTGCGACAATCGAGGCCATCCCTCCGTAGATGAACGGCTTCCAGTTCAAGTTGACCATCTCCGCGGAGGCGGCTGCTTCCACCTGCTGCAGCCCCGCTAAAAACAACAATAGGCCGCCCAGACAGAGGTCAACGCAGTGCTGCGACCTCAGACAACACAACATAGCGATAAACATTGAGATCTAATGATGCTACAGATCAACTAGGTTCCTCAGCATCTGCATCCCAGCGTACTGCGCCGGAAAGAGACGCCCGCTGTGCCGAACACCGCGGAGAGAGCCATCATATTTGTTGACGGGTTGCAATTGGCCGTGAGATCAGTCAATCAAATGTTTAAGCGATTCAATTGGCTGGTGCGGGGAGGGCAAACCATGGATACAGCAACAGTGTCACGAATATTCAATAAAGTTATTTATTATCGTTAACGTTTTACACAGGACCGAATACGCTACTTTATAAACAAATTATACAAGGAATTATTTTAGTAATTATGTAAAATTTGAAAAACTTACAATCGTTTATTTATTACAGATGGCCTTGCAAACTGTTTCTGACGGTTAACGTAAGTTCGAAGCAGATAGCTCCTGCTAGGCTAAAGGCTAGTCAGCTAACACTTGTGGAAATTACTAGCCAGCTTTTTAGCGAGTTTAACGTTACCAGTTAGCAACTAGTAATGTTAACCTTTACATTCAGCCGAAATGTCACCTACCTGTTGTGTCGATAAAATCCGCGACCTGCTATTTGACTTAGTTTTCCATGACTTAATACGTGGCTTGACGTCAGTAGAGTGCAAGCAGAAAACTTCTTGTCTGTGGTTAGCTTCTCATTTCAACTAAATGTCAAATACTGCAGAAATGAGCTGCTGCGGTTTCTGCTTCTGCTTCTGCTTCTGCTTCTGCTTCTGCTTCTTCTTCTTCTTTTTCTTTTTTTTCTTTGAGGTTTAACGGCAGCTGACATCCTTTATATTGCATTACTGCCATCTTCTGGAGTTAGTTAGCTAACTCCTACAGTCCCAAGTAACACTCACTGTCAAATTTTCCCCATCAGTCCTGACCAAACATCTTCTGCCTTGTCTAGTTCCACCAGTTCCACCCATAGACGGAATAATAGAATGTGCGCAGGCCCCCTCTGGCTACCTAACTAGACTGTCTTTCAAAGGCTGTAGCTGGCTCTGTTTAAAAGCTATAGTGGAGATATTAATTAGTATGATGAATAGTATATCTTTAAAGTGCTCATATTATGAAAAAAACAAATTTTCTGGGATTTTATTATTTTGTTATATATTTTTGTTATTTTGTGTCTCTGGTGCTTCCACACGCATGCAAACTTTGAAAAAAAACAAACATCCATGCGGTTTTGAGTGAGATATGTGTCCTCCCTTCAGTCTCTTGGTGAACTGTTCAAAATCTGCACGGCTTTCTACGTCACTAGCCGAGACGGGCTAACCATTAGCTGCTCGTTCTCAATGGCAAAACACTGCTAGAACACACACAAATTCACCCTAATCTACAAAATAAATTGTATAGAACTACTTACATGTCCCTGTTCTGCAGATATTCCACGCAAAGTTGGAAGTGCGCCCTCATTTAGAAAAAGTCTCCCGGGTAATCCTGCCTTGTACAGGCCGAAGTTGGAGAAACAGCTAGCTAGCATGTAATCCTTACCTAGCTACTGCGCATGTGTGACTGACAACAAAGATGTTACAGAACTTGAGAGGTCTCACTCTGTAGCTAAAACAGAGACCTGACACAGGGTGAAAAGAGGAGCTGCAGCAATATGCAATACAACAAAAATATGGTGTTTTTTGAAAATTAAACCATGTAAACCTATTCTGGTACAATACAATTATGAACCTAAAAATGAGCATAATATGGCCACTTTAAAGCCCCCTCCCAAAAAAGCCCAGCCTACTCTAATTGGTCAGTGTTTCCAAAGATGGTTTCTGTAATTTTATGTAGGCTAGTTGTTATCACACTGATGCTTGTTCTAATGTTATTTTTTCTGTTAACATCAACAAGTTTGGTTTGTATTAGTTATTTGATTCTATAAAAATGGGGTAAAAAAACTAAAGATTGACAGCTTTGATAGACTTGCAATTGGTGGGCGTGTCGTCCATTTTTATACAGTCCATGGGTCTTGCGCTACTGTGCTCGCAGAGTCTCTGCGTTGTCTTTTGCAGCCGGGGAATGACTGTAACGGCACTGTAGTGGCACTTTCTACCTATAACAGTATATTGTATAGTTGTGACATCACAACTGTATGGAAGTCTTGACGGCTCTTAAAAGCACAGTTTCTGACTTCAGGCTGCGTGCATTTCACTGTGGATTGAGCGTTTTGATACTTTCACAGTATTCATATAGCACATCAACATGCTTTCATCAAAAAGGACACGGAAATCTCACTTTTTACAATATGGGACCTTTAAGGCATCTATTGCCATCCACACATCCACATGGTACCAACCATGCCATGCTAGCTTGTTGGGAACTAAGTTCCAAAGTTAGGCTACATTTTGGCAGGGTAAAAACTGGCATGGCCATTTTGAAAAAGGTCCCTTGACCTCTCACCTCAAGATATCTGAATGAAAATAAGTGTAGCACTTTATGCTAATCTCATGGAGTTTTGGGCTAAGAGCATGCCGTTTTTATCATGTCGTACAAATGTACGTATGTGTTATTTTCACCTTTTCTAAAATGTAGTTTAGTTATTTTAAGGTATATTTGAATATGTCTGCATACTGGGGTCCCTAAACAGTCTTGGCATTGAATATAATTATTACTGGAAGGCTAAGACTCTTGTGGGTTTTATGATTTAGTCCCCATAGTAGCCAGTCCATTGTAGTGAGACCATTAAAAAAAATGAGAATGATCACAGCCTTATAAAACTTTACAACCACAGACCTAGGTCATTCAGAAGATGTATGGCATATTGCCTGCATTAATGGAAATACATGGTTAAACAATAGAGATATTACACATAGGCTTTTAAAGAAAATTTATTGTGTTTTATTGAAGTGAACATTGGAGTGGATCTTTCTATATTCATTAAATAATGATATTGCCATTTTTCATATCACACAACAGAAGATGTTCAGTGTCAGACACATTCTCACCTACTAGAAATACTCGGGTTTAGGCAAGGGGTGGTGCCTGCAAGAGTTGTCTCTCCAGTTTGACATTTCCGTTGCCGTCTTCCTGTAAATGATCCTTCTTTCTTCTTCTTCGTTTGCATTCTTTGGGTTTTGCATTAACCCCATGGCAGAAACGTCATCAACACCCCTCAGACGCTCGCTGGGTAGAATCTGGATAATGACCTGCTCTATTCACACATGGGCTCAATTGGAGATTACACAGACTTTGTAATAGGGAGATGGCAGGGTAAAGTCCATTTAATGTCCAGTCCAACTGATTTGGACATTTGCGTTCTCACATACAGATCCTCTGGTTAATGTCTAAATAATTTCAGGGTTGCAGTGCATGCGTGAAAGGGGCTTTGATTATTCTCAAGTCCCTTTTGGACCCAGTCTCATTTAAAACCTTTTCATGACAATTAATTTATGCATATTGACTTTTGGGCAGGTTTTCCCAAATTTTAAACCTGTGAAGACCCCTAATGGGTGTGTTTGAAGCTACACTCACACCACAGGTGCAACTGCCAGCTACGATGCAGCTCCACTGAAAACGTGTTGTGCCTTGCTCAGGGACAGCTCTGTGATTGTTAATGAAGGGAAGAAGATCTGGATTACTACAACAATACTGCCAGCGTGTCCATGAATTTCAACCATCAAACTCCTGGTTACAAGCCTGTTTCTTTAACCTTCATTCTTCTGCTGTTGCAGTGTACATCACAGCAGCCAAGATCACAGTGAATCCTCAAAATGCATTTAAAAGACGACTGTCCTTTTCACATCACTCGCATCTCACACAGCAGATATCCACAATGTTAATCTACGTCAGAATTTTTTTTTTTAACTTTTTCAGATACTCCTCGCCCCTTCATCTAAAATATAGTTAGGGAATTGCAGTAGTGAACACAACAGGGCACTTGGATCCCAAATCAGAGAAAACTGAAAGTCCATGAGTGGAGTGAAACCATTCCTCTTTCTCTATTTCTTCTTATTATTTTAAGTTGGTGATGCACTACCGGTGGACATGCTTGAAAACAGCCACAGTGGCCGCAGTGGCAGGACAGGTCCAGAGTTATTGGTTGAAACACATGCAGCGCTGTAGATCACAGAGTGGTGCGCAGCAGTCGAATGACACGCTGGTAAAGCTGCTGAACGACTGACACCAGATTCCTAGGGGGAATTAAGAAGAGTGAGAACTGAACTGAGAAGTGGAGAGGGAGAAAAAATAAGAAAGAAAAGGAAGAAAAGGAAAAATACTGAAGAAAGGGCCAAAAGAGCAGCTGTGCTGAAATGCCATATGAGTGAGCCAGCATCTTTAACTGTTTTTTTTTAATTTTAAATAAATAACTAGCACGCCCAAACCACAAAAGAAGAGCACATATGGAAATGTACTTTACGTCAAAGAACTTTATTGTTCGACTCTTAACTTAGCTCCTAACATAACTGACCACCATCTTTTGCTAATTGACAACTTTTTTTGCTCCTCTAACATGAGTTTGCTAACTAACTGCACATGCAAAGTAACCTGGACTAAATTGGTCTAGAATTAAAAAATATGAAAATCATACCCTCTAAATAAATGGTCAGCTGTCCATTTGCTGTAGTCTTTCAGATATGTTCAAGTACAACTTCTAATACAGCATGTGAAAAAAATAAAAATAAATAAATAAAATAAATAAATAAATACACAAAAACAGTTCTTAAACAGTTGTCGATGTTTAACACACTGACACTCACCGAGCTCCCATAGAGAAGCAGTTGTTGCGGTTTGGGTGGAGGCAGAAGAGCGAGGCCACGCAATAAACACAGCACAACAACATGGACAGCAGCCGTCTCTTTAAGGACATCTTCCGTCTGATTGAAACACAAATGCAATCACTTATTTTGTTGTTGTTGCTTTCTTGTACATTGGTGACTGTGGTTAGTATACTGACACAAAGCAGAAAGAAATTGTATTATTATTTTATTCAAAGATCTTGGCCTATGCCCAGTATTTTTAAATTTCTGAAGTACCAATACATGATGCATACATTTATTATGAAAATTTTCTTCTTGACAGACTATGAGTTTGCATTATTTGTTCACTCTACTGGTTAAAAGATTTTGGTACAGCAAAGCAGTCTTCAGGCCAGATTCAAATTAGGTGGACTGAAGAAAAGAATCCTGGGAGTTTCTTTTTCCTCAGAAAAGTTCCAAACACAACAATAAAGTGCAATTTTGTCCACCCGTCTATTGATGTTTTATGGTTTATGTTTTTAATTGGCTAGAAAGCAATTTTATCTACAGGCGAATTCCAAACGACTACTCAGCCTTAGCAAAAAAGCAGTGACGTAGGTTACCTCAGTAAGCTAATCAATGAGGTTATGAATAATGTAAATGCTAGCACTAGCTGAGTCAAAGTTAGCTAAGTTTGGACATAATGTAATGGCACAGAAGCAAAGCAATGTAACATCACTGCTGTAGGAGACACATTGGTTCAGATCCAAAGGTCACACAATAACACAAACAAACTAGTCGATCGAGGCAGCGGTAGACCAGCAAGATAAAATGACTGTTTTTGACAAAGGAGTCTGGTGGTTTTGAAGAGAGCGATATAACGGCTTCAGTTCCCCATTGGAAAGGACTGTCTGACAGCAAATAAAGTGGTGAAAAATATTGTATCTATCAAATACACTGACTATAGATAAGGATATGTATATGTAGCAATGCCATCATCCAGAAACCTGTCCTGTCATGTAGCAAAAGTTCTTTAGAAAGGCTTAGGAAAACTAGAAACTAAAACTTCATACTTAAACAAAATATGAATATTTGGATTTGAATACGTAACGAACACTACTGGGAAGCAACCAAATTATATAAAAAATTAAATAATGTAATGTAATGGACTTGATCTTTAAAGTTGAGTTGATTGTCAATAAACAGACACAACCCCAAGGCCTCTGATACAACTCAAACTGTGCTGCAGGCCACATTGATGTGTAACCACAATGGGAAGCAGCATCTAAATCCCTGCTCCTGTTGAATGCCACACATCACCCTAAAACATCACTCACATAACATCATCACCTTAACAATCCTGTTGAGAAGAACTCTTTCCTGACAGACTGATCTGGAAAAACTCCTCACGTTGGTTAAAAACACTCTGAGGCTTCTTCGAAACAGATCCCAGGCCCAGGTGGAGGCACAAGAATTCGTCACAGCAGTTGGAGGATGGCGTTGGCAGAGGTATAAACAGGATTCCGGCTCCCTGGGTGCTGCTGGGCACTGGGCACAATTACTGCTGACCCACACTTTGTTTTGAAAGGTCCTGAAAGGTCTAGCAGGGGTGAATAACATTCCTATATTGTGTGTCTGTTGGAGCTATTTTGGTTTGTTGGGAGGGAGGGGGGTGTGAGAGGTATTAAAAAGAGGATCTTTCCTCTCAGGTTTCTGTGGACTCATATTGAATCTGGTGAAACTGTGCTCCGCTGCTCTGGGCTTGCTGGGATTGTTGTGTTGTGGTTTGAGGATGGGGTTGTGTAACCTAACGGGATGCTGGGTCAATCCCCACATTATATCAAGATCCAGTTATGTTTAAGGGCAGACACAGGTAAATAGGGTCAAACTTATAACAACACTATGAAACTTTCCCAAATTGATTACTTACATTTTTTCTACTTCAAGTTTTCTGAAATGTTAAATATGCAAAAGAGGTATTATCTTATTAAATATTAGCCTA
Organism: Zingel zingel; assembly: GCA_023566125.1. Lineage (NCBI taxonomy): Eukaryota > Metazoa > Chordata > Actinopteri > Perciformes > Percidae > Zingel > Zingel zingel. The sequence continues at coordinate 10,742,722 of CM042328.1, read as the reverse complement.
AATATGTGCTAATTTTCAAATATTTCTAGAACCGAAATCAATGAGGTAAATGCTAACATCAGCGATGTAAACATGGTTACAATGATAATGTTCACCATATTTAGTGTGCCATCATTAGTAAGTGTAAGTAAAATGTACCTATATAGCACTTTTCACAGATAAAAATCACAGATTACTTTACATAAAACATACAACACAGTTCACAATTAGAATCATAAAGTAAAACATTAAAAGTAAAATAAAATTATAAATAAAGTGCGGACAGGTCAACCAAACGCCTGTTTAAAAAAGTAGGCATTTAACTGATTATAAAAAAGGTTATGAAAATGTTATTGGCACACTATCAAAGCTAATTATTAACCAGATTTAGTTTAGATAGGGTTTTTGTCCGTTCTTTCTTTTAGTATTTTTCTCACAGACTATAGCGGCTACTTTAAGAAGCTGATGTGATGCCAGGTGATGTTTGGAGTGGGTGCAGCGAGAAAGCATCATTAGCCAGATCTATTTGTGTGTGAATCTTAGTGGAAAATGGTCCCATCATGCCAGATGTGTCTCCTGGGAACTCTGGGGCCAGAGTAGGAGAGCAGCCAGCAGGGTTAGAGTTTAACCAAGCTCATTCAGCTCTGTACAGCACATAAACACAGTTTAGCTGCATGTGTTATATATTACTAAATGGATTTTAGTAAATTAGTCTCAATATGACACGAAGCAATACCGTTTTTTTTTTTTAACACTGTCACTACTAATAAACAATACAATGCATGCAGCGTGGCAACATCATCTACATTAGAGTACACAGTTTGCTTGAATTCACATGGCACATGGATAAGATGCTGTTACGCTGTATTATAATAAACCAAATCAGTATCAGAATTAGACTCAGAATAGGATTCATTGCTAAGTAGCCAATGTTTTCACTTACTAATGTCATCTTTGATTTATGTTTCATCAGTGGAATTCATTGTTCCTCCAGCATGCTGTGATTTAGAGGTAAATGATAAAGTCATTTGATGCGTCTTTCTTTAACATAACATTGTATGGTGGTCTAATAATCTATATTTATATTTCACATTTGAATAGAAATGATAGGGGTTCTAGATCATTACAGTAACCTGCTTTGTGTGGTGTTAACATGAAAAGTGGCCACACGGTTGGTGTTTCTGTTCAATTTTTCCATGCCCTTATAAATGCGTAATCTTAAACTTGTTCTGTATGTAGCCTACTAAGCTTTGGAACACTTTCCGAGCTTCAGTTTAAAAAAAATATATTCTGATACAAATGATAGGCTTACATATTTTAAATTGATGATCAAAAATAGACAGAGAGCCAGCAGGCAGGCGGCTGGGACAAGGGTCAATCCCAGAGAGCATCAACAGAAGCAACGGATGAGCAGCAGAAGGTTATGTATGCGTTTGTGCTGTGTGTGAGTGTGTCTATAGACTGTGTGTGTGTGTGTGTGTGTGTGTGTGTGTGGGAAGGGGCGGGACAAGCGATAACTGCTGATAATGCTGTCAGTGTTTCTGTCCTGCATTTGTTGAAGGGATCTTAAGGACACAGATGAAACTGGTGAGATCGAATGGATGTTTTAGCGACAGACTGTCTTCCTTAAACGTTGACATGAGTGGAAACATTACATGACATTGGATTAACGTAAAAGGACGATATTGGCTGATAAGATTCTTCATCTTGTGGTGAAGTGCCGTCAGATGTTGGAGTTCTTGAAGTTTTTTTTTAATGATATTTAAACACAGTCTTAACCTAGTTTGTGTTGGAGCATTTGTGTACATCTCTATTTCTTCTAATAGTTTCCAATGGTGCAAGTGCCACATTTTGTGATGAACGACTGTAAAGGATAAAACACAGTCTCTAATCGCAGCAATGTCAGCTTTGTGGATTTCACCTTAAAAGCTGTGTGTTTTTGTTATCAACATGTCATATATGAGTGGACTTCTGAGCACCGAGACCACTGTTAGCATGGATCCTAACAGCATGGACACCAACGAGCCGACAACCCAAAGTGACGTGAAGCCTCGGGTGATGGGTGTGACCCTGAGCATCGCCTCTTGCCTCATCACCTCCACCAACCTGCTGGTGGCAGCCGCTCTACTTAAGCTACTCCTCAGGAAGAGAAGCCAGAGCTGGTGCTTTGTCCTCAACTTGGCACTGGCCGATGCCCTGGTGGGTGTGGCCATCACTGGCCTGGCCACAGAGAACTTCAACTTTAACAGTGACATCAACAACTCTCCGAACCAGCACAACCAGGTCACTGACGATGTGCCCACAAACACTACGCCTCCTGATCAGGGCAGGACCCGGTGTTTGATGCGGATGGCCTTCGTGACATCACCCTGCACAGCATCTATTATGTCCATGTTCCTGATCTCACTTGACCGCTACGCTGCCATCAAGATGCCCCTGCGGTACTCCCAGCTGTCTGGGAAGGCAACAGCAGTGGGGTCCCTGCTGGCTCTGTGGATCAGCTCCCTCACTATGGGATTCTTGCCAGGTGAGACCTTAAAATATACAACTGCTTAATAAATGTATGGTGTGTTATGGTAAAAGGAGCTGGTGTTCAGAAGAATTTAAAAAATGCAAGGCACTGTGTTGTTGCATGCCATGTTGCAAAAGGTACTGCTGGGATATCAAGTTTGAGACATAGCCTACATCCATGAGTTTGAAGGGTTATCAAACAGGATTTACTAACGGCATATTGATGGGTTACAATGCTTTTTTTTCTTGATTGAAGTGTCGTATAGCAAATAACCCATGCCCTCTGTTCATCAGTCATGGTGCGGCAGCTGCAGGCGGAAGAATACGGCGGCTTCTGTGCCTTTTTCTCCGTCATTCACCAGGTGGGCATGATCGTGTTATTCAGCGTGTGCTTCTTCCCGTTGCTTTCTGTATTCCTTTACATCTACCTGGACATCCTGAAGATTGCCTGCAGCCACCAGAAGCAGATATGTCAAGTTAGGCAAGCTGGTTCCAGGACGACTGACCACCATTGCCATCAACATTGCGGGGATCATCAGCAGCATCAGCATCTGAGGAGCCATTACTGGAGCCACGTCAAGGCCCTGAGGACGGTGGGGGTGCTTGTGGGCTGCTTCTTGGTCCTCTGGTGTCCCTTCTTTGTTGCATGCATAGTGCACCTTCTGTGTGAAAGCTGCGAACTCACTGCCGTGTTAGAGAATTATTTGTGGCTGTTGGGACTGTCCAACTCACTGATCAACCCCCTGGTGTATGCCTTTTGGCAAAGGGAGGTGCGGCTACAATTAGCAGCCATGTTCTCCTGCTTCATAAGCAGGTCGTTGGCCGCTGGACCACAAGGCGTCACAGAACGATGTGACCCGCAGCCCCTTGTGCTGACTCAAGCTGATGTATCTGGTGGAAATACACTCAACCCTTTGCTGTTGCAACCTATTATCGGCAACGACAAGGCTCACATTATGCCACTATCTGCCATGACCAGCTTATGAAAGAAACGGTGTTTGGTGTTTTAAGCCCCCAATGTCGTCTTCCAGGCAGCGCTGCCTGAAAAGCACTAGGATTAGGTAATGGTTAGGGTTAGGGTTAGGTGCTTTGAAGTCAACGGTCGCAGCGCTGCCTTGAAGTCGACGTTGGGGGCTTAAACTGGGAAACCAGAGAAACAGTGGCAACAAAACATGGCTATTATCAATGTGATTTTCAAAAGTAAAAATATAAAGTATTACTTTCCAAATTAAATTTGCAACACTTATTATAATTCACACAGAAAAGTCCTGTCTTGCTCCATCTGAAATGCACACAATACTACATGGGCCTCAGCCCGTTGTGACCCAATTCCTCAAGGCCTGATCCCGATCTGACAGCTAATAAAGTTTAAAATCAAAACCTTCTCTCCCTTTCTTTTACTTTTGTTTTTTTAGACCATCTATCACCATGTGTTTGTACTCATGCATATGTTGAATATATTGCTAGTGAACACACAACAAATATGCAGCATTCAAGGAAAATTCTGGGTTATTATGACTTATTTTTAGCCATGCTACTGGCTATGGCTATAGTTTAGTGACAGTAAGTAGGAGGCATGTAATAGTGACAGCACTACAGTATAATTTAAAGATTTGTTTCATAGTTCCCAGTGAAACCAGAGGTCAGTGGCAGTAAGTGGCAGTAAATAGTTCAACGGTCCAGTTTCACAGACTTTGACATGCGTTTCCTGATAAGTCCACAAGGGTTCAGGCCTGTCCCACTGTGAAATCAGTGGATGGGGGGTGCTTACTGACATTTTGAGCCCTTTATGCACACTTACTGCAAGTCTGATATCCCGCAGAGACTTGCAAAGGACATGTGCTTCAGAGGGAAAAACCCACAAGAAAGTGGGCTGAAAAATGAGTTCAAAGTAAAAAAAAAACTTAAGTTGAATATAAAAAAGGTTTTTGCTTAAGAATTACTACCAACTACCAAGGAGAAATTTAAGTTGAATTCATTTTTCTGCAGTGACAGTGCCATTAGTGTTCTGTTCTCCATGGAGTGTGAAGTTCTAGCCCTTTCCTAAGTGAAAATTAAAAATTGGAATACTTTATATGATGCTTTGGACAGGTTCTAGTCTCTGATTGGGCTACTTTTTGCCTGCACTTGGGTTTTTGGCTGGTCACTGCCTTCCTATAATACACCACAGCAGGAATTCAAGATAGATCTAGATCTAGATTGTAGATTAAATTGCGGAATTGACAGTTGCTAGGAACTTGTTTGGGTGCACTCTTTGATAAAAGAGAAACATTGAACAAGTGTCAAAATTACAAAACATTTAACACAAGACGAATCAATTATAAAAAGAGACATAAATAAAAAAGAAATATGCAAATAAAAAGTAAACTGTATCTAGTATCAATATTTAAAATAAAATAAGTTATACATTTTTTCAAACCTTTATTTAACCAGGATAAAACTCCTTGAGATTACAGATCTCTTTTACAAGAGAAATTTAACAAGCAGCTCAGTTAAAGTGCCAGTGCCAAATTACAATCACAATCATTTTGGACATAAGCTCAACGATACCAAAACTAAAGTTGCATTCATGTAGGCATGGATGCCTACAAACCACAAAGAGACACATACTGTCCACAAAGATATGCAAAATTTATATTGCATGTGCCCAGGGGCCCATTGTCTCATAATCCGCCCATGCATGTGGGCTACCTTAATTCATGAAGTTGTTTAATGTCCACGTTTACCACCAGAAAATAAACACTTTTTGAGTTCTATCTTTTGGCGTTTGGATTTTGGTCCCTCTTTTGTGCCAAGTATAGACTCATAACAGATCAAAGATAACATGCAGCAAAGGTAATGAGCCAGACTCGCCATGGCATTATGCAGAAATTGTGTGCCTTGGCCCCCGGACCTGCTTTGTTTTATACTGCTTTATAACAGTCTTGTGATTTAGTAGCTTTAAACTGATGGTTCCCAGACAGCAGGCAAGCCTTCAGTTTATCCAAGCGGTCGCTATTGCACACTTAATATATCATAGCTGGATAACTATTCAGTCATGGAAACTTCCTCTGCTGCTTAAATCTTGATAAATATTGTCCACTTTACATGTCAGCAGCCTGTATCAACAGTGCAGTTTCACCAGATGATGTCTGAGTTCTAGGTTATATTGCTAACATTTACTTTAGACTGACAGACTGCATCTTCTACATAAACCCTGAGCTGGAAATATAACTAATTTGCCAATTGTTTTTTTTCTTTACATCATGTTGTTATACATAAAGGGTTTCAGCAGTGCCCTGCAGGATCATGCTGCATTCTTTGTGCATACATCTAAAAAGAGCCTGTAGTTTGAACATATCACAGTCTTCCCACCTTGGAATAATGCATGAACACTCCCACAGAAGACTTTGTAGTCGTTTTGTGTCTCTTTGTAGTCGTAAAGTGTCATTTTTGCCGTTTTGTGGTTACTTTGTTTTCTTTTGGTAATTTTTTGTCTTTTTGTGGTCATTGTGTGAGTCTTTGTGTTTGTTTTGTGTCTCTTTGCTGATGTTTTGTGTTTTACCCCTTTTTGGAGTTTTTTGTGTCTCTTTGCAGGTGCTTTGCATCTATTTGTAGTCATTTTATGTCTCTTTGTGGTCATTTTAAATCTCTTCATGGTCAGTGTGTGTCTCTTCGAGTGACATTCTGCAGGTGAAGGCCAGGGGGGCCCTGACACTTTAGACCCATAGCCCTGTGCCTAGTAGCCCATCCATACTAACTGTATACAGCATATACTAATCGTTTAGCATCCTGTTTTTTTTTGCTGTTAGTACACAAGAAATCAACATACTTCATATTCATACTTTAATTTAAGTAAGGGTTTGGATATTCTGCCCACCTCTGATGATATATGAGCACAAGCAAAAACGTAGTAGAAATGAATTGTATATAGCAGAATTTCAGACACATCAAAATGTAAAATATTTATTAACAAACTGCTGACAAAAATGCCTAAGAATCAATAAAGGAAAACACAATAAAATACTCCGCATTACACTTGACTTTCTTTACAGTGACATGCAAACGGATCATGACCGCAATTGATGACAGGAATTCTCTGTAGAACTGTTATGACTGTAAATGAAACTGAAAATCTTCAACTCATCAACTCAGAACTACAAACCCAGTCTAGTAACTGCATTGCTTAACAGCCTGAGGCATATGTTGAATATGTGTGTGTGTGTGTGTGTGTGTGTGTGTGTGTGTGTTTATGCGTGTGCTAGCTGCGCGGCTGCTTCATCCTCAGTGGGCTGAAGAACGGGTGCCATAGTGCCTCCTCCAGGGTGATCCGTCTATAGACGTCGTACTCCAACATGCTGCCGATCAGGTCAAACAGCTGACTCTCCTCTTCGCTCTTCTTGCGCATGGACTGCTGAGAAACAGACAGATACTCTGAGTTTCTGCTGCTGACTCATGGCTGCAGTTGATTGGCTGATCTATGTACCTTGAGAGGTATACAGTGTTTCCAGATGTATTCGTCAGAGGAGCTCGGCTCGTCCCAGTTCAGACGCCCGTTGTGCACGTAATGCTGCTTTCTTCACACAATACAGCACATACACATGGGTCATTCGGTAGTTAGTTGCAATTAAGATAGACTTACATCCTCCCCACCAGCACTCAATTTCAAGTCACATTTGCAGCCGTGGAGAGCATATTAAGAAAACGGCATAAACAGATAAGCTGTGGTGCTTTCAGTCATAAGAAGGAAACACCCATCACCACGGAAACTGATGGAAACAATGCTCACGGCTGCTATGTTATGTTGTTTCCCTGCAGGCACACAGTCCTCTAAATTAGTCTAAACAAACACTATGTAAAGAATTTGTATGTGATTGTAGCATCTTTTAAACTTTTCGGCAGACAAAAACGTTACATGTTTTTGGACTGATAAGTACAAATTTTGCACGACAGAAGTGGATGGAAACAGACAATTGTGCTATATTTGAATAGATACTTTGCTTAAGGGTTGCATTTAGGCTTCTCATCTCAGTGTTAGAGGTAGGGAGGAAGTGCAATCCCAGGGTACAGTTAATGTGAGGGCAGAAGTGCCAGTTAAGGTACCAAATAAGGATGCCTCCTAGATGCCTCCACAACTTTAAGGCTGACCCAGATCACTTCCTAACTGGCCTAGGAGAACTTTGGGAGCCAGTGAGGATCTTTCTAGAGAAATGGATAGTTGGGCTAGTCTGCTCGCCCTTATATATGTGTCCTGTATACCTGGTCTGTTTCAGCAGGTGGGGGGGAATCGGTCCCAGGATTTTCTCCATCATGGCCAGATGTTCTTTACTGTCATGGGTCTGAAACAACAGACAGGCAGGGAAAAAAAACCTACAATTATTTCTGTGTTTGTGTGTGTGTGTGTGTGTGTGTGTGTGTGTACCTGGAAGAGAGTACGTCCCAGGTAAAACTCCATTAGGACGCAGCCCAAACTCCAAACGTCACAAGACTGGTTCCAGCCCAGATCTGTGCACAAACACAGAGTTTAAACTAAAAACATAGATCATTTGACATGCAAATTTAGTTTGTGTGTGTGTGTGTGTGTGTGTGTGTGTATGTGTGTATGTGTGTGTGTATACCCAGTATGACCTCTGGAGCTCGGTAATGGCGTGTTGATACCTCGGATTCATGGTCTTCGTGGTCAAATTTTGCGGTGCCAAAATCCACCACTTTCACATTGAAACTCCTCAGTTTCCTCTCCTCAAACTCCTGTAAATACACACACACACACACACACACACACACACACACACACACACACACACACACACACACACACACACACACACACACACACACACACACACACATAAACATCCTTCACTACTTGACAAACCTTGAAATTAGAGCACAACATGTATTATTTGTTTTACGAACTTTTACCATCACATCGTTGTACTCCAGGTCATAGTCAGAGCAGACAAACAGGATGTTCTCTGGCTTCAGGTCTGTGTGAGTCAGTTTGTTACGATGCAGGACTGTGAGACACACAAAAACATTGAGCTAAACAGTTGGTGGCACTAATTCTCCAGTCGGGTGCCAATATACCATTGCAGAAGAAGAGGTTGCAATGAGATTACATAATTAAAAGAGCGCCAGTCAAACCTCATAATGTGGACAATATGAAGTATTTAAGATATTTATGGTTTTACCAATATATTACAGTAAACGTGCAGTATGGAAACTTTTGTTTCCCCCCTCTGGCAGTGAGAGAAATTACACAAATACTGTCGACACATGCTTATGACGTATGACTGCAGGTGAGCTCGCTGCATCTCCACCGCCCCCAGGAGCGATCTCTTCAAGTCCTCGCGTGCAAATAAGGGCAGAGGGAAAGAAAAGGCCGAGTGATGGAGTCATCAGATAAGATCATAATGTCTGCCCTTGGTCCCTGCTCTTCTGTCAGTGCTCTCCCAACAAGGAAAAGCTACACCAATTGTGATCCGTGTTTGTCCTCACCGTTGATCGTTTCTTTTTTTGATTGTAAGCCTTCCTTTCAACCCAGAGTTTCTTTTTTTATCTGCAGCATCCACTCCAGATTCCAGATAAGTTTTGCCTATTAAGACGCCTATTAGGATTATCCGCCACAGTCCTGGCTGTTGCTCCATCGCTATCATCTCTCAGATATATTTTTTCCTTAGTTCTCCACCATGAAAAGTTATCAATAATGACAAGATCATGGGTGAAAGGTCACACATGGCTGGTAGAAAGAAGCTAACACACAAACTTGACTCACAGTAGACTGCTCTGAAGATCTGGAATGCCATTTGTCTGATCTGCTCCACACTGAACGGCAGGAACTTGTTCTGTTGGAGAAATTCAAAGGTGCTGAGGCCGAGCAGCTCAAACACGATGCAGATGTGACTGTTATGCTCAAACCAGTCCAGCATCCTCACACAGGCACTGGCAGGAGAGAGTCAATGATCCATAAACATGAGGCGTAGCATTTGTGTTAGCCCATAGCTAATACAAGGACATGATAGATACAATTTAATGGTTTTAGAGGAGAAATTCACCCCCAAGGATTTACGGGACTGCTGCAGCTACACTTACAATGTGTTGTCATCATCCAGGATGTTAATCTCCTCCAGCACTGTGATCTCAGACCTCGCTACTTCACGGAAAGACTCAATGTTCCTCACAATCTTCACAGCCACATGGTCTTTTCTGTTGAACATACAAACAGGTGTACACAGACATGCAGAAAGAAATACTGCAAGTACTGAAAAGTAACTGCACTTATGCCACAAAAATGAATTATTCTGCAGTTTACATGATGATTAAACTGTTTCTGGTTTCAGGCTGTTGGCTAATAAATCAGGATATTGTCATGCAGGCTGTTCTTATTCACTGTTCATACTTATACTTTCCTATTTAATTAATATATAACCCACGTAATCGTGCAGCCAGGACATGCAGGACTGCCTCTAAGGAAGTCAAGCAACGTAGTATAAAGAGCAAGTCCGCATAAGGAGGAGGTATGGGTGGATGGATCAGTCAGTCAAAAAAACACAACTTTCATTCAGGAGACCGCTATTGCATACCTTGTGAAATCAAAAGTCAACGTTGACCTATTTCAACTTATTCTTAACTATTCTTAACTTGCATACTTAACCACTGCATGTACTGATTGCTTGTGCTGCTGGACAGTCGTAGGATTCCGCACAAAAAAGTGGGCACATTGTTTCTTATGAGGATATGTTGCATCATGGTGGATGGAGACCAAAAACAGACCAAAGTCCTAAGATACAGATTTGAATCTGAGAAATGTATCACAAGCAGTATTGCCATCCTTTAGTTAGAAGGTCAAGGTTCAATCAGCATGCAGGCATACTTGTCTCTATCAATACACTCCACAACCTTTCCAAAGGCGCCTATTCCCAGTGTGGATACCACCTCATCTGGAAAGGACAGACAGACAGACATTTATTTGGTTTAACAGTGTCAGAAGCAATGTCTTAAAAGGCATATGTAAATTAGAGAATATTTCACCCCTATCTTGAAGGAGCAGTGGATTGTAGGATTTAGGGCGATCTATTGGCCACAATGGAATAAAAAATGTCAGAAGTGTATAATCACCTGAAAGGCACTGACCTCGAATGGCTATGGTTAGATGGCTGAGGTCTAGGGTTATCATTTACACACCACCCTTCCACAGAGCCCGCCATGTTACACTGCCATATTTCTACAGTGGCCCAGAACAGCCAAACCAAACACTGGCTCTAGAGAGGGCTTTCACGTTTTTACCTGAAGCCACTGTAGGTTGTACTACACACTTGGAAAGGGAGGGGGGTGATGTAAGTGGTATTACGTAAGGCAGCACAGTGGCCCAATGGTTAGCACTGTGGCCTCACAGCAAGAAGGTAGTGGGCCTTTCTGTGTGGAGTTTGCATGTTCTCCCTGTGTCTGTTTTCTCTGGGTGCTCCATTTCCCCCACCACTAAAATCATGTTCCCCTCACTCTCTACCAAGCTGATGTGCGGTGAGCATCTGGTGTCGTAAGGCTGCCTTGCATCACCCAGGTGGGTGCTACACATTGGTGGTGGTAGAGAGTAGTCCCCCCCTCCCATCCCACATTGAGTGTCTATGATAAAGCGCTATATACAATTTTATTTTAATATATTAATATAATAATATTATTATTATTATTATTATTATTATTATTATTATTATTATTATTATTATTATTATTATTATTATTATTATTATGTTGGTTGCAAACCCCGCCGCTAGATGCCACTAAATCCTACACACTGCTCCTTTAAATATGAAAATCTTTCAAAAACATCAAAGCTATGACAAGGTCAAGACAGAGGCTGGTGTCGAGTACATCTTTCTTTCATCACAAGACCGATGTGATAGTCCAGATGTCCCTCTTCGTTGTCCTCGCAGCTCTTTCCTATGTGACTGTTCTTCACTCCATCATCATCAGCAGTGACAGCCATGTCACCAGGAAAAGCACATTCAAGCTGGAGGGAGATGTCTTCAGGCTGAGTTTAGTGTTGACACATGCCACAAACGGAAGACGAAGCGATGGGGTGTGCATGGTGACACACAGGTCGACAAGACATATGGACAAGACAGTGCAAGAGAAAGCCAGGGTGACAATTTGAAACACGTTAGTTTCCAATGGGTGACAGTTTGAACTTAAATCACACCAAAGAAGAGCAAGGAAAGCAGGGAACGTTCACTTCTGACCTCAGATAAAACCATATTAAGTGTCAAGAACCCCCCAAAAATAATTCAAAGATGAAATCATATAAGAAATAGGAGAGTCAGATTTTATGGTAATGAATTTCTCCCTCTGTAGAAAGCTCTCACAATATCTAGCAAACAGTTGAACAAAATAAAAAAAAGATTAAAAGATTTAGTCCCATATTTTTGGCTACTAGTTTTATAGCTGATGTGTCTACCTGAAGTCCAAACAACACTTATTTACCAATGATCTGGGAAATATTTCCATCCAAACTGTGACAAAAGATCCAAATGAGAGTAGGATAAACAGCAGGAAGAGAGTCGTACCAAGTTACCAGTTTCTAAGGAGCTGCCGGGTGTCCTCTCGTTGAATCTTCCAGTCTTTCTGTCAGCATGAACGTCTGTTTTGGGGTCATCACCATCTACCAGCAGAAAGAAAGACAGAGAGTTGATTAACTGCTGCGTGAGTACATTTGATAGATATTAGATATTGCTGTATACTTATTTGATAAGATTGTTTGTTAAAATCAAACCGGCTGTTGCTAATGAAGAGGTAAACAGCAGAGCTTATGTTCAATTTTCTTATTTTCTTGCAGTATAACTGAACGTGCATGATTTCCAAAACTCCTTTTAACTGTCACCCTAAGATGAATAATAATGAGCAGGTATGGATTAGGTATGAGCAGTTGATGCACAGAAACAGTGGACTGTTTACAATGTTTTACTGTTTTCTTCTCATACACATACTACTTGTTGAAGTGTCCTTGAGTAAGACGCTCCTACATAGCCTACTGACTCAGTGTGAGCTGCACTAGACATAAATATAAGTTAAAAAAAATAAGAAAGAAAATAAGGTTACCGCTCCAAGACCCGTATGCGTTGTTGTTCTTGCCCATAGTACTGCTCTACACACTGTGCTCTGTAAACCCAATGTGCTCCCTCTGCTCCAGCCTCTGGAGATCTGGTGAATACTGAACATATAAGAAGTAGAAACACACAGGCAGACAAGGCTTACAGTAAGTAAGAACCAAATTTTCAGGATGCGTAAAGCATGGACAGACAACATTGCTATTGTATAGATTTGTGGTTGTAATGACAAAGTTCCCCTCAGTATGCTAACGGTAATTTTTTTCTATATCTCAATGGCATTGGGATTTATTCTCTGGGCACCAAAATGGCACAGAAATCCATCAAATAATGATCAAGATACTGGATTAAACAGACTCAATGACTGTCCTTTATTGCTAACCTTAGTTAAGAAGACAAAAAATGCATTCCTTGAATATCAAAACTCGATTAACATCATGCTGTTCCATACGCTTACAAGCAAAATGCTTCTACAAATATTTAGAGGTAGCATTATAACTTACGAGATCTGTTGCGGCACCTGAATGGATCCTAAAGGTTACAAACTCTTCAGTGTCTTCCTCTGGTATTTTTCTGTTCTCTGCTGCTCTGCCACACTTTGTAAAGTTGGAAACGTTTGAATTGAAACAAAATGAAAGAAAACTCAATTTAAATGTCTCATTTGGCTGCAGAGAAAGGTGCAGGAACACTGCTCTTCCTCTGTCCTCTGCATGGTATTCAAACCCTCCCTCCTCCACTGCACTTGATCTACAGGGACAAAGATTTCTCTGTCTCCTTCAACCCCTGTTTCCAAAGCTATACGTAGTGCTACATCCTCCAACCTGCAAACCTATTGGTGTCTCTATCCCTTGGGTCTATCGCTATCTTTCCCTGGCCTTTAGGAAAAGGCTCAGTTACGACCCCCCAGCCAACAGGTCAAGTTCCAGAGGGGCGAGGAGATAACATGAAACTATAATAGTCCCTGTGGGAAAACTAGGATTTTAAAGCAGTCATCGGATATGGAAAAATTAAATAGAATAGAAACAAGAATATAATGTTTACAGTATTATATCAACAGGACATAGAAATACATGAACGAAGCAACGATGACATGACATTCATGTGATTTGATTTAAAGTTAGCTATTATTAAAATATGCAACTTCTGAAGACTCACAATTTTACGAACAGTTCTCAAATATGTAGTTTCATTTTTAAAAGGGCTAGGCAATTTTTTTATTCAGCTGGGCACTGTAGTTTTTAGCAAACATTACTCAAAGAGGAGTGAATACTGCATAGTGGACAATATATTTTCAGCATATAGTGCTCGAGCAGCAGGGCAGTGTACTGTATGTACTATATGCTCAAAATAAACTAGTGTAACCATGGCCATGAAGGAACATGTCACTGAATGCAACAGTCATGGCTCACATATGTGTTTTTCATAGTTTTAAGACAAACAATGGATACTGGCACAGATGTATGAGCCATGTCAAGCTTTGGATACACAGGCAATACTTGTAGTAGAATAAAATCAGTGTTGGTTTTAGTCTGAAGAAAAATATAGCACATGGTCAGACATATTTTATGAACTCTGTCTTTTAATTCAAGTAAATCAGGTTTTCAACTAGAGATTGACATCTTGACAAAATGTCTACAAGCTTACAGTTTGCTTCTAGTAAATCGTCATGCCTTAAAAACCTCTCTGTCTGCCCCTCCCTGTCACTTCTTCCACAAATAGCATACATGCCATTCACAGTGGGGGTTTCTCTCTCCCTCCACATTATGTCTTATTCATCTTTTCATCACCTCTTCTACTCCTGCAGTATATCTATCTTTTTTCTTTTTTTTTTTTTTTACCTTTGCAACAGATGTTCAATGTCAATGCCACCTACAACCTGCAGAAAATGTCAGAGTTGCAAAATCCTATTTATTTATTTTTCCAAGAAGGTGAAAGTAAGGAATTAGCAAGAATTTTCCTTTCAAATGAATACATTGAAATAGTTTGTCATTTTTTTTAATGCTTTTTAAAATATATAACCTGTTTTTTTTAACTGTGCTGTTATTGAAATATTTAGATCTTTTGGTTGAATGGCCTATAACGCAGAGGGGCTTTGCTTTTTATAGCCGACGATGTGAGTGTTAAACCATGCGTCACGGCTCCACGCTGAGGACGACTCACTCCTGCTGACAACATGCAAGACCGTTGTCACTCACTTAAGATCCTCTAACACTCACTACTCACCAACCACTGAACGGAGTGGAGAAGTGTGTCTAGAACTAGTTCACAGAAATGCTTTAAATTCTGGACTGCTTGGCACATGGAGCTCAGCCTTCTCTGCGAATCTTTTGTGGTATTCTTCAGGAATCAATGCTTGCCTGTAATGTTTCGGTTTTATAGAGTGGAAAAGAGGAAAGAGCCTTATCATCATTATTACCAGCAGGTCAAACTTTTCACTTATCCAGTCAAATATCTCAACAAGATACATTGGTTTTGTACAGTTATCTATGGTTCCCAAATGATTTATCCAAATTACTTCTAGGGATCCCCTGGCTTTTTTCTCTAGCACCACCATAGGATTTACATTTGGTTTAGAGTGCTATGTCTCGGCAAGTATTGCCTGTATGGGATTGCCATGAAATGTGGTTCACACATTTATGTTCCCCCATGGATAAATTGTGGCCGCACTTTATTTGAATTGTAATAACTTTGGTGATCCCTTAACTTTTTAACTAGCTCCATCATCAGGTCAGAATTATAATTTGTATAGTTTCAAATTGTCCAACACTTTCATTTATTACCAAAACTGATGACATTCCTATCAGGCTCAGCTGTACTTAGTGCTAATTAGTAAATGTTAGCACACTAAACTAACGTGGAAACAAGTTTTAAACCTTCTAGGTTTCTAGGTAAGCACCACTTACACAGCCTCTAGCACCCCTTTAGAGACTCTTAAGCCCCCTTTCACACACTGGAACCCTGAATTTATCCAGACTTTACCCGGAGGAGCTGTATGTGAGAACGCACATTTTGGAATCAGTTGAACCGGGCATTAAACAGACTTTACCCTGCAAGCTCCCGAGTACAAATGTCTGTGTGTAATAATGTGTCTGTGTAATGTCCAAGTGAGCCCATGTGTAATAGAGCAGGTCACTGTCCAGAGAATTCACAGCGAGCAAGTGTGTTGATGACGTTTGTATCATATCATTTCTACAATTTCTTTCTACGCTGATGACTATAAATTCTGCCATTGCAATGGAGCCGGAGCCATTAAATCAGCACTTTTATCTATTCTGAACATTTTGTTTTTGCAATCATAACACAGTTCTGCAACATAGCTGCCAAATTTTAAACTGATTGGATTGCTTTTATCCAAAAAGTTCCACAATACAGAACATGACATTGTTGCTCTCCGATTTAGGTGTGTCTCTTACTGGTTGATTCATTATTGACTTCTCTCCTGATGTTTCACAGAGTTGTAACTTTTCCTTTTAGCTCCATTTTATTTTACCTTTTCATTCCATGTCTATGCATCAAGATGTTTTAAGACATGGTTTTCTTGATCTGCAGTATGTTAAGTGTGCTGCTAGAACTCTCAACACTCTTTTTCTTTCATAATTGTTGTTGTCTGTGTTAGTGTCTTTTTTCTATTGTTTCCCACCACGAAAACATGAACTCTGGTTTTAACAAATAACTAAAGCCTACAATTCTACTAAGGACAGTTTTATTTGCTCTGGACCCAAGTGTAGGACAACTGACAGTCTGAAATCACTCTCCTCAGGCCCTTCTGATTCTTAAAGCTTTGGTGCTACTTTGAATGGGATGTGATCAAATTCATTCCAGATGGTTGAGATAGGTGACTGATACCTTTAATTGAAGGGGATTATTCAGCCCTATCAGTTTTAAATAACAGTTAATCTGATATGGCTTAAAATACACTTAGATGAAATCTAACAACAGCCCACATAGCTTGAACAATGAACACTATGCCTAACCACACATAAGAGCTGCACTAATTAATGGAGCATGCCAATGATATTGAAACACAGAAACTGATTTGGTCTTATTACAATCCGAGCAAAAGCAGCTATAATATACTTGTTTATAACTGAAAGTTTTGAATATTGGCACGAAAATCAATTACTGCCAACTTTAGGGCAACTCCCTATTGATGCAATGTCAGGTTCCTGCTCTGGACTTTGCATTGCTGTGTTTAGTGAAAGTGGTTATTTTGCTTACCTGACTTTGCAATTGAAGCTGTGACGTCCTCTGCTTCTCCTCCTCTCCGGCTCGCTGCTATTTGGTCTCCTGTTGGTCTGTTTAAGAAACTTTCCCTCCTCTTCTTCATCTTCTCCCTACCAATCTGCAAACACTTGTTGCCACGCTGCATAGCTGCCAAACAAGGAGAGAGAGAAATGGCGTCCGTGCAATAAAACATTATGTCCCACAGAAAACCAAGACGTGAACATTCCTGCGCACTTCTAGGTTGTAAAATCCTCAGCCAGCTGCAGTGAAAAGGGACACGAGGAGCTGCTCTAGCCTCGACCCCTGGCCTGACCCAGCAGGGGCTCTTCTTTCATCCCGCAGGAGAAAACATAGTGTACTGTGTCTGATTTGGCACTGTTGATGCAAAATGATGCAGGAGATTGTGTGATGGAGGAACATAGTTTTTAAGGGAAGTTAAATGTACATCATGTGGGTGCAAGGTTATTACAAAAACAGTGTCAATGAAAAAAAGTTAACACCTGTACACTCCAAGCCAAAAAAACACATGTGAACACGGGGCCATCACAGTTCATATCAGAGCCAGGTATAAAACTGTTGGTCCTACACTGTTGTATGTTGTTTTGTTTCAGTGTCATTAAAATCGGTTGGAGCAATGTTGTTTTCACTCTTGAGATTCAATGTGGTATAACTTTTCTTTATTTGGTTATGAAAAGTTTAGGCTAAACCCTACATTTATTCTATAACAACTTCATTTATGGACAGTTCAACCCAAAATCAAAAATACATATTTTTCCTCCTACCTGTAGTGCTACTGTATTTATGAATCTAGATTGTTTTGGTGTGAGTTGCCCAGTGTTGGAGCCGTAGAGATGTCTGCCTCCTCTCGAATATAATGGAACTAGATGGCACTCAGCTTGTGGTGCTCAAAGCGCCGACAAATACATTTGAAAAACTCAACAGCAATGTCTCTTTCCAGAAATCATGACCCAGTTACTCAAGATAATCCACAGACCTGGTTGTGAGCAGTTTTATGTAAGAACTATTTTTATTCTACCAAACTACACCCGCCAACTGTATCACAGCGCAGAAGGAAGTGTACTCATGGCAGAGGGGCTAGTCCTTCTCGGCTAACACACGTAACTTCTAGGAAAGGCCCGTCCTACAAAGCAGCTTGATTGGTTGGGGTTAGGCATTGACCTTGAGTGGTTAAGGTTAGGATAGCCGATTGTTCAGAGGATAGGACCTGAACAAATCGGGTTACGTTACCTTGCGTAAGCATGGACGCCTGGCCAATAGTAGTGTGTGAATGCTATTGAAGGGCGGGACTTTCCTAGAAGTTGCGTGGGTTCCATAATAACGCCTGACAGATACTGCTAGCTCACCTGATACAGCTCAGCTGAGGAGGACGCCATTAATGTTTACATCTAGCGCTGTATTGAGAAAACTCATACTCTTCTTTAAGGGTTTAGGCCTTGTTCAGACTACCATCCCAAATCCGTTTTTTGGAATATCCAGATTGTATCCAGATTGATTTTTAGAAAGTCTGGAAAGCAAACCACAAGAATTGCGATTTTTGCAAATCAAGTCCAAACCATTCCAAACAAATTTCTACAGATGCGTCTCAGTCTGGCCACTCTGGTCGCTTAAATCGGATTTCAGAGTGTCTTGCGCCACTCGCAATGTGACACACACCCACAAGACACAAATCCATTCTGATGGAATTGCTGAGCAGAATCCATGGTGTGTGTGGATGTTAACCACAGATTTGTGAAAACTCTAGTAAGACTTGCTGCATGACGACCTATCCTAACCTTAGCAATTCGAGGACAATGCCTAACCTCAACCACCTCACAAGAGTTTTACAAACCTCTGGTTACCATCTAGACCAATAGGCTAGCAACCACAGTTGCTGAGTTTGTCTGGTGTGATTTCTGCACTGCAACTTGACAAAAGATGGACCTGCATTTCTCATGCTTCTGTGTTGGAAAGCTGCGTCGCCAGTGTAGCTACGTAGTTAGTGACGACTATGTTGTTACCACAGCAACCCATGCAGGTTATTGGTGTCGGGACAAACAAATTCAATCTGATCCCTTGCAAATAACACTGTGGAAAGTTTGTCTTAAATTTCTGATTTGATAAACACAACTGTTTAAATGTAGCCTTAATGACATTCCTTGTTTTTTTTATCTTGCTCACCTTGGGTCAGAAACGAATAGTTAGAACTAGCTTCACTGTGTTGTTATGATTTGATACTATAAATAAAAATTGAATTAAAGTCAGTGAGCAACCAAAGTACGCAATGACCAGCCTGTAACTTCCCTTCAAAATGCAGTGGGTTTCCAGTTAAAGGTCATGTTTTCACAATACAACATATTTAGTTTCACAACCTGCAACAGGACTAAATCTGACCACACAACTATAATTAACATTTAAAGACCATGCGATGTGGCAGGAAGTTAGACGCCTCACAGATCCTCACAACATAATATTTTGTGTTGATTTCCATCAACTGCCAAAGTTCCTGCAGTGACATCAGTGGTGTGTGTGGCCAGAAGTGCAGCAAATTGTTGGTGATGAGGAACTGACTGCAACAGTAAACATCCAATAACATACCACTTGACTGCATAGAAGAAGAACAACAACAATGTGCATTTAACACATTGAGTATTTTGAACATTTCGATAAATCATTAGTTAACATTAGTTAACTTTACATATTACAGTTTTTCTCAATCGCTTTGGCACAATCGTCGAATGACTATTACTGTAAATCCAGTCTTGTTAACTTGACTGTCAAGTTTTACTCACTGGTACAATCAGATTTTGTTTCTCAGTACGTCATTTCTAATATTCAAGTTTTAAAAGGTAATGAATTGCAAATAACTTTCAGCAAAGTAGGCAGCTTGGAAAGCAAAGAACGGGAAGCCTAACTGTGGCATTTTTATTATGTTGTCTTAATTAAGATATTTCTATACATTTAGCATACATTTATCTAAAAAGCACCAATCACACTAAAGATATGAAGGCTAACAGCCAAAGTCACTTAAAGGTCCAGTGTGTAACGTGTTTAGTTGTTCATTATCAAAATCTGTGTTGCCCATTCACAAACTTGTCCTTTTTCATGAATATTTACCACCACCATCAATTCCAAGTATTCATTTTGGCTTGAAATTTTACATTTGCATTCACATGAACTGGGATAGACGCTCCGTATTCATGCACCATCTTGAAATACGTTAGCCAGTAAGGGACATACAGGACATACTGATAAACTCACAGGTGCTGCTAATGCTGCTAATGGGTATCGTAGCTTCCCGGCCCCGGCAAGCCTGAAGAAGGAAACATGGAGGACCACACATATTCAAAATCCAAATTTCAGGAACAGGAGTCTTCTTCTTCGCCCAGAAAAAGAAAAAGGATGTTGAAAAGAGCAAGAGACGGGCTTTTTGAAGCGTGAAGGCTACCATAGCTGTAATACGTACTTAGAACTGCGTGGTGCGAGAGAGTTGATTGTGATATATGATCTCAACGCTAGATGGAAGAAATTCCTACACATTGGACCTTTAAAAATGTTTAGCTTTCAAAGAAATATGTGCTGCTATTTGTGTCATTGATAAGCAGGTATGTGTCATGGTCTATATAACTTTATCAATTATGTAAACAGCCTCTTTAACAGCCAGGTGTTTGAATGCAGCTTGGTGTGTGGACGTTAAAGGTGATCTTTACTGTGGCTTTGATGCACATCAACCACCAACACAGGCTTGTATTTCTGTCCTAAACATAAAAAATAAAAATATCCTCACTTTTAACTAGCATAGTTCAAATTATGGAACTAGATGCTGACCCCATCGCAAGCACAAGTGCTCTCCTCTTCTGAAAAAGTTTTTAATAAATATATTTAGTATTTTATTTAATCAAAATTTGGCCTCATCTTGGTACTCGGGTCTCAGAAACGAGATCTCGATCTCAGTGTAACTTCCTGATTAAATAATTTATATATTTAAGAGATTTAAACTGTTACTATCATATATATATATATATATATATATATATATATATATATATATATATATATATATATATATATATATATATATATATATATATAGCTATTGTGTGTGATCACTTGAGGGCTATGCTGTTGGACTGTTTTTCTCTGGAAGATGCACATAGTAAGGTCAATTTGTCTCGACAGTGACAGAGGCTGACTGCTCCTGGTTAGCAATATTTCCATGCATGTGATTCATTACAGACATGCAGTCAACATGAAGAGGAGGAGACAAATTTAATTTAGTGAAAGAGCACACGCACGCACGCACGCACACACACACACACACACACACAGCACTTTGTAATGAAGAGTATGCCGTCCAATGCCAGGTCCATTGACAGACAGACATGAAAGCTCTCAGCTGTGATTAGAATTCACGATCAGACACACAAACAGATGGACAAACAAATCAACGTTAATATTTTTTGGGTTGTGTGTCTGTCACGCTTACAGTAAATTACCTATTTTTTGTTGGTCAGACACAAAAGGGCAAGTAGTTAAACACAATTGCACAATATTTAGGGTGTCAGGATGGATTGTTGGGTTAACAAAGCGTCTGACTTTGAAACAGAGACTGCGATTGCATCTTGTCTCCTACCAACAGTCAACATTGGTTTCCTTTAACCATAACACCAAGTAAGGTCTTTATTGGTCATCCAGGTATTCTTTTGCCTGTAGGAGTCCATCTTAGAGCAACCTTTGGGATCTGTCAAAACCTAAACCAGACATTATCATCTTTCATTTTAGCCAAGGACCCCTTACAACACAGAGAATATACCGATGATAAATAATTTGATGAAGCCTATTTTTGACACCTCTTAGTTATGTGAAAGAACATAAGAAATAAAATGTATTAAATGTATTAGAAAGGTATTAAAATGTATTAGAAAGATAGTAGACACATGTTTTATGTTATAGTTTCATTAGATTAGAATGTGATTTATGAACTATTATAGATTGGAAAATTAAAATATTATAGTTTGAACTATGAAGTCTTTTGTAAAATTAAACAAATTGTTTTTTTTTTACATTGTGATAATTTGATGAATCTAAAAACTTTTCACGGACCCTCTGGCAAGAATGCCACGGACCCCTGATGGTCCCTGCGCTGCACTTTTGACCTAAGCAAACCTTATAGTGGTGATATGGCTGTGCAAATAATCAAATTTTTTATCAAAATTATGATTTTGGCTCCTAACAATCACAACGACAGTGATCGAGAGAAACGATTATTTTGCACATTAGGTTTTGCAAGTAAGCTCTTCTTTTGTCTTGTGTTCTGAATGAGAGGGAAAAAATGAGGATGAGTATTAAGGGTCATTTCACGGTTCAAGTTGTTTTCACTGTTGATTTGTTTAACTGTTAAAAATTCTATTAAATAACTGTAACATCTTTCCAAAATTCAATGAGTAAACACGTTAAATAATCGTGATTATGATTTTTTCCATAATCGAGCAGCCCTCAGTGGTGGAAGACCAGAAAACACTCATATAGATTGTTTTGGAAGGCAATAACAAACAACTATTTTATCTTTTAAGTTAGAGAATTAGAGGACTTGTTGGATTGAGAGGCAGGCAAACAGGTAGACCAACTGAGGAAGTATTATCTATTGCCTTGTAAGTTTGTATAATATTTGGATATTTTATCTGTCTAGCCTGAAGAGGTCAATAAGGAAATTCTTTTCCCAGTTTAGTGTAAGATAACTTGACCGGCCTGCACAGAGCTTTGATCTCTCAACCTCATCCAAAACCTTTGAGATGAACTAGAACAGTGACTGTGAGCCAGACCTTATAAGCCAACATCAGTGTTGGACCTCACTGGTGCTCTTGTGGCTGAATTGGAGGAAACCCTGAAACCAGAAGAGTGGAGTCTGTGTAATGGAAAATTATATTTAAGCTTGATTCTTTATATTCTTGTTTTATTTCTATTTTACTTTGTCTTACAATGCTGAAAGTGAGTTTTTCTTATTCTCACATGTTGAAAGTAAGAGCCACAAAGTCTGGGAATGTAATGTGTACGCTGAACAGATAGGGGCTACAAGGTCACCCTAAACTATCTGTTATTTCTCCCTGGATAGTTGAGACTTCTCATATAGTTGAGATAAACGGGATGTCTAAACCTTGGGGTAGAAAGTGGTACAGAGGGGAATGTTCCTGAATGTCTGACTATGCTTGATTGTAAGAAACGTTGAGTCATGTTTAGAAAGGGGGGCATGTCTTTCTATCTCACTGAAGATGCATATATACTGTGTGCTTTTTCTTATTCGTTGAATACATTTTTCCACACTGGGCTGCTGTGCCTTTTGTGAAATTGTGTTACTCCTATATTCTTGCAAGTTTATAATAAAATACAAAAACCTAACTTGGTTTAGTCTTCGACTGTCTTTATTTGTTTCACTTTCCTATTTTTCAAAACCTACACCTGCTGCAAACATGAAAAGTTTCCACCAGCAGCCGATTAATGCCCGTGGTGTTGGGATAACATGTGCAATGAAAACATGTGGCTGTAATGTTCAAATGGCTGCACATGGCTGCACTTATGATGATGTAGCTGATATGTCTGGTGTATACGGTATTTTAGCCTGTAGGCAGGACAACTATTAAAGGGAGAGTTCACCCCAAAATCAAAAATACATATTTTCCCCCAAATAGTTCCTACATGAAACTGCTTACAACCAGGTCTGTGGATTATCTTGAGTAACCAGGTCAGGATTTCTGAAAAGAGACATTGCTGTTGAGTTGTTCAAATGTATTTTTTGGCGCTTTGAGCACCACAAGCCGAGTGACAGGTACACTCTAAATAAAGTTGTTATAGAACTGTCTTTACTATTTGATTGCTTGTATTGATTCTAACAAAGCTTTAGCAATACACTATATACAGAACTGTACTTTAGGCCAATTAATTTATTGAATTGGACTGTATTTAGAGAGAGAGAGAGAGAGAGAGAGAGAGAGAGAGAGAGAGAGAGAGAGAGAGAGAGAGAGAGAGAGAGAGAGAGACTCATACTTTAATTGAGTTCAAAAGTCGACTGGGCCGACAAGCCTTTCTCGCTTTTATGTCCACTTGAATCATGGTGACAGTGTGTGTGTGTGTGTGTGTGTGTGTGCTGCAGCATACTTGAGCAGCAGCCGAATTTGAGCCAGATCATCTCTCTCTCTCTTTCTCTCTCTCTCTCTCTCTCTCTCTCTCTCTCTCTCTCTCTCTCTCTCTCTCTCTCTCTCTCTCTCTCTCTCAGCTGTGATTACTTTGGTAAAACAGCGCTGCGTCGCAGAGAACCAATTTTCCTAATGCACCCGTCACACACACAGCATGGTTATTGATGAGGTAAATGGGGAGGGGGGCAACAAGGGGCCACACACACTGCTGGGAAATGGAGAGAGAGAGAGACAGACAGAGAGGAGAGAGAGAGAGAGAGAGAGAGAGAGAGAGAGAGAGAGAGAGAGAGAGAGAGAGATGGTAAGGATAGTTGGAACAAGACAGAAGGACGAGCTAGACGGGGACAAAGAGAGGGATAACGGGAGAGACAGATAGGAAGAAAAAGGGGACGGATCGAAGGGGGAGAAGGACGGGGATGACGAAGACTTGGACATTCGGATGTGTAGACTGTGTTCTAGAAATGGAGCAGGGCCAGTTTAAGAGCTAATACAGCAAAAGACAGAGAGGGAGACAAGGAAGGAGGGAGGATGCAGGAGGCAATACTAAGGCCGTCTCCATCCTGATGGACGATGGAGTAGTTTGACTTCATGGCCGGAAGAGACGAGGATAAAGAGATTAAAATGTCTGGATGGTTTAACATTTCGTCAGCTGCTGACAGAACATTTATAGAAAGAGAGAAGTACAGAGAAAGAGACAGGTGGAATTATGCTAATCCTGTGTCTCATATAGTGGGAAAGTAATCACGATGTACTCCAAAGAAAGGAAACAAAGTCAGACATCTTACTCCTGGTGCTTTAGAGACAGTTTTGAGTCCGTGCACGTGAAAGGCATTCTCTGTCCCATTTAAAGCATCAAGAGGACAAATGAAGACCGGGTGTCTGGGGTTCTGGAAATATGGACGAATGCACCCTAAATAGTCCTTTTTGTGGTAAATGCTGATGTTTAAGAGAAGTTCTACCAAGAGAAACCAACACATCCTTTCTGAAGAATTTTCTGCAACAAGTAACCTGCAACATTTTGCAGTTTGTGTTGCTCACTAAGCAGCACTGCACATGTGTATGCTGAAATTATGTGTCTCAATCGTTTTGAATTTGTATTCGTCAGGATTTTTTTCAGAAACCAGTGAGACATTGTGTTTTTGAGGAGGCTGGAGATACTACATGCTGTAAAAAGTTGATTTTGTTGAGTAAATGAACTGAAACTGTCTGTGCATCCAAAGCCAATGGAGATTTCCAAAGAGAAAATATTATAATAATAGTCAAAGAAGAGTTGCTGATTTGGGAAAGATTGCAACTTCCTGGGACCTTTCTCTCTGTGTGACTCCATCTTCAGCAAGAACTTTGCTTAAAGGCTGATTCACCAATAATCTCTCCTCAAGTTATTCTCTTTAAAGTGTATTTCCACACAGAACCTCTTTTGAAGACTACACCCTGGGACTTCTTGTCAAGAATTTGCCCACCAGGAACTGCTCCTAAAGGTGTGATCCTGTATCCAAAGTTCTCCCTTTAAGGCTCGGTGCCCATCAGACACTCCTCCCTTTGAGGTAAAATCTCTCTGTAAGGCTCCACATCCACAAGAAAAAGCTATATTTAAGGTGTAAACCTTACAAAGGTTTTGTATCTACATGATCCTCTCTTCAAGGCTTTATGTCAATCTAAGCTAACTTGAGGTCAGCATGAACACCAGGAACCTCTCTCCAAGGGTAAAAATCTGCAGAAAGTTCAACTAACTGGAACTCCACCTGAAACCTTTCAAAAATGTTTAAACGCCCATTTGAAAATTTCTTTTTAAGGCTGAATCATCTACATGATAATATTAAAAACCCACCAGGAACTGTATAACTACCTGGAACTTCCCTTTAGGCTTTAAATATTAACTATCCTCTCACTCTTTCAAGGGGTTTCAGCTTCTAAAATCCACTTCTCTTTAACTGGAATCTCTTTTTTTAAGGCACTATATCCACCAAGAACCATGAACCTCTCATTAAAGTTCTTCAAAGTAAAGTTAAACATCTACAAAGGACCTCTCTGTAAATATATCAACTAAAAAGACACTATATCCACTTAAATCCATCCGGGAACCTGTTTTTTTAAAAAAATATTTTTTCCCCCCAGGAACAACTCTCCATGGACATACATCTACCAGGATGTTAAAAACAAAGAACTTTCCACAATCTGCCTAAGTCCGATAGCTAAAACTAGGAATCTGGGCGGTAATAGGGACCCAAGACTGAAGCGCGACGAAAGAAAAATCATAAGTGATGCAGTTTTTTATGCACCGCTGCTGTCTCACCCTCTAAACTTTTAAAAGTCAGGTGCAAAAAACGTTCACATCGTTGTGTCTTATTTACACTGAGCATCTACAACTGTTACCATAGCAACTGGAGCAGGAGCGCTGCAGCATGGGACTCAGCTGCTTCAAGTCCTGGAAACATGACAGTACAGGCCGCAAAGGTGAGACGCATGCACGCACGCACGCACACACATACAGTACACGCCATCAACATATTGTTTGTTAATCCCTCCAGAACTCTAGCTTTGTGTGATTGTGTGTTGCCCTTCAGTGATAGGCCTATCTGTTAAATGCTGACTCAGGGTCTTCTATCTGAGTTGAGGTGACTTTGTGTGTGTGTGTGTGTGTGTGTGAGAGAGAGTGTGTGTGTGTGTGTGTGTGTGTGTGTGTGTGTGTGTGTGTTTCATACATATATGTATGTATGTATGTATGCTGTGACTTTGAGGAGGACAGAAAGTGGTGCAGGATGGGAGATGGGGAAGAAGATGGGGATAAGTGTGTTAATTAGATGAAGATAGGGATAGGGTGGTGGAGAGAATGTATCCTATTTGGTGTGTGTGTGTGTGTGTGTGTGTGTGCTATTATGGTGGCTGATTGTGTGGGTTAATAGAAATTTGACATGAGTGGTCCCATGTTACTTATTTGTTCTTTGTTAAGATTCATGTCATTTGTAACACCATGTCTTTGGTTGTGGTGTTACTTTTTTAATCTCCATTCGGACAGGATCAAATTTCAGGGGGAGGTTGGTAATAAAATATTATACTGACCTCACATTAAAAAAAGACAGCATTTGCTGAAATAATAGACATTTACCTGACAAAGTCCTCTAGCACCCATGTGCATTGTGATATTTTAACCATGACTACCATCTTTCTTTCTCTTAAACAAGTAGTGTTGTGCCTAAGCCTAACTAAACCTAAATATTGTGTTTGCGAAACTCGTCCTGCTTTTTTTTAGATTGGAATTTAGTATGTTGAAGCACACTTCGGACAGATCATATGCACTGTATGCCACAGGAAGTTAGCATTTTCTTGCATTAAACACTACGGGGCATACTTCGTATACTTTACGGAGTTATGAACCCCAAACAAAACCGTGTGGAAAAAAGGCATAAAGGGGAAGTGTGCCAATTTCACTCCTCAATGTCTGTTTACATGTGAAACAAAATCTGGGGTTTTGGGTAACGGCTCAAAGCTTCATTAGCCACTACTAGCATAACACACTAGCATAAAAAGGTACACTATTACAATAAACCAAATAGAAAACTTTTGAATGCACTTGAAGTATACTACAGTAGCATTGTGCAGTTGTTATGGTCAGCTGTGATTGACTTGCAACTTGGCTTGCATTTTGCCCTGTTTGTGTATGTGCAGGTAACAGAGACGTGTTGGCCAGCCCAGGTTCGTATTTCTTCCTCTCCAACAGTGCCGGTCAAGGTGACGAGTGGCTGAAGAGCCTCAACAAGGGGGTCTGGATCCCTTTCACAGGTAAGTACACCTTAGGTTGTGGCCACACCCCATATACATTCTGGGATAGAAGAAAAAAAACGCTCAGGGTTGTTTGCATTTCTTTAAACCAATCACAATCGTCTTGGGTAGTGCTAAGCTCTGAACACAGAAATGGTGGCTCTGCAAAATGGTTGGGACATGGTTAAACATAATTTGCTCCTCGCCATGTGTACTTTGTCCATAGTAATCCCCACCAATTGCTCCAAAAATTTCATAATTTCAGTTAGATAGTAAATGCTGTAAACATATTCTTTGTAAATTTACAATCATTTCCTGACAGAGCCAAGCAGGCCAAATCTTCTTCAAAAGTTGCCATTTTTTTTCTTATTTTTTTCTTTTGTCATAGCATAATTAGTTTGAGAACAGCAACACACAGAGAGCTGAAGGTGAGGGACATCCATATCCTGGAAATGTACTTCCTTTGATCCAGACTAAGGTCACCTAAACACGCAATATGACCATGGCCAGCTACATGTCTCACTCTGCATTCTGGTTTCTTTCTTCTTTTTTTTTAGCAATGTGAAAGATTTTCAAAGACCTTACCTCTTGTTTCTGATTGGATGGTGGAACTTAGCTCTATTAAAAATCTTACTCTCTTGCAGGGGTCTTTGGTCAGCGTCTGGAGGAGACGGTGTTATATGAGCGACGTTATGGGGTACGTTTAGTTCCTTTAGTGGTCGAGCAGTGTGTGAACTTCATCAGGGAGCGTGGTTTGCATGAAGTGGGCTTGTTTCGCCAGCCGGGACAGGCCAGTCTGGTCAAAGAGCTGCAGGAGGCTTTTGATGCAGGGGAGAGACCTTCCTTCGACAGGTACAATCCCTCAGTTTTTTGTACTGTACTGTTTTCTGATCACTTGTTCTTAAAAAGGTTTTGTGAACGAAGTTAGCTTGCTGTGTGTTTTGCCTGCAGTAGCACAGACATCCACACGGTGGCGTCACTGCTGAAGCTCTACCTCAGACAGCTGCCGGAGCCTCTGGTTCCTTACAGACGATACCAGGACTTCTTGCTCTGTGGTCAGAAGCTGTCGAGTGACCGCACACTGGTAACTGCAGCTCTGTGCACAACAGTCAAACGATTCATAGAGCAGCTTAACACCCCCTGGAAATCTTGTTGTTGCTGATCTTTAGTGGTTTAACTCAACCACAAAGAGCAACAAAACACTGCTCTTGTGATATTTTGAAGTGGGGTTGTATGAGGTAGGCCTACTTATCCATAGTAAGTGTATTTCCTACAGTAGAGGGCGGTCAACACGCCCCCAGTTTGGGGAAGCAGACATGAGTATTGACACGGAAGCTAAGCAATGTACTGCTGTGGATGGGGGCAGCAGCTAAACATATTTTAGCCAATGAACAAAAGGTTGGTAATACACTGAAGTACTTCATACAACCCAACTTCAAAAAATCTCAACTATCGCTTTAAGTTACTCTAAAGGTACAGTTATCTATAATTTCAGTATTTCTTACAGTTTATTAATGAGGCTGAACAAAAATCAATTGGCAAAGCCCCCTTTTTTAATAAATATATTTTTTATAATTATTCTATCAGCTATCAGCTTTAGCTGGTTAATTGCTGCCACTTACATGGCATACAGTAGCATGTAAACTTTCCCCTCCAGTAAATATATAAACAACATTTAGCAGGTTGGCACCATAGACTGTATATTAATGGACAGCGCATGTGTGACGTCACCCTATTGGTTTGTGGAGATCTGCCGTCGTCGTGTTTGCCGTTACGGCCACAGCCATCCTGGTTGCGGATGTGATGATTTTAGACGAGAGGGAGGAGTGAGGGAGGAGCTGCTTACACTCTACGTTACGTTACACACTTTCACTGGCAATCACATCATAGCCACACCCTAAAACACCCCCTGCTTTATCGACGATTTTAAAATTGTAACTCTCGCCAAAATGCAACCTAGGGTCTTTTTGTGAATATACCTGAGTCAAACTTTCGTTTAAAAGCTTTTAAGATTGACCGTATTTTCGTTTTTCGGTCAAATGGCCTTTTGAATGGGAGTGCTAGGGGCACTTTTATGCTAACCTCAAAATAGCTATTTTTAAAACACTAAGAAGGCTCGACACAACATGATACTTTGCTCCAAGTATCACCAGGGGCTCTACACCTTAACGAAAGCATTATAAATAATAGCTAAAGGAGTGAATAGCTATTTTGAGACTAGCATAAAAGTGACCCTAGCACTCCCATTCAAAAGGCCATTTGACCGAAAAACGAAAATACCGTAAATCTTAAAAGTGGCGATTCCGTCCTAAATATGCCTTTAAACGAAAGTTTGACTCGGGTACATTCACAAAAAGACCCTAGGTTGCATTTTGGCGAGAGTTACAATTTAAAACTAGAGATTGAGACTATAAACTCATTATGAAAATGTTTACTGAGGTAATAAATCAAGTGAGAAGTGGATCACTTTTTCATAGACTTAAACCGACCTCCTTTTGCAACCGCACATGTCGCCCCCTGCTGGAATTCAGATAGAAGGCAGGTTTAAGGCACTTCCGCTTTTGCAGCACTTCGCCGAACCGGATGCTTTGTCCATGAATATTAACAGTCTATGGTTGGCACCAATAAAGGAAGAAAAAAACCCGTCCTTTCTTCCTTCTTTTTTTCCCCCGTTCCTGAAACCCATCCTCTTATTATTCCCCCCTCAGGTTTTGGGGGAGTTGAGGAATCTTCTTCATGAGTTGCCTGTTGCAAACTTCAACCTACTCAACTTTATCTGCCAGTAAGCACCTTATTATTTAGACTGACAGTCTGTACTGTAGTTAAGTTTTCATTCAAGTACTTGTCTTGTTTTGAAAAAAAGCATTATGTTATATAATGTTAATGGTTAAACTTGATGAGACTTCCTAAGTCTTTTGTTTATGCTTTACATGGGTGGTGGAAATGCATGTTGTTGACTGATTTCAGCATTTAAAACGCAGGTTTCTAAATGAGGTCCAGAGTTTCTCCAGCAGCAACAAGATGAGTGGCCAGAACTTGGCCACTGTGTTTGGACCAAACATCCTTCGTGCCAAAGCTGAAGACCCACAAAGCATCATGGGAGGTAGACAGCACAATATCATTGATTAATTATTCTTTTTTTTGCAAAATGTCTTAATGTCCCTACGTGTGTCCTAGGTGCAGTACTGGTCCAGGTGCTGATGTTGGAGCTGATCAGAGAGCATGAGTCTCTGTTTGCCAAAGTCCCCCCACTCATCTCCGCCCATCCACCTGGAGGTTCACATGCATCACCAAGTGCTCTGAGGCAGCCTCATCTTCACCCGTCGCCCTGCCTCCGCCAGCTGTCTATGCCTCTCATCGTTGAGCGTTCCAGAGAGCCAGGACAGCCTAGTGCAGACGAACAGAACTCAAGGTGCAACGATTGAGACACATAATTTCAGCTTTAACAAAGCTTCGCCATCAACCCCACAACATCTCATATAAGCAACTGTAACTAAAATTTCCCTGCGGGGATCAATAAAGTATTCTGATTCTGATTCTGATCAACATCTCACAGACTCACAGTCTATCTGCGTGCTCTGGCGACTAGCAACTTCCAAGTGCCTACAAAACAAAACACAATAGGAAAGACTCGAGAACATCATTCACACAGAGGGAGAGGGAGACAAGTAATGGATCCCCACTGGGTCTCCTCTTTCCTGGCCTTTTATTCTTTTGTCCTAGACATGCCAAACCAATTACAATTTCTTCCTACTTTCATCCCTTTTCTCACACACATCCATCTTTAATGTCCAATTCTACCTTAAATGATGAAACATTTTATCACATACTGTTGTAATGTTGAGCTTTGCTAGTGCAGTGATTTTAGACGTAAAAAATGGATCATCTTGAAAGTCTAACCTTCCTTTCCCTGCTTTCTGTAGTTGCATCTACTCTGCTGCTGCCAAATCAGACGTATCCTTTGGCCGGAAGAGACTTCTCGGCCATCGCTACACCTCCTCACACCCAGAGAACTGCTTCTACCCCTTGCACTCCTCCAGTCAGCCCCTTCAGCACCACTCTGACAGACACAAAATGGATTATCACCAGTACCACATGGGCCAAGGACCATCCCCTGCAAATGTTCAAGCCTCTACAAACAGCCTCCAGCTACAAGACCAACTGCCAGACAGCTCCAAGCCCAGACCGATGCTCATGAGCTGGGCAAAGGCCTGGCCCGGCCCGACAGAGGCAAGTGCTGGCTTCTGGAGCTCTGGTGCTGCAGAGGAAGATGGTGCAGTGCCAAGAACAGCCAGCGAGGGCAGCAGTGAGGCTCAGGAGGACAGCAACCTTTCTGCCTATGACAACTTGGATAGAGGGTCTCTACGTCAGAGGATGGAGGACGTCACTGGTGGATATTTTGAAACCAACGATTCAGTAGGCCATATTGGAACTTGTGAAGAGCAGGTAGAGGTAGAGGAGGCAGGGCAGACAAGAGACTCATCCTCTTCATGGTCTTCCTGCGAGGTTCTACCATTGGACGAGAGCAGTGATGCATTGGGAACGGTTAGTCCGGACGTGTCACCAAAGAGACTTAAAAGATTACCTTCAGGTCAGGTAGCAGAAGAGGAAAACAGTGATAATGATGATCATGAAGACAACCATGACAATGATGAAGACGTTGATGATGATTATAATGAGGATGATGATGATGATGGTGACAACGTCCACCACCCTAACTCCCCAGCCTCCTGTTCTGTACTCAGTGACAGCCCTCTAAGTACGGGCAGCTCAGAGGTGTTCCTCCCCTCTGGTCCTCCAGACCTCCAGGGGCCTGGGCCTGACTCACAGCCCAGGGACACTCACTCACTCCTGGCTGAGCTGCGGCAGCAGATGGCACAGCAGAAGGTTGAGTACCAGGCCAGGATACAGAGGTGAGACACCAGCACAAGGAGGAAATGTATACAAGTGGCCTGATATTTCACAAATGTGACATGTAGCTAGTGTTTGTTGTATAAGTGTATGTACTATATGGTATTTGTGTGTATTGCAGGTTGGAGCGCTGTAATGATGTCCTGGAGCGGCAGGTTGCGGTACTGCGGCTCAGTCTGGAGCAGCAGAAGCGTAGCCGAAGCGTAGCCGAGATGAAAATCCGCAACATGGAGCGAGCCAAAGCAGACGCCGACCTCCAAAACAACACGCTGCAGAGAGAGATGGAGCTGTTCTTCCAAATGCATGGAGATATCAAAAGAAGAGGAGGGGATGAAGGAGGAAGAGGAGGAGCGAGTCTTTGAAGATGGATAAAAAGACAGATGAATTCTTTCATGTATCAATCTAAGTGTTTGGATAGGTCGGAGGATAAGACAGGGAGAGAGGGGTTGTTGTTGCACAGACTTGATTTGAAGGATGAATGGATGAACAGTGGGAAAGAGTGAAAGAAGATCTCAACAGGAGATCCAACTCCTCTAAGTTCAATTGTATTGTCCAACCCAGAAGGCCATCTAAATAAATACATTTTTGTGTAATTTCAAGTTAGCCTCAGGCTGGTTAGGTGAAGTTCACGGTTTCCAGAAGAATGCAATTAACTTTAAAGAGTAGTTATGGACGTTGGCAAGCTTCTTCACCTGTGAATGTCTGGACTTCCCCATCTAGGAGCTGTTGGACTGACTTACTGGAGCAACTGATGGACACTCTAAGTGTCTTCTTTTTTTATGGAAGCCTGAGTTGAGGTATTATTCAACATGAAGCCAGGTCTCATTTGAGAAAACAAACTGTTCCTGAACAACCAAGATCTAGAAGAGGAAGGAAACTAAGAGCTTGTCCTCCAGCCTATATTTCAGGATGTCAGAACTGCTGTACTGCTGCTCACACTACAAGATGTTTTGTAGTGTCACATTGACATTCACAACTGATCTCAGATTTCAAGATTATTCCAGTAAGAGAGAACTGCTACTGGAGTGCATGTTGCCAGAATTCGAGGTCAGAGTCCATCGGTCCATGTCCACATAACACATGGAACACTAATATTGGTCTTTGCCTTTTTTTAATTGTTTTAAGTGTTTTGAGTGTTCGCTGCCTCCCGCCTTTTCCCACCTTTTCCCACCCTTGTTTAACTGACAATCTTAGTGGGTACCGTCTCAGACTTGTCTCCAAGAAACTCAACCAAACATCACTGATGTTTACTGTCATAGCATCTGGTAAAGTACACATCAAGGTCAATATGCGTCTCAGAACGGCTCAAACTAGACAATCCGTTGTGACGAGAGAAAGCGTTCATTCCCTTCCAACACAAGAGTTTCAGTCTCTGACCACAATATGTATCTGGGACAGGAAAATCATAGCCAAAGTTGTGAATTCTGCATTAAGCCTTTAGAAAACTTAAATAGTTATCTTCCAGAGATGTCAGAGAGATGAAGTTTTTCAATTCCTACCATAGACTGTATCATCTATATGGAAAGGACAAACAAGTTTGAATTCCATGTGGGAAATGCAAGCACCATTCGCCACCACCATTTGCCTCATCAAGGCAGCAGACACTGTACTAAACACTAGTCTTTTTCACGTATTTATTAACCCCGAAATACAGACAGTTGTACTAAGTGGTCAGCTATTATAAGCCAGAGCACAGGGAACATTTGTGGAAAATCTCAATGTCTGTTTCTTTCATTTTTCACAACTCAGGACCAACTTCAATGTATATTCATGACTCATGTCCTGTTGTCCTTGCTCTGATAAATAGAGGGACTTGTTTAAAAAAAAAAACGTATCAGTCAACCAGTATTATTGGAGCATAACTGGTTTACTTTAGGATACAGATATGGCTACACACTGTTTTTCACTATAGTAAAAATATATATTGAGGAACTCAGGAACTAGACTGACTTGCTGTTCAGGAATTCCTATAGACTGAAACTGCACTCCAACAAAAGCAGGGTGAAGATGTTTTTGGTTTTACATTTTGAGAGGCATTGCAAAGACTGAAAGTGTACACGGACCCTCTCAAACATAAAGATACCAGAAGTATTGTTTACTTTGCATGAAGGTGCTTTTGCAATAAAACACTCTCTATGCTTTACCCAAAAATAAACTCTGATAATAATAATCAGCAAATTTTTTCAGTGTATTTTTTCTTTTCAGTTTTGAACATGCATGTGTCCAGTGGGGCTGGCTGACTATAAATGGCTGACTATAAATTCACAGATAATCTGATTTAATTGGTTATCACTGATGTCTCCTGGTTTACTCGGGATAAGAAATACAATCTGACTAATTTTTGTTTGTCCAAATTCTGTGACATCTCCGGATTTGGAGGATAGGACTGACAGGATGCTCCTCTCTGGCTGACGATGGAGGAGTTATGATTGAGAAGTAACTTTTAGGGTTATTCCAACACCACGTAAATGCAGCACACATGCCCCATCTTAAAATGTTAAATAAAGTGAAATGTATCCACCCTGTGATTGGGATCTGCTCCAAAACGTAATGGGTTCTGCCCATGCTAAACCCTTTCATCAAATTTCATGAAAATCAGGCCAGTGGTTTTTTTTTTGTATTCCTGCTGACAGACAAACAAAAACAGACAAACAAAAAGAGCCGAAAACATGACCTCCTTGGCAGAGGTATTAAACAGTTAAAGCTATAGTGCGTAGTTTCTACCACCCCCATGATGAATTTTAAGTAATGACAACAAAAATGCCAGCGTGTCCCCATGATACATACAGAAACACTGTAATAAACAAACATTTTACATTCCTTATGGTTTTTTGTTGTTTACCATATCTCATTAGATGTGACATGTTTCATATATGCTTCAAATATGAAGAACTGTATATATCATCAGTAAACATTGATTTTGTGATCATTCACTTAAAAAAACCCTCTGATTTTGTTTGGTTCGAAAAATCACAACTGAATCCACCATTCGGATTTTTTTGGATCAAATCAATCCCAAACAGAGTTCAAAGTTTTGAAAAACCCAAAGGGCAGGTTTGATAAGATCGGATTACATGCTCTGATCTTAGTTTGAAATCTTTCTTTTGCTTTTGAAAAACCCATTTACAAGAGATTTGATCCATTCTGTGATCCGAAATCCCACTGAATTACTTTTGAAAAACTGGGCCCTAAACATATCCATACTGAGAAATACAGAGTTTTGTGGAGCTGATAGTCTTAATTAGATTTGTATCAACTCATTTGGCAATGGCTTGAATGTATCGGACATTCATTAATATCAAAAAGTTATGCACTGAAGCTTTACATTTTAAGTGTTCTACTGTGTCAAACTCAGTGGAAGAAGAGTGGAAATGGTGTGTAAAAACACAATGAAAAAGGTTTTGGCAAAGAAACACAGAAACGGTACAAATCAAGGAAAATGTCTCTTTATCATCAACTGAAAAAATGACAAACAGAAACTGTAATTCAGTCAATTTGTACTACAGAGTCACACCACCAGACAGGAGGTTCAGAGTTGATATTTCAGTCAGGTAGAGATTTAAAGGGAACAGCGTCACACTTTAAACACAGA
Source organism: Zingel zingel (assembly GCA_023566125.1). Lineage (NCBI taxonomy): Eukaryota > Metazoa > Chordata > Actinopteri > Perciformes > Percidae > Zingel > Zingel zingel. The sequence continues at coordinate 10,706,480 of CM042328.1, read as the reverse complement.
GCACTTGTGAACACAAACTATTAAACATAAACGTTAACGGAGCATAAACAGTCATATTCATTTAATATTTACAGCTGCTGAAAGCAGAGTGTGTTGTCTTCTGTATCCAACACATCTGACTGACACAGCAGAGTTACAGGTGGCGATTGACTGGGACATGACATTTTTTACCACCACTGCTGTGTGTCACATAATACATAGAATATTACCAGCAAAAGGTCTGCTTCCACTTAATAATAAAAGTGAAATGATAAACAATCAGCCAGGCGCTACATTTCATTTAACAGATGAAAAGCTCTACAAAGCTCCACACACACACATCATCTTGCAGAAACCTTGTATAAAGACCCATTCATTAGCAGTAAACTAGTACTGTAGTATTGTAGTACTCAAGACCGGTCTCAAGACCACTTTTCGAAGGTCTCGTCTCGGGATAGACTGCATTTTTATCAGGATTTTATTTCAAGACCAGTCAAGATCACAACTGCAGTAATGCCATTAAATTCCCCCACATAAAATTCACCTCTGCAAGGATTATTTATCAGGCGTTTCTCATGGTACCCTTATATTTACACGTAAAAGAGGCGAATTAAGAGGAATCTTAATTTGCTTTTTGTGGGTGTTATGGGAATAAACAATGTGGATCTTTCAGATCAATTGGAGGAGTGCCTACACTGCCTTGCAGTGTGGGACTCGCACTGGTCTGGTCTTGGTCTAGACTTGATCTCAACCCCTTAAAATCTTGGTCTTGTCTTGGTCTTGATACAGTCTGGAAGTCCTGACTTGGTCTTAGTTCAGGTGGTCTTGACTACAACACTAACTTGAATGTTTGACACCTCTCTAGCGAGACAAACCGCTGAAATCTCGCTGAAGTTTCTAGAACAAAACCCTGTACTTCAGTTATTTTCTGGTATTGTCAGACAAGATTTTTCTCAACATTTCCTTGCACCGATGACTGCATTTATGTTTAAACGCCAAAAAGCAAGACAGTGTCTGTGAAAAGCTCTTCCACTTATTCTGAGTGACACAAGGATTCTGCAGGATGCGGCCGGTGTGTACACCATCTATCTCTTCAGTCACCGTGCACACTGCAGCTGTTAAGCACCAAAACTCACCAGAAACAGAAACTCTTTATATATTTGACGGTTGGTAGAAAACAGAGGCAGACATGGTAACTTGAGCTCACACACTGAAAACTAAAAGAGGCCTTAAACTCTCTGCTTTTTGGTTCTTTTAAGTGTTCCATTTTGATTGAATCCAGCAATCTGAAAACACTGCAGCATGTCAGTGTGACAGTCCTGGCCACATGTAGCTCTGATTTTTACACACATTTTTTCTTCTGATCCGTAATGAACCAAAATCTGTTGCTATAGTAGCATATATTAACAATCTTAATCTACAAATTAAAACATCTATAGAAAGTGGAATGCAAAACAAATGAGTGGAACGTTTCAGTGTTCGATTGTTTTCAGATGTTTTTGCACTGCTGGTTGGATTCGTATTCAACCACACTGAAGGAACTGGTTAGACTTATTCTTCCCACCTTGCTTAATGAAATGCCCCTTTAGGAAGATAAACGATACGTTTTAAAGACAAACAGGATATAAAGACTATCAACACTGAAGAAGAGGAGGTTTTCTTACATGTATTTGCATCCTGAAGGGCTGTGTAACGCGAGAGGTTTTGGGTCAGGTTGGATAATCGAGCATGTGGACTCTACGGTGGGACGAGTGGGAATAAAGTGCATTTACAGGTGGATCATTTTAAACCAGGATCACCATCATCTTCACCTTTAGCTGGACAAAGTCCTCAAGATCAGTCAGTCAGTCCGGCTCTCCAGCTAACCTGGACTCGGTAATTCAACTTGAATTTATTGGCTTGAGCCCATGTTGATGCCAGCATGCTACAACTAGATGTAACAGTTAAGAGGGAGTATGAATTTACAGGCAAGCGACACAGTAAACACCTCACAGCAGTTTCTACGGCAAAGATGCTCACAAGTACAGTGGTGATCTGAATGTCGGTGCTGCCGTTAAAAAAAAAAAGGTCCCATGAAATGGCTTTGAGTTTTTACATGCAAAAAGGACGACAGGACTTTGTCTTTTTCTGCTAAATATGTTTGTCTAACCTGGGGTTTGTTTACAACCTGCCCTGTCTGGCTTCTTTTTGGTAATGTTGCCACTATCGCAGATGACCGGGATTACCTTGTTGAGTATTTTTACAAACAGGACAGGCTGTCCTTATTCACTGATCGTACATATGCCTACGAAAAGTAATGCACGGCAATTCGTATATTAACCCACGTAATCATTAAGACCCATATTGGTGTTGTTGTTAGGCAGTGACGTATAGTGGCTGTTGTAATCATGACGGGAGCAAAGGGGGCAGAATAAACACCGGACATTCACCCGGGAGAGCGGTGCTCGTATCCCCTGCGGAACCAAAAGTCAACGTTGTTGTTTTAAGTTAAGGAAGTTAACATCCGTACGGAACTACGTCAAGTTCAATGTCACTACGTTAAGTAGTTACGCACAGAAAGTAACCCAAACCATGATCTTTTTTCCGAACTTAACCAAGTAGTTTTGGGGCCTAAATGTAACAATCATGTAACGATCTTGTACAGTCGCCGTTTCACAACATTGAATAGAACGGTCATATTATTGAAAATGTGCGAACCGTTGTATTAGAACACAGGAATTATATACAAAACTACGAAAATGAGACCCAAGTTGTAATGAAACAGATTTGCTGACCCCAAAAACCTACGATGACATCATTGGATGGAAATGTCATCCCAAACCCATAACAACACAGAGACGTTGTCATTTCATGGGACCTTTGGCGTCTGAGTGATGAGCAGCTCTGACAGATGTGGGGCGTCCTCTCAGAAGCCAGAGGGCGTCAGGACGTTCATGTCTCTGGGTTTGAGCTTATGTGCTCGCGCTCCCTCCCGTCGACCCTCCACTGTGGGAATCTCCATTTTGGGAGGGGCCACTGTCTGAGCGGCGGAGTGGTCAGCCAGACGCGTGGCCTGTGACTTCATCACCTCCATGGCGGTTGGCTTCTGGGCACCGCGATATGCCTGCAGCGCAAAGCCTCCTGGGAAAAGAGAAAAGAAAATGATTTCTCATATTTTGGCAAAGAAACTGCACAAGGCTCAAAGGATATAAATAACAAAAAAACAGCTATATATATATATATATATATATATATATATACACACACACACACACATATACACACACACACACACACACACACACACACACACACACACATAGATAGATGATAAGATTTCTGACTGCATCTATTAATGTTTTACCTCCACCATGGATGGTACTGCAGTCTGTAAACTATCTCACTAACTTTCTTTGATTAACCCAAATCCTGTTTCAGTCATCAAAGAAAGTTAGATGAGATATATATCTCCAAACTACTATATGCTGTCAATTCTAGACATTCAGTTTTTTCCCTTTCCTCCCGCAAACCCACTCTCCAGCTCGGCGGCTATCCCTTTAATGTCTTTGTAAGACTGACAATTATGGATTAAGAGAGTGAGAGAATTCTTAACTCTGCATGTAGAAAAGCAGATATTGTTTACATTACATCAAACTTATTGTCACACTGGTGATAATGGATACTATCACACAGAAACTGCAGACTGTACAAACTACACTAGAAAGAACCAAAAAATGCATATAAAATTACAGAAAGGAATTTGGGGTTGGATTAAACCATCTCTCTCCTCTTGGTCTTCTTCATTAATTCTTTAGTTTTGAGTGCATTCTAGCTAGAATAACGTGTTCCTGCTAATAATGAACATATTCTGTTAAACTGGATCATCTGTCTTCATCTCTGTCACTGTACTGTTGCAGCCTCTATTGTATGTAAATGTCAAAATCCAGCCATCTATGATGGAAGATTAAACTACACAGGTACAACAGGGTTAGTGGGAGTTTCCCTCCACGCTGGGAATAATATCAAGCCGTTATGTAGTTGAAAAATCTAAAAACATTTTCAGCCAACAACTTCTGAAGTTACACATTGGTGTTTCGTCATTCGTTCCATCCACACAAACTTATTTTACTTTTTTGTAACTACCTACCTAAAGTCATCCTGGAAAAAAGAATTTGATAGTTTCCAAAACGACTGAATCGTCCCACACGTGAAAATGTATACGTTGTGTCTCAGCAGCCGTCAGTGCTCTGAATTTAAACATGTCTGATCTGACTTTTATATCACTGGGATGCAAAAAAAAAAAAAAAAAAACTTAAACTATGCTTCACTGTCACGTCACAAAAGCCAATAAGTGAACAGACTCACACTAAATCAGTGTTTACCGTCAGTCTAAAAGGTCATTTGTTCACCCATTAACCCAAATCCTGTTTCTGTTTATGCCAAAGTCTTTGAAGCCTTGGACTTTTATTGGAGTGTTTCAAATTTCGGTTTGGTTTGTTGTTGTTTAGTAAAAAAAAAAATAAATAAATAAAAAAAAAAAAAAAAAAAAAAAAAAAAGATGCCATGGGAACTTTGCTGACAACCAATTTACGTAATTCTTCAATTTCGGAGCACTTAAAGCTCTTTTTGTCAAGATTCAGTGCTCCGCAGTAGGGCGATGCTGTTTACCTGCTGCGGCAGAGTCTGATCCCAGGTCAGAAGTCGATTTCTGGACTAGCGGCCGAGGCCCAAACACGCTCCACCGTTCGACCGCCGTGTCTCCTCCTGCCAGGTCCACGCTGCTGTTGGAGGAGCTGACATCTGAACTCGTACTGCCGAACCAGCCCCTACACAAACACAAAAACAGTGTGTAAACTTTAACAGGTTATAGATTTTCAGTGTTTATCCCATTTTCTGGTATGAACAGACTCACACAGGATTTAGACCACACAGGATTTAGACCACAGGACAGTAGACTCATGGTGTGTGTGTGTGTGTGTGTGTGTGTGTGTGTGTGTATACCTGCGTTGCTGTCTCGGGGAGCTGTGTGGTGTGTTGGATGGAGTGGACTGGGCGGAGGAGCTCTGTCGCTCTTCTCTGGCCTCCATGCTCTGGATCTGCAGTTTCTAAACAGCGACAACAACAAAAGGCTTCAGTCTTTGGTCAACTGTTAGGCCTTGCTCCAACTGCCATCGGCGTGCGTATCTTACCTGGAGGGATTCAGGCATGCGATGGTGGTGTCTCGTCTCCTCAGCGGTGAGGCCTTTGTGGGGAGTGTAGCTGGTGTCGGTGAGCCCGGCCCTCTGCTCAAAATTGTACACACTATCCTGAGTCTGCTCTGATAGAGAGAGAGAAAAAAAATAGTTATTTAAAGTGACACTCCATCTTTAAATATCAAACATTCAAACCCTGTAGATTTACAAGGATTCAACAGGTTAAAAAGGTTGTGGGCATCCTGAATCCCAGTGATTATAATCATTCATGTTGAATAAAAAAAAGGTACCAAATATCTACAGAATCTTGTCGAACCGCTCCTACACCGTAATGCACTTCTCAACTTTCTATCTGTATTAAAGCTTAGATCGGGCTCAAAAAAAAAAAAAAAAAAAAAAAAAAAAAATCAACCCTACCCAAGCCCGTGCACGTTGTGTCCGAGCCCAGCCTGACACATTAACTGTAATTATGAGCCTGAGCCCCATTTAAACCAGACAATTTTTTAACACGTGGGCCGTTATAACTGACGTTCTCAACTACAATTCCGAGTTGTTTGAATTACAGAAATCTGTTTAAAATAATCTTAATGAATAATGCCACATGGACGAAGCATGTAAACTGTGTTGTTTGAAATTCAGAATGGAATGGATCGCAAATGGATCCGAATGAAGAAACGTAAAAAGAAAAAACTCGACCCTAGCTTCCTCTGCTGAATAGCGTGGGTAACAGATCAAGGCACTAACATAATCAAAGCCCTGGAACCATATAGGAGACTTTCTTGTCTCGATCACCTAATTAATACTGTCCTTCGCCACCGTCTGCATGCAGACGCGCTGGCCGACAACACGCCGGATATAGGAGAGACCATATATATTTGCTGCTAAAGGACTCGTGGTTGCGCAATTATCGAAGACAGTGCTACAGATGGGGGAGACACGATTTAGCACAGTTTACCTCACACTCAAGTCAGTGCAGGACATACACCCAGAGCTACGGGAGAAGCTGGAGAGGCATAGCTTTCTCCCCACCCAATTAGGCTAATAAAGTAATGATTAAAAAAACACAAATGCTTGATCAAGAGGATCGGGTTGGGTCAAGTTCGGACTCGGGCAGAGAGTCTAAACTCTAATCTGTATGCTTTATATGTCCCAAAATGATGTCTAGGGATGGGTATCATTAGGATTTTATCGATTCTACAAATATTTTCACCTTATTGTTTCGGTTCTTTATCGATACTCAATACTTATTGATTATATTTCATTACTAAATAATAGTTTTAAAAATACATAAGTTATTTAAAAGAATAAATTCAGAACAGGATTAGAATTTATGTATACAGTGCCTTGCGAAAGTATTCGGCCCCCTTGAACTTTTCGACCTTTTGCCACTTTTCAGGTTAAAACATAAAGATATAAAACTGTAATTTTTTGTGAAGAATCAACAACAAGTGGGACACAATCATGAAGTGGAACAAAATGTATTTGATATTTCAAACTGTTTTAACAGATAAAAAAACAGAAAAATTGGGCGTGCAAAATTATTCAGCCCCCTTAAGTTAATACTTTGTAGCGCCACCTTTTGCTGCGATTACAGCTGTAAGTCCCTTGGGGTATGTCTCTATCAGTTTTTCACATCGAGAGACTGAAATTTTTGCCCATTCCTCCTTGCAAAACAGCTGGAGCTCAGTGAGGTTGGATGGAGAGCGTTTGTGAACAGCAGTTTTCAGTTCTGTCCACAGATTCTCGATTGGATTCAGGTCTGGACTTTGACTTGGCCATTCTAACACCTGGATATGTTTATTTGTGAACCATTCCATTGTAGATTTTGCTTTATGTTTTGGATCATTGTCTTGTTGGAAGACAAATCTCCGTCCCAGTCTCAGGTCTTTTGCAGACTCCATCAGGTTTTCTTCCAGAATGGTCCTGTATTTGGCTCCATCCATCTTCCCATCAATTTGAACCATCTTCCCTGTCCCTGCTGAAGAAAAGCAGGCCCAAACCATGATGCTGCCACCACCATGTTTGACAGTGGGGATGGTGTGTTCAGGGTGATGAGCTGTGTTGCTTTTACGCCAAACATAACGTTTTGCATTGTTGCCAAAAAGTTTGATTTTGATTTCATCTGACCAGAGCACCTTCTTCCACATGTCTGGTGTGTCTCCCAGGTGGCTTGTGGCAAACTTTAAACAACACTTTTTATGGATATCTTTAAGAAATGGCTTTCTTCTTGCCAGTCTTCCATAAAGGCCAGATTTGTGCAGTATACGACTGATTGTTGTCCTATGGACAGAGTCTCCCACCCGGCGGCCGGGTCTTCGTAGATTTGCAGTGGTCTGATACTCTGATACTTATCTCAATTATAACTTGTTTCCTTGTAGTTGTACTACAGAACTTACTTTTAAAAAAAAAAAAAAAAGTTTGGAGACACTACCTTATTTAAACATTAAATTAATAGATATTTTTTGTGTCTGTGTTGTAGTTTGTAGATAGTCCCTAAACACGTCCGGTCTGACTGACTGCCGTCTCACCTCCGGCTGCTCATAGAGACCAATAATGTTATTTCTCCAGGTCGGAGGACGGCTCGTTCTGATGAAAATGAGTTTGTAGCTCGTTGTTAGCCTTACTACGTTAGGAAAGATGCGTCGTTTGTGATTTAATAACATTTTGCTATAGAGAATTATCCCAGAAGTTCAAATCTGTGAATATCTTTCTAATTTTGCTTACATTTATAAAACCAAGAGCACGGATTATAAATCTGTGCCCACAGTTTATAAAACCGAGGGCACGGATTATGAATCTGTGTGCACGTTTTTTTTTTTTTTTTTTTTAAATCAGCTGACACCAGGGGGGCTCCGTATAACTATTCTTCTTCTGTTCTTCAATTATTTTATCCTTTTTTTTACTTTACTTGCTCATGACATTAAATCTCAGTTTCGCTTACATAAAATACACGTGGTCTTGCTTAAAGAGAGAATATTATTGCCATTAACAGATGTAACATACTGGTGATGAGAGAATTCATGATGAGGGAGGAGGCCTTGGTTTTCACTACAACTGGTGACCTGGAGGGGGCGCTGTCCATCACTTTAGACCGACTCACTGCACCACTCTCATCCTCCTGGTGGGACAAAAACACACACCAACGTCATTGTCGTCATCATCATCATCATCATCATCATCATCAGGGCCGGAGTTAACGATTACTTTCTTTGTTGATTAATCTGTCCATTATTTTCTCAATTAATGTTTGGTTTACGAAATTTGAGCAAATAATAATAAAAATATGGCGATCAGTGTTTCCCAAAGCCCAAGATGATGTCCTCAAATGTCTTGTTTCGTCAACAACTCAAAGATATTGAGTCTTAATTAGTGATGGCCAAATGAAGCTTTGTGACGCATTTTCTTTATTTTCTGAGCCGACTAGATGGCGCTCTCGGTTTGAAGAAAAACACTCACGGAACGGAGCTCAGTGTGCGTTCAACCCTTTGTTTAACGCTCAGATACCGAAGGTCATTTTAACAGTTCATTGTCCGTCTGGTTTTATTTTCTAAAAAAGCTTGTAAAACATCAACCCTGTTGTCTACAGTCAATTTATGAACATCATTTTTTTCAGGAAATACTGGGCTATTAGAATATTTGTGCTGCAGTGAGGTCATTTGAATGTTAAAAAAAAGGACAAATAAATAAATAAAACGGAACATAAATCATAGATATGTATTGATATCACACAGAGCAATAAAAGCTAAGCCAATCTCCTGTCTAAATCAGTTCCCATATGTCTTGGGAGTCAAACTGTGAAGAAATATACATTATAACTTATACAAAATATATAAATTTTTTCAAAAAAAAGTCCAGACGATTTTGCCCTCATGACATTCACTTATGCCAATAATCAAATAAATAATGTCATATTTATTGAAATCACACACAGCAATGTTCTAAAACAGTTCTATATTTGGAGTCATGCAGTGCAAAAATAAACATAATGAACATTATAACTCATATAAAAAGGACAAACTATTTACATTTCTTCAAAAAAGGCCCAAATGTGTACCAAATCTCAAAACATTCTTCTCTGTAGAACGCTAATAGACTGGAGTGATCCATCTTTACACTCTAGCCTTTGTTCTCGCTCGGATTCGCTGGAGTGATCTATCTTTCCACTCCATATACTCTTTGTATGACGGACCTGTCTTCCCATTGGTTGAAAGACGTCAACACAATCTCGCAAAGCATCATGGGATATTCAAAATGGCAGCTAGCATCGAGCTAGTGGCAAAAATGACGGAAAATTGATAAATTATGGACATCAAGTGGATAAATCTTGGATGCAAGAGTTTGGATTTATTGCTGAACAACTCCGAAAAAAGGCACAACTTCCAGGCTGGATAGAAAACCTTCTGTAAAGGCTACAAAGACACCCCCTGTGATGGCTAACTCATTAGCTTTTAGCAGGACAAATCGGTAAGTGGCTACATTAAACAGTTATCAAATTATCTAAATATTAATCAGAGGTGCCGTTTTGCGTCGTATACAACGCGGTAGGGTTCTGAGGGTTAACAAAAGCACCATCTAGTGTGCTCAGAAAATCAAGAAAATGCTTCACAGAGCTTCATTTGGCCATCACTAGTCTTAGTTACTGTCACAGAGGAGTGAAGAAACTAGGAAGTATTCAAATTTAAGACGCTGGAATCTCAGACATTTTCATAACAAATGACTCAAACAGACCAATCGATTAAAATCAAATAGATCAAAGTTAATAGTTGACAAATAATCAATTAATCTTTGCAGCTCTAATTATCATTATCATCATCTACACACTGCATCACACTCATCCTCTTGATAACAAAACAGGATATTGTAATAGTAAAAGCAGCTGTGTGTGTGTGTGTGTGTGTGTGTTTCTTTCTTACCTCAGCTAGTTGGTTAAACTTCCTCTCCGGTATGACGGGTCGTCTCCACAGTTTGTTGATGCTGATGTCATGGGGGGGTGTGGACATGGGGGCCTCCAGGTTATCATCGTAGCTGAGGGCTCGTCGGGTCATCCCGACGGGAAGATGCATCCCGCCCATCCCTGAACCCTCTAAGGCTGCGGACACAAACAGGTTTCTCTCTTAACTTCTTGTTACTGACAGCGTATCACTCTCATAAGGGTGGAGAGGCAGAGACCAACTGAAATCATTGTCTCAGAAAGAGAAGAGTCATTAACTGCCTCGCCAGTTTCCAGGTTTGTACACCTTTTTAGGCGTAAACTTCAAGCACTTTCAAAAAGGTATATCTAAACCAATCATTCCAGACTCTCAAAGCCTTAATCATCACATCTAAATTGTTACTATAAATGCAATTGCGAAGGATAAAGTTTACAGAATTAAAAACACACGACACCTGAACATTACACCCATATGTGATTTTTAACATATCATTCCAAATTCATGGACATTAATCTGCTGATATAGCAGACTCCACTTTTCTGGCTTCCCACCATATTTTGGAGCTTTGCTGCAGGGATTTGCACCCATTCAGCCACCAGAGCATCAGTGTGCGATAAGGCCTGGCTCGCAGTCAGCGTTTCAAATTCATCCCAAAGCTGTTAAATGGGGTTAGATGGGAAAACAATTTCTTTATGGACCTGGCTTTGTGCAACGGGGCGTTGTCATGTTAAAACAGGAAAAGGCCAAACACAAACTGTTGGCACAAAGCTCAGCGCACTCTATTGTCTAAAGCTGTGACTTTTAGTCCCAGGAACTAAAAGGTTCCTTCAGGCCATTGTTACCTGCGTTTCCACCAAGGTCTAAAGACCTGTGAAGATTAGCCAAATGAGTTAGCTGATGTATAAAAAAAGCCACATGATGGGAGGACTGATGAACAATCCAATGTGATTTATACTGGAAAAAGAGTTTGCATAGCCCTATAATAAATAGATTTGGATATCGTTTGGATTTTTACAATTCCGAACCGGTATTTTTAAAACTTTTCCGATTCCTAAACCAATTCTTGAAAAACTGAAAAATGACATCAAAGAAAGGATTTTACATCAGTTTTGGTGAGCCCAGGGGGAAAATATGGCATTTTAAAAGTAGCCTACATTTACGATAGCTAGCTAACTGTAAACTACAGAGAAAGTGTGATATTTTTACGTCCGTTGCAGAGCGACAGAGGGAAAATATTTCAGTCGACATATTAAGTGGGACTGAAATGAGGAACCGAAATTTGCGTTCTAATCCGGTCCGAGTACTACCAGTTGCGTAGGAACCGGTTCCATAGTGGAACCGGGTTTCGGTACCCAACCCTAATAATAAATGTAAACATTACAAGAGTAAGGATGTAATTTTTTGCACTAGCATAAAAGTATAAATAGAAGTATTACATGTAAATAATTCCCTGTTGGATGTAATTATTGCACAAAAAAAAGATTATACATAGAAGTATAAATAAAAGTATAAATAAATGTTAACATAAATAAATACCAAAGTATTTTCTTGTTTTATGAATAAAGCGGCACACAAGTTGAAGCAGCCGCGCTGTGTGTTTGACCAATCAGCGACGGTCATCTCTGCAAACCCAAGCTCCAAGGTTCCTGTACTTCCAGAAAGTACTACCGCCCTGAGCAGGTACTTTTTAGGGGGTTAAATGTCTCCGAAACTTAATTTAGACGCTGGTCCCTGCGGCCAAAACGCAACGAGTTCCTCAAAAGGTTCCTAGTCCCCGGGGAAAGTTCCTGCGGTTCAAAAGTGGCTTCAAATGTTGTTTTATTCTGCAGAATTAGGATTTCCCTTCATATATATATATATATATATATATATATATATATATATATATATATATATATATATATATATATATATATATATATATATATATATTTTTTTTTTCATATATTTATTTATTTATTTATCACCTTTATTTATTCAAGAAGGGCCATTTCCAATGACGCCCTAATTACATGCCATATAAAATTACAATACATATCAAATTAACTGAACATAGTAATTAATATATAATATACAGTTGCAACACAGTACACAAAACAATTGGAGAATGTTAAACAACTCAAAGTGCACATGTACATTTAGAATACACGGACTCATAAAGAAGACATTTAAAGTGATTACATAGAATCAGGCTGTTTAATTTCATTAGAATCTGCAAGTTATTCCATTTATATGGAGCATAATACTCAAATGCAGTTTTGCCTAATTCTGTCCTAACAAATGGAATATTTCGGACCAAGGAATCATTAGTGCGAGTGCCATAGTGACACAATTTAAAATTCAGCAAGCTTGTTAAATACACACCTTAAGTTAAATACTAACCTGGTAAGTCCCCTGAGCCAGACATGATTTCAGTAAGACAATGAACAAGATCAACCAGGACAGGACCTGGAAAAAAGAACATGGAGGGGTTGCTGCATTATAACATTTACAGAGGTAATAATCAGAAAACCATAGACTGAAAGTCTTCTCTGCAGCAGCAAGACACATTTCATTCTGTAATCAGGGCTGTCGGAGTGGGGGTGGAAATGGGACTGAGTACCCAGGGCCCAAAAAGATGCTAGAATGAATAGCTGTGGATGCGGGGAGGGGTCCAAAGAGAATGCCTTTCTACAGGGCCCAGAATTTTGTTGCTACGCCCCTGAGTGTCTCCCCTTAAATTATTTAGTTTTAGGTTATTTTCACAAAAAAGTTCAAAAATGCATTCAGTCGAACAGAGAAAGGGATATTTATACAACGATCGAGAAATAAAAAAAGATAGTGTTGACTAGCTAGAGGTGCAACGATGAATCGATTAGTTGTCAACTATTAAATTAATCGCCAACTATTTTGATAACCGATTAATCGTTTGAGTCATTTTTTTCATTAAAAAAAAAAAAAAAAAAAAAAGATTTCTCTGATTCCAGCTTGTTAAATGTGAATATCTTCTAGTTTCTTCTCTCCTTTGTGACAGTAAACTAAATATCTTTGAGTTTTGGGCAAAACTGGATTACATAACTCCTGCAGCAGCAAAAGGGGTGCAGCATCACTGACAACGAACAGAGGTTTACTCCAAATTAGGTTACTCCAAAGTCAATTAAATTATGAATAGGCATAGGCCTATTGAGAAGCTATGCCTTTTCCCAACAAGATTGTTTCAAGCAACAAATAGTTCTTAGCTAAAATTAAGCATTTTATATAATTTCACAAATTCATAAAAGATCACACACCCAGATAATATCTGTAAAATACACATACACCATCCTCCCTGAACGTTAGAGACGAGGTTAGTGTTTTCAAACAGATCACAGATGGGGCGAACTAAACAAGCTGCGACCTCTAGGCCTATATAACCTAGTATATTGCTTATCTAGTTAGCTAGCATTCTAAATTGGATCGTTTAATACGAATAAAATAAAATAGATGTAGAGAAAGTAAATAACAAACTCCGCATCCTCGACATTCGGCATTTTAAGGTAGCCTATTTTACAATGAGGGTAACAGGTATAACGTAACGTACGGTCTTATGCCTTCGATATTCACGTGATATGCTATAATATTAAATTTAGCACATATCTGAATAACCTAAGAAAATGTATTTCCAAGATTCAGGCTGATAGATATGCGGGTGAGGGAGAAAACACAGAGGAGCCAATTGTATGATGTAGCCTACATTTTTACAAAGACAGGTACCGCTTGGTGAATTTAACTCATCCCGAATTGAAGAATGGTTGCTATAGATTCGGAAAATGTTTGTAGTTGAGGTTTTAACATTTACATAGGTCAACCGAGAAGCGTTGATTCGTTCAATTATTTATTTCCAGGGTGCAATTTGGTGGCTGCTGGTAGGGTCGACGCATGAGCTAGCGGAACCAGTTGGGGCTGGCTGAAGGACAAGATGCCACTTAGCAGGCGACTAACAATGGTTGACACCGTGTTGGCAGCGTAGTCTGACTTGTGCTCTCTCACCGGAGGTAATGGCGTCTTCAGGACGACGGCGGAGACATCAGTGACTCTCCAATATCGACTGAATCGCGCAGAAAACAACGGAGTTGTCGGGTAGCTGTAGCCATTATTGTGTCCGATAAATAAAAGCCGCTTCCTCAATGGAGTGGTCCATTACGTTGCTTGTTCTCGCTGCGCATCGCGAGAGTAGAGTTTAAACACATACAAACACACACACACATAGTGCGTTTCACTATCTTTATGGGGACCCGTCATTGACATAATGCATTTCCTAGCCCCTTACCCTAACCTTAACCATCACAACTAAATGCCTAACCTTAACCCTTACCCTCACCCTAACCATAACCTAATTCTAACCCTAATCCTAAAACCAAGTCTTAAGCCTCAAACAGACCTTTAACCTTGTGGGGTCCAGCACTCCCGGTTTTTGGACCCCACGAATACAGTTAAACGAGAACAAACACACACACACACACACACACACACACACACACACACACACACACACACACACACACACACACACACACACACACACACACACACATACTTTCATTCAGCTTCATTGGTTTCATTATACACCTTTTTCACGAGATATTTTTTTATTATTTATATCACAGTGAGAAAAGCACAGGTGTACCCTTACTATAGGCTAATACAATTATCGAATTCAAAAAGATGTATCCTTTAATGGTTCTGTTCGTTGTTATAAACCAGCATGCACAACACTAAAAATAATCTAAACGTTATTAAACAAATCTTTTTTTAAAATGGCTAAATAGAGAACAAAATGTAATCTTTAAAATAATTTTTAGTTAAAAAAACAAACAAAAAAACGCTCATTATTATGAAATCTTATTTCATCCTGCTTCTTTTCAAAATAGAGTAGGATATTGCAGCCATGCAATTGTAAACTGATGTAAAATGATTGCATTATATTTGTGTTTATTAAATTGTTCAATTCAAATTAAATTAAATTTTCTTTAGGATTATAGTGTCAAATTATAACTTTAAGTCTTAGTTAGATAAAGTTAAGTTATCTCAGGACACTTTCCAGATAGAGTAGGTCTAGACCATACTCTATAATTAAGACCCAACACTTCCCACAAGAGCAATTGTTGTTCACCTCCTGGGCACTGCCAAGGTGCTCTTGAGCGCCCCGAACCCCCAACTGCTTGGGGCGCCTTTCCACGGGCAGCTCCCTCACTCTGCATGTATAGGTAGGCTACTGAGCCTGTGTGTGTAGTTCAGACCTGTGTGTAATGTGTGTAATAACAACAGAATTAAAACTTTGTAATTTCCCCTTGCAGGATTAATAAAGAATCATTACATTACATTAATAATATTAGTATCAGTGGGCTCATACACACCGCATTATGCACTGTTGGATATAACTGATTCATGCACTGAACAGATTTTGAGATAGGCATACTGGTGTTGAAATACAGGCAAATGCATGAATTACTGTTGCAGCTGATGGCTGTGACAGTACAATCATGGGTGGCTGTTTTTCTCCACCTAGTGGCTAGCTCAGATTCAGCAGCTTCTTTAACTCCAGTTGACTACTGTATTGTCTACAGGCATTCTAACTGTGGACTACATTCAACTTTGTCTACCCCTGACAGCAAATCATGACAATGTAAATTCACATGCAAGCATTTTATTAAATGACGACATAGAAACTAATATGTTGCTGCAGTTTAAAGTGTCCGCTTCACCTGCATGTGGGAGGAGCACCTGGAGCCGCCCCCCCCCCCCCCCCCGTGTGCTCATTTTGACAGAGCAACCAGGTAGGACTTCCTGGCAGCTGTGAGCTACATTCTCCTCTGACCCCCCGCCTCCTCAGCAGTATTTGCATACAGGGGAGCACCTCCCTCAGTATTTCGGTCTTCCTTTCCATGGAATAACTCCTCTAACCGGACTTTCCTCTCCAGTTTGCCCAGCAGAGAAGGAACTTCAACTGGGGTGGTTAAACTCTCCACCGCTGAAAACATACACACAGGAAAACAACCCGAGGAACTAGCGTGGTTTTGTGACTTAGGCTACTTATTTGAGAATTTGACTTCCAACTTTCTAAGGTTGTTGTTTTTTTGTTTTTTTCTCTCTCGGTTTTGTGGGGGGTCTGTAAGAGCTGATCCACTCCGCCGATCCATCAAGATGTCTGTCCACACGACCCAGAAAAGGACGGCGACCTACCGGACCGTGAGCGTGGCCTCTCCGGAGCCGGTGACCAGCACGGTGATCTCCTCCGAGTCGGTGTCCCCGATGCCGTACGCGATGAACGGCAACTATGAGACGATGCGGTACCTGGTCCCGGTGCAGCAGGCCGTGCAGCAGCAGTCCTACATCCCGGTGCAGCAGGCCGTGCAGCAGCAGTCCTACATCCCGGTGCAGCAGCAGCAGCAGCAGTCCTACATCCCGGTGCAGCAGCAGCAGCAGCAGGCCTACTATGTGATCCAGCAGCCTAACGTCGTGATGCAGCAGCCCATCATGCAGCCGATGGTGTCCCCAGTGTACCTGCAGAGTATGTCACACCTGAGCGTCAGCAGCCAGGACTCCGCCGACCTGATGTACCAGCAGCAGAGCACCATGGAGGTGAGCCCCATGTTCAGCTTCTTCTCCTGATAAACAAATGCGTGTTAAACCATTATCATTAGCCTATCTAATATCTATTAACCTAAATCTGTGTTTATATACTGTCTGTTTATTTGAGGGTGTTTATATGTTTGTTTTATTACTATTATTATTATAACTAATTCAAATTGTTTCTATTTCTTCTACTGTATGTATATTTTTTCTATGTCTACTTAATGTGTATTTGTGTTATTGTGAAGCCTATCTTATCTTATCTTAGCTTATCTATTATTATAATAAAGGCTGGAACAAAACTTTCCCCTCTTCAACACATGTACCTGCAGGTCAGAGCTCATATTATTTGGTCAGTGAAAGGGTTTAATAAACTTGCATAACAGTGATATTAACAGTGGCAAAGAATGTGGTTTAGAGAACAAAAAACAGCATACAAGCTGGTTTGAGAAACCCCCCACCAAACTCAGGCAGGCCAGTTGGTTTCTTAAAATTAATTTTGCACTATGCACACCAAAAATCAACCACCTTTTAAACTAAATTGAATACCACCATACAGTGATACATACTTGTTTAATGAACACATTTCCCTCTTATGCAAAGTTAAAGTATAAAATACAGTACAAAAACACAAGAAAATATTACTTAAAATACTCAAATTATGTGAAAGGAGCCAACAGACTTTACAGGAGTAATACAGTAATTTGGGGCCCCTCTAGGCTTCAGGGCAAGCAGCCATTTAGTTGACTTGTGTCTTAGCTATGATTAGAAGTAAGTTGGTGAAGTTGGAGCTGAATATAACAGTAAAACACAATTCCATAGATTACATTTTCATGTTTTCATGTCCCTTTTTTCTACTTATATATTCAGTTGCTTGTTTACGCGTCTGAACTGCATCAACATGCATTCATACAGTACATTCATAAGCAGCTTGTTTATTGGACAGAGTTTGGTGAGGGGTTGTGAAAGTACAAGACCAGATTCCAGTCTCTGAAACTCTGCTGTGTGGTCTCTTGATTAGATATAAGAACACATAAATAAATGAGCTGAATCTGAGCATTAGTCTAGACTTGATGGTCTTGCTCAGTTTTAATGACTAATTCTTGGTAAATGGGCGAAAGAGTGCACACATAAATCATCAGCCGATGATTTCAGTTGGCTGTTTAACGTCTTTGATAGTTTATTAGTTTTGTCAGTCACGATCAGTTTCAGTCGCCAGAGCAGGAAAGAGGTCAACTGTAGGGTGAAAACAGAGTGAGCCACTTAAGCATGTTTCACATATAGCGCTGACTTATTAATTCTGACACCGGGCATTTAGTTTTCACAGCTTATGATTAGAGATATGATGGACAGAAGACTGAGCTCATGTGGCAATGGGAGCCTTTCCACGTGTCACTATTGGCACATTTTAATATATAAAGGAGAAAATAACATTTTGTAGACAAACCGATTAACAATTAGTTGCAGCCCTAATGCTGTCTCCTTCTCTCTCCCTATGTTTCCTGTAAATTTTGACTGCTGTCAATAAAAGGCTAAAAAAGGCCAAAATTAGTAATCTTAAGAAACAAAAACACAGATATTATCCATAGTTGGGGCTTGCTATCAAACCCCAACACTGTGTAGATGCTGACTATAATGTGTATGTCTGCAGCTGTCAAGTAGGGCTGGGAAAAGTATCAATATTATATATCTTACATTTTGGATATCGTAATATCGCAATATGACACAAGTGTTTTCTTTTTCTGGTTTTAAAGGCTGTATTACAGTAAAGTGATGTCTTACCAGACTGTGTTAGCTGGTCTGTTTTTTGCCTTTACTCACTTAGTCATTATATCCACATTACTGATGAATGTTTTTCAAAATTCTCATTGTGTAAATATTTTGTGAACGCACCATTAGCCAACCCTACAATATTGCTGCAATGTCGATGTATCGATTTGGTCAAAAATATCGTGATATTTGATTTTCTCCATATTGCCCAGCTCTACTGTCAAGTATCATAAGTTGGCATCAAAGGCCTGTTTTCTCATACTTACTCATATTCTTCAGCTATGGTACTGAAACTAAGGTACCGTATTGGCATAGGTATCAACAATGTAATTTATATTAATTGGATTTTAAAGTGTTGTATTCTCAAATTATTTCATTATACGCTCTAGTTAACATTATCTGCACAAATTCACGGAAGGATTAAGAAACTCTTGCCAATCCTGACCTTTGCCAGTTGAATAACCAGTTAATAGATGCTGTGGTATAATGTGGCATTCATAATTGTGCAGTCTTATTGATCAAAATAAACTGTGCTGCAGGTCTCAGAGTTTGTCACCTCTTACTTTTATCTCTTCTTTACCTGACTCTTCCTCTCCATTGATTACGTTTTACGTGGCGCCTGTCTAGTTCTGCGTCTGCTAAACTCTTCCCTGCTCTGATAAATCATCGCTTCCTGAATGCTTTGCCCTTTGCCCTTGGGATGGTTTACACAAGGTCTCCAATGTTGGCTGAACACATTTGAATAATATCTTCTCTCCACATCTTTCTCCTATGCTTCTTTGATGAAAAATAGTCTTTCCTCAGCTCCTGGTTTGATTTGATCGCTTTCCAGTATTGAATGCTGCAGAATATGTCAGGATTCCTTCTGGATCTCCCTTTTGGCTGCTTGTTTTTTCCAATAATTTACTCATGCAAGTTCTGCTGTTTAAGTCAATGCACTCGGAGCTTAATGCTCATGGCGTGTTTGATAGAGACACAGTGCCACACCCGATCTGACTCTGCTGAGGTGCCACACCCTAACATTTAAAGAAAAACACATTCTTCCACCTGGCTGGATCGGCTCAGCTTAGTTAGATTGCATTGATCAGTTCCAATCCATTACTTTTTTAAGGCAGTAAAGACTTATATGTTTCTTTAGGGCCAAATCCACATTTATATTGATTTACTTTAGCATGGTTTTAAAACATAAAGATGATGTCATATGTTGTGTGTCTAGTGTCTGCGGTTTGTTATTTTCTGTTCAAATCTGTCTCTTATTATTCTCCCCCTCCTTTCTCTGTCATTTCAGAGCATCAGTGGGAAGTCTTCAGTGTTCAGCCAGTCATCCAGTCCTATCAAGAGCCCTGAGCCAAGTGCTGAGGAGGAGGCAAGGGCACACACACACACACACACACACACACACACACACACACACACACACACACACACACACACACACACACACACACACACACACACACACACACACACACACACACACACAACTTGAATTTCACCTCCCCATGACTGAAACCCTCAGTAAAGACTGGCAACCACACAGGTATGTGTCCTTCACTTATTGCACATCTACTGAAGCCAATTTTAGTCAAATCAATGGCGGCAGTTTGGTTTGTGCCTTGGTGCCAACTCTTCAAATGATTCACAGTTTAAAGTACAACCTTTCTGCCGTACGTGGAGCTGTTTCTTTAAAATGAGAAACTAAAAGAAGAAACAAATGCAGAGAGGGGTGTGAAAAGTCCATCTGTTCAGTGCAGACACACACATAAGCAGGAAACCTTCAACATGGGAACATGTTCAGTAGCACAACAGGTGTCTTTTTATTCTTCATTATTCTTTTTTTTTTTTTTTTAATATTCTTATTTCAGCTGGGGGACGATTCACTGCACAAGCATGCTCTTTTGTGCAGTTACGCCCAGCCTTCACAGTCAAGTACTTACAACAGCACTTTGTTCATAATCACTGGACTGTCAACTGTCGCAACACTGACAAACCATGGGTGGGTATTAAATAGGGGTGTGTCCAGCCACTTCCCAGAGGCCTTTGCTGTGTGCGGGTGCATTCCTTTGATTTCAACCTGTAGCATCATGTATATATGGCTGTTGTCAAAACTGGGAGGTTACCTGATTTATATCAGCTTTGACGACGCTGTTTGTCTTGTCATGTGAAAGTGTATGTACATGTATCTGTACAAACTAATCGTAATTTGTATTTTAATTCCTCTGTTGGAGTGACAGTCTTATCTGCAGTCCAACGTTGGTGAGAAAAATATTCGAAATACCTTCTACCTCAGGTGTTCTCCCAAATTAAGCATTTCATTTTATCTTAGTGGTCATTTTGGCAGCATAGTCGACGCATTAGGGCTGCAACTAATGATTATTTTCATTATCGAGTTGACTCTTTTAGCTTTACATTTAATTGTTGAGTGTATAAAATGTTAGAATGTAGAGAAGGAAAAAGCCCAAGGTGATATTCCACTGTGAGAATTTTAATCTTTCCCCGGACATTGTCTGTGGAGAGTGCGCTGCAGTCACTGCTGCATCTAATCTGTCTTTGGTTCCACTAACTCAGCTGTATCTTTAGAAAATAATTTGGGCTGTGACGCCTCATCTGCCTGTCAGCTTTTCTCAACAAGGCTTTCTTTTGATGATTTTATTGTTTGGTGAGTTACAAAGTCAGACGAAACTGGTTGTCAGGGAGACTCGTTGACCACGCCCCTCTGTGTTTTCCTATTATAGTGGAGAAGGAGTGTTTCTCAGCCTGCTTGGGATTTGATTTTTACGTTTCAAGTTTGACTTTTTTATTTTTTACGTTTTCATGTGATTTCTGTCTTTGGAAACTTCGGATTTTTGAATAGCAGTGAGGAGTTTCTCGTCTCACGTCATGCGTTTGTAGTAAAAACTGACACACTGGTAACACACACAAGTTTGAAGTGCTAAAAGTGTTTTTTTTGTGTGTGTGGAAGAACAGGTAAAAAAGACCCATAGCTGCAGAAGTATTGGTAAATGTGAGGCAGGCTCTGTTTTTAATGAAATGGCAGACTCACTTAACTTCACAGGGTTCCAGAAAGTAAAAGGTCTCAGAATATAAAGTGTAATTACAAAACGGAAAATTTATATTCATGAGAAGTTTTTTTACTGCTTTAAAAAAAGCAGATATACATCAAGAGCAATAGAAAAAAATTATGTTACACCCTGTGGCAACCACAAATAGATTTGGAGGGAGCTTCCTTGTAACTGTATGAAGGGATGAGGTACTATACAATCAATCAATCAATCAATGTGTGTGTGTGTGTATATATATATATATATATATATATATATATATATATATATATATATATATATATATATATATATATATATTTATTTGTAAGGCAGCTTTCATACAGGTTAGTGCAGTTCAAAGGGCTTCACAGATGAAGCCTATAATAAGACAAGGTGTAGACGTTCTAGATAGTAAACCAAATACAAAATATACATATCTGTCACTACAGAAATACCTAAGTCCTTTAAGGCGCTGACACACCAACCCGATTATCCGCCGTCGGACAGACTGGCGAGGTCCGTGACTCGAGTCTGTTTGGTGTGTTCCGTGCCGTCGTCAGTCAGAGGAGCCGTCGGCATTCATTTGGGCCGTTTTGACATGTTGAATCGGAAGGCGGGCAGTCGGACTCAATGACCAATCTGATTGGTGTAGTGCTAACCCGGAAATGACGAGCAGGATCAGCATGACTAACACCTCTCAAAATCTGCCAAAAATCTTTTAAACTGACCTTTGTTGATCTGAAATGAAGACAGATTCAGCAACTGCATGGCCTATTTCTCGCTTAAAATGTTTTCAGAAACATGTTTCGGTGAACTATTTTCGTAAAATATAAGATCGTATTCCGAACGAGCCGCCGTTATGGTCTGGTTTTGAAATTCGGGAGAAGTCAGACCCACGTGACGCGTTCGTCCAATCAGCTGCCGGTTTAAATTTTTTGGGCGACAATACAGATTAGCGCCACCTGCCGTTATGGAGACGTATTATGTCTCGCGCATGCGCAGAATATACGCTCAAGTCAGCGTCACTTCGGTGTGTTCCAAGGCACTTTTTTGACCAACTCGGGTCGGCCGTCGGGTTGGTGTGTCAGAGCCTTTAGAGTGGCTGTGATCCTGGTGGAACCAGGTGGAACCCAGGGAAAATCTAAGAAACAATGTGTACCGTTTTGCTACGCTTTTCGGGTTGAGCGATGTTTCTTCGAAACAGTGTGCAACAGGCTTTGAGGAAGTTTTCTCACGTTTGGTTGGTGTCCAATGTGTTACCCAATCAGCAGCAATGATTATGTAAACTCTTTATAAAGAAAAGGCAGAGCACTTGCGTACACAACATGGTGTTCAAAGCAGCACAATTGCAGTTTAAATAAACATTCCGCTACGTACTGTCGGGGCTGAACGTGCCCCAGGTCAGCTCACACCAACAGCCTCTGAACGCTAACAGAATATGGAATCCGTCTCAGCTTTATAGAATGAGAATGAGAGAAAATGCAAAATGACTTGCTTTAACGAATTTTGTTTGTTTATACAACAAAAAAATATCATGTCTATGAGGCTGTTTTCAGCAGACAGATCACAAGTAATGAACTTAATTTTTCATATTCCACGCAGCGAAGTTCAAGCTAAATGCCAAGTTTATGTTATGTTCATGCATATATAAATGACGCTCCTTAGCTTTAATCATTAATAATACCACCAAATAATACACTAAAGCTGTCAGGTTGGTAATCTTTAGGAGTATGTGTATTTCTCTTTGTTGCATTTAGTGTTGCTTTAAATATGACCAATGCGTTTTGACTGTAGCTGAAGTTATACCTTAAAACAAGTCAGTTTCCTGTGACAGAAAATGTCTACTTTTCAGGAATAATATGAATCCATAACATATACTGTATGTTGTTTTTTCTTTGAAAGACAAGTGCAAAATATCACATTAATGGTAACTGTCTTAACACCTGCAAAATGTGGTGTTACAGTTTGGTCACAGGAGGGATTTGTTTCTTTTTGAACTTTTCTTACATTTGAAAAATTACAATTTACATTTTTATTAAGACTCCTCAAAGTTTAGTCTTTTTCAGATGTTGTAGTTTGAATTAAGCCTCTTATTCATGGTCTTTAAGTCTTTTGACAACAGTGACTGAAAAATATGATTGTTGCTATACAACATGACTGATTAACAATGAGGATCAGTGACTCACTATCTGAGTGGAAGGTGTGGTAAACCAACAAAGCCAAAAACCAGCTTCCTTTGACTGATTCGCCTCGGGCTCAAAATCAAGTGTTTCGTAGTTCTGATTTGCAACGGAGACCTACAGAGTTCAAGATACTTCGGAAATAAATAACAACCACTGCAATTAGCTGCATTATATTTGTTCCCAGCTAACTCTCTAATGACAAACTCCTTCATGAAAGTGGCAGACCAGAGAAGAAAAACTCGCAGGACAAGTTTTAAAACTATAACTACAGAAAAAAAACGTAACACCTGACAGTAAAGGGTTTAACTACCTGGATCGTCCTATAGTCAGTCAGCCTCCTCAGTGATTGGTCGACCCATTCCTCACAGATCTGCCTGCAGCTGTAAGCTGAGGTTTACAGGTTTGAACAAGCCAGAGCCTTAACTGTATATGTTAGGATATTAATCACCTGCAGAGGGGTGTTTGAATATTTCTTCTGGGGCAGTAAAATAGGGATTCCACACAGTAAAAGATGAATATCAGACAAAAGAACTGAGCTTTATGTTTATTATTTTTATCGGCCTTCAAAAAAAAATCTAAAACACCACCAACATATAACAACAATTGTTTCACATGTCTGCTCAAGCGACATATACTTTTGTATATTTGTGAACTTGGGCAATTTTTGTTTTCTTCTTCCTTTTCTTGGTTTGGGGTTAAGCCCCTTAGTTCTTCTTAATACTGCACACCCCACCCCACCTTGGGCTCCTCATGCCACTGTACCTACTCTGCTGTAGCATTCCTTCCTTTTTACTACTATTTAACTTACTTATTTTACTATTTATTTACTTATTTTTTATCGTTATTAATACATATTCTTTTTTATCCTTCTTATATTTGAATGTGTGACATGCACCAACAGCACCATGACAAATTCCTTGTATGTGCAACGTACTTGGCAATAAAGCCCTTTCTGATTCTGATTCTGAACATACAGTAATATTTCAGACATTAGTTTGTGTTTTATCTGGATAGTTTGGTTTCCATTTCATGATTAGCAGCTGCTCTATTTTAAGGTTTACCAGCACTAAAAAGAGGAAAGCTAATGTAACTAAAAGATTCAGTTGGTTCAATGAAGGCAACGGTGTTTGTGAAAAGAGAGTACACATGAGGAAGTGTCGATCTGAGGCTCAGAAAAATCTTTAACTTTAGACATCTGTTGTCATTGTGTAAGCAATCAATTTGGAACGGACCAAAGGTCAAAGCCATATTGCTTTGTTTTTCTTGAGCAGTTTGAGGTTCAAGTGTGATTGTGTAAGCAAGATTGACAGACATGCTTACTACTTAGAGGATGGAAACTGTCATCTGTATCTGAGAGATGAGCTTTAAAGAAGTCCCTTTAAACATAGTTTTGTTTGTCTGTGCTCAGAGGATTCTTAAGAAGCTTTTCTCACCACTGCATGGTTTGTAAAGTATTTAGACTTAATTACAGGACAGTGAATGAGGGCGTCATGTTGTGTGCTGAGGGAAGAACGCTAAACAGTGCGTCATTTTTTTTAGGTGTCACCCACCCAACTAAATTTACAGCTTTGCACCTGATATATAGGTTTGCAACCATGTTTTTTTACATAGCCAGCTTGCACGGCGTCAGTGCTTGTTGGTGGTTCTAGAAATTACAGAGTAAGTAATAATGCTCTTCTGCTCCTCAGTAGTCTCGCTTTGCCAGACCTTCCTTTACAGGGTCTGGCTAGTCAACACAGTAAAAACCTGCTGTGGTTTATTGGCATTTCTTTAAACCAATCACAATCGTCATGGGTGGCTCTAAGCACCGGGATAAGCCGTGGTGCCCCTGCAAAATAGCCTCAGGAAGGAACTTGTTTTGATGGGACGTGTACATTCAAAAGTTGTTTTAGTCATGCAACAGAAAACTCAGATTGGACAGATAGTCTAGCTAGCTGTCTGGATTTACCCTGCAGAGATCTGAGGAGAAGTTAACCATAGTCCTCATAAATCAACCAGAGTTCAAAATTCCAACACAAAGAAAACGGAAGATAACAGACATCCGGCTGAAAAGATTGAAATCCGGCGGAATTTCCGACGGCAACGGAGCAATCCCGGAAGTGGAATGTCGTGGATATAGACTAGCTCCTCAGAGGCAGCCAGATGATTTTAAAGATACAGTGTTTGCAAAAGTTGCTTGTGTAAAATCTTGTCTACATTTACACACACTCTTGACTGAGCTTACTGAATTGTTTTTATGCAGATTCTTGCAGCTGAAAGTTATTTGTATGTTTTTGTCTTATCCCATCTGTACGCCATCTGCTCCACTGGCTGCTGCTGTTACACACAGCTGTCAGGCTGGTGCTGTGACTGAGTTATAGCCTTGTGGTGCTTTGTATCTGCACATTATTTGTACGCCTTTATTTACTGGTCGTACTTGGGAGGTCCCAAAGCAAGGGACTTTCACCCGGGGATCATTGTGTCTTGGAGTTGAACGTAGAGGTTGCTTTAGACCTTTTAATTGTCTGACATTTTGACAGCAGGGTCGTAAAAATTCCATTGTAACTTTTTTAAATTAAGATTTTAGAGATTATTTTTAACAGGTCTGATAGTAAGTTAGTTAAAATCGCCTTAATACTAGCGTAGGAAAATCCAACTGCTGATCACCCCTTCAATCGTTGATACACGGTCCGATTGCCAATCGGCAAATGCCTGCTAACATCAAGTCCTGAATTCCTGATGTCCTCAAACAAGGGATCAAATCTGCCAATGCAGTAAGACAGTACTTTATACTGTTTAGAGTAGAAATCAACTTGATTTTTTGGAAATAAGTGTCTGTATAAGTCTGAAATCAGGTTGAAGTATTCTTACTGCACCGACAAATTGAATCTCACACAAACATGACCTGATAAGGAGATGTTTTTGCACTATGAACGTAGACTCACACAAAGAGCCTGTGTAGTGGGCGCCCGGATAGCTCAGTTGGTAGAGCGGGGCGCCCGTATATAGAGGTTTACTCCTCGACGCAGCGGGCCCGGGTTTGGCTCCGACCTGCGGCCCTTTGCTGCATGTCATTCCTCCTCTCTCTCTCCCCTTTCATGTCTTCAGCTGTCCTGTCAAAATAAAGGCCGAAAATACCCCAAAAAAATAATCTTAAAAAAAAAAAAGAGCCTGTGAAGTAAAGTGACACTTATCTCTCCATTATCAACCTCTAGTGTTACTCACAGTCCTGAGAGCCCAGCTCTCTCTCTCTCACACACACACACACACACACACACACACACACACACACACACACACACACGCACACACGCCTGACATGGTGAAGAGGTGATGATGTATTGGGTTACTGGCGTTTTAGGACGCTCCTTTCACAGCCTGTAGACGTGAAACAAGATCAGTGAGCTTCTGATCCTGAAAAGACTTTAAGTGATTTTTGTTTGCATTTGAAACAGAAAGGTGCTGCTTTTTGAGCCTTAAAGAACACCTGACATTTCATCTCATTTGCATGTGATTTGACCTCCAGACAAAGTGAAACAAAGTAAGAAATGAAAAAAAAAAGAAAAAAGTTATCTTGACCTCTCACTGTAGTCCATCAACTTGTTGATGTCAGGTGGAAGGGGGAGCCTAAAACACTATATAAACAACTATATACTGCAGAAAAAGTTATTTAGGGCTGTAACTAGAATTCATTATCAAATGAAAACAAATGGAAACAGCTTATTACAAGTTTCCAGAGCCTCAAATAGTTTTTTTTATGTGACAGTCCAAATTCCAAAAGGAATCTTTTTTACAATGATACAAAAACAAAGAAAAGCAGCAACATCTCACATCTGAGAAGTTGGTTACAGAGAATGATGTACATTTTTGCTTCATACCTGATTTAACCCATGAATGCATTATCAAAATGGTTGTCTATTAATGTTGTGAACATTGAGAGATTATTGACATAGCGTCTAGTCTTACTTTCCTTGCACAAGAAAATTTGCCATTTCAGTAAGATCATTTCAACTTGTTTCCAATACAAATCAACTTAGTGTCGTCTAAAATCAAGTTTATTTTTTTGTTTTTCTAGTGGAGCGACCGACCTTAATCTTCTTGTTTTAAAGATACAGACACTTATGTGTAGAAAATTGGTAAATTTATTTCATGTGATTCAAAATAATACATTTTTAGGACACAATTTAGACATGTTATGTGATGTTATAGAAATGTTATGATAGTTTTTTTACCCATGCCTGCTCTGTTCTTATGCAGATAAGAACTCTTATGTTCACACACTCACTGTCACGCATGCACGCACAGTCTCACACACAGTCACACACAGTCACACACACACAGTCACACACACACACACACACACACACACACACACACACACACACACACACACACACACACACACACAAAACTAGAACACTCTCTAACCCACTAACCTCTCATCCTCATAATATTGTTGTTTCCCTCCCACACATTCTACACAGCAGCATGAGCTCAGGTCTGCAGTGGATCCATGGAATTTAGCATCTGCAGGTTAGCTGCTTAATAAACTCTGTCAGAGTCCAACTGAGACATGAACAAAATGAATACATTTCAGTTTCAGTCTTACAGTTCTACAGCTTCTGTGTCCTTCAAGCCAACGATTCTCGAACCCTCGGAGCTCTACAAAATACTGTTTTCTTTTGTTTCTTTTTAGTTTTTTTCGTTAAGTTTTTTATCCAAAATGAGGGTCGTCTACGGATAGTGAATATTGTACGCTGTACAGATTGTAAAGGTCCTTGGAGGAAAATTTGTGATTATTTGATTTTGGGCTTTATAGATATAAATGAATAGACTTGTCTATATGCCATGAGATAGACATTTGTCACCATCAGATATTTTGCTATACAGTTTTGCTACCAAGGTTTTTATATCTTTAGTATTTCTATAAGTCAGTGATGGGCAATATTGCAAATCAGCGAGCAGGAACACATTATGGCAACATTGGATTTACAAGATTTGAATCGATGCAACGAAATTACTTTGTATTTCAGGTATTTAATTGACTAGATTAGTAATTCGTAGGAGGAACTCAGAAAAGTTGTATATTTAAATGATTACCCAAATTCCCACTTTAAATGCAGTTCTCTAAGGATGGGAAGAATGTCACTAAAATAAACGTCTCATCGTCAGGGTGGATATCTCCCGGCATTTCTGGTGCTAATGACCTGATTGTCCTCGAACCGTCAGTCATCACTCTCCCTTTCTCTGTAGGAATGACAGGCATGTTATCGTAGCAGCCACAGCCCTGCAGCGCTGAGACACACCCACCTCCATGTAATCACATACCTATACTCCTTATCCTTACTGTGTTACTGCTTACTTGTCTGTTGTTTGCAATAAATATCCAACAACAGCATTGTAGTAATAATAGCCCCAGAAGTAGCCTACCAACTGTTGGTCCTGCTGTGACCTTTGAGCTCTGCAGGATTATAAACCAAACTCCCAGTTTTACATCGACTTCACTGCAGCCAGACAGTGTTTGGCTTTACAACCTCACGCGGTCAGATACCAGAGTGCCGTGTCAGTTGAGTCACTTGCCTTAGCCAAGCCCTTATTCTGTGAGACACTGTGAGATCTGGATCTGTTTTGATAAAAGAATAAATCCACAGGTGCTAATTTCAGTGTTCCTGGGATCGTTGAAGCGTTTAGCCACCTCCCTGCCTATGTTGTTTTTCCCTTCTGTAGAGTTTCTTGACAAAAATACTGAAGCTCAACTGCCGTGCCAGTGTTTTTCTAGTAGTGATAATATTTTTTTTTGTTTCTCTTTCTCCCATTGGCTCTGCTACATGGGTGGTGGCTACAGGAAGTGCACCCAGTAACACTTTGAAACAGAGACGGGAAACGTAGGCATCTGGAGTCTTTCTTTTCCTTATACTCTGAACTATCAGTTTATCTGGAACACTTATGCAATCAGATGCAGCAATCCTATATAGGAAGCTTTTGAATATCAAATTTAAAATGTTTACATTTTACGTACAATTATTTGTCCCCCTCTTGCTAATGTGGATGAACAAATATTATAAAAACTTCTCACTTCAGCCTCAAAAGTTGACCGCAGAGTGTCAACAGAAGCTGAACATGACATTGGAGCGCTGCAGGGCTCCATGCGGGCCGTGGTGGCCCTCCAATGGCACAATGGTGTAAACGTATCTTCCCCCGGGGCTCATGTGGAATCTGGCTGGACCGCTCTGCACAGCCACAGCTTGGATATTTAAGAAGGCATGACATCAGACTGTCTTTTCTTAGGTGTGAAACCAAGATAAAAACCAAATTAAGCCAAGTCGTATCTCATATGTGAGGAAATGGGTATGCAAATCCCTCCATTTTTTCCTTCCCTGATGTTTCCAAAGGACTGTAACTAATCTTTTTAGTATGAACTTCCTTTGTATCCTAAGATGAAAAGGAGTATTCAGATCATTTATCCAATCCAATCCAACTTTATTTATAAAGCACCTTAAAAACAACACTGTTGACCAAAGTGCTGAACACAGTTTATACATAAACAATAACATAAAACAGAGGCACAACACGCAATAACAAAACAGTAAAAGAAAATAAGACAAAACTCAAAGTCAACCCTCAAACTGAGTTAAAAGCCATAGAAAATAAATGAGTTTTAAGACGAGATTTAAAAACAGGAAGGGACTCAGTCAGTCTGATTTGCAAAGGCAGCTCATTCCAGAGTCTCGGAGCTGCCACGGCAAACGCACGGTCACCTCTGGATTTACGTTTGGTCTTGGGGACGACCAGTAGTGGCTGGTCAGCCGACCGGAGCGAACGAGAGGGGATGTAGGGCACGAGCAAATTAGACAGGTACTGGGGGGTCAGGCCATGCAGACATTTAAAAACAAATAGAAGAATTTTAAAATCAGTCCGAAAGTGCACAGGGAGCCAGTGGAGGGATTGGAGGATGGGTGTAATATGGTCACATTTTCGAGTTCCAGTTAAAAGACGAGCAGCTGCATTTTTGAACTAGCTGTAATCGTGCCATATTTGATTTGCTAATACCAGTGTAAAGTGCATTGCAATAATCTAAACGAGTACAAGCATGGATTCAAATTTCAAAATCATGTCGAGATATAACCGGTTTGATTTTGGCTAGTTGCCTCAGCTGGAAGAAGCTGGTCTTCACCACTGCACCAATCTGCGCATCAAGTTTTAAACGAGCGTCCAGCTTGGCTCCCAGGTCTGTAACCGCAGGGCTAATGTCTCGTGTCAACAGGAACCGCAGCAGCTGAGTTACTAGGAGCAAATAACACAAACTCAGTTTTACTCTCATTTAAATACAAAAGATGCATAGCCATCCATGCTTTCACTTCATTCATACACTCTGAAAGAGTTTTTGACTGACTTAGCGGTACATATATTTGGCAGTCGTCAGCAACATTTAGTGTAGCCATTACGGAATGTGAGTTTAAAATCCCACATTTGATCTGAAGGCAACTGAGCTGGCTCAAAGCAGTTAGGAGCTTATTGGCTAAATCTGTTAGCAGTTGTTGAGCTTGCTAGCTTAAGAGAAACATGGGCATGTGACATTATACAATAAAAGTGACATGAAATTAAAGGGTCATAAGGAAAAAAATGCCAGTACGAACCTAACATTTCTATAATGCTTAGGGCTGGGCATCGAACGTCGATACTTTTATGGCACTTTTGGTACTTTTATTATTTATCTTTCGGTGCCAAATTTCGGTTCCAAAAGCGTCTGAGCGTGTAAGCACAAGCTTATTTGTCCTCTCCGCATAGTGACAGAGAGCGGCGTTCCGACACACACGCGCGCACGCAGAGGTGCTGACGCAGTAAACTCGAGCATACTACGTCGGCTCTGCAGTCGCAGCGAGATGATATTAACGGAGAGGCGAAAGCGCTCGTGCTGCTGTTGACATTATGCACAACAGTGGTTCCTGTGCCCTGGTGACTGACTGACAGGCTGAGGTTGTAAGGCAAGGCAACTTTATTTCTACAGCAGCTTTCAGCAACAAGGCAATTCATTTAGATTCCTTTGCACTTAAGTTAGGTCTTCATTAGTTCAATGTTGACAACAGGGCAGACACCAAGTTTATTGTTAAAGGTTTGTGTCATTATGCAGTTTGCACTAAAAAGTCTTTGTTGTTTACATTCCTTTGCATTTTAATTAGTTCAATATTACCCTGTACACAATGCCATTTGTTTATTATTTATAATATGTTCATGTTGTGGCAAAAAGGTTTCCCTTTTTTTGTGTTAATTTTTAAAGTTGTGATTGCTACCAATCCTGAGTATCTGACTGGTGCACCCCTATCCAAAAGCACAACCTGTTTTATTAATGTTACTCTGAGTGAGCAGTGGTACCAGAATTTTTTTTATTTTGATAACTGTTTGGATTCACAATTAAGGTGGAAAATAAAAGTTTTGTGTTTAATGTATTTTTGTTGATGTTGAAATGGATTTAAAAACATATGGTATTGAAAAAAGTATAATTAAGGAACCGGCATCAAAACTGAGGTATCGAAATTGGCACCGGATCAAAAGATTTTGAACGATGCCCAGCCCTAAATGCTTATCATGCTTTAATCATGATTTCAAGTAATGCAGGCAGCTCTGACTCTAAATCTAGTGCTGGGCCTGTAATAGTTCAATATTTCAGTTACATCTCTTAAACATTAAGTTTTTTTGATGGGTTGAATGCTAGAATTAAAAATTCACACTCCCTGTGTTAAGGCAGATGCATGCTGTGACACGGAAGCAGCTTCATGTACCTGTTTTTTTCTGATGTGCAGATTTGACATATTTTAATGACTCTAATCATGGACACAAAGCAACTAATTACTAAGCCTGTACACTCACTCTAATGATATATTGCATTTGGAGGGACAGGTACGGGTGAGGGTCCTGTGCAGGCCTTGGTGCAGTTGCAAGAAAAACAGCTGCACCCTTGGATTACATTTGTATCCTTAAGACGGGAGGGTTAAATCTCGCTAAAAGTAACAAACAGGCCTGTCAAAAAACCCAACCAACCATTCTTTTACAAAAATAGAAGTGCCAAACTTAATTCATCATTCTGTATTAGACTTAATCCCACTCAGAGGAGAGATGAGGTCGTCATGTTGCTACAAGAGAGTACTGAAGGCCTGGTGGGTGTAACTGATTTGTAAAGTGTTTTAACAACCCATTTTGTCACAAAGTGCATCACAGGAGCCAAAAATAGAAGAAAAGAGGTTGAATCAAGACAAGGCAAACATTGTAAATAATCTTGGGGTGAACTACCAGCAAACAAAGAGTGTGACTGTTTGCAGAGAGTGAAAGTGCTTTCTGTGTGAAGAGTACTCGCAGCAGGCAGCTCAGCGTGGCGTTAGGTAACGGGTTACGCAACAACAGTTTGACTCGACTCTGTTGCCACATGTAGATAAAAGGAGGTGATGGGTGTGTTTGGCTTAGATCATGCGTAGGTGCAGCGTGGACTGTGCCGGATGACAGGTGGAGATCCTGGGACCTCAGGTTTTATCAATGAGCTGCCACTAAATCTGCTCCTCAGATGATCTTTTTAAGAATGATCCATGTTGGCAGGAGGGGGTTTACTTGTAATGTATTTTAATTTTCTTGTGTTAATTACAGGATCAGAGAATCCAAACTAATGATGAAACATTACATCATCACACTAACATCCGAAAGACATTTTGTATTACATGTCCTTGATCATCTGTTAACTGAGCAAAATGAGAACTTGTTCTACAAAAACATTTTCATACTCCCACTGTTTTGGCACAACATAGTGTAGAGCTCACCGGGTGAAGTGTTGACTTGTGCACCATTACGTCAATACGACCTCATCTGTTAATATGTCACTATCAAGCTGGTGATCTTTGTCAGTGTTGTTTTATGCCTTTAGTTTGGAAAAGGCATAAAACAACACTGACAAAGATCACCAGCTTGATAGTGACATATTAACAGATGAGGTCGTATTGACGTAATGGTGCACAAGTCAACACTTCACCCGGTGAGCTCTACACTATGTTGTGCCAAAACAGTGGGAGTATGAAAATGTTTTTGTAGAACAAGTTCTCATTTTGCTCAGTTAACAGATGATCAAGGACATGTAATACAAAATGTCTTTCGGATGTTAGTGTGATGATGTAATGTTTCATCATTAGTTTGGATAGTGGGAACACTATTATTCATTTATATATTATATATTAATATTATATATTATATATTATATATTAACAGTAAGCAATGCATGTGTCCTGACTGAAACTTGCTGTGCATACAGTTTATAAGGATCAAAACATGAAAAGATAAAGCAGAAATGTACAAACTTGTCTCATTCAGTCACAAAAGATAAACACAGTGGTTAAAATCTGTCTCTGCCCTGTTCCTCTAGGAGGAGGAGGAAGAGGTGGAGGTGGAAGAGGTGGAGATTGTCAACGTCATACAGCAGAAGCAGCAGCCGCTGAGTATAGAGAAGATCTCCAGGACGGAGGTGAAGACCGAGCTGAGGGAAATTCCCGAGCCGACCAAGTTGGACACGCGTTACTTTGGCGAGCTGCTGGCCGATGTCTACAGGAAGAACTGTGACATCCACTCCTGCATCTCCGAGCATGTGTCCAAGATCCGTGGACAGTAAGTGCATGTGCATTTTAGGCATTTATCTGTCCACAGCAGGGTACACAGAATGAAATATATAACAAAATGATGTCCCAGTCATGCAAAATGATATGAAATAAAATAAATTGATATTTTTATAGACGTCATGCAGGGTTTTCTTACAGATTAAGAACTTATTTGGAGGGTTGGCCACACCACAAATCCTGATGTCAAACATTTACAAGCTAGCTTCCACTCTATACGCCTGTACATCATTCTGACGTTTCCACTGAAGTCTGTTATAGTTCACAGAATCGCAGAGGTGTGATTCAGTTCATAGGGCTGGCTACATTAACATCAACATCAGAGAGGAATAATTAACACTTTCTCAGCATCCATACGAGGAAGTCCAACACTATAGGGAAACAGTTTAGTGTGCAGCGTTTTGCAAGCACTATGAATAAATAGAACAAAGCAAAACTAAATCAAGATGACTGGAAAGCTAGTCAATCAGTTACTACGACATCTATCTCGACATAACTGTAGATAGATATTGTGAGGGATCATAATGTTGTGGTTGATTTTGTTAGATTCTTTTTTTCCTGGTCTTATTTGCTGAGCTACAGCAATGGGGACATTTCTTTTGGACTTAATTAACTGTTCTAGTCAAGTGAAATGAACACAGACTGCTTGTACCCCTTTGATCATCATATCAATATTTTTATAAATGCGAGTACCTACCTATGTTTTTAAAGCACCAACAGATTGCCAAATTATAACCTATTAATGTAGAAAATGTCCTGAAAATAGTCCCCAAAAAATGCACTGTTCCCCCATTTATTAAAAATGAAACTAAGTATTTGTGACACATTTTGTAGATTTAAGATTCTTCAGTAATGGGCTTGGGGCTGAGTGGAACTAAAGTGTCTTATTTTCTTCAAATGCAGTTTGCTACGATTCATAATGTGGACTACAGGAGTTTGTGAAACAATAACATGAGCATATCAGCATAATACAATTATTTTACATACTGTACTTACTCCCAATTTAATGTCTTACTAACTGATGATGGGAATCCCCTTATCACACACACACACACACACATACATACACTAACTCACGCTGTTGTCCTTATTGTTTGTCTTTCCTCTCTGTGTTACAGGAATCACCAGCTGGATCCCAGCAATGACTACAAGGTGAGAAATGAACCGCCATCACACACATCTGATAATGAATCTGAACAGAGCTCATCAGACACACCTTCATCTGTGGTCAAAGTCCATTTAGAGCCTGTATTTAAACTATCTTTTGAAAAATATGAGATTAATACATGTAAAAACAATCAGAGGTCATATTTTTCATGATTCAGCTAGCTTCGGTTTAAAAATCAGAAATGAACTGTCAGGATCTTTTCTGACATTTGTTTCAGTCGTTTGATTCTTCACTGAAAATATCCAGCCAGTACTTTTCTTTGTGTGTACTGTATGTTCTTGTATTTCTGTAATTTAACCTGTTACAACTCTGACGGCCCGCCAACTGGCCTGGCCGACATACTATCTCTTAGAGGCTGTAGCAGGCTCAGTTTTTCTAAGGAATCCTTTGGTACCAACAAATATTGGTTAGGGGGTCTAATAACGCTCCAGAGTTGGGCCAAATTTTGGCGAGGGAAAAACTGGCATGGCCATTTTCAAAGGGGTCCCTTGACCTCTCATCTGAATCTATCTAAATGAAAATGGGTTCTATGGGTACCCACGAGGCTCCCCTTAACAGACATGCCCACTTTGAGAAAAAGTTTAGTTTTTGTGCTAATGATGCAGTTTATCATGCAGTGCAAATATGTTATTTTAGTAGAGGTTAAGGGACCAAACACTTTCTCAAAAATATGACAAATCTGTGTAAACAAATTAAAAGGGAGAGTATTTTCTTCATCCTTTATTTTCCAAGCGACAGTTTTATTCATTTGTTTCTATTGTGTGTGTGTGTGTGTGTGTGTGTGTGTGTGTGTGTGTGTGTGTGTGTGTGTGTGTGTGTGTGTGTGTGTGTGTGTGTGTGTGTGTGTGTGTGTGTGTGTGTGTGTGTGTGTGTGTTAGGTGAATAGAGAGGAGGTGGAGGCTTTGCTTCCCAAAGGAGCCAGTGAACTGACCAAACAACAAATCCGCTACCTGCTGCAGGTGAGTGAGTTATTAATCATTATTACAATAAAAAGACAATGAAATACATTTTGTGTAATTATTACACACTTCCCAATTGGCCCGAATATGACCTACTGTGATGATGCACATAATTTATGTGTTAATTAATTTTTCTGTGTGTGTTTCTCTGTCAGACTCGTCTCACTGCAGATAAGAGCATGCGCCTACTGCTGTCCACCTTCAGCAGTCTGAGAGAGGAGCTCCTCCACATGTCTGAGGACTTGCGGGTAAGGTCTAGTTTTGTCACCATTACTCAGATTTAAAAACTCCTCCCTCCTTTGTGTGGGCCAGCCGCTGACTCTGTAATTGAAGCTGTAAAAGAAGCCAGTTGGACTTCATGGTGGCAGTAGAAAATAATGCGTCAGCAGTATCAAGCAGCATAGCACTCAGATCATCTGAAACTGGTTGCCTAAATTCATTACATGACAAGCGCCACAAAGATAAGATTAAAAAAAAAAAACAACGTTATCATATTGTGGAAAGATTTATTATTAAGTAGTGGTGGAAATACTATTCAGATCATTTACTCAAAGTACTAAAGTCACAAGTAAAGATTTGATCTACTTAAAAATGCAAAGGTATTTCTTCGGCAACATAATACGTAAAGTATCTTATTATTATTAATAGTCCAATCTAGAAGATCTTTACAGCAGTTTGGCTCAGGTTAGAACAGTATGTCCCCACAGCCGACACAGCACATTAATAGAGCCTGCAAACAATTATGTGAACTAATTGAATGCTTTAGACGACAGGCGGCCAGATAATAACAGCTTATTACTGCCAGTGTTAATGTGGTGTGGTGGAGTCAGTATCTCTGTGTGCTTGTATTTCTAAACAGAAACAATTAGCATGAAAAATATGTTCTGTTGGTACTCTCTTTTTATAAAACAAAAAGAAACATATCACAAGAATAACACAGGTTTCCAATTCCTCCACCCACCCTAGAGAAAACACTTATCCAATTCCCAAAGTTTCTTTTTGGTAAACTGGAAAAATTATGCCAATGTATTACTGTTCAAATGAAGATATGACTGTCTTTCTGTGGTCACAGCGTCTGGAGAGTGACAAGGAGTCTTTGGAGAGAGATCTGAGTTTCAAAGCAGACCAGGCTCGGCAGTATGACTGCCTTCTGGAGGCCGTCCGAGAAAACAACAGACAGCTCCAGGTACAGTACACCCCTGTGTGTGTGTGTGTGTGTGTGTGTGTGTGTGTGTGTGTGTGTGTGTTGTGTGTGTGTTTGTTTACAGTAAAGTTAATGATCAGGGTGTTGATGTCGTCACTGAAGGTGTATTTACTTGTATTAAAATAGACCAGTATGCCTTGCAGGCCCTGGTGTCTGTAGAAAGTTAATTTAGCACAGACAATTGACACAACACTGAAAAGTTATCATTGTATTCTTTTGTATCTTATTAAAAGATAACATGTATATGCAGAGAGCCGCGTGTGTGAGCACATGTTTGGGTCTTAAATATTACAAACAGCAAAGGATACATATAAAAGGATAATTCAGTCAGTTATGATGACTTTGTACTCACCAAGATCTGGGAATGCGGCTACATCGCTATAACGAAGTCCAATGGGAGGACACCGCGAGCAGTCAGATTATTTCATTTTATTTGGAGTGTGGGCACCTGAAATGTTGAAAATAATCCCTCATTGCACAGGAAATGTGTGTGCACAACTACTGTACGTCTGGATGTTTACAACACACAGTTTGGGTCATAATTTCACGCTTTGCCTTTGTTTTCTCTTCCAAATTAGTTTAACTTGGGTGTTTCTGACTTCCTGTGTTTGTGTGTGTGTGTGTGTGTGTGTGTGTGTGTGTGTGTGTGTGTGTGTGTGTGCCCTCCCTCTCCAGGCGTCTTTGAAGGAAACCAGCAGCGCCCAGCGTTCCCTGGAGAGCCAGCTCCTGAGCACCCGAAACAGCGACTCAAGCCGCGACTTCAGGATCAAAGAGATGGAGGGGAGGATGAGAGCGCTGGAAAATGAGAATGAGATACTCCGACAGAAGGTAACACACCACCTGTCTGACCCTCCCAGTATGTTGATCAATTATCTTAAAAAATAATTGGTGGGCAGGTTACCTGCGATAGAGGACACAAAGTTCCCTGGTGCACTGAGCTGTCTAGAAGTTTGGTAAACGTCTGACTTCTGACAGACTCTTGATAACACAGCTTAAAAGATTAATGCTGATCAGGCGTGTCAGACATGTTTTTCACCTACACGTCTCACGCAACAGATACCTTCTTATTCTAATCTGTGCAGCTGTCTGCACCGGCTCTGTGCAGGCTTGCTTCCATAGACTCACAGCCCCTGTCTCACGAGCCTAAAAGTGACCTGAAGCGTTTTAATTCTCTTTTTTTTTTTTCAATCAATGTGTAAATGCAAGGTTAATGCCCAATAAAACATTACTATTTTACAACTTATTTTAGGGTTTATCAACTTTTATCATATATTATTATCTGCCTTGTTCTTTGATTTTATGGTTTGTGATGGCATGTTTTCTCCTTTATTGTGGTTTATTCATTTATTCTGTATTGTGTAATGGTTATATCAATAGTTATATAAATGTGTAAAATTTATTATAAATGTATTTATTATTTATTATTTATTATTTTTTATTTCAGAATTTTTTTTTTCCATCTTCTCTCAAACGTTAACCTATAGGATTATGAGGGGGAACATTGTTTAGTGTCAAAGGAAAACGGCACCAAAGTTTGGCTGCTTCTTTGCTGCTGGACACTTTGAGATGCTCAGAGCAGACAGAACCGGTATAGACAGACGCTTCAGTATCGCACAAACAGTGTCGACACGCGAGTGCTCAGTGCTGCTGACATGACGTATGCGTTCTAGACAAGGGGTTAGACTTTGTAGAACAGTGAGTAAAAAATACTTGCACAATGCGTGGGTTTAGAAAAAAAGGTGCAGGCAGCCTGCAGTTTAAACCGTTAACTGGCACTTTGATCTGTGACTGTGGTTACATTTCAGTTTTAGAAGCCAGCTTTTGACATAAATCAATCCAACAAGTTATTACATGATTGCTAGATAAAATGATTAATGTTCCATGTTCCAAACTTTTTCACAAAGACCGTTTGAGACACTAAAATGTTGATAAGGTGTTCCAAATAATTGATATCAAAACATTGAGACAGGAAATGTTAGCTCTGCAACAGGGATGATGACTCACTTTTTCTTTCCCTCCTTTCTTGTCCATCTATCCTGCAGCTGGCAGGCCAGGGCAGCAGCACCAGCCTGCATATCAAGACAGAGGAGTTGTCACGTCAGTACAAAGATCAGCTCAGCTCTTTGAGACAAGAAAAAGACCAGGAGATACAGAGGCTGCGGGTGAGAATCAAACTATTAAATGGATTACCATGTCTCAGGATGAGTTGTAAATACTTAGGAAATTGCTGTATTCAACAAACTGTTTGGTCTACCGTACCTTCATCAGGGCGGGATGATTGTTCCTTTATCCTGTCTTCATCAAGGTGGTATCACCCTGATGAAGACAGGATATATACACACACACACATACATACACACACACACACACACACACACACACACACATACACACATACACATACACACACACACACACACACACACACACACACACACACACACACACACATACATACACACACACACACACACACACACACACACACACATACATACACATACACATACACATACACACACACACACAAAATGCTAAAAATGCCTTCAGGGAAGACATCTTGCAGAATAGATGTGGTAAGAACAGCTCATAAGTTACTTACGCTCTCTTTTTACTCATTTGTCCCTCGTCTCTCTCCATCCTCCCTCCAGAACCAGATAACAACGATCAGGACAGAGATCACCACCGAGAACTCGTCCTCAGACAAGAGTCTCCAGCTAAAAATCTCTGAGCTGCTCACCACTTTGCAGCAGCGGCAGACCACCATCACCCGACAGGAGGAGGTCTGTACATACAGTAACACACCAACAGCTACTGTTGCTCAGGGAGAGAATCAGGTTCTCCGTGATGCTGATTAAATGTAGTTTTGTGAGGACTGGCTGATCTCATCAGCACCTGGAGTTTAAATGAGGGCGGGGGGGGCGCATTCAAGATCAGTGGCAGTTTGTTCAAAATTGCTTCTTTTAAATAGGAATTTTGAAAGAGTTGAATTTTAACACATTTTTCTTTCATTTATTTTAATCCTAAAACAAGCAAATCTAGTTTGCATGTTTCAGCTCCTTGAATACAAATCCGGTATTCATATTTCTTGTCAACCGTTTTTGATTGCAGGCTACACAGTTGTAGTATTTTCTTTTACTTAGTTTTCCTTCAGTTCCAGACAGTCATTGGTTTCCATCCATTTCATTAGTTTGTTGTGTAATTCATCACAGTGAACATCAAGTCTGTATTATTTTTTATTACATTAGTTTGGCAGAAGCTTTTGTTTAAAGCAAGTACATGTGGATGGGACTGCAAAATACAGACTCGATGCCAAAGGTGATGGATTACAATACTCAAGCAATTTCCAAGAGTTTGCCAATTTAATGATGTATGGAAATTAATAGAAAGCAGTGGATGCCTGGAAATGTAGATGCGTGATTTATAGTAGATGGGTTGATACATGCAAAACTCTGGTCTTTTAATTCCTGTTTGTTGTTGCAGAAAGAAAGTGTGTGACTTACCTGGAATTAAGTGTTTACATCATAAAAACCAATCCTGCTGGGAAATGTGATCCGTTTACATAGAAAGAAACACACACACACACACACACACACGTGCGCACACACACACACACACACACGTGCGCACACACACACACTCTCTAGGCTTCTGAGCTGATTCGTTTTTTATTTCACTGATTACTTTTCACCTTTCAGGTCCGACTGCATTCTTTGTTTTTGTGCAGCACCAACTGAAGTGGGCTGTCAGTAAATTTAACCTCAGGAATGCCATGTCACCTCAGTGTCCTCACACACACACACACACACACACACACACACACACACACACACACACACACACACACACACACACACACACACACACACACACACACACAGATCAAAGACTTAATAAACAAGACTACAAATCCAACCGATCAATGCCAACTTTCGGTACATGAGACAACGGTACATTTTTGATACTCGACAGACACGAAGAAATAAATGAAGATATATAATTTTTGTGATCTTCAATATACATTACCCACTGTACTCTTATGAAACACACTAGTCGTAACAGGGATGACCTGTAAGTGTTCACCTGCTAACTCTGCTGACCTTTTGTGGCCCTCAGGAGATCAGGAAGCTGATGCAGGAGAGGAGCGACAGCTCCAAGAACCAAGTCACCAAGACCATCATCACAAAGAGGTACAATATCACAGCAATCTACCTGCGATCACAGATCCATTTTTTGAAGGTCCCAGCTTCTGAAATGTAGGAATTAGCTTTGTCCATATCTTACATTATAGTTAATTGAATATATTTTGGTTTTGGACAGTTGGTTTAACAAAAGAAGCAGTTTAAATGCTGAAAGTAGCATATTTAGTGATAACTTGGCGAAGCAACAGTTGTTTGAAACATACGAATCAACAGGAGAGAAGTGGATTATGCAGCTTGAGTGGATATATCTTAACACAGTATTTTCCACTATTACCCTTGGTCCATTAAACTGCTGTGAATGCAAGCTGACCACACAGAAGAGAACGTTAGTGTATGGGTGATTGTTTGATAGTAAAAAGATGGAGCCAGTAGATGGTAAAAATAACTAAACCTATGGTCCAGGAGAGGAATTAAAAAAAAGGGAAAAATATCAGCCCCAATATGTTGAAAAACCAAATTATTATTTTACCCTGCAGTGTTAAACTATCCATCCAATCTGTGTGTTCAAGCAATAATACGTATGTGTGTGTGTGTGTGTGTGTGTGTGTGTGTGTGTGTGTGTGTGTGTGTGTGTGTGTGTGTGTGTGTGTGTGTGTGTGTGTGTGTGTGTGTGTGTGTGTGTGTGTGTGTGTTTGTGTTTGTGTGTATAGGTACAGGAACCAGTACCCTCTCCTTGGTCTGTTGAGCGACGACTACAACGTTACCTCGCCCGTCAAAGAAGCCAAGACCATCG
Organism: Zingel zingel; assembly: GCA_023566125.1. Lineage (NCBI taxonomy): Eukaryota > Metazoa > Chordata > Actinopteri > Perciformes > Percidae > Zingel > Zingel zingel. Next base: position 10,663,917 of record CM042328.1, on the reverse strand, counting down.
TCATCGAGAAAACTGGGGAGATGTACAAGCAGGTAAAAACGGGAGGAAGGGGGAAAAGATAAGATAATATTAGCCACCTACTATTTCTCAACATACTGCATGGTAAAATGTTATCAACAAGCACCAGAGTGAGTGGTTTACTAGAACTCATGGATGACTTTGTGTCAGGAGTCTTGCTTATTAATGTTTGGTTTAATGAAACAACAGACATTGAGCACCGCTGCTGTATGAGAGAAGTTTGATGATGAGCAGACTCATTCTGAGAAACCTGCTGGCATTGAGACACCGTGTTAAATTCTGTCTCTGCCAACAGACCACCTCCACCAAGTCGCACCACATTCAACACTGACATAAGGAATAATGTGGGACACAGGTCAGCGTGAGAGTGAGGAGTTTATACTCTAGAACAGAGATCTTCAACAGGGGGTCCAGGGACCCTAGGGGGTCGTCAGAGTTACTGCAGGGGGGCCACCAAATTATTGTTCATTTTTTGAATGTTTAAACAAAAAAAAAACTACTCTATTCACTAAAATCTATGTATAAAGGCTTTAGGCCGCCCACACATTATTGTAGGCTCAAGGCCAACACAAACTAAGACAAGAGGTAGGACATTTTAATTCCAAGTAAGGAAAAGACACAAAAAGAAAACTGGAATAGTAAAGGTTTTGGACAGGAGTACCAGCATGTACCATTTTTAACATGTTGAAATGATACAGCACGAATGGCTGAATGATGAATGGCACCAGGTTCCTATTCACATCACGGAGTGGCCACAAAACCGCGAGGTAGAGCACAGAGCATATTGCAGAGAAGAGAGGCGAAGCACAGCGCAGGTATACGTCATCATTGCTTCTGGCTTTGGTTGCACCTTGAAAGGTCAGCAGCAACAAGGTCAAAGTTGACATCATTTGATCTTTGAGCACAGCGCTTAACAGCAATTTCAAACGATGCGCGACGCAAAGTGCTTTCTCCGAGTTGTTTCCACCGCTCCCCCCATAGGAAAAGAATGGCACAGCCAGCACAGAGCAGTTTTTTTTACCATGAATCATGTGTGGGCGGCTTCACTACTGCAAATGTTTGAAAACTCCTGTAGGTCTTTGCATGAAGATGTAAATTATTCCACCAGGATGTTTAGAACAAAAAAAAATTAATTGGTTTCACAGTTTAGACTAATTGACAACCCTGAAGATATTTTAATACCCGCCAGTTTTTTTTTCTTTACACAAATGTCAAACAACAACAACAACAAAGAAATCCAAATGTGAGCAAGAACATGTTGAATTGGAATTTCCAAAATGGATGCACCAATACCAACATATACTATATCTGCCGTATGGCTGACTTGGTCTTGGTTGACATTGAACTACTAAACAAATGTTGTGCCATTTAAAACAACTTTATATGTTTTTAATGACTGAATACCCAATAATAGTGATATTAGTAAAGAGTTGTTGTTTATTAGTAACCAAACCAAACTTTTTTCCCACCTGTTTCACAGATGAAATAAAGGAACTTAGAAAGATTATCCTGGCATAAAACATTTTCACCTGTTTTTAAGTCATAAACACAGGAGAGAAAACAATTGAGCTCAGACATAGAAAATTGATCACCAGAATCGTTTTTCCCTCACTTGCCTTTCAGGGCTTCCGTAGTCCAACATCCTGACACCTTAATACTTCTCTTTTTAAAACTGACTAAACATTTGTATAATATGTAACTGTACCTGTGTTTTATTTTGAAACAGGAAATCATTACAACCCCTTAAAGACACACTGCTTCTCTCCTTCAGGAATGATTGAGAAGACCCAGACGTCACACACCCTCCCACTTTGCATGCTCCTCCCCCTCCCCTCCCCTCCCCTCCCCTTTCCTTCCCTTCCCCTCCCCTCCCACATCCTCAGGGCTCCCAGGGTTGTTGGTGGTTGAAACCCCGCCCCCCCCCCCCCCCCCCCCCCCTAAATTTGGGATCATTGGTTCAAATCTTTGGTTTGACCAAATTGGGCTGGTACCTATTTTATTTGGGCTTAATATGACAAGGAAACAAATATATGCTACAGCCAGGAGGTGGTGCAATGAATCATGACAACTGGGAACTGGTTGAGATTTGAACAGACAGTTTGTTAAAATATCTGAGCTGAGATGATTTACTAATTGGCAAGAACAGCCACTTCCTCTATTTTATCATCTTTATAACTGTGTTCTGCTTGATTAAGTGAAGGTTTAAGTTGAAAACATGTCAGATCACAGTTAACTAAGTAAACGTTGACTGTGTCCCAAACCCGCTGATTGGCTGCCCTCCATACTGCAAATATCCATACCTCCAAATATCGTGTGGAAATGATAAAAATACAAAATGTGTATGAGGTGGTTAAAAATAAAAGTATATGCTACTCTAACATACTCTTTTTCAAATTGTACATGTAATCAGTACATGATCTGACTATGTACAATAATACTAAAACATGACCTACAATATTTCGATGAAGAATGTGTTTGGACCAGGTAAATAAATGATTAGCACTCTGCAGTAGGGTTGGGAAATGACGATACATTGCCTGCAATCAAATCAGTAAATGTGATTTTGTGATATAGTGCAAGACAGTCATCTGTGATACAATACAATGTATGTAACTGAAGAGAAGTGGTAGACTATATGTGGACAAATCTAAAAATCTAGGAGTTTCCTGTATTTGTTGCCTGCATGATGAGGACATTTCACAAACAACTGTGACAAACGATGTGAGGCACAAACCAGGAAAAGGCCAAACGGTTCAGAGTTAAACATTCTGGAGTAAAAGAAAGTTGCAGCTTGGTCTCAGTATCACTGGAGATTGTATTGTGATATATAAATGTATTGATTATTTGTCCCATCCCTACTTGGCAGTTCATGAATTACAGTAAGGCTAAATTCAAGCCTGGATGTTGTCTTCCCTCGAATCAAAAGGGGGATATCCCGAAAATGCTTGGAAGAAAGATAGCTGCCAAACAAAGTGAAATTGATGGAGTGTCCCAAATCTATACTACATGCTAATTCTTATATATATATATATATATATATATATATATATATATATATATATATATATATATATATATATACAGTTGTTTTGCGAGTGTGCTGGATGTTTTCCAACAAGCTGTGCACAAAAAAAATAGAGGAGCTGTTCACAAGTGGAAATAATTTAAACATGGATGATATGAGATTCCTGAAATATCCTAAAAAACAAAAAAGCTTTTGCTTCTAAAAAACAAAACAATTTGCTTTCTCTTTGTGAAGTTTAATTGGCAGTGATGGCGTCCGATGTCGTACGTATTGAATCATTTCCTGTTAACATTGGTAAAACAGTGCTAAAACAGTATTCTATGTCGATTAGTAGCCATTGTAGTACATACTGTATAGAATTATGATATTGTATGGATTTGGGAAAGTTTAAAATGTAAAGTTATTCTTACTAAATTTGTCATTATCTGATCAATTACAACGCCACACTGTCAAAATACAGAAAGGCCCAAAACATGTTTTTCATATAATATAGTTCAGGACAGTTCGGTTTCATCATTAGTTGATCCTTTGCTGAGGGCTCTGGTCTTTACTTCGCAAATGTCCTCACCATGGGGCTTACTGAAGGAAAGACGATGTGCTGATGTAGAACCACATGCCGCCTAAGTTACCAGACGAGCGCCGACTCAGCTTCCAGTTGTCACTAATGCACGTTTAGACAAGACTGGCACCATCGAGCATGTAGTATGAGATCCTCCTCAAAGCCACCACAGCCATGTTAGCTCAGGGGATGAGGAAGTGGATGTGTTACTATGATTGCTAGTCTGCATGTAAATATGTATGTATATATATATATTGTAAGATGGGCACGATCAGTGAATGTTTTCTTCTGTGTGACTTTAGTTTGATCAGGTTGTTTGCTTTGCTTTTGTGCTAAATGGCAGTTTTTATCTGTGTAATAGTTTTTAAAAAGCTTTTTATTTTAAGGTTGGGATGTCTTGATAGACTCAGAAGTGCATTGGGATGTGCTGTTCACATATAGTTCTGATGTGTTTATGTGTGACAGAAGTGGGTGGAACTGGAGCATGGTTTTATGGGGTTTTGTGATGGTGGAAGAAAAGTTTAAAGCACAATATTATGTAAGATGTTTATTGAGTTTTTCTGTCTGAGTTTTGTTTTGTTTTCTCTGTTCTGGCCTTTTTTTACATAAGAAAGCATGTTTGGCTGCTTCATGTCCACTAGGAGTTTGTCTTTAAGGTGCTGCGCCCTGTTTCACTGATCCGCAGGTTGATGGCAGTTCTGGGTAGAAAGTTTTCAGAAAAAATAACACTGAAACTAGCTGACTAGTGACATTGGTGTTTTCACATTCCTGTTGCCAATAAAACAAGCATCTATTTGTGCTTCCCAAACCAGCTTCATCCACATTATATACGTATGATAGCTGCATATGTATTGATAGTGATACGATGTAACGTATACAGAGATAAGGGAAATTGGTTAAACCACAAATACACACAACACAGCGTTTTCTGAAGCATTTCTATTCATCTCTTGTCTATCTCTTCAGACAAATACACAACTTTCAATATGTGCTAATATGCAACTTTCCTCCTTTTGATAACAGTCAGAGTCTATGTTTATTTCTTCTTGATCACCTAGAGATGACACGTTACTATAAACATCAGGTCAAAATACACAAATGCCAGTTTTTATGTTGTGAAATTATTAACTTTACCCGGAGTTTTATTATGGGCATGTAAGACATTAGAATTGGACAGATAAATACAACCATAAATTAAAAATATAAAACCTGTTTCTACCTATGTACATTTCATAAAGCCTACAGATAAGTTTTTGTATATGTTGAACAGACTAATTGTTTTGGTAGAATGTATTCGGTAAAGACAGTAAATCAGTTCAGTGATACAAACTGTGCTGGTTTTGTTGTTCCACCTCTACCTGGAGGATTATGCTCAAGGCCCTTGCATGATTTTACTGCTGGTAGGGTGTCAGAATGAGTTTCAAGTCGTCACTTAATTTTACATGGAAATAGTTTCAGTTTGTGCAACAGATACAATTTACAGATGCTTGTCTTGTAACTGGTTTAACAGGCTGCAGCACCAGTTCCAAGATGCTGAAATATGTTAAAAGATCATATTTAATAGCACTGTGCTTATGTTTCAGCCATACTGTAGACATATTTATTTATTAGGACAAAGCGCATTAATCAACATTTCTGTAAATGCGCCAGTGTTAGCCAGTCGGCTAATTTTCAACTGTAGTCCTTTACATAGTATACTGCGCCGACATTCCCCCTCAATATGTGATTAATACTACTGACAGAACAGAGCTGCCCAGTGGACATGGAGCCGCATTTCTGTGGAAAGCCTGTAAAAAATGTCTTGACTATCATGGGACCTCAAGTGCCTTACTCTGTTAGCAACAAGCTAATGTTGGGCCTGCATCATGGTTTGGTTGACAGAATAGCATTATCATCTGGTCAGTTGGTCAAAATCAATCAACTCTGATCTTTTTCAAAATGTTTTGGCAACATGGCACCAATGGTGGCTCTTTGGTTGCCTGAAGGCCTTCATTTGTTTGCTATCTGGGTAATCTCTGAGGAGACCTAATACTGCTTTCATTGCCAGCTGAGAATAAATTGTATACAGAGCTAAATTAACTGGTTGTAATTAATCTACAAATAGATGTGTTTAAATATATTTTCATATGCAAACAGTTTTCTTTATTTTCCAGTTCAGGAGGATCTGGGCTGCTAGCCTGCCCGGCTGCACTGCCTCAGTCCTCTCCAATGAGAAATGTTTCAGCTGTGATAGATTGGGATTAAAATCAGTAATGCATCTATGCAAAAGTGCACTTGTTTTCTGTTTTACTGAACACTACACGGTCAACACAATCACGCACGGTCAACACAATCACATAATCAATATGGTCATGTAAATAAAGGGTAATTTCACCCAAATGATAAGAACTAACGTATCCCTTTCTTTACTTTTCTCTTTATCTCCATGTGTGTTTCTGTCTCCATATCATTTTTTATGTTGAATTAATACATAATCTGAAAAGGTCCACCTATTATCCGGCACGAGTTGACTTCAGTTCGAGGCGAGAGTAGAAAAAAAACTTTTGGTAGCAGAGTGAGGTTTTCGCTCACAGGGATTGCTTTTACATACATGAACCTCATTATTTGAAGCTTTGGCCATTTGTACCTTTATTTATTTACAGAAAATAAGTAAAAAGTATCATATATCTACTTTGAGGATTACGTTTGTGCTTTCAGAAGTAGCATGTATTTCTTCCAAAAAAAAAAAATGTCCTACATATTTTTCCTTTAAATGTCGTTGGATGCCGGAGTCTATCCTAGCAAGCATTTGCTGAAAAGCGAGGATACTTGTACATCACCACTGCATCACATAGCCTACTGTATTTCTACAGGGACCTTGGGTGATGTTGCAACTCTAAGTGTGTCCAGCAGAAGGAGCCAGCCGCCCTCAGCAGCTCGCTCCTCACTCGGGGTCAATGAGTGGAGCTGATGGAGCAGAGGCAGAGAATGAGGTCATTACAGCTCTGTAGGGCTTGGCTCAGTTGGCTGCTTGTCAACCATTTTGACTTCAGTCACTGTTCTCAAAGCCCACATGGCCACAGAAAGCTCAAACCATCACAGAGCAATGCTGCAAGCGGCCATGACTGTCCTGACATAGAACCAGGCCCGGGAAGTAACAGATTACAACATTAAAGGTCCTATGACATGCTGCTTTTTGGATGCTTTTATATAGGCCTTAGTGGTCCCCTAATACTGTATCTGAAGTCTCTTTCCCAAAAATCAGCCTTGGTGCAGAATTACAGTCACTAGAGCCAGTCCCACAATGAGCTTTACTTAGGATGTGCCATTTCTGTGTCTGTAGCTGTAAATGCTATTGAGGAGGAGAGAGTGGGGGGCAAGGTGGAGGGTGGGGGTGTAGCCTTGACCAACTGCCATGCTTCGCTTGTTTTCAAGCCATGATGTCTCTCTCTTTCTCATGGGTGGGCCAAATTCTCTGGGCGGGCAAAGCAGAGAAAGGGGAGGTAACCTTCCTCCTTATGACCTCATAAGGAGGAGATTCCAGATCGGCCCATCTGAGCTTTGATTTTCTGATGCCCGATAACTTGGTTTACATCACAAATAAATCTTGTCTTTTTTGCCATGCTTTAGAAACAAAAGTCGCCAACTACTATATGTTATTGCCATTTCTAGCCACTGGTGGACCATAGGCAGGCTAGGTGAACTCACATTAATGTTAAAAAAAACTCATGAAGTGAAATTGTCATGCCATGGGACCTTTTAAGAGAGATTTTAGTGATCAGACCATCAATAATTAAGTGCTATAATTGATTACGGATACTGAGCGAATTGAATAATCTGATTTGAGATTCTGGAAATGGAAGATTAATGTTTTGAGAAATGTGCGTAGCCTCCCTTTGAGGACTTTGGGTCTGTACAAAAGTCTATTTGAAAGGGAAAAATATAGTATTAGTCCGTAAGGCAATGAAACTCATTTTATTGAGATTACGGTTGGTAAAAGTATCAGTACAGTAAGGTATATTTACAGTTTGCCATTTTGCACTCCACAAAGTTCATTCATATTTTTATGTTTCATCTTGAGTCTTTAGCTATAGGTTTGGTTTGTTGGTTTGTCTGTCAGCAGAGTTACATAAAAAAAACTACTGCCTCATTTTTAATGAAACTTGGTGGAAATGGGTAGCATGGGCTAAGGAAGAACCCATTAAAGTTTGAAGCGGATCCGAATCATGGGCGGATAAACATCTATTTTCACTTTAGTTAACATTGCAAGACGCCATGGCCTTGGCGGAGGTCTGCGCTCTCCGAGTGTCCTTCTATAACTGCCATTGGGTCTAAATTCATGATATGGCTGAAATCATTCACCATGCTTCCTCTCTCCTCACTGACACATTTCTTGACTGAATTGATTATGCAGCTCATTCTATGTAGGCCTCATGAATTAAATATAAGGAGTAACACTGAAAAAAACTAAAACAAACAAAAAACATGTTTTAAATTATTTAAACCTGGATTGAATCACGATATGTTCTCCATTTTCTTTAATGTGAATTTTTGGATGGTAAAAGCAGAGTGGAGTGATAGTGCTCCTCTAGAAGAACAGGCTGGAAAGCAGAAATGTTTCTTCCAGTGCTGCTAAAACTGCTTAGCACTGTAAATTCACTGCATTGTTACAATCTACACAGACACAATATGTGTGTTACCTGCTGGTAATCTGATTGTGGCTCTCTATTAACGTTAACGCTATTAACTGTGTCAGACCTGATCTGATGTAGCATTAGTGGTCAACCTTGCCGTAAATTTGTGTTTGCAAAGAGCTCAGGGGAGCTGCAGTCTGGTGATATTATCTGTGGATTCGTCACTATTAGCGACATGACATTGATGCATTGTTAAAAAAATATTGTAATATTAATAATATACTGTATGACAAATTTGCTATAGCAGATGGAGGGAGCAAAAAGGTGAGAGCAAGCAAACACTTATTGCAGGTGGTGATAAATAAAACTATCATTTGAAATCAGGAAGCAACCAGAAATCTCCTGTGTCAAAATCTAACATTTTGTTGACCCATTCATCCATCCTGACCTTCTCTCTCTGCAGACTTTGTGGCTCTATAATAACTATTTTAATTGTATTATTGTGTTATGCACACAAAGTGTATACCCAGCCCACATGGGCTTACAAGGCACCATTACTTATAACAAGGGACCAGATGCCAAAATAGCAACAACAAATTAACAAATAAATCTTATCTTTTTTGCCATGCTTTAGAAACAAAAGTCGCCAACTACTATATGTTATATTTAAGCAACCACTCCAATTGGTCATCATCAGTACACCAGAACATGTCAGGATTTTGAACAGACATTTCATGTAAGATGGGTGTTCTTAACTCATCATAATGACAATACAAAAGAAAATGTTATTCATTCTCAAGTTCTCCTAATTCACATAGTTTGCACAACCTTTTATCTTCTTGGATGTTTGGATGTTTTTAAACCTACTAACTTTATATATATATAAGGATGAGATAAACATCAAAGATGCTTTGCTACAAGCAGGAATTGCAGGGGCTTTAAATATATATATATATATATATATATATATATATATATATATATATATATATATGACCGTAATATGGCTGCACGGTGGCCTTTTTAAACACCGTAATACATACAATAATTCTTTTTAATATAACATCTCAGTTTTAAACACGTAGTTACGGTACGTTGTGAAACGGAACTACAAGTTTAGGCAACCAAAATACTTAATTAAGTTTAGGCAAAATAAATGATTGTTTGGGAATGGGAAAGATCATGGATTGGCTTAAAATGAGTCACGGACGTTACTACATCATGGACATAACGCATATTTATGTCTTTTTCACATATAACAAAAAGGTTAACATAATCTCTTACACACAACCACAGGCTCTCTACATCTCTACAACTTCTTTCTGTCCCATTCAAGCTTATGTACCAAGTCTGACGTATACTCTCTCTCTCTCTCCCCTCTCTCTCCCTCTCTCTTTCTCTCTAAACCCAATATCCTCTGAGGCCCGGGGGTTTTAGAGTGTAAAGGCAGTGCAGAGGCAGGAAGAGAGAGACTGCATTATCCACATCAAAGAGCCAGAGTTAACAGCCATAATCAATGCTTCCCCATTAAGCACTAAGGTCTGCCTCTCTCTCTCTTCCTCTCACCCTCTCTCTCTCTCTCTCTAATCAGATCAATATGCTTTATTTGCATGAATGGAAGTATGATATTAATATTGGCAAAAAAGGCGGAATTCATCAACAAAAGATGGCAACACAGAGAGAGGCTGGTTAATGATTTGAAATAGACATTTTGGGAGGCTGTTAAGACTTCATAGCTACTAATTTTGAGAGAAGATACATATTAAATCAGACTTTTTGAAAGGTGAATGGGATACAGAAACTGGAAATATGCTTTATCAGCTTACCCCTATTGACAAAATATTACAATATACAAACTCACTGTTAACATGAATGTGTATTTCTTTATTTGCATTAGGCCTCAAAGCATGAAATGAAATAAAATGCAAAAGTTTGCAGATTTTATGTCCACATATAGATAGATGCAAGTATGCAAACAGTTGTGTTACCTTGGTACTTTTTTTTTTACATGTAACCAGATTCATGGATGGTAGCCATTATGGCTGAACAATTTGGAAAAATATATCTATTTGTTATTATTTTGATTGATATTGATATTGCTATTGCGATATGATTCACAAAATTGGAGGGAATGGGCGATTTTGATATTGCACTAGACTGGTCCATATTCCGATTTCGAAAACATTTCGATTAACTGTTCATCCCTATAGCTATTGTCACAAAAAAACTGAATGATGAAATGGACATTATTACAATAAAAAGACTACACACAAAGTATGCAAAGATTGTATCTATGAAAACATAGGACATCTTCAATGTGGAATAGGTCACATACTACAATAAGGCAAATGAAAATCTAATTTTCTCTGTCTTTCGCCCTTATTGACCCCCTCTGCCCCACACAGCCAGGCCTATCGACCCCTCTCTCCCAGAAACCAGGCCCCATGCCTGGGGTCAGCGACCCACCGAAGCCCCCTGCCTGGCTGTGGGGTCGAGAAGTGTGTGTGTGTGTGTGTGTGTGTGTGTGTGTGTGTGTGTGTGTGTGTGTGTGTGTGTGTGTGTGTGTGTGTGTGTGTAGAAATCATCACCCTCGCTCCCCTCACTGGGGCACAGCCAGGCATGTGTGGAGCTGAAAAGCCTGCTGCTCACACTGATGCAAATCTAGCGGCAGTACAGGATAAAGCACAAAGTATTGAGTTAATCACATTATATTTTCTAACATTTATTTGTGTTTCAATTTTTTCTCTCATATTTCTCTTCTCTTTTTCACCTTTAGGTGGAATGGACTTATTGTAAGCAGATTTGGATAAAAGCGTCAGCCAAATAATATAATGTCATCTTTTTCAGTCTAATAATCTCATGGTTAAAATAAGGCAGCAGTCACTGTTTCTAGAAGCTCTCACTTGACCACTGATGTTGCAGGAACAAACTTCATTTAAGGCAAGACACTACTGGTGAATAGGGTAAAAATTATAACTAATATCCCCATGAAACTTCCTCAGTTGATTACTTACATTACAACATCACATCATATTTTATATATGATAAGTTTTCTAAAATGTTATGTTTAAAGATGCAAATGAGGCATTGTCTAATTAAATATGTGCTAATCTGCATACATTTCCTGAACAGAACTCTGAACATTGGATAAAGCCAAATTTGAAATTCTTGTTTAATTTTGTTGACATATTAGAGTCAATGTGAGGGAATTTTGGATTTCTCTTCTTTATCGCTCCATAAATCAGAAAATACTGTCAACAGCCATAAAAAAAAAAAAAATTCCCCCTGTTTTTAGTAATAACATGTTCTATAAATCCGACTATGAATAATAAATGATCAAACCCCTCTGCACAAACCTCGAATATACAAGAATGAAACTGGAAGTTTGGTGTATGTAAGTGCTACCAAAATGGAGATTTCTGGCTCAGAGTATTAGTATCATCTTCTACTAATTTGTAGAAGTATTCTGTATTTTGATGTGAGTGTTAAGCTGTCACTTTAAAACTGTTGACGTATCTTAAAACTAGCATTACTATTACCAACTACTGAAACCAGAAGACAAAATCCTAATTTGGAGACAATTACATTAATTCAATTTGTAACCTCAAAACAGCTCCAAACATGCTATTTTAATAGCTGTTTTTTTTCCATTTTTTCAACAGCAATAATACCGCCGGGATCTGTTGCTACATATAAAAGAGCTTAACCCTCTTGGGTTACCAGATCCGGATGACTGTCCAGGTTGCATCTAATCAGTCTGGATATTTTCAGTTTTCCACCAGTCATGGCAGTCATCACTCTCTCTGCCTCACACTCTCTCTCTTCCCCCATCTCTCTTCCCCCATCTCTCTTCCTCTGTCTCCCCATCCTGCCAGGAAAGCTTTGACAGCTCTCATCTTTCATCCATTTGATGTGATTATGCTCCTCAATACACATTTGAAGCTCCCATTCACATTTTATGGTGTGATGAAAGGCCACATAGTGTTGTTTCTCTCTCACAGCTCTCAGCTTCTCCTACTCAAACTTAACCTCAGGTACAGTCTGGTTCTCCACAGATAATCCCTCTCACAGTGAATATTAAGCCTGTTTTTTCTCCCACTCTGAGTGACAGCAAACACTGTATTCCTTGTTAGTTGCCTTCCCAAAGAGACAGGTAGAACTGCTTAAGCCACCAAGAGTTGTATGAAGATTGTATTTTTTGTGTCATTCAGGTTCATGGGCATTCAGACAGCCAATAATTTGGTTAATTCCTACTAGGGCTGTAACAGTTTGTGTATCCGTGCCGAACTGTCACGTAATGTGGAACCAAAGTTCACAAACCGAGTCCCACTTGGACATTTTTAGCCGTACACTGTTAGCAATATGTGCCATTTACATGTACTGTAGCACAACAAGCTGACTGGCGTGTCAACATGTCGAGCGCATAAGAAATGCTTTTTTAATTTGTTTGCCTATTGTGAGCTGTTGCCTTTTGGAAATGTGTATGTTCAGTGGAATACAGAAATGTTCCCTTATTTTTATAGTGAAAATAATTTGCCAAAGTTGCCAGTGGTCAAAATGTTACTTCGGTCCCCAGCAGGAGGCTTTTGTCTTTGACACCTGCATATCCCTATGCATTTTTTTTTCTTCATTTTTACACTGTACCGAAGTTGCACTGAAGTGTGACGAACCGAGGCCGACGCCAAAATCCTCAGTCAAATTCAAGGAAACGGCAAGAGACAAGAGGAAAAAAAAAAGGTAAAGTGGTCAGTATTTTTCACATTTATCTGAACACGTTCATATTGCAAACTATAATGAACTCTGCAGCCACTTATGTCCAGTTGTTTGACTCCAGGGTTCTCATTTATAAACATGGCATACGCACAAAACAGGGCTGAATATGTGCGTACACAACTTCCCACGCAAAGGTTGTGATTTCTAAAAACAAACTTGACGTGAGAATGTGCGGTCCTCCACGTAAACTCTGACCCATGCGTACGCACATTTTGGAGACAAAATAGGAATTGGCGACGCAGATGGTGAGGTGGTGGACTGAAGTCAGACTGCAGAAAGTAAACGTGGGAATAACGATTACTCGTAATATTTTCAAGTATTGATGCCTCACACATTTTTTTACTCCATATCATCCACGTTGTTACCATGAAGATTAAATCCAGCAGTGTTATTTGCAATTGTACTGAGTGATAATTGTTCCATAAACACCTCCAACTCAAATCTTGAATAAAAAATAGTTCTTAATGTTTAATCGGCACTGTCTCACTGTCACATTGTCCGCTACGGGGTGCAGGAGGAGGGGATGGCCCGACTGCATGGAATACAGGATAGCATCAAATACCCTAGCATTAGATAACTGCAGAACACAGTGTAAATAACTAAATATCTGTATTTAAAACTGTGCATATATCATCAAATGTCAAAGTCTGAAAATACAGCCGTTAAGCTCTCGCGCAAACGTTACACTTAATGTCCTCGTTATCAGTCCAACTTTAATACTGTTCGTGACAAATCCTGCATGAAGAAAAGTGTGTTTGCCTATTACACTTTCTTTTGTCTTCAAATTGTATCTCAGGGTTGGGGATACCACTAGTTGATGCTGTGATTTTAAGTGTTAACAATCACAAATTGACCCCCGTGAGTAATGCTGCATGATGGCAATGCTGGCACTGCAGGAAGACTACGGCAATGGAAGAATCAGGAGAGAAATAAGGCCTCATGGACCACAACGATGACTGGCTAATATGCTGACTTAAATTCCCTAAAGCTGTGCTCTTTGATCTATGTACTGAATTGGGTCCAATAGAGAGGACAACGCGCCGTACCGTGCCACCCCGTGCCACCCCGTGCCATCCCGTGCCATCCCGGTCCAAATACAGGTCCTCGCCACTCTGTGGGCAACCGGCTGTTTTCAGAGGGAAATGTCAGACAGCTAAGTGTTTTTTTAAATTTTTTTTATAAATATTATATATAATCTTCAACTTTACTTCACTAAGGCTTGTTTGGATATAATATATAGTTCTGTTAAATCTAGGTCTGGTATATTGAAGCTGTCCCCGAGTGCTGTAATGCCTGCCGTTTTGGACAGTATTATTAATATAGGTAGTCTATAGATCAGGTTTACCTACACTGTGCGAGAACAGGTCGAAATTATAATTCAATTTGCAGCAATTCCTGAACGTCTGAGAAGTTTTTTGCTTTTTCTCCGACAGTCATCATGATTCGGCGACGAAAGAACAACTGCCAGGGTCATTAACATACTGACCAGCATTCATGAGGTGCTTTGCATTGACTATTTATGGTTAACAATAGGCGTAGCCTATAGAGAGGGACAAGAGGCTGATTCATGTATGCACACTTGTGGGTAATCTGTGATTTATAAAGGGAACATTGCTTACAGTTGTGCGTACAAACGGTTTTATAAATCGGACTTTTTTTTGGCGTACGCCATTTTGGGCTTTTGGGCGTACATACATTTTAGTAAGGATCCTACGCACAGTTTCATAAATGAGACCCCAGGCATTTGGTCATCTGATTTTTCAGGAAAACCCTTCCTACATATTTAAATCAACATTATGTCTTTGGGAAAGGAAAGGTGCACTGAGTGACCTGCAGTGTATAGGTGTGTAATGAAGTTAGATTGTAAGAGATACTGTAGGTTGCGAGCCTATAGAAAACCTCCTCCTTATAGCTCTCTTTCTCTTTTAATGTCTCGGCTCTGGTTTGTTTCACTTAATTCTATCTCCCCATCTCCTGATCCATCCATCAGTGTCTCTCACACACACTCCCCCCCCCCTCCTCACACACACACACACACACACACACACACACACACCATCTTCCTCTCTCATCCCCTGCTTGTCTCACATTGTGTCTCTTTGCAACTAATTTTCACTCCTATCATGCCTCTCTCTCTCTCTCTCTCTCTCTCTCTCTCTCTCTCTCTCTCTGTCTCTCTCTCTCTCTTTGTGTGGGCGAGCGGGTATAGCTGCTGATGCACTCCTGGTCATTAATAAAAGTTTTATACACAGTCAGGAAATGCATTTGTGCCCCGGTGGCTGGAGAGCTCCTCTCAGACACACAGGAAATGGGCGCTTGGCCGACAGCCAATCCTGCTATTTCAGGGGTTTGTCCGGAGCCAATCAAGCTGGGCCTGGTCAGTTAATGGATCAGTGGCTCTACTCTTCTCTACACCCAAATATCAGCAGCAATTAGAAGGTGTGGGGGTGACCAGGGTGGGAGCTTTGTGAGAGGCAAGTGAACCCAACCAGAAAAATAGTGAAATAATCTTGTAAATCTATAAATCAGCCACATTTACCAGATACTAGTTTGGCCAGTGACATGCATGCAAAATATCGGTTTGTATGACTTCTCATGAAAAGTTATGCACAATTTTGTTGTGTATTATCCTACAAATATCCAGCACGAGTGATCAGTTAGGTTTAGAAAAAGGTTGTGGTTTGCGTTAAAATAAGTATGTTTCTTACGTAACTTTCGTACATGCCGTTAGTTAAGTATGTATGTTACTGAACAAAAGTAAATTAAAATTAGTCAACATTGGCTACTGGTTGGCACCAAAAGGCACATGAACATCCACCCGACCTCCTGCCTACGTGGACTTTGTCGCTATATATACTACGTAGCCTGCCTTTCTGCAGGTATAAGTACAAAATGAATGATAACAGCCTGATGCATGTGACACAGCAAAGGGCAATGCAAGGGGGGTTCTTCATGCTTTTTTATAACAACTTGTGTAGTTAAAAATCTGTAACACAACGCTAACAACTGCTGCAACATCATGAGTTTCAAGGACTCAGCTGTCAGTCGTGTCACATCGATTCATCTAACCTGCAGCAGTTTTAAGACAAAGGAAGTGAGAAGAAACTTCATGCCTGACTATTGTTTAGCAAGGCACTTCAGAAAAGCATCCAGTGAAAAGCAAGTGTGTGTGTGTGTGTGTGTGTGTATGTGTGTGTGTGTGTGTGTGTGTGTGTGTGTGTGTGTGTGTGTGTGTGTGTGTGTATGTGTGCGCAGTGTTGCTAACGTGAGAGATATGCTGTAATGTGTTGTGCAAGTTGACACTCATGTGCTTCTTTGGTGGGAGTGCCTCCTCCCCATCCAGCAGGCATTTGATACTGCAGCACAATGACACACAAGCAGATCTCTCACACACTCACACACACACACACACACACACACACACACACACACACACACACACACACACACACACACACACACACACACGAAGAGTGCGTTCAGAGTTGAGCGCCGGCAGAAATGAATGACTTTGTCAGCTGTATGCTGTTAACCAGGCCATTTGACATTGATCCCTGCCTGACCCAGAACATATGCCAATCTCTCTCCCTGGCCATTTAGTTGTTTTTTGCTTAATTGGCATGCAAGTTGCATGTTAGAGAAGCAATATTTCAGGAAATTCCTTCCACAAAAAGGTTAATGTACAAAGTCTGGGTCTGTGTGTGTGTTTGTGTTGCATTCAACAACATCTTCACACTCTCTCAATGGGTCCTGGTTTAGCTTTTGTTTTTCCACACATGGAAACTACTTCGTGAGTTAAATTATCCAGAGAAGGTAACACATTTTCGATTACTAAAACACTTTTTAATTGAAACAAACGATACAAACGGATCCAGCAACAGATTCATACTACCAGGATATACTTTTTAAACACATGAACAGTTGTGTTCAAAATAATAGTAGTTCAACATCACTAACCTCATAAATCAATTTATTTGGTAGAAGTGATATTTCTACATGGCAAATAATTTACTAGTAAGTGTTGCAGAGTCATAGTAAACCAACAGACCCAACAATCATGACATACATGTTGCTCATTCTGTGTAATTTAATCTGTGGATGGAATTGAATGGATCAAAGAATAGCCAAAATGGCAAAGGCTCAACCAATGATCAGCTCCAGGAATATCAAAGAAGACTTAAAGTTACCTGTGAGTACTGTTACGATCAGAAGAAGGCTATGTGAAGCAAAGCTATCTGCTAGAAGCCCCCGCAAAGTCCCATTGCTGAAAAAAAGACATGTACTGAATAGGTTGAAATTTGCCAAAGGACACATTGACTGCCCAAAGGAGAAATGGGGAAACATTATGTGGACTGATGAGAGCTAAATTGTTCTTTTTGGGTCTAGGGGCCGCAGACAGTTTGTCTGACGACCCCCATGCACTGAATTCAAGCCACAGTGCGCTGTGAAGAAAGTAAAGCATGGTGGTGCAAAAATCATGTTATGGGGATGTTTCTCATACTGTGGAGTTGGGCCTATTTACGGCATACCACAAAATACTTGAAGAGGTCATGTTGCCTTATGCTGAAGAGTAATGCCTTTGAAATGGGTCTTTCAACAAGACAATGACCCAAAACACACCAGTAAGCGAGCAAAGTCTTGGTTCCAGATGAACAAGATTGATGTTATGGAGTGGCCAGCCCAATCCCCAGACCTCAGACGATGTAGTTCAATGGTCCTGGGCTGAAATACCTGTTCACAGGTGCCAGAAGTTGGTCGACTCCATGCAACACAGATGTAAAGCAGTTCTCAGAAATAATGGTTATGCAACTAAATATTAGTGCAGTGATTCAAAGTAAAGCAAACCCTTGAGACATTTTTTCAGTTCATACAGTAAATGTTTGAGTTTGTAAAGAAAAATGCAAATACTGCTATTTTTTTTGAACAGCCTAATATTCCTTTTTCTTCGCTTTCTGTAAAGTTATAACACAAACGTGATCAATTTTGGTCATGTTTTGATTTGGAATTGAATGTGCAGTGTTCCCAATGTATTGATATTATGGAATTAAAAGCTATTCTAAGGATTTTGAGCATTATTCACTTTTTTTAAACACACTGCTATTATTCTGAACACAACTGTATATTACATATCCTCATGAATGTCCATACAAAGTGTAAAGGCATTCCATCTAGTTGTTGAGATATTGGGAAACAAAGTGTGGAAAAGTCATATGAAAAAGTATTGGACGTACATACACTGGCTTCCATAGAGCATTTGCTAGGAAGTTGCTAGGTGTTTGGTAGGGCATGACTACAGTAGATGGTAACTAAGGTGTATTGCGTGGTTGCTAAGGCATCATTATCAACAGTCTATGCTGTACTTTATACACAAAAAAGTTGTGAACAAATGCCAGGATTAAGTACATTGTACCTCATTTAGAGTATACCAACTTACATTTGTATGTAAAACAAAATAGTGAGGTTTCTGCCTGGCTTTCATTGCAGTGTATTTTGTTGTTGTTATTTGTTCATGTTCTTGACTTTACAAATTTACAAGGATCCCTGAATGCTCCAACTAAAAACATACCGACCCACACAGAATAGATTGTGGAAACTGAGGGAGGTAAAGGGCACACTGGTTGTGTCTTCCTAAGAAGGACAAAAGATGGCTGCATTTGGAAGAGCATTTGAAATTGGGCCTTGCCAACATGTCATCATTTTCGTTTTTTTATCTGATCAAATACACATAAAGTAAAAAAAAAGTCAGATGAATGCTGGTTTATAACTTGTGGCATCTACCTTTTGTATCCTATTTCTGAATTACCATGTGGATGTTTATTTTGTAAAATTTCTTTTCAAAAACACACAGTACACTTTGCAAGAAAAAAAACTGATTTCTTTTAGATAATCACATTTTCTTTGTCTGTATTCCCCCCTCAGTGTGTTTCTATCAGCAGTTTGTTTCATCTCAGATATTTTCCTCAACAGGAAACAGAGCTCCCCCCACCCCCATTAGGGACCAGTGTCCGGTTACTTTAATGTGTGTGTGTGTGTGTGTGTGTGTGTGTGTGTGTGTGTGTGTGTGTGTGTGTGTGTGTGTGTGTGTGTGTGTGTGCACGTACATTTGTATGCCTACACTGGTGTGTCTTGCTTTAGTCCGGATGGTTGCAAGTTGCTGAGTAAGGGCACAGACCAAAAGAGATACATGCATGAGCATCTACTCACACACACACAGACAAAGGAAGAGGTTCATATTACAGTCATGCAGCATATTGTCAGTGATGTCACTTATAGAACAAATGAATGAATCACTACCACTTTTCTCTTTTGGCGTTACAAACTAATTTTTTTAAATTTTTATTTTTTTAAATTTGATTATTTATTTATAAAGGACAACACACATTAATCAACATTTCTGTAAATGTGCCGGTGTTAGCCAGCTGGCTAATTTTCAACTGTAGTCCTTTGGCCAGGTGATTTTAGACCAGAGCAGCAAGAAGCAGCACGATATTAGTGCGTAAGAATACTCAATTACTTTTTTGTTGTAACGAGTAACGTAACACGCTAGTTTTGCAATTCAAGTAATTAGTTACATTTTCAATAAGCAGTCCGTTACTTTTCAAATACATTTCCCTGTTTCTTTTGGTGCCACGAAAAAAAGAAAATGCCTTATACATTTGCACTATTGCTTTTGTTTATGCACCTATTCCTACTTCTTTGCAAGTAGCTGCGTACTAGTGGAAGGTATCTAATCCTTTGGTTGCGTCAGTGTGCATGTGTAGAGAAAAAAGCTTTTCAAATTTGAAGAAGCACC
Organism: Zingel zingel; assembly: GCA_023566125.1. Lineage (NCBI taxonomy): Eukaryota > Metazoa > Chordata > Actinopteri > Perciformes > Percidae > Zingel > Zingel zingel. Next base: position 10,644,136 of record CM042328.1, on the reverse strand, counting down.
CGCAAGCTAAGCACAGCTCCACAACACTAGCATTCAAAGGTAGGCATGAAGTAGGCTGCACGCCCTCTGGACAATATAACCAACATGCCCAAGGAATGGCTAAGGGGTTTTCATCTTTTGTAACGCAAAAGTACTTGTTACGAGCTACTTTCCTCGGTCAGTAGGGACTTTTTAATGGCAGTAATCTTGTAATCTAACAACTTACTTTTAAAAGTAACGTTACCCAACACTAACCATAATTAAGAACATCCTTCCTGGATTCCATTACACAGCTTAAAATAAGATGAAAAAAATAACAGCATCATGTTTCAGTCATCCGTTTATACAATGTCAACTTTTGTTTCAGTGCTTCTGCCCTGTCATGTTCATAAAGCAGAACTGGATTGAATTGAATTCAGTGATGGGAGAGGGAGGGGAAAGAGAGCGAGAGCGAGAGAGAGAGAGAGAGAGAGAGAGAGAGAGGAGGGGTGACTGGAGTGTGTGTGTGAGTGTGTTTGAGATAGACACACAGAGAGAGGGAGAGAGAGAGAGAGAAAGGGAGAGAGAAAAAGTGCATCCAGCTCTCAGTGATTCATCTCTTGGGGAGAGGAGAGGAAACTAAAGCAGGACGGCAAAAGAATTACATTTTTTAAATCGGGAAAAAAGGAAGATTCTTGGTTTAATCTCTGATTTAAGAAGCTTCTCACTCCAACCAAAAACTGCAGTTTTCCATTATCATCTTTTTTTAATTTTTACACCCAAGAATATTTTGCTGTTGCAAGTATTTCACATCACTCCTACTCTGCATGGAGATACTTAAATTCTTCTTCTCCTCTTGAAACTGAGGACACTAAAACTGCAGATTTAGGAATCAATCGCCAAAACTCTGCTTTCAAAAAACTATTTTTTAAAGGATCCCTGCATCACAAGCATCTCTTGCAACTTGAATGTCCTTACAACTTGGACAGAGAGTGGAGCCCTTCGATGCAGCGTGCATAAAGGGACTGGTTGGCTTTTTCGGGAGGTGTAGGAGAAGGCGACTTCAGGAGGACGTACTGGGATCAGAGCACTCCTGGAAGAGCTCCTGGAAGAGCTCCTGGAAGAGCGCCGGGAAGAGGCGGAGGAGGAGTGGGGCGCGTCATGCTGAGAGAGAGCATCCTCCCAGCCTTCTCACTCCCTACAAACACACACCCTTAAGACAACAGAGCTACAGTAATCTTATAAAGTTACTGTAGGTGGATATCATAGAAGTATTTTAGCTAAATAACCTCCTTCAGTACCATACAGTAAGATTAAGACATCACAAAAATCACAAAAGTGAATTAAGGTTTCAGATAATTTCATCACTGGGTTCCATAGACATACTATAAGTCATTAAAAGGGATATTATAGGAATATCGTAGAGTTTATTTGTCAGAGGCGCACACAGACACCCAGGACGCCCAAGCACGCCGCCTCAGAATGGATCTCGCACCAATCAGAGGTAATCATAAATTCATTCTGTCGTTACACGATCTGCTGATGAACTATTGATGATTTGTGTGACCTTGACATGAAAAAGTTCCATAGAGAATTTTTCATGAAGTAAGGAATTATTCCAAAGGATTGTGTAGCTTTTCAAAATGCCTTGTATCTTGGAATGTGATTCTATTTTAAGATTTTGTTTTACTTAAAATTGAGGCTGCAATTGTAAAAAGTCTACAGATTTCACTCTAGAAAAATACTTTTTAAGGGAATATGAGGTAAAGTAGGACATAGTATGGCTCTAGGTTCTAAAAGACACGTTGAAAGTAATTTAGAAGGCATTTTGGGGCTGTGAAAACTTGGTGGGAACCAGATGCAGATGGACAGGATGCTGAAATTTTGCACCAAGCACGAAAAAAAAATGACGCCCTATTTCCATGAAACATTGCTAAAGATGCACATTTTGCCAGTTTTCTGGGTCTTAACATTAAGATAAAGTTTGGGTTTCTTTCTTTACTAGAAATTAGGGAAAAGTCTTGTGAGATCAAGTCAAGGTGACAATAACAATCCAAACTCACAAGATTTGGTTTAACCAACAGAAAAGTGTGCAGAAGAGGGCAACCTGGTTTATTTCCCTATCAAACAGACTTGAACTGGTAATTCCAGGTCATTCCTAAATCCCCTGCAGCCACATACAAGAAGAGCAGAAAGGTGCCTCCTCATTATTTGGTGGCAAAATTCCCCGTTTCTCTTTACTGTTTGAACAGTGTTCAATAATGCGGCTGGTGACTTGCACGTTAAATCTTCCTCAGATATATTTCTTTCCCTGCCCCATTTTTCATCTCTTGTCTTGGCTGTTGGGTGGGTAAACAGTCAAGGAAGGATGGGTTTGTAATGATGTAAGTCATGATCATGTAAACTCTAATCTCACTTCCCCCTGGTGGACAGATTGGTCCAAGCTATCATTTCATTATTAGAGAAAGTGAATTAGTCATGTTGACAGCAGTGTTGTAGTCAAGTCACCAACTGTCGAGTCCGAGTTGAGTTTCGAGTGCCCAGTGTTCGAGTCCAAGTCCAAGTCACCAAAGAAGAGTCTGAGTTGAGTCACCATTACTTGAGTTCGAGTCCAAGTCGAGCCTCGAGTCCCCAGTGTTCGAGTCCAAGTCGAGTCATCAAGGTTGAGTCTGTGTTGAATTCCAAGACTGCCTACATTTCTCCACTTTGGCATCTTTAAAGAGCTGATATACTAATAAAAGAGGGTCTACATTAAACAAAAATGACACCACTGTCACGATTGCAAAGGGAGTTTATTTACTGACTTTTTTCTAAACAACATTTAGCGGTGCTCTTTCCAGCATTGGATGTAAAATCTGTGTAGGTGAACTTCACGATCCGGGGCGCATGTAGTAGGGAGCCTGCGAATCATGCACTACAGTTGCATACAGTATATCAATATCAATTCCTTTGTTATGAGAGTAGTGAAAGTAAGAGCGAGAATGCAGCGTTAAGTGAGTGACGTCAGTGAGTGTGTTGTCAAGCAAGGAGAGCGAGCGGTAGCGGTGTTCGACTGAGAAGCGTATGTGTGGCTGTGAGGAAAAAGCAAGAGAGAAAAAAGAGATCCCAAAGACGATGTAAAGTGAGTTAACAGTCAACAATAAACAAGAAGCTTCTCAAGACGTGGTGGCTTCATCTTTTGTTAATACTGGTCGGTGAAGTAAAGGGTGTTACCCCCAAAAGAACATAAGTTCTGGATGGAACGTCTCCCCAGCTGCTTCCCGGCCGGTCTTGGAGCCCAAAACAGGAAAAGTGTAACATCTTATATCAAATTTTTATAAACTATTTAGTCAGAAACTTCATCCAACGTCTGAGTCCTTTTTCATGAATGCTCAAGTCCGATTTTATATATCCTCGAGTCCGAGTCCAAGTACAAGTCATCAGTCCGTGAGTCCAAGTCAAGTCACGAGTCCAGAGAATAGAGTCTTGAGTCTGACTCGAGTCCAGAGAATAGAGACTCGAGTCGCACTCGAATCCGAGTCCTGGGGCCCGTTTCAGGAAGGAGGTTTAACAAACTCTGAGTCTAACCCTGATCTCTGAGTTGATTTACCCTGAGATGGGAAACTCTGAGTTTTCGGTTCCAGAACAGCTGATTTGAGTTGGTTCAATCAACTCAGAGTAGGTTGACTCAGAGCTAAGCGCGTGCACCACCACAATAAAAAGGCAGCATGAATGGAGCCATGATACTACGATTCACCATGGTAACAACCACAAACAAACTGGTCGGTAGAAATACTCATGCGCACATACAGCGAGTTTGAACATATATTTCGTTAAAAAAGCAACACAGCGGCTGCTGCAAAAGAGAGAATTTGCGTGGGAGAAAGTTCCTGCTAGAGTAAATGTGTGAGTTCCAATATAGTGTATTAATATCATATTTAATCATAAGTATAATATTACTTGTGAAATGGTATTGAACCTATAAACTATTTCATTTAGGTGCAATCCTGCGGGCGAAAAAGTACTAGGCCTACTCATCCCATTCTGAGGCTGCAGCACCATCATTAACAGAATTATAATTCATAATCTTTTATTTCAAAGGGTTTACATCATTCACCTGCAATACTGTGGAGCTCCTTTTTAATGGCTCTTACTGGTTTGTGTCCAGGGAACGCTACAAAAACGATTAAAACATGTTTCAGAGCGAGTCACCCTCTTCTGACGGCCCTGCGTACAGTGGCTTTACTTATATGCTCCGCATCACCAATGTTGTAAAGAAAACTGACCTTTGCAAAAAACCTTAATGCTACACAAGAATCTTCTGGGATGTAGAGCATGTCCACGATGGGTAACGTTAGTGATATTAGGTAGGATAAGGTTATATAGGTTACATAACTGATAGACTGGGAAGTAAAACGATACTGCTCAAATAGGTAGGCTAGTATCTGGAAATGACAATGCATCTATAGTCGGGGACTCAATAAATATCATGTCCCAACATATGTTTAACTCCCTGCGAAGTAATACAGCTTCTTCATCAACGGGATCCTCAAAAGGATATGCCACGTTTTGAAAAAAAAAATATGTTTTATAGTCTGCTTAACACAGTTAATGAACGAACCCTGTTTTTTTTATCATGCAGATAACAAACTGCGCTAAAATGCGCCTGATACAGACTGAATGAATAAATGAGGAAATGAAAGAGCGCTGTGTCAGAGGGAGGAGACTGAGAGAAACTCAAGGTTTTTTGAAGAAAACCTGCTCCCGACCAGGTTAGGTTCACAGTCTCAGTTACCATAGTAACTGACTCTGAGGTTAAGTTACCTCTCTTTCTGAAACGGGCTGGAGTTACCCCTCTCTCTCAGGTTTGATTTACCTCCCTTTCTGAAACAGAAAACCCAGAGTTTCCCTCATCTCAGGGTTAACAAACTCAGAGTTTTCACTAAACCTGCTCACACATATAGCACACAACAGGAGATTGGCTGTGTCAGACGCGTTCTCACTTACTGGAAATACTATGTTTGGTTTAAGCAAGGTGTGGCGCCTGGATAGAGCATGCAGGAGGCAGGATATTACGCAGATTGCACCGTAGTCACATAACCAGTTCGTAATTTGGTCAAAAACATCCAACTTTTTTGCCGTTCATTTAATTTGTCTGGTGATTTCAGCGTCGGCCCTTACTGACAGAAGTTCCCGAATCTGGTCGTCTCTCCATTTATTGTGTCTTCAGGTAAACCGTTCTTCTTCATCTTCATCATTGTTTGTTTTCTTCCGATTTCGCGCCAGCTGCATGATAGAAATGTCATCAACACGCCCACTCGCGTGCTATGAATTCTCCGTGCAATGAGCTGCTCTAATTCACACATGGGCTCAATCAGCCATTACACTGACTTTGCACTAGGGAGCTGGCAGGGTAAAGACTGTTTGACGTCCGGTCCAACTGATTCGGACATTTGCGTTCTCAGATACAGCTCCTCCAGGTAACGTCTAGATAAGTTCAGGGTTGCAGTGCATGTGTGAAAGGGGCTCAAGAAAAGCATGAGGGAGCACATTTCTGAACGATCTTCCCAATTTGATCAAAGTGAACTAGTCATACTCAACCGATTGTTTAACTGCATGTTAACATTTGTCTCACTGTGTTTTTGCAGTTGCTGTGTGTGTGTGTGTGTGTGTATGTGTGTATGTGTGTGTAAGTGTGATGGGGACATGTGGGGTTGGGATTGATTGTCCTCAAGGTCGGATGCAGAATGTCAATACCCATCTCCGCTGGGGTGGGACTGGAGGGGCGGGTGGAGGAGCAAATGATGGGACCGATTGATAGGGGGGGAAGGGAAAGAGAGAAAGAAAGTGAATGGGATGAGAAGAGTGGTATTGTTAGGCGGAGGGATTGACCAGGGATGGATAGATGGATGGATGGAAGGGAGGGGACAGCATGTGTGGAACAGGGGAATATGGCGGATAGATGAACGAATTACGAAATGGATGGGTGGTTAGTTGGATGGAGAGGGGGGGTGAATGGAGATGGAGGGATTTTGTATGCCACAGAAGAAGCGCTAATGCATTGACTAATGCACTATAGAACCGCAGACTTGTGGAAAGAGAGAGAAAATATTAACAGTTAAAACTTTGTAAAAAAGAAAAGAGAAAAAAAACAACAGCCTTGACCTTCAACTCAATTTAGTATGAAAGAAAAAGAACATTATGTCTTCTTCAAAGCAATAATGGTTGACATATGGAGAAATACAGTAAAGTGTACACAGTATAGTTCAGTTGTTCTACTTAGTTTCTGTTTGATAATGACAGTATTTACAGTTCGTAAAAGCTTTAGCTTTGGTCTTGTAAGAACTCGCTGTCTTGTAGGCATTTGGTGGTGCACAGAAAGTGAAGACTTTTAATTTGGAAACATTTTGAGTAAAACAAACTTCAGCTGGATAATTTGCAGGATCAGACCCTCAGGTTTAGTTCCTCCAAAGGCCATTAGATGTCACAAGAAAAACCACAATTGTATTGAAGTGAATTGTGGAAAAAACTAAACAAATTCACTCTGATTACAAATTCATTGAATTGTTTCCCCTTTGGAAGCTGGAGGACTCAGCCAGGGCTGAATTGCTCAGTGGATTGATTAGTGGATGACTAGTCGATTGACAAAACATTCTTTAGCAACTATTTTATTTATCTAACAATGGTTCAAGTCATTTTATCAGGCAAGAAGGCCAAGTTGCTGCCAAGAAGTGGGATTTTCATGCAAAGTTGTGAATTTGAGTCAGACGTACCACCACCACTTTTATTGTAATCATTATTAGCATCACCATCTCTCACTCATTCACTGCTTCTTATTTCCCCTCCCCTCTTGTTCTCTCCCCCCTGCCTGGACTTGCTGGTCTGCAGTGTCTATTTCAGTCTTTCCGTTGGGGTCAGATTCGGCACATCCGGTATCTCATCCAGTTTATTGTCATTCAATCCTGCTGTGCTCCCGGAGGACATCAGGAGGAAGGCCCCTGGGTCTTAGCGCCTGACGGGCCTCACACACAGGCCTCACACCAGAAAGCTGGCAGCACTGTAGTTAGTTTTGACCTTATGAATCTGCTGGTTTAAATGTTTTTATATGCAACTCATGACTTCTTTGACTTGATTTGATTGATTTCACGTGTTATTTTACCATATTTCCTCTTTTACATGATTATTCAAAGATTTTTGCGATGACTTTGTACAGTAGCGGCACCCAAATCAGAATTTGCAACGACAGTTGATTACTCCCATCACACTTTTGATGGCATTAGACAGCAAACAAACCTGTTTTCCACCACGGTGAATCAAAAATACACAACTTTGGATATGAAATGAGACAATGACTTTGAGGATAAAGTGTGTAGGAATCAATGTGCTGGAGTACAAAGCTTAGGTGGAACTATGGAAAGTAATGGTTTTGAGGTATTTAAATTGGGCCCACTGTTCCTTTTAAAGGAGAAATCCTGCGCAAAATGAACCTATGCTAATCGAATGTGACCAGTTTTAGCGCAAACCGCTAATTAGCTTATAACCTAGTCATCAGGGCACTGGTAAAGTAAAAAGAAATCGCTATTTCTATACCACTAACAAGGCTCAAAATAGCACCACACTTCCATGGTAGCATAATGAGGGTCCCTACATGTAAACCGAAGCATTGAGGACTTTTTAAGTGTACAGACAGTTTATTAAAATGATAGTTTAAGACTGTACCGTTCACATACACAGGCAGGCGCCATCTTAGGAAAGCAGTCACAATCAGTCGAATGACGAACGCTGTGCTTGAGCCGTGTAACTGGTTACTGGTTGCACGGCGTTCGACTGATGATGACTGACTTTGACTGTTATCTTAATAGGGTTATTTCAAATGGGATCTGGGGGTGTCACAATTCTGATTTTTGATTTCGACTAACAAAATCAAATGCAGGATCGGTGATTTCTCCAGTATATTTTTCTCTCTCTACCCCCTCCTACTTAGGCATGTCCGAAGAAAAAAAAAACCTGAAGTCACCAGTAGGCAATATTTTTGCCTGCCCCGTGGGTGAGTTGTGTAAACAAACAACGACGGTAAAGCATGCAGGCTCCGGGACTTCATGGTGCGTTCATGTGTGCACTCAACTGCAATTTCGGTAATTTAGAAAATTACCAAAATTCAAAACTGTCGTTGTAAAGTACCCTTCTGCCATCTGACACTCTACTGGCAGATTATTGTGGCATTCTCATCACTGCTGAAAAGAAAATGTTTAAATCGAAAGTCAAATCGAATCGTGAATTTAGAAATTTGTGACATCCCTAACGGGATCTACTAGGGCAGAACTTAAGAACTCCTCCCTACTTGTTTCAGACATCCTATTATGTGCAAAGCCCACCATTACAATATTACTGGCTACGCTACAGATTCAGACAGACATTCTTTGGAACCAATATCTCTACGTGGCTGTTTTAGGCACACAACATGTTAATTTGAAATAAAATATATATTCTTTGCCAGAATTATATCCTGGAACTCTGGGTCATGTAAGAGGATGCAATTTACAGAATATAAAACAGAAAATAGCTAAATAAACATAAAATAAATACAGAGCTTTTGGTGTCTTGTCAGGTATTTCTTAGTGGGAGTGGGAAAGCACTGGGGAAACTTAGACTCATGACCTCAGTGTTTTTAAAATCCTGGCTACAGCTCTGGATTTGTCAGACAGCTGGCTTTTTTCTTTGAATGCACAAAGGTTAAATTAATATTTATCTTCTCTGTTGAAAAACTTACAGATTTTCCAAAAATTGTTTCTTTAACTCTCTGAGAATCCCGGGACCGCTGGCGATCTTGGCCGACATTACTTTAAGAGGCTGTAGCGGGCTCAGTTTTTTTAGTGAAGATAATGGTATAATACGAAACTAGATAAACTAAGGCATCCATTGGCACCATCCATGTCATGCATGCTACTCAGGAAGGGGGCTAAATAATGCTACAAAGTTTTTTGCGAGGGAAAAACTGGCATGGCCATTTTCACAGGAATCCCTTGACCTCTCACCTCAAGAATGAAAGTGGATTCTATGGGTACCTACGAGTCTCCCCTGTACAGGCATGCCCACTTTATGCTAATCCCATGCAGTTTACATTGTGTATGACTGGATAGCGGAGACTCTTGGATTCAATGAGACCAATTCCACTAGTTCTAAGCCTTTTTATACATAGGTTTATTACGGATTTATGACTAGAAGAAGACACACAATGCTGAGCTACATCTCAAATTAATCTTTAGTTTCCTAGCTTCCAGAATATGTATACCACTTCTATGTGACATACAATATACATTGTATACTGTTGCAACCTGTTCTCATGAACCATCCGTAAAGCTACGTAAAGATAAGCACTGTTATTCATATGATTTTCAAAGTTTTGAAAAAGGGGTGGGCGTTAACACACAGGACTTTCAAGCGAGGGAGCGGAGTTTACTTCCCGGGGAAAACAAAAGACTTTCACCCAGGAAATGCGTGTTTTAATACAAACCACAAACCTTTCCCTAAACTTAAAGCTTGAGTGCGTAACTTTTTGATATTAATAAATGTCCCGTTACATTCCAGCCATTGCCAAATTAGTTGCTACAAAGCTAATTAAGACTATCAGCTCCACACAACTTTCTCTCTGTATTTCTCAGTATGGCTATGTTCAGCAGGTTGTGTTGTGCGGTGAATTTTCCCACGCAGAAGCTTGAGTGAAGATAATTACATCTTCTGAAGAGTCCATCATGTTTTTTTAATCCTCCATGTCCTCCTTGGTTACTAGCAACTGCGTGGAGGAGGGGTAGGAGCGCGTGAGCGATCACTTAAGGCTTGTATCATGTGGACGCGCCGACAGTTTTGTTGCTATTACTTACAATTCCTAATGGGGGGCGACAGAAACTACGCACAATAGCTTTAACTAGTCGTTTTGATGCCTAAACGTAACTTTTGTCTCTCGGGTAACTGAACCATCAACTACCACTGACCTGACGGAGCACCATGACCGGCAGCTCGCGGTGCTCTGTACCCGGGGCACAGTCACCTATTCTCAGGTAACTAAACCACCAACTACCGCTGACCTGACTGAGCACCATGCGGAGCACCATGTGAAGCACCATGCGGAGCACTGTAGCCGGTGTCACAGAGCTCTGTAACAGCTAAACACATCTACTAACTGCCGCTGATACGATGAGCTGTGACAGAGGTCTGTAGCCGCGTCACAAAGCTCTGTAGCGGCTTAAACAGCTAGCAACTGCTGCTCTGTAGCCGATGTCACCTGACCAGCTGGCGGTCTCCTAGTTTTCGTATATCTTACGTTTTAGTGTGCATAACTTTCTGTACGATATAATTTGAATCTGTTCATGAGAATGCATTGGCTGTTGACCCGCTATGTCCAATATCCCCTGTACCCCCCTTAAAAAAGACAAAGATGGATCTTGGAGGGTTAAACTACTTGTTGGGTTTGTCAACTCCTGTGAGCTGCACTGGTCAAGTATTATTTTTTGTAAGGACTCATGCTCTCCTTAAATAATATGGTAAATACTTTGGAGAGAGAGAGAGGGACATAAAAAGGCCAAAAAGCAGAAAAGAAAAGGGAGTAAAGGACGGGACAGAAGGGATGAAAGGGGAGAGTGAAGGGAGGTGGTGAAGGTGATGTGGGGGGTGACAGGATAGGGAGGAAATGAGAGGAAGGACGAAGAGAGGAGATGACGACAGGAAAGGAGAGGAGAGGGCAACCCCTCCTCATTCCAAGGCGAAGGGTCACTGCAGTCAGTTTTAAAATAGCCTGAAACCATGATGTCACCAGTGAAAGATGCAGCGATGCTCTGTCCATTAAACTCAATCAACCATTGGCAGGTCGAGTCCAGACCCAGCGGAAGTTAGGGATCCAGTGGACAGACAAGGGATCACCACAGTTTATATGTTTCCATTTACTTTGACATTTGAATGAGTGACTTTTTAACCTGGAACTTTTTTTTTTTTACTTAAATAGTGACAGGCATTTTAGTCAGCTACTGAACAACATTGTCAGAAGACCAACAATAAGATAATAGATGTCGCAACACACTGAACCCAGTGCCAAATAGATAGTTTGTGTCTGTGTTTGCTTTTTATTAGCACTGGTTTATTTAAGTAAAACATATTTATACAGATAAACGTCTGTTTTGCTATTTTCTACTGCTCTGCCACTCTGCCGTTCTAAATTAGAATATCACAATCTGGTGGCGCTTAGCTAGTTTCTGTTTTATTTGACACAGGTAAAGATAGTTAAAGAGAGATAGAAAACGGGTTTCTTTCTTTAGACTTTTTAAAGACCTTTTTGATACCACATACTGTAGAACTATATTTAATACCCGTTTCATGGCCATTCCAGCCAAAACGGGACTATATGGCCTTGAATTATTTACTATATCACATTTTCACAAGTTCTTCCCAGCAGTATGCAACAATAATTCCTGATGATATATTAAATTTAATTAATATGACCCGGACAGGCATAAAGTGGATAGATGGATTAAGTTCATTTAAATGTTTGCTATAACCAACATCATTATGAGACGATGACTTTCATAGCTACTGTAGCTAGCAGTAGTGACAGCGTTTGCTACAGGTCTGATGGTGCCGACTTAAACGCCACAAAAAAGGATTGAACAGGCTCCTGCATGCACAATCTACTGTCAAAACAATAATGTTTAGGTTTTAGGTGTACAACGTCTCCCTACAGCCAGCAATCGAAAAAAAAAAATATATATATGCAATTGCTAACTTGTAAATATGTCCTTATGCAAACAACAGTTACACTGCAGACAGAAGCCTCAGTTTAAACCTGGCAGTGTAAATTGTGATTGGGCAGCAGAGAGAGTGTGTATACAGTGTGTGTTTTTGTGGAACAGAGTGAAGGTGTGTGTGTGTGTGTGTGTGTGTGTGTGTGTGTGTGTGTGTGTGTGTGTGTGTGTGTGTGTGTGTGTGTGTGTGTGTGTGTGTGTGTGTGTGTGTGTGTGTGTGTGTGTGTGTGTGTGTGTGTGTGTGTGTCCCAGGGCAGAGGCTCAGTCATTACTGATACTCCCCAAGCACAAAGGTCCATCCTCAGGTTACCACTGACGGCCTCTTGAAACACCAGCTCCTACTCTCTGTGACTGTTTGTTTCACTCACATTCATTTTTACATTGTACACAATGCAGTGTTTGGGAAATTCATCACAAAGAAAAGATACATGTAAAACAAAAACTTTTTTTTTCCCTTTTAAATGTTATGATGCTGCCTCTGTCCTCTGAGCCAGATAGGTTGTCCACTAAATAAAACACTCATTGTGCTGTCAGTTATGTTGGTTAAGTTTTAACCATAAAACTGCTTCCCCTGAACACACCATTGATGACCTAAATATAATAGATCCTAATTATTTGGCTGATATGCAAAATGTATCAGAAGAATTTGACACAAAAAGTTGTTGATAAGGAGAATTTGTTGATCATTGAGCAGTGGGACTGAATATAAAGTTTAAAGTTTGTTGTTGTTGTTGTTGTTGTTGTTGTTGTTATGAGTTATTTATACCACTCATCAAGGCAGAAACAAAACCATCAGGAGTTTTCAGAAAAGAAAAGACCCACATTGATAATTTTGATCAAATATTCCCTGATATAAATCAGACCCAATAATTTTAGACTGCATTTTATTTAGGCAAAGTTTGTGTACAGCTACTGTGTTAAGGCAACGCTGATGCAATTTAGAAGGGGAGTTTTTAGTAAATAAAAAGGGGTTCAGATGATGTATTGGAGAAAAAAAAGCAGTTGTATTGGCACCCATATCAAAACATCTTAATACCCAGTCCTATGGCTGATAGCATGAAATAAAATGAATGTGGACTTCTTTTATAACTAACTCTTAACTATTGCAATGGGAAAAAAATGCCTTTATCCATGGGTAAGGTACCCACTCAAGTGGATGGTTAGAAATAAAACGACTTGAATAAATATGGGCTAGTTCATCTAGCCATCCTCAGGGTGTCATGAGATAAAACAAACCCAACTTTAGTTTATTATTTCCATGACAGAGTTTTTGAGAAACACAGTAAGTTCTGAACATGTATAGGCATTTTAAGATTTCTGACTTTTGCAGTTTGTCAGGGTTTAATCAGAACTAAATGCTGCTGAGGTTTAGACCCCTCACCCCTCTACTATTTAGAAGATGTATCCATGAAAACCAGAATCCTCACACATTAAAGGGACGCTATGGAGTTTATTTGTAAAAGGAAATTTATGTTTACTTTCAGCGTTAGTTCCCAAAACGCATTGTATGTATCCTTGAGGTCTAACAAATGTGTAGAGTTCATTTCCTTCATCATAAAACATTTGCAAAGCAGATTTTTTTGTACGTTTGTATATCCAGCACTGTTTACATCCATGTTTATTTTCCTGAAGTTGTCTTTTTCCCTGATTTTGTTGCCACACTGCAGCATATATTGTCGTGTTACCACCACCTGTTCATCAGTGGAATAGTGTGACACCATTGGTAGGACTGTGTGTGGCATTACCTGCGTGCGCATCCTCGTGTGCACTCACATGACAAACAAAACTGGGACCCCCTTATAGAAAAACAGCTCCATAGTGGACTACTTGAGGTCTAAAACTCCACAGGGAACCTTTAACAAAGATGTGACGTTAAAAACTGCCCTAAGCTCCACTTGTAATCACACACACACACACACACACACACACACACACACACACACACACACACACACACACACACACACACACACACACACACACACACACACACACAAGGCTTGACAGCAGACACTCCCCAGCAGAGCCAGACTGAGCATCACTACCCGTAAAACAACTGTAGCTGTCAGTGCAGCTGATTCAGCTCATGTGCAGATGCTGATAACAGGGCCAGTGCTAGAAATAATGTCCAAAATAGTGGGCACCTTTTTCAAGTTCTCCTTGCCTGCAACTGAGGGAAACAATATGGCAGTGATCATTTAGGTCACAACTACTGACTCCCATGATTCATTGTTATCCCAGTCAAGTGACGTTCAGGCATGGTTTACACCGATAAAAATGAAATCAGCTAACATTTATATGGCTGTTTGCTTTACGGCCGCAAAAATTATGTTTTCAATATGGATTAATCTGACGTTTCTTTCCTTGGTGTAATCTATTCATCATTTGGTTATACTGTAAAATGTCAGAAAAAAAGTTGAAAAAATGTACATACAGATTACAAATTCCCACAGCTTTGGGTGATGTCTTTAAATGGCTTGTTTTGTCAGAACAACAGTCCTCAACTCAAAGTTATTCAATTTACACTACAACGGAGAAAAGGAGTACATTTAATAAGGTGAAACCAGATGTTTCATTTTCTGATTATTGTTTCAACACCAGTTTGTTTCGCTTGAGTTTAGACATGAAGTTGAACTTGAAGGCACCACATTTTCCCATCCTAGGTGCATAGTCTAACTTTTTCACATAACTTGCAGTATCTGTATCTGTTGGGGGGTTGGCTCAACCAGTAAGTAAATATGAGCTCATGGAAATGGACGGCAGGCCTCTTCTTTTTAACAATTAGATGGGCTGATAGGCGGGCAGAGTATGAGCGAGCCGTGGCCACCGCTCTGACTGATCAGATTAGTCACCAGGACTTCTCTCTACTCGGACTAATTTGAAAATGCATCCTCATTTAACCAACCTGGGCCTTCTTATCTGCTCCTTTATAGCAGGACCTCTGGAAGGAGGGGACTGAGTGATAGATACAGAGAGACACTGTAGGGCAGAGCACCTTTATGCTCGGGCTTTGTTCAAAAGTCTCTCCCTGGAAAGCCTGGAGGAAAGGAAGACATTTTTTGTTTTGTTTTATTTTTGTTTCTACGGTCCACCTTGTTAATCACCTCTCCTTCCCTCCAAGTGATGGATTGCCATTCTTGAGTTTCATCCATGTCCCCCATCCCTTCTGTCCGCTCCCCTCTTATTGCCTTTGCACTGCATTTTCCTGAGGCCACTTGCTCGTCTTGTTTCTTCTCTCTGTATTTAACTGTTTAGCTGTACATACCATGGTGATAATACACTGGGATTATTAATCAACCTTTACGTAAATTGGTGTCAATGACACATTTTACACTATTCTGCGGGCAAAAGTAGTGATTCTGGGCTTTGTTCATTACAAAACAAAAACATTGGCAGAAGATTTTTTTTCCTGAAAAGGTGAACCAGTAGCAATCACCAGCAAAAGCACAAAGTAAACTGATTAAGTGTCTCAATTCATCATCAGCAGAGGATTAGCCAGGATTTAGGGCTAGGAGACGCTTCTCTGGGCTGCATGCACATTTTTTGCATGTTTTTTTTCTGGGACCTTTAGTTTCCCACAACCCCTATCTCTGTGTAGATCTGCAGACACACTTTGCAGGACAATAATTCCATCTCAACAGGAAGCAAGAAGGAAATAAATGAAGCGGCTAAGATCTGGAAGAGAAGCACAATGGTCTAAAAGGTCAGATTATGGTCAAAAGAAACTAGTTTGTAGATGTGCCATCAGACCACGTCTGAGGAAAGTGTTTACAGCTGTGTGAGGTGGGTGTGAATGTTGGATTGTCGGTTTTAGAAAGTTACAAAAAATGTTGGTTGGGGGTGGGGAGGGATTTCTTGCAAGAGTTAGCACAAATCTACTACTCTACTAATACTAAATCTAAATCTACCATCTAGACGCAACCCTCTTTTGTTATGGCAGGTGAGTGTAGATGTGAACCACAAGAAAACAATTTGTAAAACATGAATCTGGACAGAAAATCTTTGATACATTAACAGTGTATTATGGATGTCTCTGTATTCACGTGGACGCTGCTCCTGCTTACCTCCCTCCTTCATCTAATCTCATGATCTGAGCTGCTTTTAATGCGTTTCCATTTGGCCTCATTACTCTCTGAGAGGACCGGCACCATGTGAGGAACAAGCCAGCTATCTATCCCCCTTGGCCACTTGGCATGACTGCAGTTTCTTTGTGTACGTATAGCTGAGCATGTACAGTATGTGTGTGTATATGACTGCACAGTATTTGTACATGTTGGTTGGGTTTCTACTGTCTTTCTACGGATATCAAGTTAGCTTTTTCTTCTTCTTTTTTCTAGAGTTCTGTCTCTGTGTTTTCTGAGTTCTGTCTTTTCATTCAGGGCCCATCTGATGTCTGAGCAGCTGCATATTCAATTTGACTTGGACCTTTTATTTAATTTACTTTTTGCTTATTTTTACCTTATTAAGCATTTAGCTGCAGTCTCACCCAGCATTACAATGAGTACACGATGCACTACAATGCAGATAACCATGTGTATATTGCTCCACCTATTTTTTCATATATGAGCAACTTTATTTAGCTAATACCGTAGCAACTTAGCACAGCTAAACCAAAAATAATTTACAAAAGGTTTATTTTTCTCATTAGCCCTAACGCTTTGAGATTTCAGCTCAAGTTTTACGAATGATTCTCAAACATTTAAAAAACCCAACAACATCTTCAAGAAACATTGGAAATAGTCCAACTTTTTTTTTTATTCTTTAAAAGATATATAGATATTGGTAGCCATTGAAGAAACCACGTCTTAGCACATCTCTCTACTGGCTTCAGCATTTAGCCATGGCTGCTGCTTGGTTGGAACCACAGACGAAAACTTAGTGCATTTTATATTTATCAACTGGTTTTCTGAAATAAGGCACCTTTTCATTGAGATTTTGCGGAATAGGACTGATCTATATACAGTACTTGAGCGACCTTGCAAAGCCTTTAACATGAACTAAACCTTTCCATAGGAAACATGTCTGTTGATTTATATTTTTGATTTAATATTTATATAACATTTGTTTTGCAATTAAACCTGTGACTTTACAGTTCTTCTATGGTCTTTCTAACTGCTTGGTGACGCTGCAAGGCTCTCTGTCTGCAGGTGGGTTTCCTCCGTGGCAGCAGCAGCTGTGTTCAACAGATGCTAAATTACAGTGTGGACCTCATGGTTCTTTGGCTCTGGCAGGCTAATAATAGAGTAAGTCTGAGCAGTGGAGAACCTCAGCGGTCATGATGACACGGCTGATGGTTGAGTGGAAGCTGTGCTGCTAAAATCCATCTTTAATCAAGTACTGCTTCAATATTTGGAAAGTAATAGGCTACTGTTTGCTGCATGTAATGTGGTATCCCCTCTCTGCCAATAACCAAGGCAAAATTCTTAATTTGTATTACACTTTAGTATCACTTTAGTATATCACTTTTAATATAGTTCTTCTCTGAAAGCAGCAGTGTTTTATTGCTTAATAGCACATAATAACCATTATTATAATGCTAAGAGTTGTTGGCACGAATCAATGACTCAGTGATTATTTGGTAAGATGCTATAATTTCTATTTTTTTCCCCACTTATTTCAAGAAAAGTACAATTCTATGTAGTGAACCTCTTTGCCTACAGCATTCAGTGTTTGTGTGCTCTATTCTCAGAGCTCCTCTGTCAATCAAACACTGGGCAGGACTACGAGTTCCTACTTGGGTTTTCTGCTGATGCAGTTTGACTTTCTGTAGGTGGTACTTCTTGGTGTATAGCCATTGCGGCTTTCGTTCCCATGCTAAATAGGCAAATCTTTTTTCTGTTGTAGACCATCAGTTCCTGTGTACCAAAGGATGTGTTTAGCACAGCAAATGGAACATTTCTCATGGAAAAGAGAACACAGAATATAGCCTGACTTGTTCTCGTATCATATTATTTGGACAGAGAATAAAGAGTAGATATGTAAATGTATATTTTGTGTGCACACAAAAAGTTCTAGATTATAATTACAGTACAAAAAAAGATAAATAGGTATAATTGAAGTAGTAGAAAGCAAGCTGTTTTCTGTGCTCCTGTCTTGGTTAGACAGATCATTCATTTAATGCTGAAACAATTAGTTGACTAACATAAAATTAACTGATAAAATTTTGATAATCATTTAAGTCATTCAAAATCCAGTCCATCCAGGATTTTGCGGCCTTTTTTTGAGATTTTTGCAGCCCAAAATGCCTGATTTTGCAGGAGCTTTTGTAAAAAATTGCAATAAAAGTTTCAATGTCTTTTGTATGTTTGGTGCAATTAAGTTGCGGGAGATGGAGAAAGTTGCAAAAAAAGTTGCGAGTTGCACCAAAGTCACGGTGATTGGTTGAATTTGCGTGAATTGGCGCGATCGCGACATCGCGATATCCTGGAGGGACTGAAAATCGAAAAATATTTTGGATGCATATTGTTGTTAATTAAATATCTTAGTATTTCCAGACTGTCACATAAAATAAGTAATTTACAGAATTTAGGCTCCTCTGGGACTTTTCAAAATCTTTTAGACAATAAATGATTAATAAATTATAACAATTATGTTCATCAAAATTATATTTGTGGAAAACAGTTATATATGTGGCGTGAGAGTGCTAGGTCTGGATTCTATCTGAGGAAATTCAAGGTTAAAGTTCCTCACTGCTCTAACCTTACAATGAGACAAAAAGACTTGTAGCAGCAAGGTTTGCAGGATTTTAAAGCTGTAAAAAGTAGCTGTAAAAAGTAGCTGTAGTATAAGCTAAATAACACACTTAAAAGGTGTCCATATCAACAAATAATAGGTGGATGAATATACACAGTTTACAAAAGCAGCCCTAGTTGTGCTAGTTGCAATAAAATGAATGAAACTGGCACTTGTCTGTATAATACCAGGTTTGTCTGATAAATGACAAGTTGCAATTTGATGATGGAATCCTTGAAAGTTAAATTCATCATCACTAACCCTTCTTTTCTCTCTGTGTTTGCAGGTTTATCTGATGTGCCGTGAGTGTTGGGAGCACCTTGCCGCAGCCCCGGCCTGCAGCCGTGGTGCCACCCAGCCTGGCGTACCAGGATGGACCCTGCTCATTCCTTCAGGATGGAGCTGGATGGGCTGGACCTCCAAGAGGTTCCAGTGCTGTCGCTCGACCAGATACGTGCCATACGGGCCAACAATGACTATGTGGAGAGGCCCGTGGCGCTGGAACCGGCATCCCAGTCCGGATTTTTCTATGCCCATGATGACCGTTACCCTAATGGAGTATATCCCCACTACCCCCAGGCTTCTTTCCACTCAGCCCTGCCTCGCAGCCAAAGTCAGCAGCAGCACGCTCACCTGTCCCACCTGAGCCGTTCCAGTACCATAAGCTCTTCCATGTCTCGGACCAGTGCCACTTCGGACCAGCGGCTACTGGCAGGTTTGACACCATCTCACTCTGGCCTCGGTTCGGTGGTCCGTTCTCAGCCTAAAGGAGAACTCAAGCCTGATGCTTCATTGGGTAAAGGCCTGACAGATGACGAGGCTGAGCTGGGCCTTCATTCGTTCATCTGCGAGCGGTGTGGTCGCTGTAAGTGCCAAGAGTGCTGCGCCCCCCGCCGCCTGCCTTCCTGTTGGGCCTGTGGACAGCGCTGTCTGTGCTCTGCTGAAAGTGCTGTGGAGTATGGCACCTGCTTGTGCTGTGTTAAAGGCCTGTTCTACCACTGCTCCGCCCAGGATGACGACGATAACTGTGCTGACCGGCCGTGCTCCTGTGCTCCAGCCCACGCTTGTGCCCGCTGGGGCACCATGGGGCTGCTAGCGCTCTGCCTGCCCTGCCTCTGCTGCTACCCCCCTGCCAGGCTGTGCCTTGCCCTGTGCCAGTGTGCCCACGACCGCACCACGCGCCCTGGCTGCAGGTGCAGCAACACCAACACTGTGTGCCGCAAGATCTCCGCCTCCAACCCTAACCCTGGTCATCCCTCGCTCCGCAGCAAGGCCCTGGAGAAGCCGTTATGACAGGTCTAGATGGGGGCCAGGTAAATCCACTTCCCCTCAGCTGTCGCCAAAGCAACGCTGTCGCCAATCAACTGTGCCACAGCAGACATTGTGACGACAATGCCATTGTGACCCACCTACCTACATTCGACAAGCTGACAAGCCAACCAACAAACCATAAAGTGTTGTTCACCTAATGTACCTTGAATTTACTTAATCTCCAGCTCAGGAGGGACCAAAGCTTTACTGTGCCTGTTCATGTTGGAGACTTCATAGCCTAAAACAAAAACTCATCTGGAAGAAGAAGCTGTCGCGTTTTGCTGGATTGCCCTTCAACCTTAACCATGGCTTCCAGACAGAAATCACCTCTCTCTGCATTCTGTGGTGTAATCTGGACGTGTTAAAATCTATTTACGTATTGTTGAACCTCGTTCCTCCCAACCCTCTGCAAAGAGAACACACAGAGCACAGAGATGGCCGATGGACCAAATCAGAAAGGAAAGATGCCTGTGGCGATGTGGATGGTCTATGCCAACAAGGTTTCTGTCCTCTATAAAGAGATAATCAAAAGAAGCATGAGAGATTGAGGACTTAGACCACAATGACATTCAGAAAACTCCACAAAAGCTATAAGATCATGAATGAATGAAGAAAACAATGTTGTGTCACGGTGAATATCTGACTGGGACTGGGAGCAAAGCACCAAGGCATAAAGTGAGAACAAAGACACTTGTAACACATCTGCAACAACAGTTTGACACCAACAAAGGGGCCATGCACTGTGCGAGCTGAGTGAATTTAAATGCTATTAAGCTCATTTGTAAAGGAAAAGCACTGTGAGGTAGATGGACAATGTTTTCCCTAGCAGCCAAGAGCTGAATGGGTGATTATTTAACCAGAGGGAGGGTGCATCCATTGTCACTAGGCAGTGTGTGTGTTTGTGTGTGTGTGTGTGTGTGTGTGCGTGCGTGTGTGTGTGTCCTCCTACTGTAAAACAACCTGTGTATGTAGAAGCTGTGTGTATGTTGTTCTGTCAGCAGAAGAAGCCTCCCTTGTCTTATTTTTAGCCCGGCTGCTTCAGTGGAGCCGAGGGTCTGGTCAGGTTTCCTCCCGAAGTCAGTCTGTCGCCAACCTCCCTCCTCTGACTGACCTCCTTCACTGGCCCCACCTCCATCCTTCTCTCCTCATCCTCTACCACATTTAATCCACTCTCCTCCAGTCCTCTAATCAAATGCTGTTTTCTCTGAACCATCTTTGTGTCTCGCTCTCGTTCAGGCAGTCAGTTAGTACCTTGATCCAGAACGACTTATGGTGAGAAAACAGCACGATACGATAACGAACGATAACATCATGAAAGTAAAGACTTTCCCAAGCAAAAGTAATGTTTGCACAGAGGTGCAGTAGCTAAATCAATTATTTTGGTTCTATGAAGTTACACTTGGGAGAACTTACTTCTACTTACACTAAACTTTTTTTTAACTGTTAACCAATCCAAAGTTGGTCACCGGATTTCCAGAGTTCTTGCTAACCCACTTTGTTGAGGAGATTTTGATTCAAGGGCCACATTCACACAACTTCTTAAGGCTAAATAGCCCAGCTAACGAGTTGAGTTATTAGAAAAAATAAGAAAAAAATGGTCATGTGAGTCTTTTTTTTTTTTTACTCAAGTGTAATTTGCTAAGCTTTTTAGCATTACAAACCAGTTCCTGTAAGTCTCGGGTGTTAGGGATAGTCTGGAGGACTTCTGAGCCACTAAGACCTACTAGAAATCAGTGGCTGCTCTTGGTATTTTGCAGAATTTGGAAAAATAACATGATAACACTTAACTTGAAGGTATCTACATAAGAGTGACATGACACTGTCATGAACACGTGACACTATCATGACACATGAACCCTAACCCTAACCCTAACTCTAACCCTAACCCTAACCCTAACTTGTCATGACAAAAACCGAATGACACTTAGTAAAAGAAGTATTATGTCATAAACGTTTATGACTTGTTTATAATGTTTATGACACATTCATGACAGTGTCATGCCACTCTTATGTAGATACCTTCAGGTAAAGTGTAACCTAAGGTAGGGCTGTGCAATTAATTGAAATTGAATCGTGATTATGATTTTGGCTCCCAATGATCACAAAAACAGAATAATCAAGAAAAACTATTATTAAGCTCATTATGTTTTGCAAGTAAACTCTTATTTTCTCTTGTGTTCTGAATGAAAAAATACTAATAATTTTTTTCTGTTGATTTCTTTATCTTTTTCCACTGTTTTTTAAGTTCAATAATTGCAACATTTTTCAGAAGTCAACGAGTAATCGTGTTAAATTATCGTGATTTCAATATTGACCGAAATAATTGTGATTATATTTTTTTCCATAATTGAGCAGCCCTAACCTAAGGAACTTTAAAAAAGGTACAACACTAAAGAAATATAATTACAAGCTAACCCAACTAACGAAAGCCATCTGACAAGAGGCACATTTTTACAACTCACCTTCTGCCTCATCTCTCCTCTTACGCTCAGAGGGCTAAAGTCCTCCAGTTCCTGGTCCATAGAGAGTTGATCAAACAGGCAATTAGCTTCATGATAGCTTTTAATGGGCCGGAGAAGAATAGAGCGTGGGAGGGAGGGAAGTGAGGGGACAGGATGAGTGGAGTTGTGGTGTTTGGCAGATGGACAGCTGATTGGGAAAGAGAGATGCTGGGAGGAGAGAGAAAGAAGAGAGGTTTTGATAGAGGAAAAGAAAAGAGGAAAGAGAGTCATGTTCAAAAGAAAGGAGTATGACTTCCCTTTTTTTAGATTAATATGACTTTCCTCGCTTCAACTGAACTTATTCAGCACTTCAGGTACACAGTTAAATTTCGATGTAAAACGTTGATGCATCAACAGCGCATGGCTCTTCTATGAAGAAAAAGCTGATGAAACAACACACACACTGTGTCAGGTGTATGCCTGTCTGTATGCATGTACTGTACATGTTTTTAAGTGTGTGTGGTCATGTTTGGATGCATATGGACTTTTCTGTGTGTGTGTGTGTGTGTGTGTGTGTGTGTGTGTGTGTGTGTGTGTTTGTGTGTCATAGTCCGTCATCTATGCACACACACACACTGACCTGATTTGTTAAATGTTACTTTGCTATATTTTTATATGTAAATATGGGCTATTAACTGTATAACTATTTTTATTCTGCTTTATTTTGTTTCTATGAGATCGATATTATAACGGCTGTTTTCCATTATAGTGAACATTTAATTATTTACTGTTCAATGTTTGTTGTCAGGGATGCCCCAAAAGTTGAATTGATCACAAGGACTTCGGAAAATACTGCATCAATTCATTGCTACATCCCTTAGTAAAGCTCAGTATTATGGCTTGGTTTTGAACCTTTTTGAATACTTTTTGAGACAAAATACATCTTTAGCATCAAGTATCAAAAGCTAAGCTATGATCATCCTTGTTCTTTCTGCTGGCCTGAAAGCAAACAAATAGACAACAAATTAGGATTTCTCTAATAATTATTCTCACATAACATTAGTCACAATATCGCAACCTAAATATTTTTTTAATTCAGGCAAATAGTAAGTTAAACAATAAGCATGACTTAGTGAAGAAATGTTTTGCCGTTTGTTTTCAGGATGTGTGAATGTGGCCCCAAATGTTTCTGTACTCGCTGGTTTCACTTTGATACATAGGTTGGCAACTGGGGAGGACACAATCAATTTTAATATGGCTTTTTTTCTTTTTCTTTTTATTGTTGCAACTTTATCCACTTTTAGTGTTACTTATGACATTATTATTAGAAGTATTGACAACCAAAATCATAATCTATGACACCTGTTAATGCAAATTACCTAGGTTGGCCTAATGTCCCCATTAATGCTGATGAATTTAAAAACTATTTTTCACACATGTTCACTTTTCATCCACATGTAAGCATTTTCAACCACCAAAAGCAGAACGAGTGGATGCATTGGAAAATGTCAGTCCCATGTTGAAGTGTAGAAAAAGGGAGAAACTAAGCTTTCCCAAAATGCTGATGGGAGCTTGTCATGGGAGCCATTTTTGATCATTCACTGGCACATCCTATCCTGCATGCATGCTCTGTGAATGACACAACGCTTCAAAAGCAGCAGAAAACTACTTGGCGGCCATGTGCAGACACTGCTGGTTCAACTGGTCTGCCTGATAGAGGAAACAAACATATTTCCATTGTTGTGGTGATTGAAAACAATAATGTGAACAGAAAACTTTCAAAATGTAACTGCATTACTGTGGTCATGGCCTCAGATGGGACGGACACACGGGCACACACACACACACACACACACACACACACACACACACACGAGGAACATTTAGTTGTACCCGGATTGTTTTCCGTCTGAGCTGGATGACGTTACAGAGGAAACTGTTACATATGTTTTAACCATTTTAATTTCATCCATATTCAGAGTAGCTTTAAAATATTTACAGTTGTCCGATCATAACCTTTTTAGTATGCAATGTTTTGTATGTACTACAGATACACACAGAGTGGCCCAAGCAGTGCATTGTGGGGTACCAGGCAAATCCACTTCCAATCATTCTCATTTTAAATTAGTGATTTTTCAAAGGACATTTTGTGTTAATCTTAAACACGTAAAATAAATATCACAAGTAAATGCTTTTTACTTACCAAAAAACATTTCTTTTACATTTGAAAATGATCCAAATTAAAATGATGGCCTAAAACATTTAGGACAGCTGAATAGCGAGCTAGTTGCTAGATCATGAAGAAAGTTGCATGTGGCATCAATAAATTAAATGAAAATATAATGTATCTTAAGAAGATATAGGGGAAATGAAGGACATCTATTGCTATAGGACTTGTGAGACTTGTGACAAAAACTCTTTCAATGGCAGGTATTACATGTTGTGCAACTTCCACACGTCACTGCTGACTA
Source organism: Zingel zingel (assembly GCA_023566125.1). Taxonomy (NCBI): domain Eukaryota; kingdom Metazoa; phylum Chordata; class Actinopteri; order Perciformes; family Percidae; genus Zingel; species Zingel zingel. Next base: position 10,619,452 of record CM042328.1, on the reverse strand, counting down.
CACCGTGTGTATCTGTACGTATAAATAAAGTGTTCCAATATATAGATATTTTAACTCCAAGATTTCCCAAATATTTCCAAATGTTTCTGACATTCCTCCCTCAGAAGCGGAGCTCGTGTCAGGAATCTGATGCTGTACGTACGCAGGCTGCCACTATAACCATTCACCTTCTCCTGCTGTGTCTTAGCAAGCGTCGCTTTTGGTACAAATTGGCATCTTGTATGTTGTAAAAGAATTTAAGGAGAGTATATGGAACAAATATATATAGAAATCTATCTAAAATGAATATATTATACATGGAACAATACGCATTTCACACTTTCTCTTTCATTGCTGATATTGCTTCATGGATATTTATTTTAATGGTTGCAACAATAGCGGTAACAATAATCATGAGGATGGTGTTGATGAGTATTTATTTTACAGTGGTCAAAGGAGATGATGAGCACCAATGTTGTTGTTTGTCTTTTGATTTGGTTTATTTGTTCCTCTCTGTGTGGTGTGGCTGCTGCTAACCTCCTGGCTAAAGATGAACCAATAAAAAGGAGTTTCCAAACGAAACAAATGTGTGCTTTGACTGAGTTAACTCACAATTGTTCCATCTCATCATCATTAAAGTGACACAATATTTATTTGATACATGAATATAATCCAAAGCCACTGGCCATTCCCAACCTGGCGCGCGCCATTGTGACGTCAAAATGACGTAGATCTTGCCGGCGTGCACGGATTTATAGCGCGCGAGCCAAGGTCGCACACCACTCTTTTTTTTCAGCGGCGCGCGACAAAGTGGAAACAGGAAGCATGAACGAGCTCCTGGGCAACCAGATGCCAGGACCAACGGGGTAAGCTTCGCTTCAGAGCTCGAACCTCCTATGGCGCCATTTTGATGCTACAAAGCGATACAAAGCACTCCATTAACTGCCATTCATTTTGACGTCACTTTGACAGCGAATAACTTTACATCTAAAGCGTTTAAAGACTTTATTTGTCCATTGTTTATTTCTAAAGAAACACAACAATGTATAAAAGGCTCCATTACCTTGTACCTCACGTTATGGCTCTGTAGTAGACGTTTTTGTAAAAATAGGCTAACGATTGTGTCATAACCACGCGACTTACTGTCGCATAGTAGAGGAATTACCGTATAGTACAGGAGAAGCTTGCAGGCAGTTTTGACTTACATTAGCTGTTTAAGTTTAATTACTAATGTTAACTAGCATTTTAGTTAGCAATAATTAGCCTGTGCCTATGTTATCTCCTTACATATACCTACGCTCTCCGTCTCTGCAATATTCGAAATGATTGAGATTTCTCTTGGTACAGCTACCAGAAGACTTACAACTTTCAGACAGGTTGCTCACGTCACATTTACGTCGTCTCTCTCAGTTGGGGGCTGCTCAGTAATGCTCGGCGCTCAGCGGAAAAGTGCTTCTAACGGCCTTTACTGGTCTCCGTCCAGACAAACGGGATCTGTTGGTCCATTCTTATATACTGTCTATGGCCAGGACTCTCAGAGTGATGGCAAGTCTCTCTTGTAAAATTACTGGCTTAAGATGATGATTATTTTATGGTGAATGAAAGGCTTGATCCGACCAAGTAGGTCATCGAATCAAATCGAAGCATTGACGTCACTGCTGCTGCCAGTTCTGCCGTTGTTTACCTTTACAGGCTTGTAGCTTTACAGGCTTGTAGCTTTGACTTTTTATTAAAAAAAACAGGTATTGTTTCACGCAGTTGTCATCTTTTGTACTGATGTTCCATTACATCCAAGCCTTTAAAGTGTTCCAACTGCCATTCACCTAACAATCTCTAAGCAACCTGGACACCTGAAATAACTTCTCCCACCTTACAACTACTTAACCAAATTAAAACATTTCTACATTGTCTCCAACAGATCCCCAGTAATTAGCCATTTTTTAATACTGTGGATATAACTCAATTGTATTTTTTTTGCTGACATTGTAAGAAATGATAAAATCAACTGTGGTGAGGTCTGGGTGAAGTCAAACAACAGTTTTATAAATGAAGCCCCCTGGTACTCGCCTCCCCTCACTCTACTCTGTAGGGCCCATTAATAAGTAATCAAGGCTGGGTTACACTAATGGCTTCCCAGAGCAGTGAATACAGATGTGTGTGTGTGTGTGTGTGTGTGTGTGTGTGTGTGTGTGTGTGTGTGTGTGTGTGTGTGTGTGTGTGTGTGTGTGTGTGTGTGCATACAAGAGAAAAGAGATGAGGAAAGAGGGGGAGAGATTATAAAAGGAATAGAAACGAGACGTATAAGTGTGTGTGTGTGTGTGTGTGTGTGTGTGTGTGTGTGTGTGTGTGTGTGTGTGTGTGTGTGTGTGTGTGTGTGTGTATGTCCAGAATTGGAGAAAACAAAAACAACCTTTATGTTCATCATCTCAAATCAAGCTCTTAGCATCTTCCACCCTCACACACTTCCCTCTGGAGCCGGAGCGCTACAGCACACGATGCTATGTACTCATGAGTACATACATGAGCAAAGACACAGATAAAAGTGCACACATACTCAAGGAAATGAACACACACACACTTTCTCTGTCTTTTGTGACACACAAACACTCAGAAGACAGTGTGTGTGTGTGTGTGTGTGTGTGTGTGTGTGTGTGTGTGTGTGTGTGTGTGTTAAAAGTGTGATAGAGAAAATAAATAATGCATGCATGTTTCCCATAGCAAGCTTTTACCAATAAACCCATTCACCAGCTCTGGGCTTTGATATGTGAGTGCTGAACTGGTAGCCTGACAGCTGGCCCTGTGCACAGAAGGTTGCTGGTTCATTTCTACTGCCAACTGTTGTGTGTAAACGTCCATGTTGCTTACCTTTGTTTTGGGCTTTGCAGTTACCTGCTGCAGGTAAACTACTGTCCCTGGCCACCTTCTCTCTGAACACTGACCCCTCTAGTGAAATGGGATACGGTATGTGCATCTAAAGAGACATTTAATAATCTAGATCTGCAATTGGTGTTTTAAACAGCACTGCCTAGACTTGCCACATACATCGATTATTTCCCCAAAACCCCCACCATTGTTTCTTCTTCTTTTTTATAGAAATAAAACCTGTTTTGTTCATTTTCGTGTATTAGCGCTCATGCTTCTGAAACGCTCCCAGTGTGGTATGATGTCGTGCGGAGGACAAGGAACAAACGCCAGCCGGACCGCGGCACAGCTGCACCCCACGGAATCATTATGAACTGAAAAGTGTCTGCCCTTTACAGCAGCAGCATCGGAGACATAAGAGTCAGGTCTCACCAATCATGTGCCGTGTTCAGACGGAGAGTTGACTGACAAGAGGATGCCGAAGGATTTGGTGTCAAAGCGAAAAGCAAAATCGCCTATTTGGCAATATTTCAGAATTAAACCCAATCTAAAAATATTTTTTTCTTGCAAAATGTCCGGTATAACCGTTGTTGTCACTAGTTTTTTAAGCAGTGGGAAAATGTCCTCACCGTGGCATCCCTAGCACTACCTCTCTCATATCCCATATAAGTCTATTTTGATTTCTGTTGAAGATGTTCATTAGAGTTCAGACTGTCATTATTGTGAACATCCATCTTGCCGACTGGTATATCTTCCATATGCCTAAATGTTTGTTAAGTCAAGCTTTGAGAAACACATAAGTGTACTTTAATTTACTAAAAGAAGCTCTCTCTTCCTTCCTTCCAGAGATAAGACAGGCCGATGAGTGATGCCACTTCCAGCCGTGACCTCTGACCCCGCTGTTAAAGCTGTAGGCGTCCAGAGGTGAGGAGCCGCCCCCCCCACACTGCCCGACCCCCTACCCTCGAAAACTTGTGCATCTTCACTGTGGCCCTTGTTTCAATACAGGCGCTGTCCTGGTGCACCCTGGGAGTCGGTCCCACAGCCACTCAGGAACAAAACCGCCTGTCCATCAAACACCCATACAGCTGTCAATCACTCCAAAACCTGCTCCATCTATTCTTCTGTGTTTACACAGACGACACTAGAGCTGTGCTGTCAGTGAGGACCGTCACTGAGTAAAGTGAGATTGGCCTCACATGCTCTCAACACTATGGTTCATAGCTGTCAATGGTCAAGAAAAAAGAAAACACAGTAACACAAATAAAAGAAGGTCAGAGGTCAGGGGTTTAGGAGGTATTCAGTGTCTTGCTCAAGGACACTTCAGCAGGGTGAATTGTGGCAGAGTCTTTCCAACTTCACACACATGATTTCAGTAAAATTAGTGATAAAGCGGGAAGTAAATGTGACTTGAAATGGGTAATCGCAAATCGATAACTTCCTAAATTTAATAGCTCCAGAAAATAAATTTATTTATTCATTTATTATTAAAAAAAGTAACTTAAAATTGTTTTTAATTTACAATGAATGATGTTTGTCCTGAATTTACGCCAAAAGAAAGAATGGCAGCCATATGCTGTGATTACTCCAAAGGCGAAGCAGATTTTCACCTTGCGTTACTTTCGCAAGTTTGACCGCGGGATAATTTGTGTTTATTTGCATTATTCGCAAGATGCGCCGGTGTAGATACCAACAACGTTTCTTTCATTCATCAACCATGGCCAAAATAACCACTATTGCTGCTTTGTACCTGTTGTGGAAGTCCCAGATATGTTGGAACACCAAATGCATGTCTGGCTTCATAACATCATCCAGATCCAGAATTTCACCGCCTTCTCCAGGACTTGCGTCTGGATGACTGCCACTTCCAGCGCTACCTGAGGCTCACCAGTGCCCAGTTTGATGACCTGTTAGCTAGGAACGGTGCCAGGATTTCTCAGATGGTAATCAACTAACTTACAAATAAAAAGTAAAATCAACAACTCTCTAAAACAGTAAGACCGTAAACAGGTAAAGAGTGAACAAAAGCTTTATTGCACATTCATTGCATTAGTTTTAGCTATAGGTGTACCTGAGTGTGCAACTGAGTGTACCTCAAAGATCATCTTCAAATGTCCAACAAAAAAAACAAACACAGCAACACAACACATACAGCTAGTGCAAGTTGCTCGGTCTACAGCCATGCTATCAGTTCTGTGAGCAGTGTAGCCATCTCTTTTCCAAACAAAGTAGCTGGCACTAGCTCCAAGTTGTTAAAAGTCGAAGACATACACTCACTTGCATATCAGCGATGTCATAGTGCAAGTCACTTTTTAGAAATAAAGTCGCTAAGAAGGTCTGAAAAGTCTAGCACGAAAGTCACCCAGTCTGTAACAATGTCTGTGAGGCTGTACTTTGGCACAGCAGCAATTTGAGCTAAATGCTAATATCAGTAGGCACCAACCAATACAGGCTTTTTGAGACTGATACCAATGTCCATCCAATAGCTGCTGTTATGGGTAATATGAGAATACTTTCTGGTTTGTATAGGCTAGTCATTTTGTGAACCACTTTGGCAATGCCGTTTTTGATCATCAGTTAAGAGAAACAAGAAATGCATAAACTGTGACTGTGAGCAGTGGGGATTCATGGAGTTGGACTTGCGTACAGGAAACTAGTAAAAGAGACAGATCCAGGGAGTGAGGGAGGGCTTCACACAGCTGCAGAAATGGGGGAGGGTGGGAATGTTATCTGCAGGGGTCAAAAGGTCAGGAGAGAGGTTTAAACTCACTTCCTGTTTCTGCTGCTGGGATGACAAAACTCCTCTCCTTGCTCTCTGGAATTCACATCCATCCATCCCACCCTCCCACACTCATTCTTTCATTCCCTGTCCTGTCTTCAGCTTTTTCTCACTCAAGCAATTCACAATAACTGCATTCCCATTCAGATCATGTAATTTATGTGGAATTAGGTGAGAAAATAGCATCACCATCTTTGTATAACATCAATTAAAACCAGCATTAGCTGTCGATTAATTTTTGCGGATGTTTGTTGCTGACCCAGTGGTCAAAATGAAAAGTTGGCGTCCGGTCAGACATGCAGCTGGGTTTCAAGGACAAAGATAAACCATTTGGTTCAAAAATGTTCCCACCCACTTTATATAAAAAGGCACATTTGAGACTTAAGTTGGTTTTATTTGGTCAAGTGAGAGAAATACCAAAATGTGGTGTGGTTTGTTAAGAAACTGGATCTCAAACGAAACAACTCCCAAAACACAAGAGTTCATTAGTAGGAGGAGACAGATGTTGACATGAAATTTCATACCTGGATAACAAACTGAGGGCAAACTTGCCACCAGGAAGAAGCAAATCACATTTTATGTGGATGTGTTTTGACTCCTCCAATTTCGAATGAACAAGCTGCTTGATTCTTTTTCCAAAGTGCCCATGAAACTTGCAAACATGCACTAAAGTCTTTCCCTCTTTAGTTTCAATGTGATATCATGACTTTGCATAAACATACACGGCCACCTTCTTAAGCCAAGTGGCATGTTATCTGTACGCATTTTGAGCTATCCGCATGTATGTCTACGCTGTATACAGCGGACGTAAACATACAAGCCACTTTCTAAAGCCAAGTGGCGTGCTATCTGCACGCATTTTGAGCGCCGTATACAGTGGACGGGTTGGTTTTAGGAAAAGAAGAACAGGTTAGGTTTAGGAACAGAAGAAAGCAACGGTTCGGTTTAGGAAAAGAAGAAAGCAACGGTTGGGTTTAGGAAAAGAACAACGGGGTTGGATTTAGTAAAAGAAGAAAGCAACGGTTGAGTTTAGGAAACGTGACACGCGGGACATGAGGGAAATGTGACACACGGGACACGATCCCCGGTCTCCTGAGTGAAAGTCCTGTGTGTGACCCACCTGCCACCCTAACCAACCTCCCTATGCAGATTTTCACCCTTTCATACTACTCGCTACGGCGTAAATTCACACGCAATCGCAAAGTAATGTAAGTCAATGGAGGCCAAACGGCGTTGATAAACACGTAAAAAGCGAGTACGCGTCTTGTTAACACACCAATAATGGCATACGAATTGGCGTGTCACACATACGCCACTTCATGAGATCAGTCTGTTAGTTTAGGCCGATGACAACATTGTGATATTTTGTCAGCCCCATTGCCAAATACATCAATATTCCACGATTCTACAATGCAATCGTTTTTATTTTTTTTATTTTCCCTTTCTACAAATATTGTGCATGGCAACTAGGACATAGTTAAAGAGTAACTTAACACCTGGCAGAAAAGCAGTTTGATGCTCTCTCAGGTAAAAAGTTTCTGTTTCACCTTTGAGGTGTAATTTGTTGCACCTGTAATCCAAACTTAATATTACTGATATACAGTATATCAGTAATATTAAGTTTGGAGTAACTCCGTTATTAATATTGTACTATATAATGTTGATGGACCATTACTCACATCTTAAGGTCTTTACACACCGGGGACGTTTTTTTCGTGCGAATAATTTGCACGTCGATATATTTTTTCCAAACAGTTTAAAATGCAAAAATGTAGAAGAAATCTATATGTAATGAAATGTTAAAGATATGCAAAATGCTTTATGCCACATCAGTGGTACAAACAGGATTTCTTAAAGTTGAAGACTAGACATTAACTCAGTTAACTTTAGTTTTCTTGTAATCGTGTGTCAATAAGAGCAGAAGCAGACAACCTAATGTAGGTCATGACCAGGAAACACACACACACACACACACACACACACACACACACACACACACACACACACACACACACACACACACACACACACACACACACACAGTCATACACACACACACACACACACACACACACACACACACACACGACTCTGTGCATACTGTAGAGAATGCAGAGAGGAAGTGATTGAATAATTCAGCATATTTCCTGAACAGTAATGGCCTGATGCTGCTTCTGATGGTGGTGGTGGAGTGGTATTCAGCGATGGGGTTAAGTGCTGTGTGTACTCAGCCAGCCAGCCAGGCATGCAACCAACCAACCAACCAACCAACCAACCATCCATCCATCCATTCATCCATCCATCCATCCATCCATCCATCCATCCATCTATCCGGGTTGGGTTTGGCCTTCATATATTTACAGCCACAAAGCATAAAAACTTGGAACTTAGAGGCAAAACATAACTATGAAGAAGCTTCATAAACAAAAGGACATACAAAAGTAATATAACATAAATATATCAGTCCTATCTGTGATAACATTTGCATGCCAAGCAACTTGATTACACACATTTTAATAAATGATTATGTATCATAGTCATTTATATCCACATAGAATCATATTTTACAAGTTTAAGTTTCAGTTTGATACTTTCTCTTTAAGTATTTCACCTTAGTGTCCAGCTGACAAAATTCAGATGTGACAAGGTCTGAGTTGAAAAATATTTAACTAAGATGTACAGTATTTAGGAAACAAGTTTTTTGGCCCAATCCGGATCCATACTTATATTTAACTAAATGTAGGGTTCTTAGATGCTGTATTAAAATATTATGTATCGATGCAGAAAAGTCAATGATCGGACATTTACAAGTAATCCAATTCTCGACCTTATGATCGCGTGTAACAATTTTGTAAGACCGGGCTGTATGTTCCTTATGGCTGAACGATTGGACCAACTCAAAGCTCTTATTCAGGCTTAAAATTCTGCATAATTGAGGGCTATCCGCTTTGAGGGACAGGTGGCTGCCGTCACAGGAGGCAAGCATAGACTGTAGGCTTCATTCAGCCTGCCTCAGCCCCATCCATGTTCCACCTCTTTTGAATTAGCTGACGTCAGGCATTGCAGAGATGGCGATGGCCGGGGCCACCGGCAGCCGCCCACTTTGAATTTCATTTTATCACTTTAGAAACAAAGGCTACGTCCATATTTTATCTAGTCTATGATTGTAGCCCTCTGAATGGGGATTGTATCGTGAGGTGCCTAGAGAGTCCCAGCCCCAACCTAAATGTTGATTAGGTACTGTATGTATCGGACACATTCGCACACGTTATTTTTCACGAGCTTCTTGATTTAAATACTGAAGTTTCTGATTCAAAACTATAATGTTGATGAGGTTGAATTATTAATATGAATACAAGTTTAACTAGGAGAATGTGACTACTTAAATTGACGTGAAGCAAACTGACATGACTTAGAGTTGTTAGGACTACAAAAAAACACAGAGACTGGCTGTCATTAAGCAGAGCAACATGCTGCAACACGTGCAGGCTGAGGGGGACAATACACAGATTTTGATCTGCTTAGCAGAGCCTTTCTTGTCTAATCTTGGTGTACAACTATTTTGCTATAAATGGGCAAATCTTTGATGCAAGTATCTTTGACTGAAATGCCATCAATGTAAAAGAACATGAGAATGAGAATGAGCGACTTGGGAAGTAAAATCCAAGAAAGAACATGCTTGATGTCAGCGCAGTACTTTGGCTCTATATTTTGGGACAGGGCAGGAAATCCACGGCCATGGATGTATTATATTTAGCCACTTGGTCCAGGAAGCAGGATGAGAAAGGGTGGTCTGTTGTCAAATATTAGTGAGCCTTCTGGGACGAACTGGGGTTCCCACATTCCCACAGTCTGAGCTGGATAACACTGGACAGAGGCCCTGACAGCTGGCCCCGCCAAGGATCCTGGGTAACGGACTGCCCGCTGCCTTCACAGGAAAGGAAGGTCACAGTGCAAACACACAACCACACACGTCACTGGTCCAGCACACAGAGGCTTGTCTGAGAATACCTGAGATCTTTTCATTGCCTATTTTATTCTGTTAGTTAAAATTACCAAATGTTTCAAGTAGGCCTGCATGATATTGGAAAAAAAACTTAACATTGTGATATATTTTTTTTCATGCAATATATATTGCTATATGAAAAAAGACACATTTTTCAAGATGACATAAATAGCTCTATTTGGAAATACTAAATCATTCTCGACTACTGGGGTGATTGAACACCAAATCAAGTAAGCGCTGTGACTACTCTTCTGAAATGATTTTGGAGAGGGGAATTAGATGGTTAAATACACTGGTTGACTGACATGACACCATTGTATTCATATAATACTATCAATCCAGGCTAAAGAATATGATAGTAATAATGCACACATGTTGCTTCCTCTAAATTTCAGGTTGTGGTCGACTAGTGGGGCCTGCTTGTTTGTTAGATAAATTGATCAACATTGATTGTGATTGGTGGTTTGCTGTGCATGCAGACCTGCATATCACACACTAGCAACAAACTGTGTATCCAAAAACACTTAAATCAGTGTAAATAATGTTATATCACAAACAGACTGCTGTTATATATTAGTTTCCGAACGGCTCCGAACTGTAACGTTAGTTGGGACAGACAACTTGTTTCTTTAGGCTAACTATATTAGCTTTAGCCTGGCTGGTAGCCAGAAGAATTTCGCATTAATCAGGTGATTTATTTTGTCTTTGCAGCGAACATAAAACATTGACATCTTCACTACCCATGGAAAAGTTTGTGCATCACTGTGTCAGCAGCACCTGCCGCGGTACTTTTCTACACACGGAGAGCCTCACTTCCCATAACAATAAACCCTGTCGGATTAACTTTACATCACATACACACGCTGCCATATGGCTACCTGTCTTAAAGTCATGTAAAAGGAGAACGGTGAAAGTTTACTTGTCTATCAAGCAGCAAAAAAGTTTTAGCGTCAAGATCGCAACGTCCTGCGATGTGACTATCGCGCATGCGCACATCGCGATGTAGACGATGAAACTAAATATCGTGCAGCCCTAGTTTCAAGCATCTCACTGAGATGAGAAATATCATTGGACTCTGCAGTCCACCTCTTAGACAATCAGTGTCATTTCCAGGAGACAGCAGTTTTAAATGGAAAAGCTCTGATAAACTCACTGTACACTACCTGCCAGCACCAAACAGCAGACAATGTTTTTGGTTCCACAAAATGGCAAAAATTACCTCACAATAACCAACCAATAACTTTCAGCTTAACACCACCATGACCAAAAAGTAGTCCCTGTTGTCCTACACTGACAAACTGCCATATCCCTTTTTACACAGACACTTCCTTCTCTTCCCACAGTGTGTTGTCAGGGAGCAAAAAGAGTGTGGGAATCTTTTCTGCGTGTGACACACACACACACACACACACACACACACACACACACACACACACACACACACACACACACACACACACACACACACACACACATATACACTTCTCAGTTACTGCAGCTGAAACAAGAAAAGCTTAAATGTTTTGTGGGGTTATAGCTCCCTCCTGTGGTTGTATTGAGACATGATGGCCACTACTAGAAAGGAAGTTGACATGCTGTAATGTAATTAATATCTATTGTAAGTCAATTAATTAGCATAACAAAACAAAGTATTCACAGTACCAATTATTTATGCTAAAATACATTCTCAGATTTAACTCAACAAACTGTCACTAATAATGACTTTTTCCATTACATTTACCAACAGAAGATTCTTGTTTTGTTTCAGTCTAATGCAAGCAAATGTTTTGAGACAAAGATTTTAAAGATCCACAAAGGATTGGAACCCACAACCTTTGTGTTTAACTGCTTAACAAGCTGAAAAACAAGAACTTTCTAAACTGCATAGTTTTAAGAAATGTTTAGATCAGAACATCATATGGAACAGAAGTGCTCATCAATTATGATAATAAACAACAGTCTGACTCTCTAAATTGTCTGTTTTGGTCTGATTTTAGTCCTCTTTTTCATATGTGAATATGTCAAGATACATATCTATGTTTTTCATATATCAATTTTATATTTCCGAATTCCATTAGCCCAAAGGCTTAACGTTGTAACAGGGTACAGTACATTTAAGATATCGCAGGCTGCAAACAACAAAACAACAACAGTGAAACACATACACTGTAAGCGGTCAGTGCCCAGCCACAGGTCCATGACATATGACTGATTTGACATAAATAGCCTTCCTCTTATAACAGCCCTAAGCTCAAACATCCTGCTAGTGTCTACTTTTCACATAGTGACAATTTAACTCCTCTCTCCCAGAGGACACACTTCAAACTTCTGGATGCACACACAACAAAGCTTACACACCAACTACAGCACCCACTGTCGCCCCATATCTGTATTCATGTGTTGGTCTCTTTTATGATTGGTACTCTCAATAACATAGGCTACACATGAAAACATTGACATGGGAGCCAGATAAACAACAACATAGCATAGCAACAACTCAACATAGCAGAACCACTGCAAGACTGTTGTTTGAACGCTAACCACAACATGTTAGGTAGGTCATGTCACAAACAGACTTTTTTATTTTTATTAGGCTATCAATCAGTTGATTACTTTCAGTGAATCATTTAGTCTGTAAAATAGTGGCCAATGCCCATCACAATTTTTCTTTTCTCTTTTATTTTTAAATCAACCATACTTTCAAAAGTTCAAAAGTCAAAACAAATGAAAACCAGCAATTCCTCACACCTGATAAGCTGAAAACAGGAAATATTTGGCATTTGTGCTGATAAATGGCCCAAACAATTAATCAATCGTCAAAACATGATTTCTGTCATTGACTATAATCAATTGTTTCAGCAGCGGTAATGTCAAATGGAAAATACATATGCCTACTATCTGTTGCAACAACGGTAGTATTACAAGTATTTGCAGCTGTGTCATCACTAAGTGCCATGAAATGTCTTATGCTGCGTTCATGCCACCTGGGAATAACAGGGACCGCCTACGTAATTACGTTGTTTTTCCGACTGCCAGCGTTCACATGTTCTTCTTCTTCTGTTATATTGGCGTTTGGCATAACAACTTGTTGCATGACTGCCACCAACGGTTGGGAAAATAAATGGTGCCATTGTATTTATTCCCTGCCATGCAGCTATTCTCTGATATCGCAGACTGTTCCGTTGTTTTTGGAGTGGCGGTATGAAGTTGTTAAATGTATTTAATTTTTAATTTAAACATTGTTGCATTTTATTTTGGGATGTTACATTTATATTTGAGATCCAGTGAATTAAACTGTTCTACGGTGGCCCTGAAGTGCAAATCACAACAGCAAATAGAAAAACACAACAGCAAATAGGAAAACATGACAGCACATAGGAAAACACGACAGCACATAGGAAAACACTTCAACAAATCATAAAACACAACGGCATTAACTCCAACCGGAAAAGGTAGGGCCTATCTAGCAGAGGACGGACCCTCCTGATTGGACAGATGGACTGTCTGTCTTTTAACAGGAAGGAGAGGTGAAAAACACTGAAAATCGCCTACTTTTAACAGACAGACAGTCCATCGGTCGGTCCTCGGCTAGATAGGCCATACCTTTTTTCCGGTAGAAGTTAATGCCGTTGTGTTTTATGATTTATTGAAGTGTTTTCATATTTGCTGTCGTGTTTTCATATTTCCTGTCGTGTTTTCATATTTGCTGTTGTGTTTCTACATTTGCTGTTGTGTTTCTACATTTTCTGTTGTGTTTCTATATTTGCTGTTGTGTTTCTATATTTGCTGTTGTGTTTCTATATTTGCTGTTGTGTTTCTATATTTGCTGTTGTGTTTCTATATTTGCTGTCGTGTTTTCATATTTGCTGTCGTGTTTTCATATTTCCTGTCGTGTTTTCCAATATATTTGCTGTCGTGTTTTCATATTTCCTGTCGTGTTTTCCTATTTGCTGTCGTGTTTTCCTATTTGCTGTCGTGTTTTCCTATTTGCTGTCGTGTTTTCCAATATATTTGCTGTTGTGTTTTCATATTTCCTGTCGTGTTTTCCTATTTGCCGTTGTGTTTTATGATTTGCTGTAACGTTTTTCTATTTGCTGTTGTGATTTGCACTTCAGGGCCACCGTAGTTTTCCATTTTAAGGACTAACATTTTTTTTCTTTCACTTCTTAAGGAATAAACAGGTTCTTTTTTGCCACTTAAAGGTACAACATGGCTTTGTCACTGTGGCGGTACCTTAGTGGGACAAAATGTTACCTTTTCCATTGGTACTTTTTTGTACCTTTGTTTAAGGTACATTATTGATCCTTGTGGTGACTTTTAATAGTAATGCTGTGATGCTGTATGAAGAGGAATCCGCAGACACTGTTCTTGATTATAAAAGGATACTTCATCCTCAAAGGTATAATATTGTCCCTTTAGAAGGTACAAATAAGTAAAGTACAAATGTGCTCCTCTGATTCAAGGTACAACAATGTACCTTTGAGGGGAACAACCCAGTGACAAGCTTTTGCTCCTTAAAGGTACTGTTTTGTACTTTTTTTTCTGACAGTGCTTAGTGCCAACATTCAACATACTTTTTGACAATAGTGTGTTTTCAGCTGGCTTTCCAGCAGTTTGGTGAAGACCCTTTTCTGTTTCAACATGATAATGTCCCCCATGCACAAAGGCAGCATAACACAAGGTACTCTGAATGTATTCAGAAGTAGCCACAGCACAACCAATATAGATTCTAAGAGGCACACATTTAAGATTTGTTCGATCTGATTAGTTAAAGATTAATATTAGCACCAGAGGTCCCAGGTCTTCTGTAAAACTAAAAGGTCACACAAGTTTATTTTCCTGCCTCCATTTCCCACAGAGCTACCCTCATTAATAATAAACAGATGCTCTACTTTCTACAATGAGTTCTGGGGGTTGAGGGGGGAGGGACGAGGAGGAGGACGCCAAGGGGAGGAAGAGGAGAATAATCAGAAGGACATGTACTTCCTCTGTTGAAGGAGACTTCAATGGAGGACCAATGGAAATGAGTCGGAGGAACGGAGGAAGTAGTGGAGTACAGGAAAGGATCGGGTAGATGAGGAAGGGAAAGCAATTAATGGGGAAATTAAAAGGAGGTAGAGGTGGAAAAGATGAGGCAACGGGGGGAAAGAAAGGATCTAAATTAGCAAAAGAGAACAGGTAAGGAAATACAATAGAGAAGTGCAGGAGAAGGTACCGGACGAACGGAAGAGGATCTAACGCAGGAGAGGTGGAGGTAAGGAAAGGAGGAAAGAAATATATCTAAGGAAGGAAAAGAGGTAGTAGACAATGGAGACAAGGAGATAGAGGATGGGAGGAAAAGGTAGATAAGGAATAGATGAGGTAGAAGAGGTTTGTGTTTTATTGAAATGTAACAAGGTGTTCAGTCTTGTTTCTGGCCACTCGGTGTCAGTATCGGAGCACTGTAATGATCACTTGGTGGAGGAGACAGTCTGTGTGCTCCCTCTGGTGCTGTGAGGAGTCTGGGCCCCTAAAAAGGATGTGAAACATGGAGCTTTAGACAATTTGCTTCAACCCGGCTACCTTTAGGGAGCTCCAGCTTCAACAAGCACTTCCTGGCAGCAATTTAGTTTGGATCCACCTGGGCAGACTGCATCCATGTCTTTTCCAGTTCCTAAAGGGAGAAGCTGACTCAGCACACATGCTGTTATTTATTTATCTATTTTCAGTAACAGCATGTTCCACTCTGTTAAACACATTCACACCTGGGAGCTGCTCAGTGGCCTCTAAGCAGCTCAGGTGACGTTTTGGGTTCAGTGCTTTAGTAGGTCCTCAAAAAGATTTTTTTTTAAGTGAGGTTCCAGCCTCTGATATTCTCACTCTAGGAGATATGATCATCAATTTATGATGTTTGAAACAATCCAGGAGTTATTTGGGGAGGAAGTGTTGCAATTTACTTTTTTTTCTTTTTGGCCCTATTTTCCCCTCAACCTTCCTTGGCTATTTCTAATTTAGTGATTTCATACAATTCCCAGAATGCACCTCGCAGAAAACAGACATGAACATGTTGCATTTAGGTGTGAGTTATATGTTAGAGTTGTTCCACGTCTGTCTCCTCTGTTATTCATTTCTAATTCTAAAAGAGATCTAAAATACAATACAAATAAGTGCATCATGAGGACTACAACAATAGCTACCCCTGTATTATTACAATAGCACTATGTTAGCCCTTTTCCACCACAGGAGCGTAACAACAAGTCACCTGGGGCTTCCCATAACCTCAACTTTGTGAGACTTTGGTACCAGGTTTGACCCTGCATTTTAACTGTAATTTACAAGCCAGGACATTTTGGATTTATGTCATTAAAAAGGCAACAGCATGACCGACTCTATCGCTTTTACACACATTGTGATCCTTTATTTTTCTATAATCTTGTTTTCATCTTTCACACCACATTTTGGGTTGCAGCTGTATATTATTTTCTGCCAGTTTGTTGTAGTTCTCCTTATTGTGATGTGACAAGACAACCCATCTGCTTAACCAATCACTGCCTGCAACTGTGAAAGTACTTGCATGTCACTCCCTGAGCAGAGCTGAAATTTAGTTCCAGTTAAAAAAAAAAAAACTTTTCTCTATCTCTTGCACCCCAGGGGCGATTCTAGGATCAGACCTTTAGGGGGGCTCAGCCCCTAATGAGAATGTGACACGGATACAGTGCCTTGTAAAAGTCTTAATCCCCCCCCCCCCCCCACCTCCCCCCGCCCCCCCGCTAAATCAGTACTTTCACTGGATAAGAATGAATATGTATTTATTATTAAAAATGAGGATAAATGCAAAATATTGAACATATGAACAAACTACGAAAGTCCCTTAATGGACTACCAGTATCAAATGAAATGATGATGAGATGTAAACAATAAATAAATTAAAAATACAACTTTCCTTGACTGGGTTACAGGTTCTGTCGCATTGTCGACAGCGACACAGGATATTAAACCTGTTTCTTTGAACCTGTCATTGTTTGCCCTCTGACACTAACAGACAAGTTCGCAAACTCTAACTTGAAGCACTAAAATTGATTTAAAAATTTAAATATGTATATATATATATATATATATATATATATATATATATATATATATATATATATATATATATATATATATTTGTTTTTTATTATTATAATTTTTAGGGGGGTTGAAATGAAATGAAAGGGTCTAAAATCGCCACTGTTGTACCCACATGGTTGAATGTACTTATTGTCGCTTTGGATAAAAGTGTCCGCTAAATAAATCTAGTGTTATGTAACTTGTCTCCAAATTGTGCAAAGAACAGTTGAAACAAAAGCAGGGCCTGTGACAAGGGCTACTTGTTATGTTGCGTTACTTTACAGTAAGTTTATGAAGTGGAGATGGGCTATAGTGATGCTGGAAAGATGCAGACAGGTTTGCCTTGTGAAGGATTTTGTAGGCTGATGTACAGCACCTATACAAGTATTATTTAAAGTGCAACGTTTTTTTAATCACGTATTTGGGTAAATAGGCTTGTTTCAAGAGTGGGTGTTGCTTTAATGTGCAACAACTTAAAATAGAATTTGTTGTTGTTGGCTTAAATTGAAATAAATTGGGATTTAAAATCTGGAGACGTGGAGACAGCAGTCGACAAAACACTCCCACCTCAAGTGCAATTTAAGAGGCTGGAGCTTTTAGTCGTACCACATCAGAACAGCCTACATTGTTCAAATCTCATAATCAGAATCCACACAGATCTGTGTCAGATACGTATATTTATGCTGCACAGACCTGTTGAGCAGAACTTTGGAGTTCATATAAGGGTCACTGAAAACTATAAACTCTCTCTCTCTCTCTCCCTCTCTCTCTCTCACACACTCACACACACACACACACACACATACACACACACACACACACACACACACACACACACACACACACACACACACACACACACACACACACACACACACACACACACAGACAGAGCATGTGTGCATTGCAGCAGCAGTGTCCCAGGCTGATCAATAAGTAGCACTGAGGGAGGTTAGTTGTCACTCATCCAGTGTCTGACATCTGCAGTGGAGAAGGCCTGAGTCGGTGATACCCTCACTGTCTGACTGACTGTCTGACTGTCTATCCGTCGGTCTGTTTGTCAGTCTGTTGACTGTTTATTCGTCCAATGGACTGTGTAATGATGCATTTGTTTGTCTGTCTGACTGTTTATCTGCTTGATTGACTGTGTTATAATCTGTTTTTGACTGACCGACTGGTTACCCAATTGATTACTATAATGACTGACTATGCATACTGTACAGTGTGTCTGAATGACTGACTGACTTCTTACCTTTCTGACTGATGGACTGGCTGACTGATTATCTGACTTGTTGTTTAATATTTGTGATTTGATTGTAATTTAGATTCACATTGATTGGGTGTTTTCAGATATGCTGTGAATCTTTACCTTTTACATTTTTGGTATCTGACTTTGTTTTAAATTATATTTAGTGCATTCATTCAACAGTTTATGAACCAGTCTGCTAATACAAAATCAAATTACAATCAGCAAATTTGTGATTCGACAACCACATGTAGAAGTGTGAATGCTGAAGATTGAAGGACTGCATTACCCAGAGATCAGAAATCTGTGCACTCATCTGTCTTGTGTCTTTTGGCTTTCTTTGGATCTAGCCATTGCTACTGTTAATAATACATCAGTATTCAGTAGCATTTCCTGTGGGAATCTACATGTAAATCTATGATGAGTTTAGCTAAAAAGACAAGTGCAGTTTTGCACAAAATAAGTTGCACATCTCAATTCCAAATTTCCACAGAATTTCCAGGAAATATAACATAACCTCTTCCATATGGAGGCTTATACTTTGTCCGCTTCACTGCAACACCAGCATGGCTATATACACAGTGCCATCTGATAAAGTGGATGTGGCAGGCAGGAAAAATAAATGTTATATCTGTACACTGAAGAAAGAAAGTGGGTCAGAGTAAAGGCATGTAGCGCATTTAGAGGAAGCTGCTGTGCAATCATGGTTACATCGAGAGATGCACAGTGCAGTGTGGCACATGCACCATGTGATAGAGTTAGCATGTTCCGATGACAGTTGAATTAAGGGTAACAGAAACGCCTAGGGATGTTGTTACTGTATGCACACACAAATCCATTATAATCCTTCCTTAACAGTCTCCTCATGTTATGCTGACTTACAAGCTGAGACAGAAATATTTTGCAGGGAAAGCGAGGGGGCAGAGGAACAGGCAGGCAAGCTGGAAATCAAGCAGGCGGAGAGGGTGTCACACAAACTGACAGGTCAGACCGAAAGCAGGCAGGTCAAAATACAACAAGGTTGTCAGGTAAGTAGAGAGGCAATGAGATGGCCAAATAAGTAGCACAAGCAATTGGACAGCTGTGAATTCAAAGTGACAGGCAGACCGGAAAGTGAGGAGACAGATGAGCACAAAGGCAACAACAAAACACACCAAAGATGCATCATTCAAATCAGACACAGACAAACACACAAGTGTTGATGTGGGAGGTAAAGTGGGCCGCCCTGTACACCCAGGGATGTTGTGGCGTCAAGGTGAGGTGTCTCGCTACAGGGTGCATCTGATTCACTGTTGAGGTGGAGTGTTAACACTAACTTCAATGCAGCCAAAACCACTGCAGCCAATCCTGGGCACAGCTCTGCCAGGAGGCATCAAAGACTGCTTCGGCAGCCAGACATCAGTGATGTATCCGCCAGATAGTTTGATATTCAAATATATGTTTGATTTTACTTTAGAGCTGTGAAAAAAATCCACTGATCAAATATTGCAGCGAGTAACAAAACATTTTAGACACTATGAGAAAATGCCTCAGTTCCCGTGTGTATGCACTTCTAACTTATTTTAATGCTTGTGACATTCTGTTACAATAACTGCAGAAACATTATTTTCTCTTCAAAATGATCATGACGGTTTGGTTTGACCTTAATACAAAATCAGTACAAGGTGTGATTAAAGGGATTATTTCTGAAATCATTCAGTTCACACTGTCTGCATTTGAATATTGACTGTATATGATACTACAATGTGCAAACATGTGGGTAGGTTCAGATTTTATTTAAAAAATAAATAAATATATATATATATATATATATATCATAAAAATAAAAAAAAATCAACAACACAAAAATCCAGGTGAAAATTGTGTTTTTAATATACTGTTCGCATTGCAACCACTTTGTAGTTTCTTGCTCTTTTTCTTAAAGGGACTCTCTGCTTTCCCTTAATGAAAGGGAGATCTTCTAAGCTGCCACTTAGACTGTAAACTGTGGTTGTCCGTGTTTTCTTGCAGCAGCAAACACAACAGCTGTTGTTTGGCTGGAGCTACAATCCAGGTGAAAACATGTTTAATCTGCTCCTTTAAAAAAAATCCAGGTATTAAAAGTAAAAAGTAAAACGATGATTTGTGTGTGAACCATGACTGGCTCTGTAACCATTACATCAGTGCTGCAAGACTTTTCATAACCCTCACAGCTGCTTAGCAATGTAGATTTCTAAGACGATTCTCATCACCTGGGACAGTCTGACCCAACTAACTTTGCCACACCGGCAATTTCCACTGGATGCGTAACGTCTGCGTCCCTACTCCGTCCCAGCTCCGGCGGTTCGCAGCCCTCCGGAGGAAATACGCAGAGCTTCTATTTTTGCCGGACGCCGGAGAGCTCCGCAGCAATTCAGCACACGGCAGATAGTGTGGGACAGGAAGTCGAGCACAGAAACAAAATAAAAATCCGGTTAATTTTAAAAGTAAAATACACCATGCTCACGGCGGATCATATTTCCCTGCACTACACCTTGAAAACACAGCACAGAGTTGTTTCCCCTCTACTCCTCTGGATGGAAACAAACTGTTGTTGGTTTTGTGGTTCTATTCTACGTGAATTTGCGAGATATTGTGGTTCCTCGTGACTACAGCTGTCAGTCATGGCCGCAGCCGTACCGCAACAAATCCGGACCTGGTGGGTATTGACGGACGGCGGAGCACGCAGCCGTTCCGCAGCGGAGCAGGTCCGCAGATGTTCTGCATCCAGTGGAAATCCACAGTCAGGATCCAACCACCCCAAATTATTACACTTCCTGACAGAGGAAAGACATTGAAATGACATTGTGAAGAGAAAAACAAGACCTCTTGTAATGCCCTAGAATCTCATGCAAACTGATGCATCAATGAGATCATATAGAAAGACATTCATACATAATAATAGTTTGTAGATTCACTTTTTTCAGCTAATTGCATTGCATTTGGCCTGCAACAAAAAAAAGCTTTGATAAACCCACTGTGCACCACCTGCACAGACACATCAGACAGACAAAGTTAGCAACTACATAACGACTTTATAAGATGACGACATGTCAGATGTGTTTTCAACTTGTTCCAGTACTCCTGTACAGAGCGGTCAGTAAATCAACGCAACATCTGTTGCTCTTAGTGTCACAGTCCAGCCGTTTATTAAATGGCAAACAGCATAAATAAATCAATAAATGTCACACATTTCATAACAAGTCGTTACGCGGATTATGTGTTCATGCGGTTCAAAATGGTTTGCTCCTCCACTACCCCTTAACACCTGTTCACCTGTCCTAAATCAAAGGTGTCACCATGCCTCCAGATCACATCATCCTATTAGATTTCACATCATATCAATTATTGCAGCAATGATGAACAAAATATCAAAACCTAAACACAAGACATTCCAATTCATTATCATCATAATACACCACAGGGTTGCAGTGGGGAAGCTGCTGTTCTGAGAGAAAAATACTATAAGCCACAGAGACACAGAGGATGATGGGGAGAAAGAGTGAGTTGTGTGATAAAGAGGTGTCTGAAATCTAATATCAGAAAGATTTATTTATTTTGCAACGGGAGGGAGAGAAAAGGGCTTTAGAAATTGTTGGGGGAGTTTTAAGCACGGAGGTACTGCGCTGAGAGATTTCAAGGCCAGAGAATTTTGAGAACACAAAAGTAGAAGAAAAAAAAAAATATATATATATATTTTTCATTATGAATCCTCAAAACAAATTATTTATTTTGGACAGAGCAAGATGGGGATGGGTGGGGGGTAGTTGATTTTTCTTGTTTCTCTGTTTTTCCTCTTCTCTTTTCTCCTTATTTTTCAACAGATGTAAAAATGATTGAAATCCCAGCAGGCCTCATTACCGCGGTCCTCCAGAGAGCCGGGGTAGGGCTTAAGGTCTTCAAGTAACGATTGAAACATGATTTGTATTAAAGCCAACGATCTTCCTCGCCAGAGCATCAAATTAGTAGTAAAAGAACCTCTGCTGAAGAAAGGAAGACATATCACCAAAATGTAATTGTCTCTGATGCCTCGAGCCACAGATAACATTACAAGCTGAGACAGGGAAAGCTCTCAAGGAAAGTTTGTTTGCTGACAGCACTGTTGTATGTCCCTATTGACACTACTGTAATATTCAATGCAAGTCCTCTAACAAGGACAAAACTTCAGACAAACTTAAAGGTACCATTAAATCACACTGAGCAAAACTATTCAGCATCACATTTCACTATGAGGTGAAATTGTTTCCTAAACGTTTTTAGCATCTGTCACAGTCCATTAACATCCATTAAAGCTGAAGGAAGATTATTGTCTGTGGATCAGCAGAGCCGGCAGTCTTGATGCCTTGGATCACAGTCCCAGAGGAGGCCGTATAGTGGCATCTGTGTTTGAATAATCAAGGCTTTGTTTTTCCTGTTTGTTAATGGATATGGTTTAACCTTACAAATCCCAACCCTTTGCTTCACAGAACATTATTTCCCTGAGCTTCTTATCTACGAGTCGTCCCCTTCTAGAGCAAAAGATGTATTTTAGACAACATACATTATCTCATTGTTATGTCTAAAAAAATTCAGGATCAAGTATGAAATATGATGAGGTTTTGTCAAACAATTGACCCTTTGCTAAGCCCCGCCCTCTTTAGTTACTGTTGCTACGCCTGACAAGCTTTCGTGTCTGGCACGTCTATTACAGTACGTATGCACCGGTGTCAGACATTCCCAAGGAGATAATTAGTAATTTTGGCGAACAAGTGAAATATCTAAGAGAGCAAGACAAAAGGGACTGCAATATGCATTCGAGGGATATATCCACGACATAATATGCAACCGATTAGAGAATAATTTCATCAAAATTGAAGCTAAAGCATATAGGTCATGCCATAATGTGAGCCGCCTCATACGATGACCATTCAAATGGGAAACACATACATTGAGGAACAGCTGTGTTCATGCACAGCAGGGTAAGTCAAATTTGAAAATAATCTAATAATTATAAATCAAACAGCTTATCCATAAGTCTTGTGGAATAAACACAAGACATTAGCCTGACCACTTTGCAATGATAACATTCTCCTGCTTATATTTTTAGCGAATAACAAAATGCCGAAATATATTTTAAAGTATGTCAGTGAGCCTCCGTCTTGCCTTTAATCAGTTTATTTTACGTTCAAATATATGCATTATGAACAAAGAACCGTCATTATTTCCAAGCAATGCTGTGCTAAGTTAGCTAGCTAGTTGACATTAGCGTGTTCTTGCCTTGGAGCAAACGTAGGTGTTTTTGTTAATCCTGTCGACGCACAACGCTTCGGCATGTTTCCCTAGCTCGAAAGCTTGACAGACTTCCCGCGCCTACGGTTGCTAAGCCACGATTGGCCTGTGGTGGTTTTCGGGCGTGGCTAAGCGAAGGGTCAATTACATCAGTTAAAACATTGTGCGCAAACCTGTCTCATACAAATTACATATACAGTACTGTGCATACCACTATTTCGCAACAGCAAATACATTTTGAGAGAATACTTACGCGGCACCAGGGGGGACAAATCATATTTCAGGGGGGGGGCAGTGCCACACCATGCCCCCCTTGTAGCCCTGCCCCTGGTCTGAGTGACACACCAAGTATGGCTTTAGATTTACAAACTTTTATTTATTTATTTATTTTTGGTGAGCATAAGAACTTACATAAGAAATGATTTCGCCGAAAAGTAGCAGTGATGTATTTTAAGGTGCAATCTTCCAATTCCTCCACTTCCGCTGGTATCTACAGAGGAACTCTGCAATGCAGGAACCTGACAATGACAGAATGACGGAGGGCACTGTACGCATAAAAACATATAAAAAAAGCAGGTGTAGGAGGGAGATAGGGATGAAGAGGCTGCTTAATAGATCGTATATCCTCGAGGTTGAAACATTTGAGCAGAGACAACAGGAGCCTGACCCACTGTAAACCCTCATCCATCTGTACCTACCTTTAGTCCGCCCCCTTTTGCAATCTTCATCAACAACATCACCTTCAACTCTCATATCCCTGATGATGCATTGACTTGGGGACATTTTTGTGACATTTCCTGATTTGAGTGCAGCCTATCTTCTACTGCTTTTTGCACATTTTGTTTCCGTTTACTTTCCTGCATCCACTGTAACTTTTCTTGTCTTTCACTCTCCTGCTCGCCTCTTTTCTCCTTTTTCTCTTCGCCTCCCTCTTTCTATCTTTTTTCTTCCTCTCCTTCCCTTTCTCTTGACCCTGAGGCCAGGCAATGAGTCCAGAGAGGATAGAAGAGAAAGACGAGGGAGCAAAAAGGAAAGAAAAGAAAGATAGATAACTCGCATGTCACTCACTCTTCTCCTCCTCCTTCCCCTGCTCCTCACGTCTCCTTTCTCGCCCTGTTTGTCTGTGTGAATGAAAAGCTTTGAAGGGGAGAAAAGGCGTCGGTATCGATTGGCCCTCTGAAAGATGCAGCCCAAGCAGCCAGACCCCCGCCACATTGTGAGCGCACCTCCTACCTCTATCACACCGGCAAATCAATATGAGGGCCAGCAGTGAATTCGGTGTGGAGGGCTTGAGGAGAAAGAAAAAGTGGAGGAGGAGGAGGAGGAGGAGGAGGAGGAGGAGGAGAGGAGCACAATAACTGAGAGAGTGATTGACAGGCTGACATGATGATTGAAAATTACTGTTTGGCCAGGTTGGAACACTAAAAGAATATTTTTTACAAATCAATGAATATAAATGTTTTGTAGAAATGTCCTGGCATAAATAGCAGTTCGCCACCTGTGTAAAATTCCGAACCGTAAACCGAAGGACCCGAATCGTTAAACTTCAACCGTAAGTTTTAGCCTTTACTTATATTATGACCATTAATGCTCTTTTAAATATAAGTGGTGTTTAATGCATCACGAACAAGGCAGACCTGACACAAAAACATAAATTGCAACAAAACGTTCTCACTTCCAACTCATCACATACGGACCCTTGGTGTCACTTTTTAACTCACCACTTTAGTTTTGCACATGCAGGGCTGCCTCTAAGGAGGGAATCAGGCGGCGTAGTATAAAGAGTAACAACAGCTTTGTAGGAAGGAGACCAGGGTGGATAGATGGGTCAGACAACATAGACCTTCACCCAGGAGACCGCTTGTTGTGTCCTGTGTGAAACCAAAAATCAACGTTAGTTTAACTTTTGAATGTAACTTTAAGTTATGTAACAAACTTACGTTTAATTAAATATTATTCAAACCTAAACCTCGATTTTTTTCCTAAACACTACCAAGTATTTTTGCATGAATTTGCAACGGTAAATGACGCTAAAGGAGTACCCGGTGCGTTAAAAAGGGGTCCTGACCAAGCAGCGTTATGTGACGAGTTGGGAGTGAGAATGTGCTAATTGCAAAGCAGGGTAAAAAGTACACAGAGGGGAATTAAATCTGAAATTGAAATTTTAATAATGGTGAACAAAGAGATGCTCTTAGAAAACACTTTGCAGATTGATTGTGTTTATTGAACCTACATAGTCTTACTTTTTACCCTGTAACCAACATGTTTAATAAGTCCTGTACACTTTAAATAATTACAGAAAAAAACGTAATCTTTTTTGTGTATTTATGAACTAGACTTATAGAACAAGTGTAGTAGCCTGTACATTCAACATCTGCAACAATGCAACTTTAAACACTATTATCTTTTGGTGCAGTCAGAATGTCTCAAAGAAAACTCTTAATTTCATCATTGTTTCTGTGAAAAGGCCCCATTATCATTTAACAAGTGGAACATCTTGGAATCAACTCGTTAAGTGTGAATTTGAGGCAGAGAGTGTAAAGGCAGCTGAGTGCTGGAGCAGAAAAGCAGTGAGTCTGACCCGGCAGGTTGGTAGATTATGACTTTATCCAAAGCTAATGAGAGCGGCTCAGCTCTGATCCCTTCTCCAAATCAATAAAGAGAGTTAATAAGAGTCGGGCTGTTACTGGCTTACCCGCTTACCAAGAGATCACAGAAGGCAGAGGGAGGCTGCACTTTCAGGAAAACATGACTAAGCTGGTGGACATTACCTAGGATAAGAAAGAGAGGAGCTTCTGGGAGGAAAGCATGTGTGTGGATGTGGTGGGATGTACTTTAAATAGTATCCCATATGATAAATTAAATGTAATAGAAGTTTATATAGTGTGTATATAAAGATGCAATATTTGTGAGTTTTGTCCTTTATGACGTCAACATATACAGTAGAGCACATAGAGCATTATCCAAGACTTGTAATACAGTATAGTACAGAGTTAGCCTGACAAGCCAGACTCACATCAAGATGTTGGGTCTGGGAACTCACCATTGGCAGGGCTCAATCTGAGGGGCGGGATAAACGGTTGTCTTTCAAATTCCCTCTGCACGCAATAGCCAACCAGAGCGACGCTAGTTGATGGATTAAACTTTTGCCGTATCCGGTCGGCAAAACTCCGAACACATCTTCCTTTTTTAAGAATGACTCCAGTGCCAGAGTCACGGCCAAAACCAATTCGAAAGACCGCTGTTCGCCAGCAGCAACAGCCATCTTCTTTGTTTTCAAGTAACAGGGACTCTGCCGTCCTTATGTTAAGCCCGCCCACCGACTCTATACACGATGTGATTGGCCTGACCAGAATTTGGTTTTTCCAGCTCACAAGCCAATGAAGAGTTGCTAGACTGACCCTGGCTGCAAATTACATTTGCTGCAGGGTACATGTCCTCATGTAAACTGTAGTTGCTACGTTTACTGCAATGCAAATAAGCTGCTGATTGTGAGTTTATTTTTCCAAATAAACAAAACAATAAATAGTTAAACTACACAAGTGTTCTTGCCGCAAACTCATTTTTTGATCACATTTTTTAAAACCAGATTTTTTTAAACCTGATTTTCACTTGATTGAGTCCATGGTGAAACTTCTATTGGGAAACATGAAGGGTTGCCTCAAAATATGTTATATTTAAGAAGTAATTTTCTGCAGTACTAATGCAGGTTGATACATGAAAACATGGATGTTGGCCTCTACTTCAAAGATACTTCACAGATATGTGGGCACACCAACACACACATATGCCATCTACTTCTACTTTCATTACGTAATAAAAACACAATGCATGCATGTAAACTCAGGTGCCTGACAGTTAATCATAAGTGAGAGAGAGAGTGGACGAGAGACTTGTTTTTTTCAGCAAACATCCCCTCTGTCTTTGTTGTCGCTGATAGATGTGTCAATTCCACCCCCCCCCCCCCCCCCCCCCCGAAAACCCCAGTCCCTCATGGGGGAGGAGGGAATGAGGGGTGTGTGTTGACAGCGCCGTGATCAAGCTTTAATCCAGTGAGTAACACCCCCTCCATCCAACACACACACACACACACACACGCTTTGGCCTGATCTATGCAAACACCATCTCTGCATGGTAAACAGCCTCCTCCCCTCTAATGACAGAGAGAAATGAGAAGATGGGGAGGGATGCAAAACAGACAGAAAGAGAGAGAGGGATATGGGAAGAGAGCAAAACAAGTGAATGGGAGAGAGGAAGAGCGTGCAAGTGTCATCAGTACCAGATCCTGTTCGAATTTGTCAGTCCAAATCTGGTTCTGTGTCATTATTCAAAATGACTTTGCTGGCCTCAGTAAGGGATACAAACATTTTAAAACCACCAAAGTCTAAACGAACCAAGGTGTGACTCTCATGTCCCTTTTTGGCTGTAGACAGATGTTTTGTTGTCATAAAAAGTAATAATTTGCCCAAGGTCTACTACTACTAAGTATCTAGTAGTAATACATTACGTAAATCAAGGTAGAAGAATTGGCAGAACTTCTATCTAATGCCGTAATGAGAAAATGTGGGAGATCTACAAAGTTCTAGTCTTCTCACAATGGCCATTACTGTAATTAAGGCACACTGATAAAAACATATAGAAATTAAAAACTAGCAGTGAGTTGGAAAACTTGACTGCTACTGTACCTTTCTCACACTAAATGTCAAATATCACTAGTAGCCAAGGAGGACATGGAGGATTAAAACAACATTATGGACTCTTCAGAAGGTAACAGAGTTAAAGAGGAAGCTAGGGATTGAGAAAGACAGGACAAATGAGAGTAAGAATGAGTGAGAGAGAGAGGAAGATATGAAATGACAAATGACAGTGGGGGGTAAAAGTAAATGGCACTAGTGAAAAAGAGGAGTGGAAAAATGTGAATGACAGGGAGGGAAACAGACAATGAGAGGTAGGAATGAAAAGGGGAAAAAGAGAGAAAACGAAAAGCAATGCATGTGAGGAGAGACAATGGAGTGAAACAGGGCAAAGGAGTGCAAGAAGAAGAGAGTGTGAGACAGAGCGAGGGATGAATATAGAGAAATTGGGGAGGGAGAGCCAACGAGCCAGCCAGGCGTGGGGTTAAAATTCTTTCAGATCAGGTACACATAATAGGCCTCGTTAATATTCATAGTTTTCTCAGGTACAGCGAAGGTTAAATTTTACTTACTTTTCAACTCTCATTACTAATACATGACGGCAATAAGAATATTCAAAGCGGACGGGTGACCAAAGGTTGATGAGAACGGTACCTTTCCTCTGACATTTAAACACATTACCATTTCAGGGCCCCTTCCTCTCAATCGCGGCCAGCAGAATAAATTGCCAGCTAATCACGACTCGCCCTACGTGCCCGGCCTGAATGATGATATGCCAGGCAAAGTCCACCCCTCCTCCATTAGGACCCAGCTCTCATTGTGTGAGAAAAGAGAGAGTCAAAGTGTGTGTGTGTGTGTGTGTGTGTGTGTGTGTGTGTGTGTGTGTGTGAGGACTTGATAGATCTATCTATCTATCTATCTATCTATCTATCTATCTATCTATCTATCTATCTATCTATCTATCTATCTATCTATCGCAGCGTGTTATTTACAGAGTATTTATAGGGTGAACTCCCTGATTTGAATCATGCAAATACAAAACAAACACATTCCAAAATTTGAGCATGCAGCCAATCACAAAATGATCCTAGATCAGTACTATTAGTAAAATAATAAAAAGGCAACCCTTTATTATGTAGTCTTTTGGTCCAAGTCTCGAAAAAAATCAAGAGCCAAGTCCTTCTGGGTTACTGTAAGTTCCACTAGTTTCTGAGTCTCAATGTATATTCTTATATGAGCGGGATGTGTTGTAGAAAAACTGATCCTTGGGTTTCTGCTTAGAGTAACTAACATTGTTACCTGCTACTGCATTGGATGTTAAAATAAAACAAAAAAACACATCACAAAACCAAAGTTTTACTACAGCACCCTTAGCTATTGGTCATGCTACAATATTACATAAAACTACCATCATCGATGGCAGTGGTGCCGGCAGCCGTAATCCTGCACGCACCGTATATACATTTTTGTAATGATTTTGTACAGTTGAGAGTTCTGGGTTAGCGGAGTCAGTCTATCACCCACCCACATCTCTCTGCAAATCATGGGAATGCATGGTACGTGCATGGTCAGTGTGAATACTTGTGTTTGGTAGAGCAGAGGGGGGGCAGGTCTGGCCCGCTGGTGATGTAATCTCTGTTGTTGGCTGTTGAGTGAGAGCGCTATTTTCTGTGAGACATTGTGACACATCTGTAAGTTTTCTCTGCACTGTTGTAAGTGCTGTAATAAACCGGTTAATGTGAGAACTTTACTCTTATCTTCGTCTTTGTTTGAATCATTATATTATCAAATGATAGACGGAGACCACTGAAGTTATATTAAAGTTCATTTTACTCGAGAACCCAACGAGAAGGCAGTTTACAGCACTCATTTCGTGAGTACAGAAAAGTGACGAAACGCTCTCTTACAACAGCTTTTGTAACACAAGGTGGAATGCAATACAAAGTCACACAGTCTATAGTCTTAACAAAGAGTCAATGTCGCCAGTTTATCTTCAAGCTGGGCATCTCCTCTGCCTGCTCTGCTCTCAGAAACATCCTGTGACTTTTACAAGGACAGATGATGACTCCATGGTATCTTGTGAAAGTGTAATCATTATAATATGGCATTCTATGCAAACAGTTTAATAATAACAAGAGGGAAAGTATGTATTATAATTTCCCTAACAGTCTTGTTGTGAAACCTTACAGTGGATGTGTATACAGAACTGTGAATAAATGGATCACCGAATCCAAAGTACAGTATAATCCATAGTTCGGCATTACACATTTGGTGTGGCACTAGCTCAGTCCGTGGAGATTTGGCTTGGGAACCGGAAGAAGTCGACACAAACTAATTCACCTAATTTAAAATTAGTCAGAAATACGTAACAAAACGTTTCAAGTAAACAGGTCATTCTGGCATTTCCCTCCAAAGTAGTGCCAGCTTATAGACACATAAGTCAGAATTGAAATACAATACTAGTCTTCTTCCATGCCACTCTAACATCTCCAAATTTGATATGACTTATTGATGTTAAAATGCTGCACACACAGTAACATATGTAAAACACAAGAGCTGCCAAAACCTCAAAGGATGATCAAAAGTATTGAGGTATTCAAAATGAATATGTCAGTATGTGTGTGTGTGTGTGTGTGTGTGTGTGTGTGTGTGTCAGTCAGTATGAGAGACAGTTCCCTTCCCAGGTGGTACTGTGACATGACAGTGCTTTAGGTGAACAAAAAGAGACAAAGCTCTCTGCATCAGGACCGATCAGCATCAGAGCCACCCAACATGACATGGAAATGTCTGTCGCCCCGAGGCAGTCACCACAGCAACAGGAAGGATGACAAGAGAGGAGAGAGCAGGTGACAGAAGCAGGGAAACCACACACCTGCACAGACCGCCATGTACACAGGCACAGGCAGACATCTTTTTTAATGGTATACTGTACTTTTGATAATCATCCCTTATCTTAATTCTAAGATTTTTAAAGACTATTACCTGAGAGCATCAAAATGTCATCACATTTAAGGATTGCCCTGCATCAAATTGAACCAGAATTGGTCCTCATTAGTATGGAAATATACACACAGTCAAACAGCAGCAGACAGCCTTGGAGATGTGTGAGTTCCCCCAGTCTCCTCAAACTCTGGAAACCCTAAAGTTTTCTTGCTTTGACCAGTTAACTTTGCATTTTATCTTCGATCTTGTTGTTTTCACGCAGGGCCAAGGCTCTCGCAGTTTGTTTGGAATTGAGTGACAGGCGATGGTATTTGAAGCTGTGTGATCGCGGCTGTTTAACTGCGAAAGTGCTTCGTCGTGTGATTTCTCCAGCGTCGACTTCAAGGCTTTCTTTGAAGTGATCAAAGTGAAACAGTGATGATGTCAAGTTGGGCCTTCTGGACAGAGTTTAAGGAGGCCATCATCCACCCATCAACCCATTCCTCTACACACACCTCCACTGATGAAACCAGACATCTTTGGTGTGAGAATGTATTAAACCGACATTTTCTAATATGCTGCACTGAAGGAGCTGTTATTTTAACGCTCTGAAACATTTGCTAAGTGTGTTTTCATGCAAACTAGTATTCCTTTGAGTCTGATCTTTATATATGATGGATGGAGCATAGCAAAACCAGGCTTTTGGGCTCTCTGTATACATGATTCTACTATTATCCAGTTATCTGTTTGTCTGCATCAGTGCAGGCATGTCCGACTCTTTCACATCCAGCATTTCTTTCTTTCTGGGAACTGTAATAAATACAATGTTTAAAGTCTGTGAACAGATAATGAGGGTGCAGCCTCAGTTGCCCACAAAGTTTTCCTCGTCCTGCTGTATTCTCCTCCTCTTGCCCCAATCCCTGCACGCCTGTTTGTCACTTAAACGATAGCTCACAGACTGACAGGCCGATATCTGAGTCTTTAAAACGGAACTACGAGGAAATTAATTTTTCATCCTTTCTTATCAGTGACTGATGGGCTGCCGGGTCCCTCCAAAAACCCTCTGTGTCCCCCCGGGCAACTCCTGCAGCCCGGGAACCAAGGTTTTCATCTTAAACGGTGGTAAATGGCTCGCCGCACAAATAATGCATAAACAGCTGTTTTGCCCAAGTAAGTTATCCTCTTAAAAGATTCAGAACCCTCTCTCTCTGCCGTCCCACAGTCTCCTGCTCTCTCTCTGCCTATCTCTCTCAGTTAATTCATCAATTTCTTATGATAGCAACAGTTCTGCTCAGCGCGGGTGTTTAAGTACCAATTAGGGGGGCGGGTTCCCCTCGGCCCGTTCTGCCACACCTCTCCTCCTCGTCGTACAACGCTTCTCTTCCACTCTTGCCTCTATTCCACTCCTCCTCTGTCCATTTTCTTGCAATTTTTTCTTGTGGAATCTCCCCAGCCTCACCCCGTCCCCTCTCCATCTGCACCACAAGTCCGTGCTTCATATTCCTGTCTATCAAATCTCTTCTCTCGTCTCAGAAGTCCAAATTGGAAAGATTTTCTTGAGTCTTTATTAACTTTTTAGTACTTTAAATTATTTATCCCATATAATCACCGATCAAAAGGCAGAAAACACACATCATTAGGAGAAACTTCTAGTGGGCCGCCTCCTCAGACCATCACAAACCAGTGACAATTTTTTACTTTGGATTTTATTTTGAAGTTGCCTCCTCTGTGCGGGTATAATGCTCAGACTGCACCACTTCACTTTAACGTTGTGGTTGGTGGAAATCAGACTTGAACTTGTGCTTGCAGTTGGGTTTACACCAATGCAAGTGCCAGAGTATAATGCTGGTGGAAAACAGATGGTGGCCTTTACTTAGCATGCCAGAGGATCTATGTGTGCATGTCTGTCTGTGTTTATGTGTAAAAAATTGGATTATGGGGGAGGATGAAGAGAATCATTTTTTTCTCCTAAAATAGCAGTTCTGGCATTCTGATTCGGAAGGATAGGAGGGGCAGGCCACCATCTTGATTTCTGAAGTGCTGCCACTTGGCCTCGGAGTCGTCTTCAGGCTCCGACTCCTCCGAGGAAGCTGAGATGGAGGGAGCTGAGGCTGTTGTGTCTCGTGTCTCGTGTCTCTGGAGCCTCTCAGATGTCGCTGCCAAATGTCACACAGACTGCCTGCTCACAAGAAAACACTGCTGCCAACCAGAACACATACAGACATATAACAAGTGTGTGTGAGGTTAACAAGCTTCCCTATACAGGCCCAAAGTGAAATCAGAACTTTGCGTTCTGCTCAAGCAGTAAGCAGAAACATAATTCAAAATTATAATGACGTTTATGATAACACAAATTATTAAAAATCCAGCCCTCCAACATAGCATTGCTTAACAGTCTTAGATCAGATAGCATTAGAAGAGTGCAGGGATAAGTTATAAACTCAATGATAGTATGCCTTTTGATAGAGGGGGTAGCTGTTTTCCCAAAGAAATGGCAAAACTCTAACCCCCACATCTGGCATTCTCAGCACTATTTAAACATATTCTACATTTTCTAGCATTGTAATGACCTGTACACAAATAACAACCCTGTTTTCTTAAAAATCAAGTTCCCATACTAAACTGAATACTCAATTACTTTTTGGGGGGCTTTTCCCTTTATTATAGTGACAGTGGATAGACATGAAAGGGGGAGAGAGAGATGGGGGATGACATGCAGCAAAGTGCCGCAGGTTGGATTTAAACCTGGGCCGCTGCAGGACTCAGCCAACATGGGACGAACGCTCTTACTGGGTGAGCGAGAGGCTGCCCAGAATACTCAATTACTTTTAACGGCAAACGTAATTTCTCTTGGATTAGGTGTAGGCCAGTAAGACAATGATCAATGTTGTGTACATTGAAAAACATCTTTCCTAATAATATGTTGGACTCTTGTTAAAGTTTTCATATTATGATCATTTTCAGGTTCATAACTGTATTTAGAGGTTGTACCAGAATAGGTTTACATGGTTTAATTTTCAAAAGACACCATATTATTGTTGTACTGCACATTGCTGCAGCTCCTCTTTTCCCCCTGTGTGTTGAGCTCTCTGTTTTAGCTACAGAGTGAGACATCTCACTTCTGTTCCATCTTTGTTGGGAGTCGCACATGCGCAGTAGCTAGGTAAGGACTACTAGCCAGTCAGAAGCAGAGTATGAGGGGGTGCCCTGACAGTACCTAGGTAAGGACTACTAGCCAGTCAGAAGCAGAGTATGAGGGCGTGCCATGCTAGCAGCTAGGCGAGCATTATAACGTGTGTTACAAAGTGATGCACGTTCGTCACAGAAGTAAAGGCTGGACTACAATAGAGCTGTTTGGAGCAGTTTGTGAACAGTGTTTTCTGTTGGAGATGGTAAGTCCCTTTGGGGTGGACTTTGGGCTTTTTCACTTTGTAAACCTATTACGTGCACAAAAAAGATATATAACACAATAAAGGAAAGGGAAAAGCTAACAAGCATAATATGAGCACTTTAATGTATATTTTCACGATTTCACAAGTTATTTTTTAAACCATTGAACAATAATTTGGTGGCAACTCTGAGGACTCTGTAGGGGTCCCGGACCCCTGTGGAAGATCTCTGACATAAGTAGTTTAAGTTCAAGTTCAATACTTTATTGCCATGTCAAAACAGTTGATTGGAATTTGTCTTGGTGCCAATCAGGTTAAAATAAGGTAATACATACACAGGAACATACAGTACATAAAATACAATCACATAGACAATCATTCAAACCAGTTAAAAGCTGTAAAGACCTTGTGCTATTGCAACTTCCCATAAAGTGCCTGGTGCAGTCTATAAAGTGCATTTGAATAAGGTGCATTTAGTACAGGTTTACTCTGCAAGGTGCCTGAGCATTAAGGAGCCTAATAGTGGCATTGAGTTAACTCAGCCTATGCCACATACATACTAATATAAGGACATTTTTAAACGTTTATTAATAAACAGTATTTGTTAACATGCTGCATGTCAAACTGCTTGAGAAATGTGTCCATTATTGTGGTAAGAACACCATTGCTAGGGAGCTGAAAATGGACACTGCTGTGGTTCCTTTTCAATAATCGTAAATGATGTTGTGTTTTCTGCTCAGGACAAGAAAAGACTCAGACAGTAATAAAGCTTCCTCCACTCTTGTGCTCATATTCTTCCCCCTCTCGTCAGTCCCTACTATAATACTTTTTCTCTTTCTCAGTCTGGCAAGACGACTTTCAATTTCTCAAACAACTTTTTATTTTCATAATTATGTCAAATATTTACAATTCTATGATCTCAGTTCCTCACTGAAGGGTGGCATGAGTTGTTTAAATTTGGTTCCCCCAAAAGCCTTCTACACAAACCCGGCCCTGTTTTCTGCTTGCCATCTCTTCTCTTATTTTTTTTTATAGCTGACACAGAGTTAAGAGGGATCTCTCCTCCAATTGAATCATGCCTGTTTTCTCCACAGCAGCCTGTGAGTCGGAGCCCAGGGATACAAACACGAGAAAATAAAACCCATCACAGAAACTGTCCCCAGATTCTGCGTGCCTTTCAAGTGCGCCATCTAGATTCATTTACTTCCCCTTTCATGTTAGAAATTTGGTTTCATCATGGCAATTAGCTCGTTTGTGTCCCAACCAATTATTCCATTAAATTAATGACTCTTCCGAGATAATAAGGGCTGTAATTGATTTCATCTGTGTAGCCAGGCTTCCTTCTTCTGCAGCTCTAGTGTGTCGTTACACCTCATTTGAAGGGCTTATCTACCATCTTGCCCTCATTAGCGTTTCAGTCTAGAGTGCCTCCTCCTTACCCCCACACACACACACACACACACACACACACACACACACACACACACACGCACACGCACACGCACACGCACACGCACACACACACACACACACACACGCACACACACACACACACACACACACCAAATCAACATCCAAGCTGTGTAAAGTAATTTGTCAAACATTGCCTTTAATGGGATACACAGAGGGATCTGTGACACAAATGGGCGTGTGTTCCTCCCTGTGTTATTTTTTCTGTTTCTTTTTCTTGCCACCACCACTGTGTTGCCACCTTGGTAGCTCTGTTACTTTTCCTCTACTTGCGAAAAAAAGGAGAACAGAAAGAAAATAAAGTGCTAAGGAGCGGGAAGATGGGTGGTTGGGTGAAAAGGCGAGGAGTTTGGTGGTGTTGGAAGTGGTGGAGGGGTTAAATGAATCATTCATTAGGTCCACAGAGAAAGGGAGCAAAGGGAGAAAGAGAGAGAGAGCATGGTAGAGAGACAGAACAGCAGGAAGAGGAGGAGGAGGTTGTTCAAAGGGGAACGCCGTTGATTTTTCTGGCCCTTCCACAGAAGCAGGAGGTCGGTCGCGGGGAGCCCAGGGGAGCCCAAGCCGTCTCCAGTGGCGAGACGGGCGTTCGGTTTGGTATAGACCCACGCCCCCCTCCTGTGTGCCCCCAGGCTACTAGGGTCGGCCTCCAGATCTCTCTAATGAAGCCCCTGGCCTCTTCACCACAGGCTGGGCTAGAAATGCTGCAAAAATGTCAAGTTATGAATAAAAGGTTTGTATGAGGTTTATCTGAGCCTATCACAGAATCACTGTTTTCCTTCACGTCTTTCAGCTGTTGCTCTGAAACGTTTAATTCCCATTCCCAGCCTTTTTGGGTAATGACCTCTTGAGGTGAGGTGTCCACTTGAGACCCCTCATCACAGATTGTAGATGTCTGTGAGTTGTTGTGTGAACAGGTGTTTCACTGAAAAAAAAAGCTAACCCTAATCCTCTTGTGACACCTTAGAACCGCCATGTGTGTCCTTCCTTTTGAGTAAGTCAGATTTATTTATCAAGCCCAATTGCCCAATCACACTATTTGTCCCGGTTTATTCTCAGGTACACTCGTACACTTGTGGAACCTCATTTTCAGTGTTGCCGAGATTACATTGGGCAACCAAAATACAGAAATAACAATATAAAGAAAACAAAAACAAAAATAAGACAGACAATAAGAACACAGACATCAACATTGGTTAAAACCATTCATTCAATTACATGCAAGAACATTAAGATTTATAAGCATCTAAAACGTTCCAATGTTATGAGCGTTGTAAGTTGCCCCACGAGTTCGGAGCACAAATCGTAAAAGTAGGTGCTGTGGAATTGTATACTTTTATACTGAGAGGTGTTTCTCTATAATATTAGATCTACCCTGATTGATATAAATATGGTGAACATATTATTTTTCAAAACAATTTCTGCAAAGCAATTGTGACTGTTCTGTTTCATTCAAGGGCAAACACGAAACAAGATTTAGGTATCTTAAAAATATATTTGTGTGTATTCATATGTCCCTGTGTGCCTCGTTACAGTTTTAATTTCTTTCATGCAGACATGCAGCCTTATAATAATCAAGATTTTAGGAAAAGTTAAATTGTCTTGCTGCTGCTGGTGAAATTTTGGATAAATGCTGATGAGGTCGAGTCAAAGCGGTAAACTACTTGATGATGAAATCACTCGCGATTCAACCCTCATTTTTTGCAGCGTTTGGATCTTCATCCTCACCTTCATCTTTTCATCCCTCCATCCATCATCTCTCCAGCAATGCTCCGCTCTCCTTCCTACCGAGTCCCTCTGAGGAGCTGAACACACACACACACACACACACACACACACACACACACACACACACCCCTGTTCACCCGTAGTCTTTGATTTCTGCATTCCTAAGCAACCAGCCACCATCCAGGAGCATTGAATAACCCAAACCCCACCCAATATATGTTAATTGCATTTCCTCATTGCATTAATCCCATTAAGCCACCTATTAATCACAACAGGGAGCGGGAGATGTACAGGTTATTTTAAACATTTGTTAAAGGTGCAATTTGTACGTGTTGTAGAGCAAAACAAATGATTAAAACAGGATTGTATTACACCTTAACAATGTGTCTGTCTGTGAGGCTGTGTGTTCAGGACTAAATCCACCATTTACATGAAATTGTAGCCAGTTGTGCTGCTGGCTGTTGTCTATTAATGGATCCTGGCATGGGTAAAGTCCATTGACTGACTTAATATGCTATTGCATCAACTTTGCTGTAGTTAACGAGGGATGGAGATGCACGTCTGCAGGCAAAAATCCTCAAAATCTTCCCACTCTCATTACTTTCCCCCTGTCTTTTTCAGATTTTACCCCTTATTGTAATTCCACAAATGTACAGATATCCCCGGGACAGAAAATCTAAGAAACCTCTGATAGTGATTTTTCAAGCAATTTCCTTGCATGGGTTTCAGCTCTCTTTCTCTCTTCTTTTCCTTCAAATAACTTCAGGGAGGCAGTCGAGCTCTGTGGCGATCCAAGTAGATTAGCAGCTAAATTAGTTGTTGATTATTCCCTGGATATCCCCTGGAAATATATTTACACAGTGGCATTTAACTTTTAAAACAAGCAGCTTTTTGTGAAGCGCAATAGCTTGGGGCCGGGTCTACAAGGACTGAACGTGTGTGCGTGACTGTGCATGCTCACACACAGGCAGTACATACCAAAGCTAATTAAGATGATATAAACACTTTGAAAATCCTTCTAATGAGGCTAATTATGGCTGCGGCTCATCAGTATCACTGCCGAGGCCTTGTTAAAGGAGGACGCTTTGAGTAACAAGAAACAACATAATGGTGGCCAATGAGGCGCATCTTTTTGAGTTCTCTGTATCCATCTGTCTGCCTGTTGTTGGTCTGTCTGGCTGACTGAAGTTGTGTTAGCCATGTTTGTAAAATTTCCCTTAAAGTAAAATTCTGGGTAATTACATCCTGGGTGTTTCTATATCTTGAGTTATTTCATTTCCGTAGCTTTAGCCATTGCAGGAATGGTGACATTGTAGGCAAGGCAAGGCAAGGCAGCTTTATTTGTATAGCACATTTCAGCAACAGGGCAATTCAAAGTGCTTTGCATAAAACATTAAAGATCAGTTAAAAACGATTAAAAGAATAAAAAACAGATAAAAGATGAGAATAAAATGTACATTGCAGTATAAGAACAAGTTAACCGAGTCCAACTTACCAAGTTAATTGCTGAGCCATAGCTAACACTATGACATTTCTAAAAAGAAGTCAGATGGAGCAATAAATAAGCCCAGATTTATCAGAACCATTTTATTTATTAAGTAAAATCAAAAGTGAGCATATATGAAATGTCTGTAATATTCAGTTTCATGAAGTTGGTCTGCAAACTAAAATGGATGTTACCCTTGTGTGATTTGACTGAACTGTACAAAGTCCTGAGCTTTGTCTCAGTCTCTTTTGTCACCTGCAGACGTCCCAAATTAGTTGGGCTTTAGCCTTTTTTGGCAAACTGTTGACTACAATCATTCTGAAAGTCGTGCAGTGTGTCTCTTGCCAAACTTTATCACCATCGATCTGATCTGATACCTCACTCCATCCCATTTTGCTCTGTGTTTAAATGTGATGTGTGCATGTACAGTAGAGTGCACTGAGTGGACACCGGGCCGGCCAGAGGCAGAAAAACAAGGGGCCCCTCCATTCATAATTCACAAGGTGGAAGAGTACTGTAAGAGTGTCTGTGGGGGAGAGAGCGAAAAAAAGGCAGGCAGGTCCATTAATGGAGCAATCTCATCCTGAGTGGTGGGGGAGTAAAAACATCTTACCTCCAGTTTTGGTGGGGTTTTGTTCATGTTTTTTTACTGTGGCTAAAAGTTAACGTGGTCGTTCAGGGGTTGAGAGTGAGTGTAATGACCCCTTCGCCCCCGGAAACATGTTAAAAACATACTTCTTGCTTAGGTTTTGAGATATTTGTCTCTACCTCAAGACAAAAGAGATTAATGCAATTTGGAGTTTGAAACTGGAACTACTTTCTGCAAATGAAATAGTCCCTATAAAAACTATTGACCATGTACACTGCAATGCATTCACGTGTTGAAGGACAAGTGCATGCTCTTTCAAACTTGACACTTGGATATTTTAGAAATGGGCTAAAATGTTTTTTTCCAGGAGAGAGAGAGAGAGAGAGAGAGAGAGAGAGAGAGAGAGAGAGTGTGTGTGTAAGAGAGCGAGAGAGAGAGAGAGAGAGAGAGAGAGAGAGACAGATCTAGCATTATCTGTAGTGTCCAGTGAAGTGTGTCAGTGACTGTTTTGTTGCTTTTTCATTACATATGTGGCTGTTCTGTCTGTGGGGACGTAGGTACAGTAGGGTTGGCTGTATGCTTTTCAACATGCATTTGTGTGTGTGTGTGTGTGTGTGTGTGTGTGTGTGCGTGTGTGTTTTCAGCTTTAACCTGTACAGTATAAACTACCTGGGGCATCTGTGCAGCATTTCACCTAAGTCTTCTCCACATGTAACTGACAAACCAAAATTCAATCAGTGCTGACAGTTAAAACAGCAACTTGAGCGGCATGAGTTAAAGTCAAAATGCCAACACTGGAAAAACACCTTAAACATATTGACGTGATGATAGGTGCATTACTATTTAATATTTACACAAAACACAGACTAAACTAGACAGCACAGAGCTCGTATGTCTCAGCAAAGTCTGCACAGTCCTCCAAGTGTATTATTATTTTAATAACAGAAAATGTTTACAATTCTTTGAATGTGCACCTGGATTCAAATCAGAGTAGAAACAGATATCGTGATAGACAATCATGGCACACATGTCACTTTTTTGTCACTTCAATTTGTCATTTGGAAATTCTTTCATTTTTCAAGTGCAGTATTTAATAAGAAAATAGTGGAATTGTCCCATATCACAATGTTATTAAATCCTTTAAAGATGCACTAATCTAACTCTTAAACTAGCTAAAAAAAAATTTCTCATAAACCCACTGCACATAATGTGCCAACGCAAAAATGTTTGTGTACGCGCTGAACGTGAGTCACGCTGAACAAGAATTTGGAGCAGCGGCTCTCAAAAGTTAACCTGGCTTTTATGCACGACTGCGCAAGAAGCATGGTTTGGAATTCTCTCCCGCTTGCGAATGGTTCCTCATTGAGAGTCGTTAAAAAATAATGATTCGTTCGTCTCTCAAACATCACTAGTTTGCGGACACCTTTGCCATAACAACAAAGTGCTAATCTGACAAAATGTTGTTGTCAGATTGTTTAGAGGCCCCCAAGTGGCTCATTCCAAATCAATAAGTGCCGCTTTATTCACATTACTAACTGACAAACAGAAACAGACAAAATTTGTAATATTGGTTGTAAGCTAAACAAAAATCAAAGTTCTTCTGATGGTCCTTTTTCGACACGTAGTTTGAGAAAATCCAACAAATCCAATATTCGTTTGCAAACAGTTCTGCTGTTCACGAGGGGGCACTAGTCTGTTACTGCCCGTCATTCATCCTCTATTTAAAGATATTTTTACCAGTTCTGTCGGTCCAAAACTATGTGTGTGATACTGTGATACACAATATACACAGTGGCATACCGAAAAACAAAACACACACACGTGCACACGTAAATCCACATACATGAGTGCATGTAGCTCTGAGTCTCACAGACACACAGGGAGTCCCAGCCGCCTCATTGATTCTTGCTCACTGACTGTCCCACCGGCCTTGTCCTTTAAAACACGGCTGTTAGGAAATTCACTGGCGTGTGTGAATCTGTGTGTGTGTTCCCGAGTTACTTCCTTACATTATCTGCAT
The DNA here is from genome assembly GCA_023566125.1 of Zingel zingel. Taxonomy (NCBI): domain Eukaryota; kingdom Metazoa; phylum Chordata; class Actinopteri; order Perciformes; family Percidae; genus Zingel; species Zingel zingel. Next base: position 10,577,970 of record CM042328.1, on the reverse strand, counting down.
GGCTGGACTCGGAGCACTAACACAGAGTCATGATTTCTGTTATCCAGGCAGCTCTGCAGGGAGAGACAGACAGTGTGTGTGTGTGTGTGTGTGTGTGTGTGTGTGTGTGTGTGTGTGTGTGTGTATATGTGTGTGTGTTTTCTTTCTTTTTCTCGCCTTCATCTTCTTCCCTCAACTTCTTTCTCTCATCAACCTGTCATATATCCTACCTCCTTTTCCTTCTTTTCTATGGTGACTCTGGTGGGTCCTATACAATGTGAAAGGTGAGGATCACGTGACAGACGGAGGCAGCCGTATTCCTGCTATCTCATGTACTTGTACTGTGTAGCTTGTACTAAACAAAGTACTTGAAAGTTCACATTTAAATAATACAACAGTTAGTTCCAACAAAGTAATTTGATTGAATAAGAGACATTTAATAAGTGCTGATATACATTATAACATCACTGGGACTTTTACAAGTGTTGGTCGTTGTTTGTCTTAGATTGTAACAAACTTCGCACCGCAAAGATGAACATATTTCCATAAATAAGTTAAATTATGAATGGTTGTCAGAAGAGGACGGAGGGAGGGAAAGACGCCTAGATACTTCAGCGCAAACCTCCAGGTGTGCTCACATGACTGCGGTAAAGGAAGCCGCCAAGTGCTGGACCGGGCAGCACACTTTACCTCATCAGCCAACCAAGACAAATTAGATTAGAGCAAAAATTAAGCTAATGCTAACACTGTAAAGCAAACAATTTAAGTAACAAATCATCTCTCTCTAGTCGCGTATTACTGTTAACTAATAAATGGCGCTTGTAGAGCTGTTGTATAAAGGCTTGCTTGCGGCCTCGTGCTCACGACTGAATCACAGCCGTGATGATACTCAGTACAACAGCACAAGCTTGAGTGTGATATTGGTTATGTAAAACATTTTGATGTAATTTAACGAATGTGCCATTGTTTGCATTTCTTTTTCTCTATTTTGACAAAGCAGTATATAATTTCTATGATGTGAATGTTATCATCAATGCAAACTTAATGAGACAAACTAAATTGAGCTAAATAATGATTGGTAACTACCACTGACATTACATTACACCCTTAATGAATATTCATGATTTCATTATTTTTACATAAAGGATCACATAGGAAATATTGTCACCCTTGACATTTTGTAGCCGTACATTTATACTGTAAATTGGCAAATCCAAACCTGAAAACATTTGTCTCACAAATTTATCTCTATTAAAGTTCTGTTATCAGAGAATTTTCACTAACAATATTTAATGTGGAGTGGCCTATACTGGTATTACCTTCTCTGCTGTTGGTTAAGGAAGAAGGCAAAAGGCACAAACTTTAGACTGTAATCATAAAATAACAAATGTAATTTTCAATCATATTGTAATATTGTAATGTAATAGAGCTCACACAAGCACTAGCGCTCAGTTGACAGTAAAGACGGAGTAGCCCGCTACTTCTATTGTTAGCTTGATTTCCTCCATCGACCGTATGACCCTTGCCTATAGCATCATAGCTTTTCCCCAACAGTCTCCTCCATTTCTTTGCCTCTTTCCTTCTTGCTCTCACCTCTCACAGCTCTGTCTCCGTCTTCTCCTCTGTCTCCACTCTCAGCTCTTACCTGCTCAGCTCCCTGCTCTTCTCCTCCACCTCTAACCCCAGGAGGATGTTTCATGCTGGCCATGCTAGTTTTTACGTGCCATTGGCTTTGCCATGTTACAGTTCTGTCTGCCGCCTCCTGCATCATTTAACAGAAACCTCCCACAGCGGGCAGCAGACAGGTAGAAGAAGAGGAGGAGGTGGAGATGGATGGGGTGGAGTGGGGCTGAGGGAGGCTGTGGGGATGAAGACAAGATGAAGAAAACAACAAGAGTAGACAAAAGAAAAGACATAAGTGGAGAGCAGAGGAAGGGACAGAAGAAGAACAAAGGAGATTTATATATGAGGGGAGAGTTTAGAAACCAATGAGAGGAGATGTGGAGAGGAAGGAAAAATAAATTATTCTCAGTACACACACTTAGGACAATAAGTGTGCTCAAAGAGAATCTTGAGCCATGTCCCATCTAAAACAAAACGTTATCAAACTGTGCATATAGTACAAATTATTGTCTCTCTGATCTTAAACTTTTATTCCTCCACTGTTCGCCAAAGGAGATGCCTCGTGCTGCATTTTCTCTGCCGCCACAGCATTAAGGGCTATCAATAACACTTTATTTACAATTCCAGAGGAATTTAAAGTGCCCATATTATGAAAAAAATCTAATTTTCTGGGATTTGGGGTGTTATTTTGTGTCTCTGGTGCTTCCACACGCATACAAACTTGGAGAAAAAAACATCCATGCTGTTTTGAGTGAGATACGGATTTCTGAATGTGTCCTGCCTTCAGTCTCTGGGTGAGCTGTTCAAAATCAGCAGGGTTTTTTACGTCACTAGCCGAAACGAGATGGTTAACCGTAGCATGCTAACTCGTTCTGAATGGCAAAACACTGCTACAACACACACTAGTTCACCATAATCTACAAAAGAACTACTTACATGTCCCTATTCTGCAGGTATTCCATGCAAAGTTGGAAGTGTGCCCTCGTTTAGAAGAAATCTCCCGACTAATCCTGCCTTGTACTACTGAAGTTGTAGAAACAAACAGCTAGATGATGTGATCCTTACCTAGCTCCTCATGTGCGCCTCCCAACAAAGATGGGATAGAAGTGCGATGCCTCACTCTGTAGCTAAAACAGAGAGCTCAACACACAGGGTGAAAAGAGGAGCTGCAGCAATGTACAGTACAACAAAAATATGGTGTTTTTTGAAAATTAAACCATGCAAACCTATTCTGGTACAACCTCGAAATACAATTATGAACCTGAAAATGAGCATAATATGGCCACTTTAAAATATGACCATTCACACATGCATCATTTGTCTATTAATGTCTTTAAAAAAACAATGCTATGAGAGTAGTTAGAGTGAATCGGAACAGTAAAGTTGTTGGTTCAGACAGATAAACAATGAGCTGTAACTCGCTATAAAGCTGCAGGGAGCTGCAGATTCAGCTGATCATTCTTTGTAGGTTTGTAGGTATCACTATGAGCGACCTCTTCCATTGTCACATTGTTTTCACATTGCCATTTGACACATTGTTATCTTAAAAATATCGATTATAGCCGCTTTAACAAAGTACTTATTTTCACCCATGAGCTTTCCCTAAACCTAACCAAGTTTTGTTTGTGCCTAAACCTCACCAAACCTAAAAGATCATTTTGGAAGGCACTGACAAACAATGTTGTCCTGCATTCTGGAGGGACAAACCAGAGGGAAGTTACAAACGCCGACCTCTATTCACATGAGCTTAAAGCCACACAAAAAGTGTGTTTTCACTGGAGTCTGAAGTCACATTTCAGATGCTTTCTCACTCCACTCATGCAGCTGCTTTCTGATTCATGTTCTTTGCTGCTGATCACCTAAATGTTTTAGGAAATGACATAAGTGCAAGTGTTATTAATTCATCCAGCTTTTAGGCTTTTGAGGTGGTTTCTTCACTTTCTAGCTGCCCACCGGGGGACTCGGTGTGGATGTTTTCTAGTTTTGATAAAGTCCAGGAGGAGTATATCTTTTTATATATTATATATCCCTCACACCTCCACTGCCCAGAGGAGGGTAAGTTATCCTGGCAGCTGGTCTTTAAGCATTTATCCAGCCTCCCTCAACCTCACTCAGTTTGTAGCATGAACCCAATTTCATGAGAGAAGCTGGTAGATTACCAGACGGAAGAGGTCAGAGGAAGGGAAAGAGGTGCATGTATGTCTCAGTATGAAATTTGCACATACTGTGTATACTTTTATAAATGTCAAGTCTATGTACTCATACCACCCCCCTCTCCCCATAACTGTCTTTTTAACTTTTTAAAAGGGCAACGCCACACCTGAAGTTGAAAGAGTTGAAAGACAGAAAACGGCAGTTTTTAGTTAGGCAAGCATTACTCACAGCAAAGAGCAAAAATAATTTCACTGGTTGCATAAATCTCAGTAAGTGGAGCCAAGGAACCATCCAATGTGAAAGTGGTGGCAGAGATGGTTGCTGTCACTAAATTATTTACAGCAGAATTACATTTTCTCAGCTGCAAATTTCAGTCACATTAATGTTTCCCCTTGTCGAGATGTTTGTAAATGTGATATTAAAAGAATATGACACAGGGTTGTTTTTTCATTCTTTTTTTACCGCTTAGGTTTCTCTACTTGGCTTATTTCGAACGGTCTGTTACCAACAGATGACCATGGTTGTAAACAATCTCCTGGCTTCAAATCCAATCACAAATCAATCAGACGCCCTCATGTCATCAACTGTTAAAGCCTGTGCTGCACAGTGGAAGAGGAAAGCTTGAATAAGAGAAGAGCTGAGAAGAAACAGACAGAAATAACACAGAAGTTAAAAATGAGAGAGACATACTAAGAGTGAGATGGCAAAAGAAATAGAGAAGTATGACTATGAGTCACAGCATCACACAAAAGAGATAAAACTAAAGATGGAAGATGAAAGAAAGAAGAGACAGAGTTATGCCACACCTGGCAAAGGGTCAGCAAAGCACTCTGCACCCATAACCAGGTTAATGGGTATGGGTGGGGGGGGGGGGGGGGGGGGGGGTGACATGGGGTTGATGGGAGTGGCAGTGGTGGTGGAGGAGAGAGTGAGGGAGGGGAAGGTTGTTTTTGAGTGAAGCTTAAGAGTAAAGTAAAGCAGACAGAAAAGGGGGGAGGAGGAGGAGAGAGGGAGTAAATGTGAGGAAGAGGGAGACGAGAAAGGTTCTATTTTTTCTGCCTTGCTTTCTTCTCCCTGGATCTGTCCCCTCTCCTCCCCCTCCTCGCCTGTTTTAATCTGACTAAATAGGATAACCTGCTCTTCATAAAAAATGGATGCCACTTCATTCGGCGGGACCCACGGGCAGGGCCCCTGGAGGCCTTGGCCAACCGAGCACGGGGTCCCACAACTACCGGGGCTGGCCAAAATCACTGGCCGTAATTAATTACCACCCCCCAACCCACTCACCCCACTCACCCTTGCCCCGTCGCCACCCCATTCCTCGGCAGCCACACACCACACAGCAATCACCCAGACTTCGAAAACAAATTTGGTTAAAAAGCGGAGGAGTGAGGTGAGAGGAAGGAGGGTGGGACAGCAAACAGAGAGAAAGGACGAACGAGCCTAGAAGAAAGAAATAAATGGAGAGTGAGAGTGAGTGACAGAGAGAGAGAGAGAGAGAGAGAGAGAGAGAGAGAGAGAGAGAGAGAGAGAGAGGGGGGGGGGGGGGGGGGGGGGGTGAGTGAGGGGGGAGCGGGGCTGGTGCTTGCTAGGCAATGCAAGAGGCTTTTTACCCAATCACGTGGGAGAGTTTGTCAAGCAGGAGATTGCAGTCTGAAATATTAATGTGGCCCTCCTGCTCCTGCTCCTCCTCCTCCCTCCCCCTCCTCCTCCTCCCAAGACCGAGCGAGCCAGCTCCTGGAAGGGACGCTCGTCCGTCAATATTTCATGAGCCGGGCCCCGGCCCAGACACAGGCAGGCGCTGCTGGGCCGCCCGCCCCTTTAACGCTACACGCATCAGCCATCCCTACCTTTAATGTAGCCAGCGGTGGTGGTGGTGGGAGGTGGAGGTAAAGTGTGGGTGAGAGAGGTGGGGGGGGAGGGGTATCTTGGTGGTCTCGGGCCAGGATAACCTCCTAAAAATGAAGAGGAGGAAGAAGAGGCAAGGGACAGACATGAAGATGGAGTGGGAGTCTCATGGTGGAATAACTCCCTCAAAGCATGTCAAAATCTTATTAGTGGAGAGAGGGTGATAGAGGAGGCAAACCCCTCAGAGCTGGACAGCTGCCGCACTGCTGAGAGAATAGGGGTTTTCAGTAGTTTGTGGAGCTGAAGTACAGTTCCTGCTCTGAGAAGGACATTACAATGAACTGCTTGGGAATGTACTTCAAGATGAACACATAACACTGTAATGCTGCAAGCCATATAACTGCAGTTTTGTTTTCGATTAGATGGTAATTTCTTTGCTGTGAGGGAGTTTCATGACCTCAGAGACCTCAGTAGATGATGATATGACAGAAGCAGGGTTCAATCCCTTCAAGTACCTGCTGAAGAGCAAAACACTGAATCCATACCAGCTAACTGTCTCGTTATGTAGCTTAGTCTGACATCTGATCTTGTGTATTTGTGTGTCACATCAGAATTTACAATTAGGACTTTTAGTAAGACTTTTAGTAGGACTTTAGTGACGGGAACACTATATATATATATATATATATATATATATATATATATATATATATATATATATATATATATATATATATATATATATATATATATACAAATTACTTATAAATCTCTTAATATAAATTAAGATGCTATACAGGTCACTATTCTATAAAACTCGCGTATCTACTATACATTGTCTCCTCTCTTTTTTAATGAGCATGTTCACACTTAGACAGGAACATGAAGTTTGTGCATGTGTGTTTCTTTGCAGTCTTGTAATGCTACATGGGTCTGTTTGTCCAGGCATTTTTACACACAGAGATTATGGATTTATTAAGAGAATTGGATACCTTGTTTTAAAAATAATGCTCTTTTTATAACAATAAAAGTTTCTCACTGTCCACACTGGATTTGGTCACTACAAAAAAACAGCCCAGCACTCTTGCTGAGGGCTGGGTTATTTCATTTCAAGTATTGTTTTAACAGTGGTTATTGGAATATGCTGGTACTACATGTTGAAACGTATCCATAACAGAATTACACACTTTATCGGAGCCTGTGATACACAAATACAACACATGTAATGTTTTTCATTTGGGAAACAAATATATTAGAGGAGAGTTTTGTGACCAGTTTTTTAATTTGAATTTGATGAGCTAGGCAACAGCTCATTAAATATGATCGGATATGTTTTGTTTTCCTCCACAATGGCTTGAACACTACTGTTCACCTAAATGCTGTTAGAGGCTTCTCTGTCTTGCTGAGAGCTATCATTATTTCAGTGTAAAATGGGTTAAATTTGGTTGAATATTGGTGGAAAATATCAGGTGCCCCCTCAAAGATGATCAGTTGACCTCCAACTGCGTGTGAGTGAGTTAATGCACAGTATATGTGTGTGTGAACATGTGTGTGCGTGGATGGGGTGAGGGACACTGAGGCCCCTGAAAGCCCGTTGGAGTCCTGGTCTCCTGACCTGTGACCTCCCCCCCGGAGCTCTCAGTGTGTCATGACGCCTCAATAATTGATGTGAGGGAAAGGGACGTCCCGCCTTGGGAGCGACACTCTCACCTGCATACACACGGATACTCTCACCTCCCCCTCACACACCCATACACTCCTCACGACACGTTCACACACATGCAGGCTTATTGATTTTGTTAACTGAGCCGATGCTGTGGACACACAAGCTGAGTGGAAGGGTTTAGGAGGAGAAGAAGTAAACACATCCTTTCACATACTTTGACTGTCTGTCACTCAGCGAGGCCACGTCCCTTTATTCCTCCTTCAGGCACGGCTGGCTGAGAGCGCACACTCCTTATCAGCTTCGGCCTGCTTCGTATTCACACTGTCAAACATACAGTATTCTCACCTCAGAGACGCCCAGCACAATCACACTGGTGGACACTGAACAGCTCTACTGCTGCAGATTAGGGTTTAATGACTTGTTCAAGGGGAATATTGACATTACTGAGGGTATAAGGTTAGGGTTATCATTCAGTCATCAGTGTTCATCCTTCAAAGCCAAACTAACTTCTATGCGTCTGGACTTCTTGGCTATGGCAATATTTTGTCCGCAGATCCACTGCTAAGACTGTGGATATATATATATATATATATATATATATATATATATATATATATATATATATACTACAAAAGTTTGGGGTCACTTAGAAATGTCCATTCCACTCCATTCCAGACAGAATACCAGCTGAGATCAGAAGCATTGTTCTTTTAACCAGGGCAGCTGTTTTCAGATTACATTATGTGCTTACATAATTGCAAAAGGGTTCTCCAATGTTTTCTCAGTTAGCCTTTTAAAATGATATCAGATTAGTAAACAGAATGTGCCTTTGGAACATTGGATGAATGGTTGCCATGTAGATATTGCATTAAAGATCAGCCACTTCTTTCTACGACAGTCGAGAACCCTTTTGTAATTATGTAAGCACATAATGTAATCTGAAAACTGCTGCTCTGGTTAAAAAAAACAATGCAACTGATCTCAGCTGGTATTCTGTCTGGAATAGAGTGGAAGGGAAATTTCTAAGTGACCCAAAACTTTTGACCAGCAGTGTTATTTTGGGTAATAACAAAAAATATTACTGAAACTATTATTTGAACGGATCTCTACGACATATTCCTGAAAGCTTAAATGTACAATGTGTGAGTTTCAGCTGCTAGAGCAGCCACTTTCCCCTGTTGCCATGGGAACGTTCTGAAGTGACGTAATTACGCGATGTGAACATCATCGAAAAGCTGCAAACCCCGCGATGAAGCCATGGTGAAACTGCAGTTTTTGCAAGTTCCCGCAATTTCATCGCATAAAATTGCATAAATATGCAATATGCAAATATTTTCTTCATTTTTTAAGAAAACGTGCCGCATAATCAAAGATTTTTGTCCGCAACAATGACAAAAAAACTCTTTCTGGAAGGACTGAGCAATGCTGTCACTGCAGTCAGCTTCTCCCAGTTAAGATTCCTTCAGTGTTCATCGTTCAGGATGTTTTTACCGGGAGCCAAATTATCCACAGAGGTCTCCTCCTATCCAAAACAAACAGACCCAGTGATTAAAACTGGTAAAAACACTGAATGAAGCAGTTTCAAGTTAGAGATCAGTGTTTCTCCAACGCCGTTTGGCATGTTGGCGGAAGGCCTGCCCTAGCCCTGTTGCTGACATTTGCTTGGCTTGTTTCTGATAAGATTCAGATCTCCGATGACTTAAATCCTTCATCTGGTTAAAGTGTATAGTTTAAAAGACCAAGATTTAAAAAGAGTATCATAAAATGTGGCTTGCTGAGAAGCCCAATGGATTCCTGCTCAAAATGTTCCTATGAACATATACAATTTGAAGAAGTTTCAATGCACATTACTGTACAGGGAAAGTCAACTCAAATTATATTGTAACACATTAAAAATGTCCTAATTTTAAAACGCTTATTAAATAAATCAATATTTTCTATCAGAGGTTTGCTGAAATGTTCAATACGTATGTAAAGAATAACCTTATTATGTCCATGTGATATCCAAAGTTATTGTCCTGTATAGGTTTTTGTCTTTTTTAGAAATAGAAAATGTGGAATGTAGAAAATGTATAGCCCATGTCCTCAAGTTTAAAATCTAATAAAACCTTTTACTTCAGAGGTTTGCTGAGATTGTCAGTGGTGTCATGTTCAGAATGACCCTCACTATGACCATGTAAAGCTGCAGTAATTTTACTATCTTACTCCAAACTACATTGAAAAGAAACACACACACACACATGCACAGTCTGATAGATGAATGAACAGACCTTTGCCACGTTCTTTCTGCCTCCTCGCTGCTCTCGTTCTCTGCCCCAGGTGTCCTCTGCTCTGGTCTTTGCTGTCTTTTGTCCGCTAAGTGCCAGTTTACAATATTGATGAGGCCTGGAGGTCCAACCAGCAGCAGGACACACAGTCTGGGGGGCATCTTACACAGTAAGTGTGTTAGAGTGGTTTGTGTATTTAAAGACTGTACGTGTTGGGGTTTATGATGTGTGTGCTCATGTGTGATGCCGACTTTTACAGTTCATAAGTATTAGGACACTGACACATTTTGGCTCTACTCCGGCATATCAAATTTGAAATAAAGGAATCAGTGTAAAGTTAAATGCTAACTTTCAACTTTAATTTGAAAGTTTTTGTAACCTCCTCATTGTAACAGGAATTATAGCCCCATTTATAATTAGTCTTCTCACAGCAACCTCACTCTTAAATGTAATTCTCGTGCTTTCCTTTAAAGATGAATTGACAAGGGGAAGTAAAGTCTGTGATGTAGCTCATTGGATGTTCAGAACACAACCTGAGGGTCTTCCAGGCAGCAATTACCACCTCTCATCCTCTCTCTTTGCTATGTGTTTGGTGTGGTCTTGGTTTAATATTTATCCAGGATCAAAAGATCAGATGAATTAAATCAGCAACGCAATCTCTCAGCGCGAGCTGTCATACAATACAGCAGCGAAGTCAAGACTTTTATAGCCTTAGGTCAAACATACACTTCAGGAACGCCTGTAGAGCAAACAAGCAGGATTAAAGGCTTCTCTCATAATGTAGTATCTGCTTTATCAAACATCTTTTGTGGAATTGTTTTTTAAATTATTATTCTCTGTTGTATTGCATTAAAAAATAAATTTACAGATTGGATTTATCTACTATATGTCAGTCACCATCTTCCACTGGTCCTCTTTAGTTAAGAAATGTTGTGTAGTTAAACTGTGGTCTGTAAATAACGTTCCCAGTCTGTGGGCTTGTCATTAAGATGTGACATGTTTTGTGTAGCAGTGTATCTGAAACTCCTTTGTTATGATTTCTATTTTTGCTGTTATGATTACATGTGCATAGTTGTAATTTAAAGTACAGTATGTAAAAATACTTTGCTATGTTTAACATTTTGTTTAACATTGAAGGCAAGTAGGTCTGTCTGCAGTTGCACATTTGCAGTTTGGCTAGGTTTAGGTGCAAAGACTTGCAGTTTGGTTAGGTTTAGGGGGTGTGCCCTGTAGTGAAGTGGGCGTGACGTGTAGCCTGCGAGACTTCAGACAGGCCCTTCTCGGTGAAAGAGCAGTGCGCATCAAGATGGCTAGAACGTTGAGGGATTCAGCCATACATGTTTGAGCCTCACCCCGGGTTCAGACAGGAGGCAGGAGCTCAGCGGAAGGCGGAAGCAAGCTCCGCAAAGCTGAAGCGTTGCCTGCTTACTTTCGGCGCCCTGTCAGTACACAATATGACTCCCCTACACGATGTGAGTCGCGCATGTGCAGAACGGCCGCCATCTTTGACAGCTAGCTACGGCAACACCACTTGGACGAAGTGCGTAAAATATTTTCACCTATTAAATGCTAAACTTGTCATTTAGTTTCCTAAACTTAACTGTCGTGGCCGAATAACTCAGACTTTTTTTCTGGGCTAAACTCAATTGCCACATCCCTGAAAGGACCGTCATGTGGTGGTGCCTGTAACCCAGCTCCCAGTCACCTATTGGTGGCTGAACATATCCATCAACTGCAGCTGATACGACGGTGGTCTGTAGAGGCTACTTCCCACAAAAAAATATATAAATCTTTCGCGTTTCGTATCTCTTCGTCGGTAACTATGTGGTTTGTCCAAGCGGTGTTGCCGTAGCTATCTGTCAAAGATGGTGGCCATTCTACACATTGTGTAGGGACTCACATTGTGTATTGTCCACTTGCTACAAAGTGGCAAGTGTCAGGGGTAAAATGTAATAATTCAAGTGCACATAGTTTAAATATATTTTTATTTAATGTTCAGTACAAAACACAAAAAGTGGGACAGACTGACACTTTTTGTAACCTGACATACATATGAAGGACAGTGTGGCCTTCATGTGTCATTAGAATATTCAGAAATTTAAATACATATTTGAATTTTGACAAGGCTGGTGGGAGTGATCCCACATCGAGACAAGGTCAGTGACACACACAAACCCGAATGGAAAACATTTCAATTTCACACTTCATCTGTCGTGAAATATCTGTCCCTGGCTATCCCCTAGACACACACACACATACACACACACACACACACACACACACACACACACACACACACACACACACACACACACACACACACACACACGCAAAGGTGTTGTCAGTCACTCACCATTGCACTGCTTTCCAGATTATTTGAAGTGCAATTGAATGGGATGGTGTGAAATGACACCTGAGCCAAAACTTTCCCTTCAAATACAGTTTCAATGGGAAATGCCTGTTGAAGGATTTCCTTGTTTCCAAAACGTGATGTCCAATTTAGAGATTGCAGTTATTTTAAAGTAATTTAGCTGACAGCGAGTGCAACACTGGAGTATGTTTCAATCTCTAAGAATCAATCAAGAACATCCACAGGAGGTCAGAGATCACAATAATGTGAAGGAAGTGAAGTTAAGTGAGAATAAATATGAGAGCTAATGAGGGAGTAGATTTATTACAGTGTGTGAAAGATGTAACGTAGATTTTGTTAGTTTGTTTTGTGAGTTATTTCAGTTTAATAAAGACCTCTAGTTAAGTAATAAAAGGCTTTTTGGGGTCACCATAAAACACAGATTGCAAAACAAATATTTAAACCTGCATTAAATGCTATGTTGTACTAAAGGGAACTGAAGAGTTGGGTCTCTGCGGGTTTGGATCTTGGAAAACCTTGAAGTGAAGTGTAAGAATAATTGTATACAATAATTTTGTCATATTTTGTCATCTGTCCAATTTACTCCGTGGATTAAGTCCATGTTTTGTCTGTGATAGCCCCCTATGTGATTATCAGGCTCCTAAAAAAATTTAACGAAAGTTACTGTAAGTGGTGAATATTCAAACCATCTTAGTCTGAACCAGACGACCGGGTGTAGACACACCAGATCAATTATGACATTCCACATGGGTATTTGCTGGATTTTTACTCTCCAAAACAAACGTTGTAAATTTAACATAGCTGCTATCACTTTAGGTCTGCCCCCAACAGGTCTAATCGTATGCTTGGGGGAGTTTCTACGTGGGATGGGAAACGTATCAAATATTTACTGTCGGGTGCTAGCTAGTGGTGACATACACAGCATAAATTTAACATGGCTGCCGCGGAGACAAAAGGCAGGACTGTGAGAAGCATGCTTCCTGGAGTGTAGGCTCAGAGAGATAGAGGTCCGGGTTGGGGTAAGAAACAACGGATATAAAAGAGAGGGCCGTGGTGCCGCCGTTTGATCTCTGCTGTTTTGCTTTTAGCAGGAAGTCACTGGCGAGTTGTAGTATTGCAGGTGTGTGTGTGTGTGTGTGTGTGTGTGTGTGTGTGTGTGTGTGTGTGTGTGCAGCCACTTGCATGCGACCACATTTGTTTGTGCATGTGTGTTGAGCTCCTTGCACGCATACATTGTGTGCCCTTGCATGTCTGTGAGTGTGTGTGTTTTTGCCTTAAATTACGGGCGCTGTTTGTTGAGTGGTCCAGTGGAGCGCACACATGACAGATGATGTAAATTATTAATTGCAGTCTTTCCTGTAGCTGAGTGTGGTGGGCCTTGTCCTCCTTCTCTCTCTTCTTTTTCCTTCCCTGGCTCATTCTCTTTGTCTCTTACTATATTTTTTTCTTTCTTTTGCTGGTCTTTTTCTCAAACATCAACCTAATTATTTCTCCATCCAAGGTTCCCCCCACTTTCCCCATTTATATATTACCACACCCTCATTCACTCTCCACCTGTCTACATTTTTATCCATTAACATAGGCCCAAAACGTTTTTTTAAGAGGGTTTCGTAAGACCAATATAACCCATTCAATGCTGAGCTTTGTAAAAGACACGCAATCTTTGCTACTATTGTGGGATTGATTCAGAATAAATGCATTAACAAGGATTTATGTAGTCTCATCCGTGCCTTCAGTCTCTCCACCTCTCCCTGTTCATGTGCTGTCTGCAGCGTCTCTCTGACACAGCAGTTTGACCTTTTAGGATCTGGTACAACTCACTTCTGTGCTGTGACACAGCCACTGTGCCAGCACTACAGGACTCTCTTTAAACAGAAAACTCCAAGACAGTGTGAAAGGAGGAATTAGAAGGACAAACCGCTACAAGGGCATGTATTAACGCCTGGAATTTTCTATTTGGTGTTTAAATTAGTGAAGGTCAGCCATTGTTCTGGCTGGAAACCTGTTTGAATATTAGTGATTACAGACTTCCTCTTGCTACCTGCTACCCACTGCATTGACGTTGATACTGTGAGCCAGTAATTTAGCATAGAGTACTGTTAAAGTGGTGTTAGCTGCATTCACACCAAATCAGGCGTTGCAGAAAATAACGCAGGATTGTATGTTGGTATGGGTTTCAAAATGAAATGGCCCATTTGTGTCTCCATTGGATTTTGTCTTTTTCGCCAGTAGGTTGTGTCATTGGCCACCACAGCGTGTTGTCAGGTTGTGTTTCTCCAAAAGTTCATTCAACTTTTTGCCGCAGGGCCATTTATTTTCAGCGTCCCTTGCAGTCCCCACCGCCCCAGCCTGCACTGAAAAAAAGTCTTTTGAATTTACTTGATTTTAATGTGAACATCGGTCCACATCAGTTAGCCACATGATCAGAATGTGGCTAACTGACACACTTTTTTCTCTCTCTCCATTACTTATTTCTTGTCAAACCAACACATTTTATTCAAATTAGACTGTCTATTAAAATTGTATTAATTTAATATTATTTTTCTGTTACAGTAATATGAATTTCAGGATACCTGATTTTAGACTAACTACAACTTGATTTCTTAAAGCTAGTATTAGCTTTAGGGGGGGTTTGCTGTTTGGACAGACCTGCCCCCACTGCTAAAAAAAATCCTAAAGGAAACACTGTTATATATTTAAATATTTCCCTGAAATAGTCTAAATCAAACATGGCACAAAGTGAATAAGGCAAAATAAGACCTAGTGCTTTGTTATTAAGTTTACTCCTAAGGGTAACTTCTGTTTTTTTTCAACCTGGACCCTATTTCCCTATGTTTTTGTGTGTAAGTGACTGATGTGAACAACAATCTTTGAAAATTGGTCCAGCATTGAGCAAGATCGCTGTGACCTGGGCTGCAATGTTATATAGGTCAACTGTGCATGGTCAGTTAGCGTCCACTAAAAGTTCAGTTTTTGCCTCTGACAGACTCAGATTATTATTCTAAGTGTCAACAATTATTGGAGGGATCCCTACAGAGATAGACCTTTTTGTTAAAAAGTAAGATCCTAAACAGTACATTTAGTCTGGTGGGTTTGGTGATGGTGATTTCGGGGCTGTTTCATGTTAAACTAAAAGGATCATACTCTTTAACAAAAAGGTCTCTCTCTGTAATGTTGTACGACAATTATTAATCTGAGTCTGATAAAAACAGCACTCGGACGTAAATTGAAGGTGCGCAATTGTCCTATAATTTACATTGACGCTTGTTTGAAAGCTGCCCACTGCAGCAATCTTGCTTTATACTGGACCAATGTCGAAGATTGTTGTTCCTATCAGTAACAAGAACATGGGAAAATAGGGTCCAGGTTGAAAAACCCAAAGTTACCCTTTATATTATGCACTCTGTTTTCAAAGTGGTTTTGCAAATGACAAAAAAAAACTAAAATATCAACCCTGTGTAGATTTTTCTTTCCTGAGGAATAAACACAAAGAGAAAAATGTTTTCAAAAACTTTTAAAATTGTTTTCATAATGGCTTCACAAGGGAAAAAGCGGCCCATCTGTTATAGCAGTACCAAAGATGCCTGTTGGTTTATCGCTGACAGCTCAGTCTTTACTAAAAGAGCCTTTTTTCTAGAAAGCAAACTTTTGCAAAAGGTTATTTCCATGCAGTTCCATGCAAATCCTGTCCAGTTAATTCAAACAAACAAAACTAGTCCAAACGGCATAGCCATACCAACAATGCCTTTAGGGTTTGGCTGACGGCACAGTCTCTCTGACCCTTTCACTAGAAGAGCCTGTTTTTTAGAGCGAGTGCTTTGTTGGAAAGTTTCCCTCCATCAAGTTCCATGAAAATCTTTTGGATTACCTCAAAGGTATAACGAAGGTCAGCAGGGTAGCTGAAGTTCAGGGTATACAGTGCATTAGTCCAAACAGCATAGCAACAGCTAATGCTACATTATCAAGATCTTGCAACACCTTGATGCCTTCAAGGACAATTCTGATGTCCTCTGATTCATCACTTGAAGCATGTTCTTTAAGAACATAAATCCCAAAAGTGGTGTCGTCAATGGCCTCGTTGATGGCGTCTTCATCCATGCCCTGTTAAAAAAATTAAAAAAGGCCAGTAAATAAGACCAATCGAGAAACAAATTAATTAATTTTAAATCACAGAGACAAAAAAATGTTGACATGTTGAATGTTGAGTGTGGGAATATATATAGTGTTGTAACTACGATTAATTTAACTAATTAAACTTGTGATGCTTTCTTGTTTATTTAAATAATCTGATGAATTTAATAATTAATGACTTATAAATAAAGAAAATACATTGAAAATAATCACATACCCACCACAACTAGCCAGTCTAAAGTCATGTCTCAGATTTGTTAAGTATTGATTGTATAATGCTATGAAACAGAACAATTTAATAGATTATCAAAATTATAAATCAATACATTTTCTATTAATAAATGAATCATTTCAGCCCAAGTGATCAATCCGGACAACAAAAAGGGAGTAGTAAGCACACAACACATACCACATATTGCTGCACAAGGTTTTCTGGATCTTCACCCATGTAGATACAGACTTCCTTGATGATACACTCCCGTCCAGCATCTATATCATCACATTGAAAGAATTCTTTTATTAGCATCTTAGTTTAGCACTTTTGCTACATGTTGAAGTCAACTACTGGTGTACACTGTCATATGGGTACATATTTCTCTAAGAATATTACAACATGGTTCCTTCAATGGTACTAGCCTTGCTGTCAGCTCCAAATCACGTAGGAAAGAGACTGACAGTAAAGACAAAGAAAGACACGAATAGGAAATAAGAAAATAAAGAGGAAAGGTTAAAACTGAGACAAAAAGATGAATTTAGTAGGAGAAAGAGGAAAAATAAATACACGTAGGGCCTCCCTTGCTTTCTGTACAATTTGTATGCCGTTCTTTCCAATAAATTGTGGTAAGTAAAATATTTTACCTAAATCCTGCAACGTTGTGTGCTCCGCACTACGCACATTCAAATAAATAGGACTGTTTTTTTGCTGCATCGCCTGATTTGGTGTGAATGCAGCCTAAAAGGCAGTCAATGAGA
The DNA here is from genome assembly GCA_023566125.1 of Zingel zingel. NCBI lineage: Eukaryota > Metazoa > Chordata > Actinopteri > Perciformes > Percidae > Zingel > Zingel zingel. The sequence goes on along the minus strand of CM042328.1, from coordinate 10,560,959 downwards.
GATAGTTAACTAACTGGCTGTTCAGCTGTTTAGTCTCTACCTTTTCTTTTCCTCTTTCACATGTCGGGACCACAGGCTGACAACAGCAGTGGAAAGCACAGCAACACTTAATAGTGTCAGTTGAAATGTTTTTTTAAAGATTATTTTTAGGGCATTTCTGGCCTTAAATTGATAGGACAGTTGTAGACAGGAAAGGGGAAGATAAAGGGGAAAGGCATGCAGCAAAGGGCCGCAGGTCAGAATATAACCCTGGGCTGCTGCGGTAAGGACTGAGCCTTGGTACATGGGGTGCACGCTCTATCAGGTGAGCTACATCCTAAAATGGAAGACAGGTGAGCGACTGTAGTTTACTTTACCTCTCACATTCACACAATACACTCTGAAGCTCTCCGCTTTACCTTTCACAAACAAACAAAACAAACACTTTTTATTCTCCGCCTCTGCTGCAAGCTCAGACTGCATCACGCATCTCGCACATTAAAAGGCTGCAGCTGCCCTCTGAGTGCCACAACGTGTTCATTTCCCTACCTGCAAATGGCCTTTACACACACACACACACCCACACACACCCACACACACACACACACACACACACACACACACACACACACACACACACACACACACACACACACACACACACACATACACATAGCCATCATGTGTATTTCAGGAGGTGACAACATACCTGCTGACACTATGAGGAGGATAAGAAAAGAATTTCTTTTTACCTCACTGCAAAAATGTTAAATCTCATTAATATTTCAGTCATCCGTGTCTCGCCATGGATATCTCCCAGCATGCACTGGGTGTTTTTCACAATATCCAGGAGTGAAAACTGTCCCTACAGTCGTGTTCATCAGCTCTTCTAATCATCAGTTACATCCACCCTTCTGCTCAAACATCTGGCCATCCATTAACATGCCTTTTGATCCAAATTATTGTTGTTTTATCTTCCATTGCAGAAGAAAGTAATTCAGCATGCATGCACAAAATCCCACACCCACCAACCTGATTGTGGACAAACAATTACGGGACTTTGTTACCCTGAATTGTGTCCCTCATGCAGCTTTTACTGTCTGGTTGAAATGCTAGTTATGAGCTCAACCATTCCACCAACTGTATTGTTAAGACGTGGACATGGATAAGGAAAAAGGTGGACCTCCATTTGTTGCTAAAATTTTGATCTATTTTCTAATCTTTACTATGAACTTATATATCTCTTTAGGTTTTGTTTTATTAACTTGTGTACTTATTTGGTCAAAATTGTCAAATTGTCATGAAATAAGTAGATTATATAATTTGTCACATCAAAGCGTATGATTTTATTTAATCAATTTAAAGCACTGTTTTTAAAACAACACTCTACAGTGCTATCATTAATTTTTTCATGCATTTTTTATCATTTTTCCATTTCCCAAATCAAAAATGTATCTCTGCATCCAGCCGGGCCGTCTGACTTTGGACCGGGGGAGGGGGGTTAAGGTTTGTCCCAGTCTGGCAGGGAAGGGAAAGTGGGCACCTCTGCTCCATGACCTCCCTCCTCCCCAACCCCTGCCCCACCCCACCTCTGCTGGTGGGTGGTGACAGGAGGAGAGCACCCCATCCTGGGTACCCATTACCTGTTTACTTTTTCATGAGGCCACTCAGCTGGGTGGCCTCGCCCGTCTCCTCCTCGGCTCATCTAGTCCGCCTATCTCTCTATTGCATTTTATTTCCTTGTCTTTGAATAAAGTCTTGCATTAGAAGACCCAAAACTCACCGGCAGTAAATGTACAAAATATTCCTCACAGTTTGCACATTTCACGTCTTATTGTGTTTCAAGTGTTAAAACCTCCTTTTATAACTGGTATTCATATTCATATCTCCATCTACTACTTTGTCATCACACTTGGTAATAAATAAAAAAATACTTGCTTTTGACCCAGATTCTGCTGACCAAATTGTGCAAACCAAAATACAGTATGTCCATATGTGATTGACGAGACCTGTGTTTATTGAGGAATAACATTAGTTGACTGTTCAGTTCTGTTGTTTCTTCAGTCTCCTTATCCATCGAGAAAATATTAAACAGAAACAGAACTAAACAAAAACAAAATGGCAAAGAAGGATTTGATGGAGAAAACAAAAGGTTGCTCTGTAGTTTTACAAACTCTATCATCCATGAGATTGATTTTACAACCTGAGAAAGGCAGATGAATACGATTGTATCTGAGTGTGTGCTTCTTTGTGTGTGTGTGTTTGTGTATAAGATAAACTGTAGCCAGGAACATGTTTGCCAGTGTGTATGCTGAAAATGTGGATTCTTGCATGAGTTAAATTTACCTCTCTTTTTCCTAAAATCAAACTGGCTCGATAGAGAGAAATCCCACAGCAGGTCAACAAAAGCTGGACATTACAATTGTTGTGAAGGCAGCAGCTTAGCATTAGATTTCAGTCATTTTGTAGAGTGTATACCTGATGAACTGGCAATTGAGAGTAGCTAGCACAATGTGTAGTTTGCAATTTTTCCAACTTTCCATTGCTGGAACATAAATTGGCAGAAACTACTTTGATGTGTATGTGCCCTTAGAAGTTATTACACGCATATAACAAATAGTACTATATATCTATATTAAGGCTGTCAATTGATAAAAATGTTTAATTGCGATTAATCGCACGGGTGTCCTAGTTAACTTGCAATTAATCGCTAATTATTTGCACATTTTTTATCTGTTCTAAATGTACTTTTTCAAGTTGTTGACTCCATCTCAAATACCACTCATCTGAGAGAACCATCTGGAAGGACTTTGAAACTCAACTTGCCATTCAAAACACCCTTTAATTATCCATTTCTGCTCAAGGATCTTTGTTTCTGCTAGCCATCCACTTCCATTCATGATGTATTAAGACACATAAGATGGCTCCCGTTTCTCATCTCGTCTCCGCTCCGAATGCGCATGCCATAAAAATTTGTGGCATTAAGAGGAATTTGCGTTAACTCGTTATTAAAGCATTTCTGACAGCCCTAATTGACATTATATCGTTTTTAAAACATTTCAATAATTACAGGCAAATAATCTTTATAGAACAAAGCCAAATAATTATCTTTAGTTTCGAGACCCACAGAAAATTTAAATTGCGCTGTCCAAGACCCTGTGTAATATGCACACTTATATTTAAACAGGTTTTTCCTCCACCACGAGTCAAATTGAGCTTATTTTTGTTGTTTTATGTAATGATAATGAAGATAAAATTACAAACAATATTAAAAATAACCCCAAGACTCAAACTTTAACATATTTACAAACAAATAAATACAGCAAAGTTTTACAGTTGGACACACAGTCAAAAGTCAACTGTCTTATGAACAAAACCACCAAGACAGGTGATGGAAAAACAGACAGAAAATGATCATAGTGCAAGTGAAAGTAACCAAAATGCACACTATCATTCTTCTGCACACGTACATGAGTGCACACACAAACACTGACAGACTCCCACAGACAGAAAGAAGAGCAGTGTGTCTATTGATTTCTGGATGAACATCGATCACATGCACAATTAATTGTTCTTTGAGGCGTAGCAGCTCCGATCATCATCCGACTTCAGGTGGAGATCAATACAGGGAGACGAGAGGGTGGAGGAGGGAGGGGATAAAAACATCTAAACTTGTTTTCCATTCAGGGAAGAACAGCAGTGTTTCACATACTGAAAGTACCGTAACCTCTGGGTGAAACAAGCATTCTGAATGTAAAAATACTGCATCACAAGTAAAAATCCTGTATCAGTCGGCTATATATCTTGAGTTGCACTTTAACATGGAACACCAAATTAAAGACTAAATGAGAGTTTGGCATCTATGCTGCATAGTTGTACTTTTTTCCTTCCTTATATTGACATGTTGTTTACCTTATTACAAAGCATCCCCCAAATCTAACCACCACTTTACCAGCTGCTGCTGTCACTACATTTACCCTCCACCATTTTATTTTAGTGTCCGAAAAAAGAGTGTGGAAATAATCGATATAATGTCCTTAAGGATTCCGACAATGGGGCTAAAAACACGTCCATGGCACAGTACCACTAACAATGCATCACATAAGGTAGATGTTTACAGTCAGGTAAATTACAGTCGCGCGACTCTACACCTGTAACTAATGACGATGTTGATGAAATTTCAATGTACTGCTCAGAATAGAGTAAACTGCACAGACCTTTTTTCACAGCAGCAGTTTTGACTTGTCAAAGGAGGAAAGGCACAGGTGTTCTGCTAACAGTAACAATGACTCCTAGTGAGCCTTGACAGTGTGATAGAGCCAGCATGCACCAGGAAGCTGAAAGTGAAGCAGCTAAATGGAATTCAGCCATCATACAGTTCACTATTTACACATGTGCTTCTCCTACTGTGACATGTCAAAATGTCTTGTGAAAACAGGCCTATTATAGAGGGGAGGGGGGGGGGAGTAAATGAAGGAGTGACTTCAGAGGGAAATATCATTTAGGTCTGTCTGCACATGCCAACACATGATTGGTCTAATCAGGCAAAATAAGTGAAAATCACCTATGTGTGAGGAGAAGAACACATGTATGCAAGAAAACCTTTATGTTGTTAATTTGTTTGGATTCATTTTTCTATGAAAGAGTGTATGTGTATGCCTTTCAGTGTTTAATTCCTCTGTTCGGACTTGTGCATGTGTGTCTGTAAGAAAGAAGCTTGTCAGTGTAGTGTGTACTGTATTTGTACTGAATTCTGACTTCTAATATGTATGTGTGAGCGTGTCATTCCCTCAGTCGTTGTCTGTATTGCTACACTGTGTTGTATTGATTAGTTAGCACACCGTTGCCTCTGCCTATTCCAGCTGAATGGGAAATTAAAGCCAACTGTCACACAATTCTGCACTGAAACTCCATTAATTATTCAGCCTTCCCCCTGGTCAACTGTAGTTCACACACACACACACACACACACACACACACACACACACACACACACACACACACACACACACAATCTTCACTTCATGTTGAAGACCCTGAAATAATAACAATCAAATTATAATAATGCACACAGACATGTAAACACGAGAAGACTCAGTAACACACACACACACACACACACACACACACACACACATAGTGCATCTCATTATCTTTGTGGGGACCCGTCATTGACATAATGCATTCCCCAGCCCCTTTCCCTAACGTTACCCATCACAACTAAATGTCTAACCTTAACTCTTACCCTCACCCTAACCATAACCTAATTCTAACCCTAATCCTAAAACCAAGTCTTAACCCTCAAACAGCCCTTTGAAGTTGTGGGGTCCAGCATTTTGGCCCCACAAAGCTGTCCGGACCCCACAAGTATACTGTATTCCCAGTTTTTGGACCCCACACATGTAGGTAAACAAGAACACACACACACACACACACACACACACACACACACACACACAAAACACACACACACACACACACACACACACACACACAAAATACGGACTACCAACACATATACTAAGGAAATAAGGAATATAAACACATAGGTCATGAGCTGTTGGTCATTATATTGTGTGTGTTAGTGATTTGAACATCTGAAAAAGGACTGTAGTAACATGTGCTATCCAAACAGTTGTCAACACAATTACCATGGGAGGTACCAAACACAGGATTTCCTGCAGCTGTTCACAGTGGAGCTCAGGCTGTTCTCATTCAATGTTCGTACTTATACCTGTGAAAAGTAATGCACTACTTGATTTATATATAACCCACATATTCAGAAGCCAGGACGTGCAGAGTTGCCTCCTAGGAGGAAGTCAGACGACGTAGTATAAAGAGTGACCGCGTAGGAGTCGATGGATGGGGTCAAACACAAGCAGGACTTTCATCCAGGAGACTGCGCTTCCTGTCCAGTGTAAAACCAAGGTCAACCTTGATTTATTTTAACTGATTTTTGTTACTTAACTTATGTACCACGATCTATTTCTAAACCTATACAAATTATTCCGTTGCTTAAACAGGTTTTGCACTGCACGGGCTTGCACAGGCACACTGTTCACTCATGTTGTTGGACATTTATAGGATAACACACGAAAATTTGTGCATGACTTTTCATAAGATATCATACGAACCGATGTATGAGGATATGCTGTAGAGGTGAACTGCCTTTTCTGAATCAAGACATTAAGTACTTTCATCAGTTGGGAGATAATTCAATAATATCAGTATTGTGATGATCGTTGTGTTTTCATTTTACACAATTCTGCTGTCTTACCGAAAGATGTGTAGGATGTAGTTGTAACACAGTTGGTTCATTGAAACCTTTTGCCAATTTTATGATATATTACGCTATCAGAAAAAAATTGTTATTAATATTATAAAACGTGCCATTGAGTATCTAAATTGTTCACAAAGACGAGATGCTGTCAGGATCCAGGCTTTTTTATGGTCAATGTTGGAGGCGTGTGAAACAGTCAGTCAAAATCAGGATCTGTGGAGAATAACAACCATCACTAGAAGTTAGCTTGAAATTCGCCATCTTAGCTTCTATTTGAACATGAATTAGCTCCATGTTGATCGCATTAATGACTCTGATCAAAGGCTCATTTTAGAGACAAACAAAGCCACTTATTGCTTGTTGAGCAAGTAAGAAGAAAACTTTACAAAGCAAATCAAAAGACAACCTTAATACAACATAAAACTTAAAAACTGGAGCCTTCAGGGCAAATGAGATTGGTGCACTGTAGCACAGTGGTTGTGAAGACAAACATATCGAGTGCAGTTCAAATATGGCCAGAAGTCATAATTGAAATCTATCCAGAATACCATCGAGCTGATTAATAAGGTGGCTGATGGCAAAGCCAAAGATCTTAGGCTCATGCTTATTTTCAGGTTTTCAGGTTTGGGTTAAAAGGCAGTGTATACTCAATAACCCAGAGAGAAAAAAGAAATTCAGGAGACTGAAACACAAACAACAAAGAGAGAGAGACAGAGATTTTAAGAACCCCAACTCCCCCTTTTCCACCAACTGAGCAAAAACCAAACCAAATCTCCAATGACTCTCTGTGAAATTCAATTTCTCCCCCCAGCCGAGCTCACAAGGGAGGAAAAGAGGTATGGGTGATGGAGTGGAGGATGGCTGAATGATTGGAAGATATGGAGATTAAAAGAAAACATGGCTAGGAATGATGTGAATGATGACGATGTAAGTGACGCGGCGTCAAGCCTCTGTCAGCGGGGACGGAGGCAGCACGAGATGTGATCAATGCTTACAAATCATCTATAAAAGAAGTGAAACATGAAGAGTTGGACAGAGAAATGGGGCACTGAAAGAGGCGGAAGGAAGGAAGATGAGTAGGTGGAAGATGTGACTGAGGACAACAGGAAGTGAGAGGATTCGGGGAGACAGAGTGACGAAGAGAGTGACGACGAGAGCAAAGTCCTAATAATCATCTCTTTCACAACAAATCTCTCTCCTCTTTCTCCCTCTCCTACCCCAACCCCCCTCCTTTCCCTCTCTCCATCTCCATCTCTCTTACTCCACCAGGCTTCCAGATTCAGAGGCGAAGCTCCATCTGATCAATAATAGATGTTGCTGTCTCCTACACTGCTGGAGAAGGGCCGGTACATTAGGTAATGCAGGGGCTACATTTAACTGGATGGGCTTGTTAATGCGTCCCGCTGGGGAAACACCCTCCCAACGCAACCCCACCCTCTGTATTCCCCCCCTCTTGCAACAGACACACACAAACACATGCACACACTAACTCACCCATCCACCAACCCCGCCTGCTCTCTCATCCACCACTACGCAATGCAACTTTTTCCATGGAGGGAGGAGCAGGAGGCGGAGTTGAGGCAGTGTTTGTGGAGTTGAAAGCATGTTTTATGTTGGTGTAGCGACACTTCTAGATGGCATGAGGAAAGTATGTGTGTTTTAGGGTGGTGGGTAGGGTTAGGTGGTGCTCTGATAATCTCACAACACTATGATTGTTAGTGAAGCAAACTGGTCTACACCCACGTGAACCTGTGAGGCTTATTGTTAAGAAAAACAAACTTTTAGATAGAGACAGATTTTGACCTGCTTGTGGCGCTAGAGGAAAAGGCGGAGGATCACCAAAGTCATTCCTGATCCTCTGGCGACCATGAATGTCTAAAGCCTATCTACCTCCTACACTTTGTCTCCTGAGTTATTCCTGCCTCAGGGCAATGCTTACCCTGTGTCCTTCTGCCTTATGGGGATTCCCTCATTGTTGTCTATAAATGTCAGAAACCACACTGAACTTTAACGTGTTTCCCTGTTTTGATTTCATTATTCTACGCCTTCAACGCTCATCGTGCCGTGTTGCACCAAAAACTCCATATAAAAGATATTTTTGCATAATTGTTTATTTGATGCATAAAAGATAAAGAGACATTCCCTGAAAATGTGTTGGTGTGATGCAATATGCATGGAGTTGTTCAGATGCATCATGTCTGCAAATGCAAATCAGTCATGATGGATCTATAGTTTTGCATTTAAGATGAAGATTGAAGCAGGAGAGCGGTGATACTTATTTTAATTGGACAAACCCTCTCATCCAAAGCACCAGGCCATGCAGGGATAGATTTTTAGTAAGAATGGGAAATACAACTGAGCTACATATATATAAACGCACGTCAGTATTGAATATGAGTCAAATACAAAGCTGATGTGTACTGTATGGTCAATAGCACATCAAATTCAAAGATGGATGAGTCACAAATTTATTCCGGTCAGAATCTTTCCAGCCTCTAGATGCTCCATGCTTTAGAGATGTCTTCATCAAGTTACTGTATATTTTACAGAAGAAAAAACTCTTTTGCATAATAACTTGCGTATATGTTAAGGCCCCACAAAACATCTAATGTGTCAGGGAAGGGAGGATAAAGGTCTAAAAAAATTAATATTATAAAGATCTATAAATGCTGCAATTCCTTCATTAATTTTGGTTGTCCTGTCACTTGTTTTCTTAAATAAGCTTCATCAGAGTTGTAGTTGACTTCTGCCATTACATTTATATGTCCAAAGTATTTTAGAAGAACTAGATACCAGATGTTTTATTTTTTATTTCATAGGTTTGTATGCCCTTGAACTGGACCAACTGTCAGTAATCTAACACTGTTGATTCTGAAAACGAGCAGGACTTTTAGCTGTGATATCTGGGATCTCACTTCACAACCCTTATTTTTAAAATCTTCTAACTTCTAAGAGGTGACTGATTTTAAAATCACCGCTTATAAATTGGGTTACAGCAGTGTCAGCAGTAAACTGTAGCTGTACATCACACCAATGTTCACCAAACAGCTGGTATGGGATGGTTTATATCCAAAGAAACCTGGGAGAGTGAGAACAACTCACTGCTGTTTGTTCTTTAATGTAACACTTCTGGCAGCACAATTTTAGCACCAATAGGATGAATTTGTGGTGACAGAGTTGGAGTAGACTGGACAGTTTGTGATTGAAGATGATAAAATGGGTTTATTGTTACATAAAAATCTCTCCATGTGGAGATTTATGCCTGAGGACTCAGGGCTCCTCCACATCTTCTTGTCACTTTTCTCTATTTGAGAGGCCCACGCTGGCCCCTGTCAGCCCCACTTGGCCCCAGATGAAAACCATGATTGGTCCTCTGTGGGAATTTTAAAGGGCCCTCAATTAGGCGTCCATGGAAGTGCCTGTTCATCCCCATTCTGCATGCGGGCCTCGGCTGGGGTCCTGAACCCGAGCTCCGCTCAGCTCTCTTTAACGTGGCGTCTGGACTCGCTTTGCCAGGGCGACGTGCATCATATGCAAAAGAGAAGAAGAGGAGGAGAGAGGCAATGAGCAGGAAATAAGAAGAGTGTGGAGAGAACCGATTGTATGAATATATGTGCATGTGTGAGAGAAATACTTAGAAAGCCCAGTGAGCATTTTAAGGACATGTTGTACTGTAAGAGACCCGAAGTCAATGTTTGAGCAAAATGTTTGCAAAACAATAAATAAAATCCATAAATGAAAAAAATAAACACATTTCTAGTGTATACTTTGCGTTTGTCATGTATGTTTTCTTTTGCTTTTTGCTTTAACATTAAACCAAAGGTACACAAAACCTTACATTAAAGTGTTAACAGTTTTGTTTTGACATAAAAGACATTATGGTCCTGATTTTATGAAGCAATGCAGGTGGCAGCTATATTTCACTATGGCAGCAAATACTTTTTGTCCAAAATATATTTGACAAAGCAAACAAGTAGTATATAAATGCATTTTGGGAGTAGGGTATGACATCAGAATATCCCAGAATGCTAACTGCTGTTGCTTCTTGTGTAAATAGCTGCAGAACATAAAGGTTTATGAGACTAGTTGGTGATTTACTATATTGAAAACTGTTTTTTCAACAAAGTCTATAATGATATTCAATGATGTTTGGAATGAAACCGCAAATTTGAGAATCAGCTCAGAAATTAGTGAGGGGGGGTAGACAAGAAAGAGATGATGGAGTAAGCAAGGCGAGGAAGAGAAACACAAAAGAGGGAGGAAAAGGGTGAGGAGAAGAGGGAGAGGAGATTTTATGTGGTCTCCCCCCTTCAGTTGACGGTTAATGACTCTTGATGGGCAAGGGAAACATGAGGAGAAGGAGAAGTGAGGGGTGAGGAGGGGCGGCAGGTGTGTCTGTCATAACCAATATCAGACACACACCTCGTGCTCACACACCCACACGCCCACACACACACACACACACACACACACACACACACACACACACACACGATAAGATACAAGTTGTAAAAATTGACATTTTCATATACTAAAAGACATACTTTGACATTCGGGGACATATGCTTATTCACTTTCTTGCCAATTAAGTCTTAGATGAGAAGAATGATATCACTCTTATATCTGTTAAATATGAGATATGGCTATAGCAGCTGGTTAGCTTAGCATAAAGCAATAGGAAACACCTGTCCAAAAGTGAAAACCTCAACTTCCTTCTTGCCTTCTATTCATCATGGTCACCTCTCCTCCTCTCCTCCCTCACCCTTACTCACGCTCCTTCTCCTCTCCTGCCACCTCCTGTTTTTTCTGTTGCTTTTTTACTCTCCAACACCTACTTTCCTCCTCTCCTATTCACCTCATTTTTAATCCCTCAACTCCTTCCCCTCCTCCCCTCCATTTTCTACTCTCCTTTTTTCCTTGTCATCAGCCCACTTTCTACTCTCCTACTTCCCCCTCGTCTGTAACCTCCCTCCATCATCCATCCGACCTGCTCGGCCTCTCCTTTGCTTCTTTTATCCTTTCCTTCTCCATCTATCCTTCTTCCATCCTCCTCCTCCCTCCCTCTGTTGCTCTTTCACCCTCTCCACACTTGTCGTCCCGATTATGCAGATGAGTGTTTGTGGCGGGGCCCTAAAAAGCAGATTAGGGCCAAGGAGCCTCTTGATTGTGACATGGCTATTCCACAGAGGCCAGCAGTAGGGCGGCATTAGCACATGCGTGTGTGCGCGTGTATGTATGTGTGTGTGTGTATGTATGTGTGTGTGTGATTCAGTGAAGTCGCCCATCTCCATCCCTTGTTTTTCCTTATACCTAACATGGTGCAGGTGGTGTCTACATGGACACGTGTGTGTTGCATGCATGTGTCTGTGTGTGTTTGTGAAGTAAGCGCGTATGTGCTTGTGTGTATAATCATATGTGTTTGTCTAAGCATGTGAAAGGGCAGGAGACGGAGAGTGCAAGACGACAAGCCACTTAGTGAAGGCTCATATGCATGTGTGTGTGTGTGTGTGTGTGTCTCGGGACAGGTCTTAATAGGGAGATGTGGCCGTTGGACACTGGACAGAATGAAAGTGGTACTACCGCCTGTTATGGGATGCACACACACACACACACACACACACACACACACACACACACACACACACACACACACACACACACACACACACACACACACACACACAGATACAAAATGTATATTCCATATGTCCACTGCCTGTCACCTTAAATGGAACACACCTAAGCCACACTTAATATCCAACTCTTTTTTTTTTCCTATAACCTTGATCTTATTTTTGGCCATTTTTCTCACAGGTTATAAAAAATGTCTAACTCATTAACTTAATTGATGGGATCTAGGAACTTGGCAACATTGCTACAAAAGTCGAGCAGGGCCGTAAATTAAGCAGTTTAACAATCAGACAGGTTGTAAACTATCTAAACCACTTTATGTATAGGTGAAATTAAAAGTAACCTCAGAAACCACAACTACAATAAGTTGAACCAGGAGGTCTAACGAATGTTCCCGCCCTGTTGTAGTGATACCACAGCATCTTCCAGGCAATCAACTTAGCGATTAAAATAACTTGTGTCAATGACGAAAATAAGATACAAGTTCTAAAAATTGACATTTTCATATGAAAGACATACTTTGACATTCTGGGACATATGCTTATTCACTTTCTTGCCAATTAAGTCTGAGATGAGAAGATTGATATCACTCTTATATCTGTTAAATAGGAGATATGGCTATAGCACCTGGTTGGCTTAGCATAAAGCAGTAGGAAACACCTGTCCAAAAGTGAAAAAATCTGCCTACCAGCACCTTGAAATCTTTAATTAGAAATGTACACATATCATGTTTGTATAATCCGTACACAAACAAAATGGAAAAAAGGCAGTTTATGGTTTTATGGGCGGTTATGTTCTGGACTATTTCTTGGTCGGGCACAGTGTCTTCCTGGAGTCTCCACTGGTTGCCTGATGAGGCGCGGAGGTCACATATTTGCCATGAGATTACATGGGGTCAAAAACAAATCTGTTTTGCTGACAGTATCTAGATATTTACCTATTTGTCATTCTGCCTGTCCATTTATACATGTCTCTGTCTGCACATTGGTCTGTCTGTATTTCTGGGCATCTGTATGTTTTTCAGCCTCTCTCTCTCTCTCTCTGATATTTTTCAACCTCTCTCTGCCAGTTGCAGAGCTGCCCTACTTTCAGAAGTCTGCCGTCTTTGCATTTGACAGCATGTTTAAGGGAAATTAATATTTCAGTTAGCAAAGAAACGAAGGCTTCCATCTGATGTGTTTATCGCTGCTAGTCAGATGGGTCTGAATGGGGTGTGAACATACTGTACGAATACTGACGCAGCTTGATTCTGAATTTCAGAGGCCTCTTTATTTTTTTTTTTATTTCACTACATCCCAGCAACAGAGAAAAGAAAGACAAATTTGTCAGAGATTAGAAGTGAGGCTGTTACGACCTGGTGCCTAGGGGTAAACTGAACGCAACATAATGTGTGCCCCCCCACTCTTCCCACTCCAAAACATGGCCAGGACAAAGAATTGCAAAGTAGCAGTCTATTTATTTCGGAGATGAGGCCCCAACACAACAAACAAAACAATTCTGAAGGCAAACTAAACTTACCTAAGCCAAAGCAAAAAGTAAATAAAAGACAAAGCTCTAACCTAAACTTCTAATAACAAAACAGGAGAAAAAAGGAACCACAAAAAAAAGGACTTCTCATTCCTACCAAACTGCTACTAGCAAATAAGTCAAAGAAAGATGTATTCACAGATAAAAAATGGTTGAAGGATAACAAATCCAAGAACTCAAAACAACCATTTTGACAGAAGGCTGTTAGCACTACTCACAACAACTTGAAACACAAGACATAGATTTACACATGCACATGTTGGGAATGGCAGAGTGAAGAGAGAGCCAGAGCTCCTGTCCAATGAGGCTTAAAATGGCTGCTGTCCTGCGACCAATCAGGAGACAGCAATCAGCTCTGCTGGACCAATCCTGTGTTCACACCTGTTCTTCATTACCTGTGTACACTCAGGAGAACAACTGATAGAGCAGAGCAAAACAAACCACAAAACATGACCCCAGGGTCATAACAGAGGCAATGACACAGCTGGACAAAGCTTTAATTTTTCAAACAGACTCGGCCCATTAAATTTGCAAGTGCCCGTCTTACTTTGCAGACAATGTTTAAATATTGTAGCTCTTTTAATTCAGAAGCCTTGACCGTTTCACCGCCATCCATGATCTCGTACTTGAAGAAAGACAAGTGGAGGAGAGAGGCAGATAAGTCTGTCTTACCTCTGTGCATAAAGCTGACTCTATCATGTCTCATCCTCTTGATGGCTGCTGATTCTGTTGACAAGACAGAGATGAGAAGCATAACCTATGCCATGTGTGACTGCTTCTAAAGCTGCAGCATGCAACTGATTTTACATTCAAAGAATAAAGAAATAAAAGGCTTTGTTATTTGTCTATTAGTGTCTGTCGATGACTAGTCTATATGTTCTGTCTTTCATTTCGGCCGGTACCTTCCGCTTTCTTTGTGTTGACATTTTAAACTCCGGTTGATTTATGAGGACTGTGGTTAACTGCTCATCCGATCTCTGCAGGGTAAATCCAGACATCTAGCTAGACTGTTGAATCCGAGTTTTCTGTTGCACGACTAAAACAACCTTTGAATGTAAAAATGTTCCACCAAAACATGTTCCATCAAAACATGTTCCTTCCCAAGGCTATTTTGCAAAGGCGCCGTTGCTCCCTGCGGCGATTGTGATTGGTTTAAAGAAATACCAATAAACCAGAGCACGTTTTTCTCCCATCCCAGAATGCTGTGTGGACTAGCCAGACCTTCTTTTGCAATGCTGTGGAGGAAGGTCTGGCAATGCGAGACTAGTCGATGACTCTTTCCAAAGATGTTAGGACCTTGTTTGAAGTTAGTTCATGAACTAAAGGAGTGTAAAAATAAAAAGATAAATAAAATAAATAAACATCCTTCAACTTAAATAGGCGGTCAGACAAACTGTGATAACCAATCAGGAGGAAGGTGGTAAGAGACAGAAGGTGTTTTTATTGAACTCATCAACTTGGGTGTGGTCAAAAGGCCTACAGGGGTATCTGAATTAATTTCTAGTAAATGTATATACACAAAGAAGCAGCAGTTTCAGTAATAGAAACTTAAACCTAAAAATGACTAGACCCATGTTATATATTTCATTGAGTTATGTAGCCTACTTACATTATCCCAAATGTTTCCAAGAATGTTCAGACCCAGAGAAATCTGTCCCGTCAATGCCATCATCCCCTTGGCACATGCATTGTGGTTGTCTGCCAGAAGCTGTCATAAATTGTCTTTTTTATCCAGTTTTAAGCCTTTAAGCCACATTTTTACGATATGTCTGGATCTTGAGTTATCAGAGAAACAAGCCGAGCAAACGTTAAGGGGTAGCTTGGCTCAAGCCCCTCCACTGATGAGCCAATCAGCATCAGAGAAACACCAATTTTAACAGGAAACTGCTGTAACGGCATAACCACAATCCTGGGAAAACTTGATACCATAGTGACTTGTCTAGGGGGTTCCAGGATTTGGCCCCCCATCGGCTGCGAGGCTACAGTTACGAATAGGTCCAAAACGTCATTTATTCCAACAGGTTCTCACACCCATCTCATAAAATATGGACGCTTGGTCAGGTGCCTTTGTCATTCTTATTGACGCTAAAAGTTTCCATTAGTGCTTTAAGTAAACGCGCTTGGTCGGGACTATTGCCGTCCCTTTAGCGCTATAAGTAAACGCGTTTGGTCGGGACTATTGCCGTCCCTTTTGACACAGTTATGTTAAGGAAAAGGTCGTGGTTGGGGTTACGGTTCCGTAACACACGGGAACTACAGGATGGTTGGGTTTAGGAAAGGGTCCTGGGTGGGCGTATGGTTCTGTGACATGCGGAAAGAACGGATTGGAAAGAAAAAAATGACTATAGCAAGCGTGACAAGCGCGACGCGAACCCTGGTCTCCTGGGTGAAAGTCCTGTGTTTGACCCATCCACCACCCCAACCAACATCCTTACGCGGAAATTCACCCTTACATACTACTCGCTAAATCCTATCTAACTGCTGCTCTCCCCGATGCGTTACACAAACACGCTGAAAGACACCTTTTTCGTCACATCAGACGCTGACAGCCACTGTCCAAACGTCCTTATTTTACGAGTTCGGAATGAGAACGAGTTGTTTATTCCTGCTGCCATTAGCGCTGTGAATTACTTTCTTAAAATATAACTCCTGTAATTTATTTTGGTTTGGTTATTGGTGTGGTTGCTGTCTATGGAGCCTACTGCTGTACACTGACTTGCTCTTCAGGGATAATAAAGATGGCTAGTGTTTTATACAGCTAAGGGGAATAGGCCTGCCTGGCCTTCGCTGCCCCGGCACTGCTTCGATCCACCACTCGATCAGCTCACTCCGTGGTCCGGTTCTGGATAGTTCATTTGTACACATTTAAAAATGCGGACAATAACGTTAACCCTCCTGTTGTCCTCCGGTCAAATTTGAACCATTTTCGAAAGGTTTCTATGTCAGAAATGTGGATTTCCTTCAACCAAATTGTCAATAACATGGATGGTTCCATACAACGCTCTTCACAATTAAAATAAATGATCAGGTCACTACTTTCATTGAATTTGGGTGTTTTGTTCAATATAATAGCATTTGAAGAAAAATGTATAAAAGAAGGTTAAAAAACTCACAAAAATGTCAGAAAAAGCGTGGAAAAAATGGACAAAAACATCAGGAAAAGTGACAAAAACGTAAAAAATAAAAAAGCGAAGTTGCATGGTCAACGGGAAGACAACACAAGGGTTAAAACAACTTAATGGGGGAAAAGGATCTCTGCCGCGACATTCAGCCGACCCTCCCTCTCGCAGCTGCTCTCAATCTACTTGTAAACTAGCAGTCTCTGCTACCAGGTAAGCCTACCTCCAGCCTGACAGCAATGCAGAACAGGCAACAGGAAAGATGGTATGCTGTGACACTGCTTAGTTAAAATAAAAGAAATTCTGTTAAAATCGGGTACGTTTGTTTTGGAGAGGAGACCTCTGCAGATAATTCGGCTTCTGAAAAAAACCTCCTGAAAGATGAACACTGAAGGAATCCTACCTGGGAGAAGCTGACTGCAATGAGGGCAATGCTTTATCTTTTGTTAATACATATATTTCGGTTTTCATATTTCTTGATCCCTGGGTTATCATTAGTCACATTATTGTTACTCTCCCCTCATCCCGTGGACCGCTTGGGGAATGTAACACACGCAAATGGACATGTATTGTGCTCAAAAACACACCATACAACACATTAATGTTTACACATTCACTTTTAGCTACTCACAGCAACACAGACACACACTCCTGTATACGCATTGAACTTCAAAAGACCTCTGTTTTATGGTTTCCTACAAGGAAAAATAAAGTATTCCACACACAACACAACACAGTCTTTCTTCTCCTCAGACCTCACACTACACACCTGAGCAGCCTCCCTAAGCATGCTCAATGTGTGTGTGTGTGTGTGTGTGTGTGTGTGTGTGTGTGTGTGTGTGTGTGTGTGTGTGTGTGTGTGTGTGTGTGTGTGTGTGTGTGTGTGTGTGTGTGCGGGCGCGTGTGTGGGCATGTGTGTGTGTGTGTGTTTGTGTGTGTGTTGCTTTGAAACCTGGTATGTTCCCATCACTCCACACTGCTGGTTTTCCCTCAGATTAAAGATTCATCCAGTCAGACAGCTCAAAGACACAAACAATTGACTGATTTCTTTTTTTTAATCTGAATTAGTAGCAGATAGAGGTCTCATGGTCAAATAGTTTTATCTGACCTGAAAAGCACCTGCCATTATCTTGAAATGGGCATGGACCTGTAAAATCAAAGCCAAACACAACCTATAACCTGAACAGAGTCAGCAGATCAACTGGACTGGTGTGTTAAAGGAAATGTAATCAAATAGTGTTTAAGTCTAATTAATAGAAATAGAAATGAATGGACACATCGACGCCGTAGATTTCCACGGAGACCAGTGAAGTCTATTAGAAGCACTTTTCCGGTGATGGCTGAGCATTACTGCTCAGCCTCAAACTGAGCTTGATGACGTAGATGTGACGTGAGCAACCTGTCTGAAAGTTGGAAGTCTTCTGGTAGCTGTGCGAGGAGAAATCTCAATCATTCCCAATCTTGCAGAGATGGAGAGCGTAGGTATATGTAAAGCGATAACATAGTTATCAATGCAAGTTAACATTAGTAATTAAACTTAAACAGCCAATGTAAGTCGAAACTGCCTGCGAGCTTCTCCTGACTAAACGGTAATTTGTCTACTATCTACTATCTACTAACATTTCAAATTGCATGGGAGCGTATTTAACCGCGCCACACGAAAGGTTTGCTTAACATTTGGTCTGAACACACCTTAGGTTTATTTCCCGCTTCTTACCTACAGTCAATGTTGGTTTCATTTAACCCAAAGCATGATCTTTCCCTAACCCTTACCAACTGAAGTTTGTGCCTAAACCTAACCAGCCTGAACTAAAGAGCGGTCAGATGACAAAACTGTGATTTTTAACAGTTTTAGAAGGCATTGACAAATGATGTCGTCCTGGAGGGAAAGTTACAAACAGTGTATTCAGTGGTTCAATTTGACTTGTTGACAACATTGGGTTGTCAAATAGCCATTAAACTGATCTCACAAGTGCAACTGACTATTCTGCCACCTTTGTCGTATTTTGAACATCATCTCAATTACCACTTCTCATTATAGAAGGTGATAACATATGATAACTAATGGATTTCAGGTCAGAGAAAGTATGGTGTGGGTCTTCAGGCATAGTACAGAAAAGAGTTGGGCTGATATTATATGGTAATCTATGGTAACAACAGTAAAGCATAGAGGGTGGCCCCACAGGCCGCAGCCTCGGACCGTCACACCGATCCTAATTAAACTCTATTAACCCTCTGCCATCTTTCTCACCTCCCTCCACTCTTCGCCTCTTCTGTCCATTAGCAGGCAGTCTTTGCTGAAACAAACCTGCACTGGCATAGAGAGATGCGCTATGAATAGCGATGTGCAGCCACGTCCAGTTACCGTCTACCTTCTTGTCCCATTTTAATTAACTGGTGTCCGATGTCGAGGTGAGGCGAGGAGGAGGAGGAAGAGCATCTTAAATTCTGAGTGAAAAGGAAAAAAGGCAGATGAGGAGGAAGGAGAAGGAGTGAAAAGAGGTGAGAGAGGTAGCCAGGAGAAGAGAGAGTTGGAGAGAGAGAGAGGGGCGAGCGGGGTCGTCCTCCCTGCTAATTTGCTGACATGGGGGCATCGGGGAGGGCTCGCCTCCTAATAAGATTGTTTCTTGAAGGAGCAGAGCGAGCTGCGAAAGGAACAAAAGTAACTGTGCCCCATGAATCCTGTAGTCAATTAGTCCGTATCAATAATTAAAAAGCATTGTCTGCGCAGGGGCAGGGGCGGCGGATTGAGTTTCCCTCCAACAGGCTTGATTGTTATGACAAGCAGTGCCTACATAATGATATTAGCCATTAATAATTCACCGTTGGACCCACATTGCTGCAGGTGACAGGAGGCCTGCGCCGCGTTCAGGCAGCCATCAGTAAGTCGACTAGCCAATTATCAGAGGTCAGGAATCAGAAATGGAAATTGAAATTTGTTCTGGGTGGCTGTGTGTGTGTTTGAGGTGTGTGTTGAATGTGAAGAGGTGAATTTGATAATGTGGAGGCATGCAGGCAGCAGAAATACTCAATGTGTGTGTGAGTCAGAGGTGAAAAAGTACAGAAAGCCTTTAAGTATTATTCACAGTGTTGGTCTTATTTTTGTAGTTTTAACTCCTTTCACTGATTATAACATTGTACTCATCAAAGTCATTGCTGAGATCTAGATTTTAACCTTACGTTACACTCATTAAGCAGAGACTTGTCCAAAGTGACTTACAATGAATCATTTTTGGGATTCAGATTTTTGCACAAGGACACTTCAACATGTGGACAGGAGGAGCCAGGAATTTAAGTAAAAGTACCACCAGATAACGGGCTGTGACTTTGACATTCCTACTTTCTATGTATTGCTGATATTTTAAATCTTACTATTATGGGCGGAAGTAGCTCAGTGGGTGGGAACTTGGTCTGGGAACTGGAGGGAGTATGGAGTGTGGACTGGTAGCTGGAGAGATACTGGTTCAACTCCTGGGTGCTGCCAAGATGCCCTAGAGCAAGCCACTAAACCCCCAACTGCACAGGGCACTGTTGACATCTGACATCTCTCGATTGAATGCAGTGTGTGTAATAATAACAACAAAAATTATACTGTTGTGTCTTCTTCTTTTCTTTGTGTGTGTGTGTGTGTGTGTGTGTGTGTTTTGCATCACAGAATGTGGGTTGAGATGATTGACAGCGAGGTTGAAGCCTCACTGGCTTCTCAACAACTGCGACATCTGTGCTGGTGAAGAGGGCACAACAAAGAAGAAAGATGCTGAGTGGTACAGTGTGTGTGTGTGTGTGTGTGTGTGTGTGTGTGTGTGTGTGTGTGTGTGTGTGTGTGTGTGTGTGTGTGTGTGTGCGTGTGTAGGGGTTTTGGTGCGGAAGAGAAGACAGATGTGGTGTCTATGTGTGCCAAACCACCACACACACACACACACACACACCAACCACATGTCTGTCTTCGTCTCCTGTCCCACCAGGCCTTGCTGTGGGCCAACAGAGTGGACACTGCCTGCTGATCAGGTCTGTCTGCCGGGCCCCGTGGGAGAGCTGCACATACAGGCCCCCTGTCACAGCAACGAATGCTGGGATGACAGGGTCCCCAAGGTTCCTCTGGTGAAGCTCCACATCTGGACTCAGCAGAGGGTATTTTTCTCACTGTCTGTCATCTTTTCATTTTTCTTCATAAGCTTTTACTGTTAGACAATCATAAATAAAAGTAAACAAATTAAAAAATAAATACAAAGGTGATGCTTGTCTAAATTTTATATGCCAACACAGACATACACAGTGCCAGAAAAAGATGGTTTAAAAGAAAAGAAGAGGAGAGAAGAAAAGAAGATGGAGAACTGAGGAGGAGGACAGCAGGAGTGAGGTGAAACAGGAAGAAGAGAAGAACAGGTCAGGGCTGCTGAGTAAGAAGTGTGAACCATAAAAGAGCAGTCAGTCAGTGTTACACTCTGACTGTTGCTGTTGATTCTGAGAAGACAACAGAGCTCAGAAGAAATCACTTTAAAGTGAAACGATGACCCATCGTTCTGTTTCCTCACTGACAGGAAGAAAAACTCACTGCTGTCAGTCTGGAAACCTCATAACCTTAGTTTCAAACTTAGTTGGCTGGGTCAGTTTCTAAATAAATGATTTTTAAACGAGTGATATTTTGAAATTAACAATTTGGATACAGATTACAAATCTGAAAATGCATTTTATAACTGATAAATGTAAAGCTATTGTCAAACTAAAAAATTCTAATTAATGGAAAAATGATATTACTTTCATGTGACTCGAAATGAGGCTTATCGTTAGTTCATGCAGGACACGGAACTCTTACACTCGCTGATTGAGTTATCACTCCTATCAGACACACACCAATCACAGCCATTCTCACATTCTCATCAAGGTGATCCTTTTAAACATGACTCCCTCCTCACTGGTCCCTGCTACACTGACGCTGCTTCACTCACTGCTGCTGCTGGCAACACTTTACTTTCACCACCCCAGCCTCCAGCTTCCAAGTTTAGAGTCCTAACATGACTCAAAGTTTTAAATGGTTTTCAATGTCTGACTCTTTTTGGCTGACTCTTTTTTTACCCAAGGGGGAAGGGGGTGGGGGGGGGGGGGGGTTCTGATTGGTACTCCCTGTTTCAGCTTAGCATGCTGCTTGGCTGGTCCACGGAGCATTATCAACAGGGGAGCCATCAGCGCCAAGCATTACTGTATTTACATTTGTTGCAATAAATGGTTAAATATATGATGAGAGGGTTCCTGACTGAAGTTGTGTTTTCACCCAGCTTTTCTCCTTTTCACAAACGTGTGATGAAGCTGAAAATATACAAGCCTCAAACGTGTGGTATACTAGCCGCAGCCGACCTGTCAAGCACCAGTGTGATGTCATGGGAGCGCCGTAACTGTTTATACTCAATGGGGTAAGCGTCTGTCAACAACCCATAGATCCTATGGCGCCATTTTGGTGCTACCAAGCCATCACCTCCTGTTAGCATTCCATTGACTGACATTCATTTTGACGTCACTTCTACAGCGAATAACTTTACATCTGAAGCGTTTTAAGACTTTATTTGTCCATGGTTTATTTCTAAAGAAACACGACAATGTATAAAAGGCTCCATTACCTTGTATTTCACGTTATGGCTCCGTAGCAGGCGATTGTGTCATAACCACGCAACTTACTGTCGCATAGTAGAGGAATTACTAATGTTAACTAGCATTTTAGTTAGCAATAATTAGCCTGTGCCCATGTTATCTCCTTACATATACCTACGCTCTCCGTCTCTGCAAAATTGGGAATGATTGAGATTTCTCTTGGAACAGCTACCAGAAGACTTCCAACTTTTAGACAGGTTGCTCACGTCTCTCTCAGTTGGAGGCTGCGCAGTAACGCTCAGCGCTCACCGGAAAAGTGCTTTTAATATCCTTCACTGGTCTCCGTCCAGAGCAACGGGATCTGTTGGTCCAGTTTATATACTGTCTATGTGTATACTCCTGCGTGGTGGTTGCAACACTAGTTTCAGTCTTCTCCTGAATAGATGTGACGCTAATGAGGTAAGGCTACCGACTTTGCTATTTCTATGGACTAGAAGAAGAAGAAAAAGGTAAACAACGGCAGAACTGGCAGCAGCATTGCCGTCAATGCTTCGATTTGATTTGATGACCTACTTCATCAGATCAAGCCTTTCATTCACAATAAAAGAACTCATCTAACCCCAGTAAGTTTACAAGAGAGACTTGCAGTCACTCTGAGAGTCCTGGCATCCGGTTACCCTCAAGCTCATTCAGGCTTCCTGTTTCCGCTTTGTCACGCACCACTGAAAAAAATAGAGTTGTGCGCGCCCTCTGGACGTGTACTGAAAATCCTGGCGCGCCAGCGAGATCTACGTCATTTTGACGTCACATTGGTGCGCGCAAGCTCGGATGCGGTGACTGTAAAACGGCCTTTAAACTTCTCCATCCCACATCCCAAACATCTAGCCACAATGATCATGATTACAGCAAACATTTGTGATGATTTACAACTGAAGTCTAGACAACTGTTAACGTGATGCTGTAGATTGAGTTGATTGGTATCGGAAACTAGAATGAAGATGACTGTGATCTGTAAATGTTTTCACATTTGGAGAGGAGTCTTTGACTTTGCTATGTGTCTCAGTGCCTTCTTCCCCTTTACTTTCCCCACGACTAAAACAAGTTTAGATGAAACATGGACATCAGAGGACAGGCTGAATCAACAGTACAACTTAAACCATTCAGACAGGCAGCGAGGCCATCTTCCTCATGAGACTGTTCTCGTGACAACAGAGTGTCCGCAGCCGCCAACATCAAGCAGTCGGCACTTCCTTATTCACTTCAAAGTCTCCTCCAAGGCACACGACTAATCGGGAATGACCTCAGTGTCTCCCAAAAGCAGTCCAACACAACTTAGCATAACAGTTAATAATACATAGACCCATCAGAAGGGAAAATTGTATTCTTTCTGCCAGCCGGAGGAATGAATAACTCCAACTGAAGTGTGACTCAGATCATCTGATTGACATTTAACCATGTCATCTTGAAACGCTAAGTGTTAATCAATAAATTAGTGACACGGCATCAGAACTGTGTGTTTTAATTGCTGAGCTGTGCATTATTTATCTATCTGAAGTAGACGATCAGTCAACGGACTCCAGGCGTTGATTACTGAGCTAAAGACTGATCACAGTGAATGGAAGATCGGTCGCTCTGACAGCCCGACAAGAGCGGCTTCACACACACACACACAGTCAGCATACAGGAAAGAAAATAACACTGTATGTGACCTGTAAACTGTTTTGGCAGGGTACAAATGAACCCACTGGACATTTTAACTTTTTAGTCTGGATGTGTGAATGTGACTGGATGCAAAGAGTGGATGTGCATGACTTAGATTAAAGATTTATTTTCTAACACTGATCATTTGCTCCTCAACTTTGGAACAACTTCCTGAAAGAGAAGGCTCAGAGAAGCCACAAAACCCACATTTAGTTTGGCCTTTTCTTGCTTTTACACCTACATTAAGTTAAATGCACTATCCTTGTTTTGTGTTCAATATTTTATCTTTAACAGATTGTCTTGAGCTCAAATCCATGTTGAAGCTGTGTGATGTACATTATTGGTGAAAAGTATACCAGAAAAGGACCGCTCAAACAGATGAATACCACAGGATCAGGATTTACCATGTAGTTGTAGGATGTATAGTAGTATGTGAGTCGTCAATGATTCAACATTGGTATTGAAACATGGATAAAGCGATAGTTTGAAGCGGAGACCACACCGGAGCTACAAGCAGAGTGAATTTTAGAATTTAGAATTTTAAATCTGACTTAAATGATAATGTTGCTCTGTCTCGGCTGGCCCTATGTGCAGACATTTGCAGCTGCAAACTGAATTTCAGTTACATTTCTAAATCTTTTTTGTCTTTCTTTGAGATGGGTCATGTCTGGTTAACTGTGATACTGCAGTACAATACAAAATAAAAGATAGGTGCTATTTTTCAGCAAAAACACAGGTCAAAGTGGCTAAGCTTTGCAAGGTGAAGTTGGATACATTAAAGTAGAAATAAAGTATCTCATATAAGCTGTGCTGGATATGAGTTACTTTATCTGTGAAACACGGAGGGTGGAGAACCAGCACCAGTGGTCTGTGCACCAAAAAGAGCAATGCATGTTCATCATTTTTAACTCTGACCTTCTGTCCATCTATGCAGGAATGTTTCCCAAGGCGCAGCCTAGCAAAGTGATGCAAACAGAGGCTTTGACTTGCTTAAAGAGCCTTCTGGGTATAAAGTATAAATAATGTAACTTGGAGATAAAGACAAGGTATTTTGCACCATTCTCTCCCCTCAGTAAACTCACTGTACTGTAACGCCCACATACATGTTTCCTGCATACACTTGCTGGAACAACCCATTGGAATCCTATAGGCCCCTCCCCTCAGGGCCGCAGTAATGTTTGCATGAGTGTATATATTTGTTTTTGGCCGTGATTTGCTGGCCCATTAAAAAAGAATAAGAGCTTATGACATATTCAAAGAGGGCATGTCTGGAGTATAAAGTCTAGGAAGGCTATGATTCATTAATGGAGCCATGAATAGATAACTCTCTGTTGTATGATAGCATACTCACTGTTGAATTCACGATGACATTCACATATTTTCATGTTTAAAAAATCAGGATACCATTACAAACAGTATTTGAAAATATCATATGAGGTTTCTAAACCATTCATAAGCACACAGTAAAGCTATTACAGTTACAGTATGTGGTGTTTCAAATGTTAAGTTTCTGTTTAATCTCAAGGTTTTACTTTAAATAATTAAAATTCTGATTACAAGGATTTTATGGGTGAATGAGGCTTTATCATTCATTCATTTATCAATTAATTTATTATCCTATATTTTAGCTATTCTGTCTGGTCAGCTATTTATAGGCAGTTGAGAATAACAGCCTTATTATAAGGCACACGATTACAGGCTCACATCAACTCAATCCCAGGGTCCATGTTCTTTTCCCTCAGAGGGGTCATTTTTCAGTCTCTCCCAGTATCCTATGAATTGCTCCATGTTTTCATTGGACAACTCAGCAGCTCACCATTTATGCCCAGTGTTTGTCAGAAATTGTGTCCATTATATAGCGAAGTGTAACATACATGCAACATGTAGCACATTAACATTCATGCAGGAAGACTGAGCATGGAGACTGAAGTTTGCATCCCATCACAGACCTGTGAACTAATATTTGCTTCTTTAAAAAAAAAAAAAAAAAACAAGATCTGTGCCACGTTACCTTAACCATAGAACCATAGTTTATTTGCCATAATCACAATATTTCCCAAACTCTTGAGCACCAGGGTTAATTCATTGCTGCTATTTTTTTGTGTGGGATTTGTGCATCATGATGAATGGATACAACTCTTTGGCTTCCTTTAAACCTGAGTGGGCAAGGAACCAGTTCCTGTTGCATACTGTACATTAGAGAATTATCTAAATTGAATGGTAAAGAAAGGATATAGATTATAAATATGCATAGTATTTACTTAGAAGCATATGTCAACATTAAAACACATGAAATGTTGAACTGTATGCGTGACTGTTCAATTTTTTATTATATGAAGTTAATCAAGCATATTCTTTCATCCTGTAGCTGAAAAAACTGCAGCTACTGCACACGCTGTTCTCTTCTTGGAAGTTGCGTAAGCTTTGTAATGGAATCAGCAGAGGGAGCCGATTTCAAGCTCATCTCACCAACACAAAGAACTCCCTTCACTCGGGATGCTCAAAAAGCAGAAACAAACACAAAGATATCAGTCCACACACAGAGCGCTTCATCTTCAGCTAATAACATAGATAAAACTATTCCGGCTGTTGTTGTTGTTATTGCTTTGGTGTGACTAGCTTTCCGCTGCTCGACTCTGTTGGGCTTTAAGTTCAACTCGATTCAGTATTTGGCTTTGCTCTGCTCTTTTCTATTCTCTTCCATTCTGCTCTGTTCTGTTTCTGCCTTCATACAGTCAACAGCTGGACTTTTCTCTGCGGATCCCGACTGGCCTGACTCTGCAGCACCACAGCCTCGCCTACTGTAATTGCTGTGGACTCTCACCTCACCAGCCTGCTTCTGTCTTGAAAAAAGACTGTGTTTGTTGCTGGCTTTTCCGCTTTTATCTATATTTTAAGCCACACACAAGGTCTAGAGTCGGCCTGGAGCTTGTTACAGGGGCCTGGGGCTGCATAATTCATGAGAATGAGCCGCTCGCTGCAACGGCTAAATAAAATATCTGCCAGCGGTGGATGGCAGGACAGAGGAGCACACTGTACCTGCCCTGCCACCTGTGTGTAAATGCAGGTGTGTGTCTGTTTAGGGTGGGTCTGTGTTTTCCTCTGTGTGTATCCCATTCCCTGAGTTAAGATCAATACAGGTGTGTATGGCATACATAGAAGTATACACACTTCATGCACACTCACATTCCTCAGTGCACTGCGGCTGAGTGATCTGTCTATTAATAAAGCTCATGTTGTGACACACAGAGGAGACATCCCCACTCAGGTTCAGGATCAACAGCCTCTACCACCTCCTTCTCGCCTATCTCTCATTTGCCACGGATAAATACATTTTCATTTAACTAATAAGATTAAAAATAGGTGTTTTTCCAATGAAAATCAGAGTCACACAGGAGGTGTACTGTGTCTAAACTGTCATAACCGCTGTCCAGGGTGCTGAATTCAGAGCTGACCCAGGTGTTTGCCGACATTTGCCTGCTGCAGGGACTGATGGCCAATATGTTGCATGACTGATGAGCCTTATCACTTGCCTCACTTTGTTCCAGTTGGTCCTGCCTTGATTCAGTTTAGTTGCCCACTCTACGTCTGTGGCAAGTTCAAAAGTTTCTTCTGTTTTCCCAAAAGTGGAAAACGATTAAACAACTTGGCTGCCAAATTGTAAGCATACCAGCAAACATAGAATGTATATTTAAAGAAAGATGTTTGTACATTATAAGAAATAAGTGCAAAACGTATCAGTGCTTCATCTCCTATAGATGCAATTTTAATCTGAAAAGTTTGAGTAAAATAAGTAGTTTCAGTCCAGCCAAGTGCTAACTGTTCACAGTGTTGTAGCAGATCAGGGCTGATTGTAAGAGATGAAATAGTAAAAATGTCAGGAGACAAGGCTGGCTGAGAGCCGCGAGAGGCATGAAACTGCATATGGAAGATGGCAGCTGTAAATTGGACGGTGGAGACGGTGAAGTCTAGCGGCCGTACAAAATGCATGAACCCACAGCAGATTGGCTGTTCGTTGTTCTCTCTCTCTCTTTTCCGTCTTCCTCGCCACATTTCTCTTTGTGGGCCAGAAAAGCACACACAATTCTCTCATTCTCTTTGTCTTGTCTCTTATGTTAGCTCTCTCCTTATGAGATCCTCAGTGTGAGTGACACACGTCAGGTGGCTGCAACTGCATTTCGGAATGGCAGCAGTGGGAAGACAGGATGAAGGGCAGGTCAGTTGGGAGGTAACAGGGAGTAGTTTGGACAAGGGTTGCTAAGGAAGAGCAAGGAGGTTGGAGAGACAGCACGTGGAGGTGCGTGGAGCAGCGTTGACGTGGGAGAAGGCCTGATGTCTTGGATGCATACGGGGTGAGAAGAGCAGGAGGAGGCGGTGTGAGGGATGATCCCTCTAAAAGCCTTGGTTCTTTCAGCAGGCTCAAATTATTACAAGCGTGCGAGGAACAAGGGCTCTGCTTGGGGGTGAGCCACCCAGGAGAGTGCCTAGCCTCGGGCGATTTTCAGAAGAAAGTAACATGGGAGAAAAATAATAGGAGGTGGGAGTACAAGAAGGAAGGAGGGGATGGAGGGAAGGAGTGGTGGGTCGAGGGTTTTGGAGCTGTTGTTTGGAAAAGTTAGGGGGCTTTTTATTTTCTTCTGTTTCCCCATCTCGTTGAGCGCCTGCCTCCATGGCTTCTCGGCCCTGCTCTCTTTCTCTGAGGTCTTTCATGCTTTCCGCTACACTGTTCTCTACTCGGGCCTTTCTCTTTTCTTTACATCAATCCTTCCATACTCAGCTCTGTTTTTTTTCCCAACAAGGCCATCTGGAGACGTCAGTTAATATGGTAACAAAGCTCTTTAGGCAGACAGATCGCTCCTTGGACAGGCGAAGGGCTCCCTCCCTCCTCCAGGCATCTTTTTTATTCACCTACCCCAACTTCTCTCTCTCCCTCCCTGCCTCTGTCTATCTATTCATGATTGATCAAGCTCCACAGGCCAGCCAGGTTTACTGGTGTTGAGGTCTCTGTTTCTGCCTCTTTCTTTATGTATCTTTTTTGTAAACTGTCACTTTGTTTCAAATTGGTAGGTTTTTTTCCCTACTACTCTTCATTTGTATCTACAATACCAGGCATTAAAAGCACAACAAACTAAAATGTGACGTTAAACTTAAATAGTCTACTTTGTACACATATAATGTTATGTTTACAATCATCCTTGCATATTGAACCCATAGAACAACAATTTTCAGAACAGTCCCAACAGAAAGAGTGGGATGCGATTCCACGTGGCAAAATCAACACCCTTGTCACTTCCCCCTAACCCTGACCCCTAATCTGCTGCTGTCACAGCGTCTACTCTTCTGGTTTCAGGCTTTCAAGATTTTGGAACCTGGCTGGAGGGAAAGTTGGATGTAGCTGCTATTAGGAAAATCCCAGGAATCAGCATAAGACCATATGAAGAATTAAACAGTAATGCAATAATGTACAGCATATTTTGTCAGGTTGGAGACAACAAATGTATAACAGAAATGGATATTATATTATCTCCTGCGACTAATAGCGCAAAACCACTTTTTTCGAACTGCTTTTTTCTAAAACTACTAAACTAAATTCTCTGTCTGTGTTTCTCTCCTCTTCCATCCCTCGTGCATCCCCTCTTCGTCCATATTTTTCACAAACCTCACATGTCTTAAGACTTTAACATAGCCTGTAAACCCAGGCCCTTACCCTAAGCTTACCCCTCGAAAAAGTGACAACCTGCTGAAACCGCCTCGCTCCATAAAAACATCCTCATTCCAAAGAGATAAAACTCAACCAAGGACAAGAACACACTTACTGACGCACTTACCGCTTTTACCCACACCCTCTCTCTCTCTTAGTGATTCGAGGCCCACGGGCCACGGCGTGCTGTGACTGATATGGTTTCTGACATGTCAAACGGGGAGGCGGTGCGGCGCTGCCCGTGGCAACCAGAAGAAACATGCTAATAGCGAGGTGCATTAGTGCACTCACAGACGGTCCCGCTAATCAGACAGGACATTCGCCCCACTCTGACTCCCCAGCAGTGAGAGTGGCTCCTCCATCAATCTCACCACCCATGAACCGTCACCAGCAACAACTCCCCCACCCACACACCCACCCACACTTACCTCAGCCGTCTACACCTTCAAGTTTTGCGCACACACAAGGGGCTATTATAATGTATTCCAATAATAAGAAGTGGTGTCATGAGGGACAACATTACTCTTACTGATTCATTAATGTAAATACTGTATTTTTCAATGTTTTTAGCCTTGACATACCATTGCGTTATCAAGTTGTTTTGGCTAACGACAAGGGTGTAACTTTGGGTTCAACATTGGGGGGGTTGAGATCTCCACCTATCTAGCGAAAACGTTTGTTTCAATATTAGGAGGGAAACTTTATAACTGGGGTGTCTGGGTCATCCCCCAGGAAATTTCGAGCATCTAACACTTTATTTCTTGCATTCTGGTGAATATTTCTGCAACAATTTGTGCTTTTCTGAATGCAAATGTCTTTATTCATGGAATTATTATTATTATTATTATTATTATTATTATTATTATTATTATTATTATTATTATTAATTAACTAATCTGCTGTATTGTTCAAAACTTTCTGCAGATTCAAAAACTTACATGCGTTTCGGGATGTTTTTTTAGGAATTATGCACAACAACAAATATTTGCGTGCCACAGCATTTACACTCAATCATTACAGCCAGTTTTTGCTTATTGTTATTATCAAAGATTATCATTTTAACATTTTGACTCGTAATGCCTTTTGAGAAAGCTACTGCTTTGTGGCCAACCGTATAAAAACGTTGTTGTAAGCTTGCAGTACAGAATCTGAATATTTCTAAAAATGTTAATGCCAGAATACAGTACATGGTCAGCAAATGTTCCCTGGATAAAAAGGGTTCAAGGAAGTTCGTTTAGCTGTTAGCCCACTAATAGCTCCCCAACTACACTGCAAAAATTTTTTACGTGTGAAGTCATTTACATCGGCCTTCACTCTTAGAAATATTAAATAATTGCTCCTCTGTCTTAACTTGGGGATCTCTTAATCTCTTAATGTGTTATTAGATTGAAAAACATCAGCTCCAGAAATGAGTAGAAACTCCACTCAAGCTGAAATCATCCTTTAAAGTGGACATTTTTTGCAGTGAGAGGGCCCCACTCCATTCCATTAGGTAACCATCATGGATATGCTGGCATGTATTAAGCTAATAAAAGCTATTAATATTAAATATACCATAATATACATACTTAGTGTGAACGTTGCCAGCACAACTATGCTTGTAAAAAATAGACCTAAAAATGAAATATACTCTATATGCCTATATGACAATTTTATCCCTGAAAATAAAGTCCTAGCCATTGATTTGATTTGTCATGATACCATTGTACACACCAAGTTAATTGCTGAGATGTAGGAACATGGCAACATCAATCAAAAGAAGTCCAACAGGGTAAGAAACCCCCAGATTATCCAGACGTACCTGTAAAAGAAAACTAAATCAGGCAAATAACCCAAACTATCAGTTGTAAACATCCTTAACAGTTTAAAGAATAAGTTCTTGGTTCAAACTAAGACCTACTGTACTCAATTAAAACACAAATCAAAGTTAGTGTCATTCTATAAAAGCGAAACATATGGTTAAGCAGAATGTTAGAGAGAATATCATAATTTACATTCTGTTATTAAACCCATCGGTTCCTGCATGAGAAATGGAAGTCCATCATTTCGTCCTCCAAATAATCGTGCTGTCAAGTCGCGGTGCAGAACAAACTGTTCTCCTCAGTACTATTGTTCTGCTAGTACAGTAGCTCAGCACTTCCGTCACTCTGGATTTGACGCTGTCGTTGTGTGTCACATTGCAGATAAGCTATTTCGTTGAGTTGCCTCTATAGCGAAATGCTCTGAGTGAATTCAAGTTGGGCTTTCATTGTGAAATATAAAACAGGAAAGATTTAGGCGCTGCCGTTGACAATGTGGAAGTTAATAAAGGTTATCTTGGTTCATGATTGTTTGGACTTCACAGCCTATATGTATTTATTTTATTATCTACATAAGAATAGGCGCATTTCATAACCCTCGGCTATACGAGTGATGCAAAAGACAGTTTGAAATCTGATTTGAGCGGCCATAGCATCTGGACTGAAACGCATTTGTAGAATTACGATTGGATTTGCAGTTTTATTTTTTTTTGCTGTCCAGACTTTGTAAAAACAATCCGGATACAATTTGCCAAATGCCAAAAAAAAAAGGATTTGGTCTGGCAGTCTGAACAAGGTCATAGAGGCATGGGCCTATGTCGGGGCTGAGCCCCGAACAGCCCCGATCCAATTAACTCCTGGTTGTACCTCTAAGTACCTAAAGTGGTTAAAATAATCTGGGTTTACAACCCCCTTATTTTGGTATGTTGAAGATCATGTACAATATAAAAGATGGCCAAAGCAACAATAATAAGAGTTATAAACCAAAGTGGTAATAAACCAGAAATATTGTTTAAAATCAGGTTATTTTGTGTGATCACAATCAGTAAAGCCTCAGACTTTTCTCCATCTCACACCCTCTAACCCCCATTCATGCCAGGCTGACAGACAGCTGCAAGACATGTGGAGCTGGATTCAAATCGTTGTGATCACGCTAATTCAAAAGCTCCCGGATCGGGCGAAGGATATTATTTTTTACTGAAGGAATGAGTCAAATGGACTCCTTCGGCTCCGTTATACACTAACGGGTTTGATGTTGAGGACATAAATCAAAGACTTATAATTCTATTTGATTTCATCTATCAACCATGGGGATATTATTAAGAGCTATCAAAGAGCCCCAATTGAAACCTTTTTGCTCCATGAGAAACACGTACCCTCTTCCCCACCATCCGTTCAGTCCTGCTTAAGGGAATTATAAAAAAAAATGAAAAAAAGATTTTCATTAAAAAAAGAGGGGGGGAAGAGAATATTATTAACACTAAGGAAGCTGATTAAACTTTAATTGTGAGCCAACAGTCTTCGGGCTCTCCCGAACAGTGGCTTCAACAGGTCTTAATCTCCAGTGGCTGACCAAACAAATGCCTCGATTGAAATGAAAGTCGGGTAGAAACAGGAGAAGAATTATTGACTCTTTCCATTCCCCTTCTTTAGAATTCAAAAGCCGCCGACTTTATTTGGAATCAATAGGTTTCCACATCTTTTTGTTTGGGATCACGGGTGATTCAATTGGGTGATTACAGTGTTAGTCTGTCAGAGCATTCACAGTCAGTGTGCTCATTAGGACCATCCCCAGTGTTGATGTTCTCATCAGAACTCATCAATCCATTATTTATGCCTCAAAAGGAAGACAAAGAAGCAAGGCGGTCTGGATATACATGCTCCAGATCAACCTCCTCTCCTTCCTTTCCTCTGCTATGTCTTCCTACTTCTCCACCTTTCCCTCCTCCCTCTTTTTCCATGCACCTTATTCCCCATTTCTGATTTGCGTCTTTACTTTGTCTTTCTTTTCCTTCTCTATATCTTATTTCTACTCCCCCCCCTCTTTGTTTCTTTCTTTACCCTCCTCCCACTGCACCTCCTTCACCATCACCAACACCCCTTTTTTGTCTCCTTGTCCTCCTCTGCTTTGTTTTAATATACAATATACAACATATGTTTCCTCCTCTGCACCACATCCTCCTTCACCACCTCTATGTCCTCCATCTTCATCCATCCCTCCATCTTCTCCTCTCCCTTATCCCATCGCTTTTTCCTGTTCCTCTTTTTCATACATGTTGTTAAACTCCTCTATCAACTCTTCCACCACCATACCCTCTTTCGTTTTCTTACGTTTCTCAACCCCATGTCCTTCTACTCTCAATCTCATCCTTGTCCTACTCTTTTCTCTCCTGTCTCACATTTTGCTCCTCCCCCCAGATCTTCTTCCTCCATTTCACCCTTTCTGCCCCTTGTTCTCTATCTTTTTCTCCGTCTTATCCTCTTTTCACTCAAACCTCATCCTTGTCTTCTTCCTTCTCATCCTCTTCCTCCTCATCCCTTACACCAGCGTCACCACACACACATTCACCAGCACGACAACTGAACCAGCACACAAACTGAGAACGAACCGAATTTAAATTCATTGTGGGATTTATAGGCTGCAAGGCTTGTACGGTAATTCTGTTAACAAAAGGTATCCTTAGATGGAATTAAATATTTATCCGTTCTATGAATAACAATTGGCGAGGGAACGTGGAGGCAGTGTTTACTTTTTCGGGGTTGGTGGGGAGGACGACTGATTCTGTTCTGCACCCCGCCTCGGTGAGCTGATTACAGAAATGGGGAGTTGAGGGGAGGGGAAGGGGGTTGACTGGCCGACCCAGGGATACAGGCGGTCATTATGCACGGTGAGGAGTCCTGTTCCAGCTCTAATCCTCAGCCGGAAGGAAGCCAAGCTGCTCGGGACTCAGCAGGAACTCCGCTTGACGTCCGACCTGACATTCAGGGCTCCTGCTGTTTGTTTGGGAACCAGGAGCTGTGAGGGCGCTGACCTCACATTGCTCCCTGTGATGACATCTGTTTGATCCACATGTGGAGTCACATGAGATAAGATCACATGGAAAGAGTA
Organism: Zingel zingel; assembly: GCA_023566125.1. Classification (NCBI taxonomy): domain Eukaryota; kingdom Metazoa; phylum Chordata; class Actinopteri; order Perciformes; family Percidae; genus Zingel; species Zingel zingel. The sequence continues at coordinate 10,526,527 of CM042328.1, read as the reverse complement.
GGCCTCCATATTACGTGTTGACATAGTAAATACATTTTTATTTAGTGAGGTCTTTTTTAGTCTGTAGCCACAAAGTTCCACTTCCACGATTGCTCTCGTTCTGCTGGAAATTCTGCCAGATGTCACTGTTTTCTGATGTCCGTTTTCAGATGTCACGTTACCTTCCGCTTTCTTTGTGTTGGAATTTTAAACTCTGGTCGATTTCTGAGGACTATGGTTAACTGCTCCTCAGATCTCTGCAGGGTAAATCCAGATGGCTAGCTAGACTATCTGTCCAATCTGAGTTTTCTGTTGCACGACTAAAACAACCTTTGCACGTACAGGTTCCACCAAAACAAGTTCCTTCCCGAGGCTATTTTGCAGCGGCAACGTGGCTCCGCTCCACGCTTAGCACCGCCCAAGACGATTGTGATTGGTTCAAAGAAATGCCAATAAACCACATTACGTTTTTCTCCCATCACTGTGTGGACTCGCCTGACCCTCCTCCACAGTGCTTTGGAGGTAGGTCTGGTAATGTAAGACTAGGACTTTTTTATTAATATTGACATCTCTTTTGCAACACAGACCTGACACAATTTTAAGGGTCACAGGTTTGAGAATTTGAGCCTGATCTAAAAAAGACTCATGGCCTTTCATACAATACGATACGATACGATACGATACAACTTTACTGTCAGTTCATACCGAAATTCTTTTTGCGTTCCTGTGCAGCTCCGCTCAGAAGAAGAAATACAAAAAAATACACACAAAGCTAGAGAACAATTATACATATAGTACAAAGATAAAGACATCATCAGCCATGGCAAAGAAACATGTTTCATGATATCCTCAGAGACAGAGATTAACTGGCAGCAAACTGATTTTGGTTTAGCAACTGGATAGACTGGTGTATAAAAGAGTTCTTAAGCCTATTGTAAACAAAGGGACTCTAAATCGCCTGTACCCGAACCCAAGACATGAAAAACAGATTACGTGCTGGCTGACATTTTAACACATTATGTGCCACCACCATGTTGTAAATGGTTGTGGTCATTTCACATACAGTATTTCTGTGAGATCAGGCTGAAACAAGCCCATATAGATGCTGTGAAAGTCCATAAAAACTTATTAAGACCATGCACCTCTCTTTTGGCTCTCTTAATCGGGACATTAAACACAATGTGGTCACAAAGCGTCCCTGACCACCTGGTTTGGCCCATCAGATCACAATCTGTCCTCAATGCATTTTGGACGCAACAGTAGCAGCGCAACGGTAGCGTGTTCAAATCAAGTCAGGGTTGAGATAGGGATTTTGTTTAGGGATAAACAAAGTTATATGTTATACTAGGTCATAAAACTATATGTAACATTAAGAATGATAAAGTTGTCTCGCCCTAATAGATGCAAAAAAGCTAACAGGCTGTGGGGGATTTGTTAATCGAGCTCAGTCTGTTAAAGCCCATAGTGCAGTCCACAAAAAAGTAGGGTTGGATATCGTTTGGATTTTTACGATTCCGATGCCGAACCGGTACTTTTTAAACCGATTCTTGAAAAACTGAAAAATGACATCAAAGAAAGGCTCTTTTATAGGGTTTTTTTTATTAATTGAAAATTATGTAAATTTAACAATATATAAAAATGTTAAAGTACCTAAATATATAATAACAAAGAGAAAGTGTGATATTCCATAGTGGACCCGGGGTTCGGTACCCAACCCTACAAAAGAGGTCTAATCAGACACAATGTGTACGTTTAACATGGGTGTGCAGGGCTTTTAAATAAACCATCAGTCATTTTTACATTGTATATGTCATAAGGAATCTGACTTACGGTGGTCATAAATGACAACTGCAATGCAATTCAAACTTTTACAGACATTCAACATACGTTTAGACTTGCATCTTCATCATTCCAGTTGCTCATATTGTGATGGTGGAACTTTAATTAAATTAGTATAATGTTCATATAGAGAAAGAGGTCCACTTACGTATAAGAGTTGTTGAAATGATCTTAAGGCACTGTTTTATGAATAAGCAGCTGTTCAAACTTTAGTGATGCAAAACTTTTCATTGTGTGACATTTTCACATCTTTAAAACACCAGAAAAATAAAACCCATCTCAATACTGCATTGGATCTTTTCCACCTGCTACTTGGTGATTTGTTCCTCTTTAAATTATTTCCTTCATAAATAAAATCAGGCGATGTGACTTTACACGGGGTGACCCTTCGCTGACCACATACAGGGTGGAAATACTTTTCCATTCCTCGAGATATAGATCTTTTCTTTAATTACCAAAGGCCGGTGTGGCTCCCTGCTTTACTGAGTGGAGCTGGCAGAGGTTGGAAACACTGGTTAAGCAAATTGGTATTTAACTGGAAACTTGCTGGCCTCCGAGCACTGCATTATTCATCACCTAGACAAGAAAGTAGCGCTTCATACATCCCTTCAGCAGCAGCAGCAGCCTCAGCCTCCAGAGCTGAGAGGGAAACGAGAGAGTGAAGGCGGACAGATATATAGGGCAGAGAAATAAAGCAACTCGGTCCACAAGGAGCGAATCCCCAAACACAAGCCCCAACCAAGCATACACACACCCTCATATCAGCCCATATCCACACATCCGTCCAGCCTCCACACACCAATTATTGGTTTCTCTGTCAGTTTGTTGCATTTGAAAGGGACTTTTGGGAAGATGAGTTTGTTTTTTAGAAAGTGGCCTAGCAGCCCAATTTTGAGTTTTTCATCCAGCCTACTTAGCATTTTTCCAGTGTATTAGTGTGTGGTGTTTATGCTACAAATGCAGAAGTCCAGCGATACTCTGGAGTGGTGAAGAAGCATTTCAACAACCATCAACTTAAAATATATGTTTCTGTGCTTGTAAAACACAATTTTATATATAAGGATTATTGCACTTGAAATGGTTGACTTTTGCATTATGCCATATAAGCAACATTCTACTCAGGGGCTTATGTAATTTGTTTACTGTACATGTTGATTATGTACATATGTTAGTGTGTTACCTGATATTGTCGATGATGATGTAAAATGCATGGAGGCCTTATTTGAACTAAATCTAATCAAATTCGATTTTAAAACAAACTGATTGCGAAAAGAGGTTTATAGTGATTTAATATGCTGCAGCAATACAGGCTCTAGTCCATTTTACAACATCTGGGCTTTTCATCTGGCTGAAATCAGAACTCTCCTCTCCACTGTCAATACATTTAATTTCATTAAAATTGTACTGTAACTAAACGCTGAAGTTTAGCCGGTGTCCGTCCGAGAACCGGGGCTTCATGTTGTAGCCGCTACGTTTCGGGCATCCTGTCAGTTTTAAAATGCATTATTGATGAGACATGATTAGAGAAGCCCATATCAGTGCGTTTCTTTGAACATATTTCTCTGAATTAAGTGGAAGTTCGTATTTATATCATGTTTCTTCCAGTTGGTTTTCAAAACAGTTGGACTGATGACAGCGAGAGACAATCCAGTCTTTTTTTATGTGCACGTGCCCACAGTAAGCAGCAACACGTAGCCTAGATGTATAGCCTAATTAAAATAGTGTTTGTCAAAGAAAAATAAATGATGAAAAGATGAATTCACCCACCTTCGAAAAGCATATAGCATCATAACCTGCAGATGTTTTTTTTTTTTTTTTTTCCAGGAAAGTAAATCTGAAGCTGTATTCCTCTGGCCCGTGTCCCAGTTCTGACATGATGCAGCCATTTCAGGTTTGAAGGTGAGATGTAGTCGGATGGTTCCGCAGCCTGCAGGCCTGCGGGCTTATTATTAATTAACTTTCACTGCTGATTCTTATTTCGTGTATCGATGCGGTGATGATAAGCATCCGCCAGCGGCTGGTGAAGAGCTGATTTATGTATAATCCCGGTGTGTGCACTTGCGCGTGCGTGTGGTGTGCATGAGAGGGAGAAATAGAGGAAAGAGTTCGCTGTCCACTAGTCCAGGGTGCTGGATCTTAGACGATTTAAATGTTTGAGATGAATAAATATGTCACTATATTACCATCACCACAAACACACTAATAATAATAATGATAATAATAATAATAATAATAATAATAATAATAATAATAACAAAAAGCCTAATAATAGGCTAATAAAAACATATTTAAATGAGCATCCTTTCTAGTTCCTTTATATTGTTCCCTAGCAATGTAAGAGAAGCAGAATATAAACAGCAGGCCTCAGCCTGACACAATTGGTCCTGCAATAAGTAGGCCTACATGTATTCTGAAACCCCCCCACCCCCTTCCCTTTTTTGCAAGCATGCGTGTTTGTTTGTGCGATGGCGCGCGGGTGGTCAGTTTGCCGGTCATAGACAACCAGGCCTGTATGCCAGCGCGCGTGCGTTTATGTAACCTGTATGCGTGCGTTGTATTTATAATAGAGGCTATTGGATGCGCACGTGCATTCGCTTGCACGCACACACAGCACACTGATGGAGGGCAGGCCCTCTCCTCTCGCGCACATTACAGTAAATAAAGAAGCAGTTACAGGTTGGGAGAGGAAAAGATGAAGGAGATCTTTTTTTTTGGGGGGGGGGGGGTTTAAATTCTAACAGAGGATATGACTCGTGTTAACTTTACGTAGCAAATATAGGCTGTCTGTATAAACTGAGTGTAAACGCGAAATTAATATTTAAATGGAGGGTGTGCTACATTATTGATAGGAATTGAAATCGCGTATTAAACGTGAAGCCTGACACAAACGAGACAGAGAGACTAACGGGGGAGTATGTATGCCCATAACAGGAGTTCAAGTTGAATTTGTTATTGAATACCAGTCTCGTAGTTCAGGTATAGACGCTCCCTCTGTCAAACCAAACATAAACTGAACTGCAGAAGCCGCTCATCAATCAATAAATAACAACGAACATTTATACTGTATTTTCTTTCGAATTATTATTATAATTTATTAATCCGATCTGGACTGTGGCAGAATAGGCCTGTTTTGGTTTTAAAAAAACCTATCATACTATTGTTGTTGTTGTTGTTGTTCTTTTTCTTCTTCTTCTTCTTCTTCTTCTTCTTCTTCTTCTTCTTCTTCTTCTTCTTCTTCTTCTTCTTCTTCTTCCTTAGCAAGCAAGGGTTTCCCAAGATCTGGGATTCCTGCTGTGTAAATATTGATATGCTGCTACGATATTGTTATGGTTTTCATAATTCATGCCATTGCATTTTTCATTGAGTCTGGAGTTTATCCAGTCGATCCTGTAACGGTTTTGTATAAATATATGATCACCACACACAATAAAAATTATTTATTATGTTATATATTTCATGTATTATTATTATTATTATTATTATTATTATTATTATTATTAGTATTATTATTATTATTATTATTATTATTATTATTATTATCAAATCTCACAATCGTGCAACTCCAATAATTATTTATTTTCTGAATCGTCCTGAATGAACGGTGGGACTGCCGCCCTGCTCTCCGCCCATTAAGCCTCATAACTCGGCCGTTTGATCACCTCCTTGCCCGCCCCCGATGCTCATTAGGCCTGATTAGTTATACAATGTTCCTAATTATGGCCCCCATGTTTTAATTGTCGCCTCATGTGCATAATGTCGTCAGCCAGCCATCCCCCTCACCTCCACCACACACACACACACACACACACACACACACACACACACACACACACACACACACACACACACACACACCTCATCACCATTCATTAACCCATCCAAATCCTTCCTCAGACGATATTTAAGCATGTTTTATCATTATTTCCAGGTTTTCTGTAGTGCTCTTGAGCAAGAGGCGGACTGGACACCTGCTCTGTGTTAGCCTGACCTTTGACCTCCATGTGGGGCTCTTGGCTCCTACAGATGGAGGACGTGAGGGACAGTGTGAGGTTATTGTTATTTATGATTATGTTTTATTTGAAGCGTATCATCCAACTCAGCTTTCATTTAATACACAAAGACTTGCAATTGGGGGGAATGAACTGTAGCTTTCAAACATGCTCTTTTAGTGTGTGTGTGTGTGCGTGTGTGTGTGTGTGTGTGTGTGTGTGTGTGTGTGTGAGATGCTTCCCTAAAAATAAACTGAATGAAACATCCCATCAGACGGCTGAAACGTAGGATTTACGAACGTCGCTGATAAATATTGCATCGACAGAAGTGAACACTTCCACTGTGTGATAGCAGCTTCTTTGTGTGTGTGTGTGTGTGTGTGTGTGTGTGTGTGTGTGTGTGTGTGTGTGTGTGTGTGTGTGTGTGTGTGTGTGTGTGTGTGTGTGTGTGTGTGTGTGTCTGCCAGCATCATCTTGTTTTTTTATCTCCATAACGGAACACTAACGCGGGTCGATACCCCTCAAGATACAATAAAAAGTAACTGGACATAAAACAAAAAACACACAAATAAAAATCTCCACTGTCCCCCCATACACACATCTGCTTTTTCTTAATCCCCAACACACACACTAACAAACACACAAACACAAACACACACTCACACACACACACTCACACACACACACACACACACACACACACACACACACACGCACCCTCCCCTCTGTCTGGCAACAGAGCTGTGAGTGTGTGTGTGTGTGTGTATGTGGTGGGGGTTATATTTGCATTAGTGTGTGTGTTTGTGTGTGTGAGAGAGAGAGAGAAAGAGAGAGAGAGAGAGAGAGAGAGAGAGAGAGAGAGAGAGAGAGAGAGAGAGAGAGAGAGAGAGAGAGAGAGAGAGAGAGAGAGAGAGAGAGAGAGAGAGAGAGAGAGAGAGAAAGCCATAGTAATGTAACAGAGGGCTGATTCTCCAAGGCCCCAGCTCTGCACTCAAGACTTGACGCTTCATTAAAATTTCATTACCGCAGTGCTCGGCCAAGGTCTATTTATGAAAATGCGCTTCCTCGCTTCATGGAAAACACAAGCTGGAGAGGAGTGGATGGAGTAACCTGAAAGAGAGTGGAATTAACAGCATCTACCGCTTATTCGTATAGATTCTGGTCCCTTCTGGGCAGCTTGTGTGCTATCACAAAGCAGTGCTTGGCGTTCCGTGGGCTGATGAGGGACCAGAAACTGTAGAGACCACTTTCCAGTTGACTTGATGTTTATATCTTCCCCTGGTGCTGAATGAGCCTGAACTGCATGTTTTCAATGCAGTTCAATGGTTTCTGCTAAGGGTCTGGAGTGTTGCATTAAGGCCCATTTTTAAAGTTCCCTAATTTTGTATCCTTACCTACTAAGATGTTTTGTAAAAGCATTTTTTGTGAGCTTGCAACAGAGAACAGATTAAGCAGATATGATTTGTCTTACTGTAATGTCTGGTACAGACACCACTATGTCTTAAACAGCAGCAAGTGAATCACCAGTGATGAGTGAACCTCTTCTTTATCTCTGTCTACTACAAAATATTTTGTTTGTATACTACTAATTTGCTTTGCTGTCTGGATAAAGTTCACTGGCAAATTTTTTTTGTCCTGGAAGTAACATCATTATGCTGCACCAAACAGTTAATCATGTGGAAGAGGTCTTAATGGCTGTGCATACAAAGCATGACTAACACGACTTGTTGATATATACTTTTTCTTTTATTTAACCAAGACGATTTCTAACTTAGTACTTTGAGTTGCATAAACATAAAAACATGCTTTATTTTCCAGGAGAATATATTGTAAGGAAAACATAAGAACAGCTATTTTACACAGCAGTTACAGTAAGATCCCTTGCCATTTAGCTTCAGTGGCGGTCTCTTTTTTCCCAATTTCTTTCCGCAGGTCCTCTACTTTTAATGGTAACAGCACGTGGCCTGCATAAGTGTGAACATTGAGCCTGGCTTCAGACCTTTCTTAACTGTTACAGACATTGTTGCAGACACACAAGTGTCTGGAGTTGCTTTGTGAATAACTGTTTCTCCAGCCAGTCAATATACATGGAGTAACTCAACACAGCTATCAAGGTTATTACATTGCCTGTTTGGTCAAGAAAGTGTCAATGCTTCTTATTGTCATTTTTGCCTTGCATATGACTTGAGCTCGGTTTGCACAGCAGTAATCAAATAGGCAATAGTTCAATGGACACTGTAAATGTTTCAAATGACATCTTGATGGACATGGTGAACTCCTTGCCACCTGCTCCACACCAGTGCTAACATAGCTTTTATGTTGACTGAGAATATTTGTCCAACAGATACTGTGCACTGAGTCTGCATTCAAACACTTAAAGGTGCTCTAGCGATGTCACATGTTTTTTAGGCTACATTTTTTTGTCACATACAGCAAACATCTCCTCACTATCTGCTAGCTGCCTGTCCCCTGAACATACTGTAAAAAAAACGCTGTCTCTGTAGACAGCCCAGGCTCCACAAACGGCAACAAAAACAAACTGGCCAACCTGCACCACCAAACATAAACAGTCTTCCAGCGTTCCAGCCAATAACCGACATGAAGGATTTTGGGGTGGGGGTTGGGGGGTTAGTGCGCGCAAGCACGGAAGGGAGGGGGAGGGGACGGGATGAGGAGGAGGGAGGGGCAAGCTAACCTCGTTTTGTTCGACAATATTTCGAACGTCAACAAGAAGTAATGTCACCCAACATCGCTTAGAGCACCTTTAAAGTGCGTAACTTTTTCATAATAATGAATTTCCGTCACATTCAAGCCTCTGCCAAATGAGTTGATACAAAGCTAATTAAGACTATCAGCTCCGCAAATCTCTCTCTGTATTTCTCAGTATGGCTATGTTCAGAAACTGGTGTCGTCCGGCGACTTTCGCACGCACAAAATCAAGTGAAAATAATTACCTCTTCTGAAGAGTCCATCATGTTTTTTTAATCCTCCGTGTCCTCCTTGGCTTCTGGTAACTGCGTGGAGGAGGGGTGGGGGTGATGCGCAATCCCATATCATGTGGACACGCCGACAGTGTTGTTGTCATTACTTAGAATTCCTCATGAGGGAGACAGAAACTACGCACTATAGCTTTAAATATGCAAAGACAGAAAACATATAAAACATTAGGCTACTTAGCACTACTATAGAAATAATTTGTTAATATAAATATTCTTTTTAAAATTTAATATTACATTTTAATTAAAACACACTTAAACTAGGACAGAAACCATTTAGAACATTTATTTAACAGTCCAAATGACCCCACCCTTCCCATACAGAAATTTAACATCCCTATGTATCTCTGCTTAATATGAGCTGTGCACAGCATACTTAAATTGATTATTACAAACAACGTATGTGGTTTAGTAATGAATATGGTTTTTAACAAAACATGAATAAGTAGTAACCACTAAAAATATTAATTACAACTAAATGGGGGTTTACAGTGGTTAGCTTGTGTGTGTGTGTCCACAGGTACTGCTGTAGTTAGCGTGTGTGTGTGTGTGTGTGTGTGTGTGTGTGTGTGTGTGTGTGTGTGTGTGTGTGTCCACAGGTACTGCTGTAGTTAGCATGTGTGTGTGTGTGTGTGTGTGTGTGTGTGTGTGTGTGTGCGTGTGTGCATGCATGCGTTTGGTGTGAGAGAGATGGATATTGGCCTACAGTGAGCTGGCCTGTATCGTAGAGCCCATGTTGTCATGATCCAGGGTTTTGTTTTATTTCCTGTTTTTTTTTTGTAGCTTCTTCTTCATGTGTCTTGTTTACTTCCTGCCTTGTGTGTTTTCCTGTGTTTGTGATTGTCGGCCCCGTCCTGATGTGTTTTACCTGTTCCCTGTCAGCCCTCATGTCACCTGTCCCTTGTTACCACCGTCCTTTTCTTGTTTCAGTCTTGGCGTTCTCTTGTTTCAGTGTCGGCTTGTCTGCCTTTGTCCCTGGCTCTCAGTGTATCTTCTAACGCTAAGTGTTCTTTGTTTTTTAGATTCAACCTTAAGTTTATTAAAGCTCGCTTTTTGTTCTGCCAACCTGCCTGACTGGTCTCCTGACTGGACTCTCAAATCGCGAAATATGTATGTATCACTATGGGCTTATAATCATTATATGACTTGCCTTTGGTGCTGCAACAGTCACACAATTAAACTGCAGTCATGAATGACTGTTGATGCATTATTGTATGCAAATTGAGCTTGGCTGATGTTATTGCAGGCTGGACAGGGCAATAGCTGAGTTGTGATGGTGCTTGCGGGACGGCCTTGAAAAAATGGCAGCCCCGGGGGCCCAATGTACTTTAATAGGACCTTGGACAGCGTCCGGCCACAGGTAGCATCATCTACCAACAGTCAACCATGGCTGCAATCCTTCTGTTATTTACTAACTATAGAGGTGATGGATCAAAAAATACCATTTAACAGAAAAAAGCTTAAAATTGTCAATGGCAGGCAGAAGGCCTCTACTCTGAAAATTCAGAGTTCTCACGAGAGCACAATTTGAATTTGATAAGCGAGTCACTCTGGCATTGAGTAATGATGCTCATTAACCCTTGTAGCCGAGCTGCACCAATCACATCGGTGTATCTCATATAGGCGGGCCAGAGGCGAGCTAAACAGATGACGACAGCGCTGAGACGTCAAAGTCATTAGTAAACATTGCAAGATGGCTACGGATGAACACCAATTGTTTTAAACAGCTTTGGCCGCTACAATGAACGAGTTAGACTTGGCTTTTTATCTAAAAGAGGAACAGAAGACGGTGCTCAAATTGTTCCTTTGCAAGAAGGATGTTTTTGCTGTTTTGCCGACCTGATATGGCAAGAGTTTAATCTACCAGTTAGCTCCGCTGGTAGCTAAGCGTATTGGGGCTCTGGATACGTCACCCGTGTATTGTTGTGATTGGTCGAAGTGTTATCCAATTGCGTGCAGTGAGATTTTCAAATGCATGCTTGGTGCCACCCCTCGAGTTGGGTCATTTTCATTACTCATTGCCAGACCCTTAATCTTTTGGATTTGGGTCTGGATTTCCAGGCTAGAAGGCCTCTACGAGGAGATGGACAGGTTACAAAAACGATGCTGCCGGATCATCGCCATTCTGTCTTCTTCTTTTCTATCTCTAAGTCAAAAGACGTGATGGGGCCACCCAGCGCACCCTCACCAACATCCTCATGGCTGACTCAGGACAGTTCATCCCTGCTGAACGATTTTCCACCTGCAGCCTCAACACTCACTCACTCTGTCAGCGCCGGAATTCATAGAGCCACTTTCCTTTATTCCTTGTGCTCTTTTGCCAAATTGGTTTTGTAAATGACCTATTTAATTAATTTGTTTTCTTGTAATAACCAGTCTACATATTTGCCAATGACTTAATTGTTTTACTTTTGTTTAAAGTCAGGTATTTATTTTGTGTTTGTGAGTTGCGTCTCACAACTGAAGCACACACTAACGTATGATTTGGTCCTTTGCTGAGAGAGGGCCTACACCAGAGAGGCTTTACATCACGTTATTTCCCATTGGTAACCATCAAGACATGAGCACACTGGCTGAGTGAAGTTTGAGGATGCAAGGCAAGAGTGTGTGTGTGTGTGTATGTGTGTGTGTGTGTGTGTGTGTGTGTGTGTGTGTGTGTGTGTGTGTGTGTGTGTGTGTGTGTGTGTATTTGTGTGTGTGCGTGTGCGCACATCAACCCTCTACTGGTTTGAGCTGAAGGAAAACTGCAGTCTGATTTGCTCTTGTTTGGTTCCGACGCAGGAAAACACAGCGGAGGAAAATGAGGCCTCCCGTTTCTTAATTATTTAAATCAAACAATTAACTACAGCTGTCCTGGGAAAATGTGTTTTATCCGCTCATCCACAACAACAACAACAACAACAGCCACTATCCTGGGTGGAGTCTGGAGGAGAACAGATCACATGGAAAACACACCAACCAATAGAGGAAATATACAGTCATTGTATGTTGTTTTTAATTATTAAACCAACTATTTTAGACTGTACAGGTGCTGTGCATCGTGCAGGCTGTGGCCAGGCCCCTAAAAAATAAGTTACAGCACCCTATTCTTTTAGTTCATTTTCTGTTGAAAGCTCAGCACAGAGGTTTGTCTAGTGAAACTTACAGCAACATCAAAGATGCGTCAACTAAACTCCAATACACTGTCGTGAATATTTAAGGAATTCTTTAACGTTCTCTCACAGCATATAAAACATGCTCGGCCACTTCCCTCTATTGAAATGAAAACCACCATCACTTGACAATGAACAGCTTCATCACTCACCACTCATCACTATTTTGAATTAGTTAGTGACAATGTGGTAAAGGTCGACCAAAAGGAACAGCTACAAAAGCTGTTATACAGTATAAGAACATTTTGGTCTTACTATGGATGGGAAAAATAAAATGAAGTCACATTAAACAATAACTAACTTCTTCTTCCCCATAGGAATATAAAGCCACATTATTATAGATAATTTTGTTCTGTATAATTTGCATCCCATCACTTTGTCTCAGGGAAGATACACTGTTCACATTGATTACACGGTCAATTATATATAATTTATAGGCTTCAACTGGAGAGCTGCTCGACAATTAAACTTTAATGAAGCCATGTTCTACATTCTTTGTTATAGACCAACATGGCAGCTACTGTCTGGTGGGCAAAACATATCTGGAAATATTGACAAACGCACAATACAGAAGTCGATTTCTTGTTCTCCTCTGAACTAAAAATACTATATATATCAAACTTGATCATTTAAATATGGATTGGGTAAATATTAGCCAAACACATTTTGAAGAACTTTAAGAGTATGGTGCAGGGCACAACTTATTGAATACGTTTTTAACAGCAACTTGTAATCAATATATATTATTAACATTACATGTATTATTATACTTTTTTCTTTTAATTTGAAAAAAATGGTACCCTGTTGTCATTGTTTTCCCTATTTTAGTTTAGTTTGTTCTTTATTTGCTGTCATATTAAGTCATCTCTGTTTTTTTGTCCGATGGCCTGTGAAAGAGTATTATTTTATGATTATTTTCTTAATAGAAAAATGAAGAGTCCCATCAGGTTTACCCTGTCAATATAGTATATATATATATATATATATATATATATATATATATATATATATATATATATATATATATATATATATATATATATATACTGTCTAATGCACATGTAAATTTGGGTTGTCTTTATACAGGTTTTTGAAGGTGCCAATATTCTGTGTATTAAATGTTAATATCTTATCCAATGAGTGAGTGTTTCTCTGCAGAAATACTGTCCAAACCACTGGAACAGCCCTAAAACTCTTCTTTGAAAACCAGAATGATGAACGCAATGCAATACAGCTCTCTAGAGGATCAGTTTACCCTACATTGAAAAGTCACTCTTTATCACCCAACAGTCAAAACCGGAGAGCAAAAGTTATGTCACCTCTGACAAACAAATTAAGCGATAAAGAGATATTTTTTTTAGATTTCTTCATTTTCGCTGGTGATCCACTGGCTCCTCCATCGGCTCCTCCATCGGCTCCACGTTGGTACCAGTTGCTTTAAAGGCCTGTATTGGGTTGCTCCGAGGGGATCAGGTCCCGAGCTGCTGTTGTACGACAGAGAAAAGCAGCTTCTTAACAAACACACGTAAAAATCAATAGTATCATAACAGCCGATATTTATTATTCATTAATAACGACTTTATGAGCTGAAACCACCTGCTGAGCTGGCTAGAGGAAAAGACTAAAACGGATACTATATATATATATATATATATATATATATATATATATATATATATATATATATATATATATATATATATATATAAACATAGGCAGATAGACAAAATGTGCTGTCATATTGTGATTCCATGAACCATTTTGTGTTTTCATCATAACAGTGTCCTTAAAGGTGTCAGGTTGTTCCTCTCTGCCAGAACATTGTAAAAAGTGAGGTTGTGCAGATCCCATGAGTAACAATCATGCACATGTACTGTATATATGCTTTTATTTTGCAGGTAAATCGCGTGCTTAATGTTTGTGTATTTAATGTCCCCTATATGCAACATGCAATTCATTTCAAGTAGTTCTGCTCCTTGTATGTGTTCCATTTTTAGTTTTTACTCAATTTGTCATAAAACACTTTGAGTATCTCAAAAAGTGCTCTGTAAATAAATGTATTGTAATTATTATTATTAACGGATGTTTAAAAGTCTGTACTTGTGTGTCTTGTACTTTCAGAGTAAAGCCTCATGAGCAGAGGAATACTGTCAATGTTTTTGGGGGGGTTTCATGGACACAAGTGGAATGCAAATATCCCCCACAAAACACTGCTTTGCAATGTAAAGTTAGGTTATTTGTTTTTATTCTCTTGAGCTCCTAATTGTAGGAGAGCTGAGCTTTGGATTTGAAACATCTGAGAGAAATGTCACTATATGCAAGCTGATAGTTAGTGAATGAATGGAATTGACACTTGAATTTGAATTTGAAATTGAAACTCATGGCCAGAAACATGTGGAAAAATCCAACTGCATTCCTGTGTTATCTGTCACCATGCATTACCTCTGTTCATCAGCCAGGTAAAATGTTCTTTCATGTGTAAGAAGTTCAGAAGTTAATCGTGAATTCAGAAGAAATATTCTCAGTGCATGGTTGGCAAAAAGCTAAAAGGAGAGGGAGAGTTAACATCAGGAGTCTTATAGGCTCAGAGCCGTAACATGGAGCGTGATGTTATCCTGTTTAACTTGTTTGTTTTTTTATGAATTTGGGGTTTTAGCAGCCTTTGTTTTGTTTACATTCTCAAATTTGCATGTTGCTGTTTTACAAGCTGATTGCAGTGGTTTAAGACTCAATATGTGTAAATTTGACTCATTTCAGGACAACACACTCATAAAAAGATGAAGGCGTCAACATTTTCCTTGCACAATTTTATTCCTGAAGTGTCGAGAATGCTTTGAAACACAATTTTAATGTTGCGGAATTTAAATTTAAAGAAACTATAATTGAAAAGTGAACTGAATCAATACATTAATCAATTAGAGACATTGTTTTTGGTTTATGGTCAAAACATGTTAGGTGTCAGGGGACCCATGACCACAGTATTTCTAAATTATTGGCTCCCATGGGTAAAAAAAGAAAGAAAAAGATGAGTCTCTCACGTAAACCTGAAGCAACCCATTAGGGGCAGAACACCTGGTGTAGCGCATGTTCTTGGTTCGCTAAAGTGCAAAAAGACGCCTTTTGTGTTTAGAAACTGATTCAGTTTATTTTTTTCTGTGCAAGTTTTCTAACTTTGAAAAACAGTGGCTCTTAACGGATCCGCTCTCTTAAGTTTTTTAGGATATTTTTCTGCCTCAGAGAAACGTTTGTTGTAGCTCTAAAAGCATCAGATCCGAGGCCTGCCTGCGTATAGAGCCCTTCATACCCGGCGAAGTGGATCAATATTAGAGTCACTCAAGTATCAAATGCTATTCATCACCGCTGGGAAGCAGCTTTCAGACGGAGCTCCTTCACCTTCAGGCTTCTCCTGTTTCAGAGCAGCAGCTGCTCTCCTCTGCCGGGATCACAGACACACACACACACACACACACACACACACACACACACACACACACACACACACACACACACACACGCGCGCGCAGACGGGCTGCTGCTCATGTTGCAGAGTCCATTAAATCTATCTTTCAAAGATCATTAACACCTCTATCAGCAAACACGGGCTTAATCTGCGGGTGTGATGGCGATACAAAGCTGATCACAGGTATCGATTGGTATGCACACATTTAACAAAAGAAAAATGTTTTATAGTGTAAAGTCAGATTTAAATGTGATACGTCATTCTGTTTGACCCCATAAACCTGCCTTTTTGTTTATTTCGATTTTTATTTTATTTACCCCCCCCCCCAAAAAATAATAAAAAGGCTGTCAGAGGATGAAGTAAAACGTGCACGGTTTATTTCAGCTTCTGTCGCTTACACAGACACATTTAAAGCACACTTTCACAAATGAAATATGTTGTTTTTCTTCTCCAAAATAAATTAAGTTCAAATAAATAAGGGCATGATAAGGAAAACAAAACTAAACATAGCGTTTTCTCAGAAGTGTTGAAAAAAATATGTATAAATAAGGCCGACTATTTCCCTTCATCGGAATATCTACAAAGTGCGCTCCATTAAGGTGTCAGTGATAATAATAATAATAATAATAATAATAATAATAATAATAATAATAATATGCAAAATGATTCATTTTCATGAGGACATGAAGAGGGGAGAAAAACAACCTAATAATAATAATAATAATAATAATAATAATAATAATAATAATAATAATAATAATAATTTGATTGTCAAAGCATCCTTGCAGTGAACTTGAACATACAACAGGTTTACACATCAGTGAGTCTTCTAGGCCTAATTCACCATTAAACCGGTGGAAGAGAAAACAAAAATAAGAAGAAAAAAAACACATTAAAAACAAACATAAAATGATCCTACTCGTCTTTTTTTTGCGTGTTTTTAAAATCACCATGAACGTGCCAACACTTGCGTAATGAGGTAGCCACACAGCTATACCGTGTGAATGTGTGTATCCGTGCGTGTGTGTGTGTGTGTGTGTGTGTGTGTATGTGTGTGTGTGTGTGTGTGTGTGTGTGTGTGTGTGTGTGTGTGTGTGTGTGTGTGTGTGTGTGTGTGTGTGTGTGTGTGTGTCTTCTTATTGCAATGCATTCACTTAGGGGAGTTA
Source organism: Zingel zingel (assembly GCA_023566125.1). NCBI lineage: Eukaryota > Metazoa > Chordata > Actinopteri > Perciformes > Percidae > Zingel > Zingel zingel. Next base: position 10,509,946 of record CM042328.1, on the reverse strand, counting down.
TTTTCATATTTTTGGAGCCATTACGCACATAAAACAACCATCTCCCCCTTACGAGTAAACCATGCAATGAGTTACAGTTATTGTGCCTCATAAATAAGCCACGGACCGACATTTGTACTCATTTTGTCCGATCTGTCCCCAAAACCTATTGAATTCCCTACAGAAACAAACACCTGGGAGAAAAGACAGCGAAAAATCCAATACATTTCAATGAGCTTTTCCACACACGGAGGTGCAACATAATTATTCACAAATATGTACAATGATAAATATAAAAAAGCTATTCCGACTAAGGAAGATAATATCAGTTATTTCTCGATTCCCGTCATTATTATGGTTATTTTTTTTGTACAATAATTGCCATATGAATGAATGGGACGGAGCATTGTTCCCCCTCTTTTTCTGACACGATGGCGATCACTTTCTCCTGTCTCTCGGAGAGTAGCGGCCTATTCTGTGGAGAAGCGTAAAGATTTAAGAGTCTCTTAGTTTTTGGACAGGAACTCAGTCTTTCTCCCAGTCCCAGTGCTCCGTCTCCACTGTCAGAATACAAAAAAGGTACACCGTTGAATCCAGTCGTTTTTTTGTAACTGCATGAGGCTGAACCTTCCAAAAAACAATTTAAAAAACAAACAGTCCCTGGTTATACTGATCGGCAGCTAACACTCCAGAGACGTGCAGGTGTTTCTTTGCACACGCTCCTACTGAATACTTTCTGTGAAATTGTTTCCACAACTGGGATTCAGGCACTGGTGCAAAAAAAAAAAAAAAAAAAAAAATAAAAAAATACAGGGCTGTGGATGCTGCTCCTTTGCAAGGTTACAACACTGTAGTGAAACTTAACAAGAAATTTAGTCCATTACTTTCTTCAGTAAGTAACGAATTCAGCCAATGCGGTCAAACAGCATCTTACGTTTTCACGTGTTGCAGGTGCATTTCAGGAATTCCTGAAAGCAAAAATCCATTTAAAAAAATAAATAAATATAAGAGATTAAATGACTTGTTAAAATGGATATCATTTTTTAAGCCCTGGCTGTGTGTCAAGCAGGTCCAGCCCCAGTAACAACAGGCACAACGGTGTACCTTGTTTTTCTGACAGTGCGCAGCAGCTTGTCTCTGGTTTGTCTTTTCTGTAAACAGGGCAGAGTCCCGCAGGTTCCCCCAGCATGGTCTTAGTGCGTCGCAGAAAACTTCATTCGTTTCTGTTTTTGCCTCTGATTGCAAAACCAAACCCGGACCACGTTCTTTTTCAGGTCAAGTTTCTCGGCGATTGCGGCGATCTTCTCCGACGAGGGCCTCGGCTGCACGGCGAAATAAGCCTCCAGGGAGCGCTTCTCCGGGGCCGCGATTGACGTTCGTTTCCTCTTTTTGTCGCCCCCGTTGAAGATCTCCGGCTTGGACATCTTCTCCCTCTGCGCCCTCTCCGCCTCCTCCAACCAGGCCTCCAGGATCGGCTTAAGGGCCACCATGTTGTTGTGCGACAGCGTCAGGGACTCGAACCTGCAGATGGTGCTCTGGCTCAGGCACCCGACCCCGGGGATCTTAAGGTTAGCCAGGGCCGAGCCCACGTCCGCTTGTGTCACCCCGAGTTTGATTCGCCTTTGTTTGAATCTCTCAGCGAACGACTCCAGCTCCCGGGGATCGGGCTCCGAGTCTAAGCCGGCGGACCCCAGGGAGCCGTGGGACAGCTGCGCGTGCGGGTGCATGTTCATGGACTGTTGGTGGTGGTGGTGGTGCTGCATGTGGTTGATAGCCGACATGTGGGCGGCGTGGGCGGTGTGCGAGGCCGTGGAGCAGACGTCCGAGCCGGCCATGCCACCCAGGGAGATGCCCGGTGTTAGGTGGTCCAGCAGGTCGCCGTCCAGGCCCTGCGCCGACTGGTGGTGCACCGGGTGGTGGTGGGAGGTGAGCACCGATGGGTGGTGCAGGTGCGCGGAGGAGGAGGTCGGGGTGCAGGCCATGCTGGTCATGGTAGTCATGGTGTGGTAGGTGGCGTCTGGTTTGAACGGATGACTCTTCTGGGCCACGATGTCCACCGCGGCCAGAGCCTCGGCTCTCTGCAGCAAGCTCTCATCAAAGCCGGCGAAGATGTTGCCCTGAAGCTGCGAGAAGAGCAGAGGCGGGCCGGTTAGAGAAGGACATGGGACAGAAATCAACACATTGGCTTCATTCAATCATAACCACTTTAAACAATTCTTTTTTACCCCCTCCAATGCGCCTTCATCATTCACAACCTTTCTATTACAACGACCATGAATTATTTACATTTATCTGTAAAGACATTTATGTTCAAATCTCTGGAAAATAACAAACAATCGACACAGTTTAATTTATGTAAATATGTTGTATGTTTATAATTCAAAATTAATCTGTGTAAAGAGCAAGTTAGAAAGAGAAAAACGAAATTCAGATCAAAAAAGAAAAAAATGAAAAATATTCACTGCAGACTTAATCATCAGTCAGGTCGAGTTATTCTTATTTTTTTTTTACACGTATAAATATCACATCACTTTGTATTATTTTACAAAATGTTCACAAGTGAAAGCTTCACAAATTCCTACCTGTGAGATTGACTACCAGTCAAACTTTAACAAGTGGCAGGCTTTTAGGTTACCTTTATACAAAGTATTTCCAATATGCAGAAGGTTTTTTTTTTACAGATTCAATTCTTTTTAAATTCATTTTCATACAGCTTTCACTTAACTTTATTTCTTACTTCTCAGAAAATGTAATCTAATACAACTTGGACATCACTGATTTGCCCAACGCCCAGAAAGTGTGTCAGCGCGGATGGCTATTCATTTAAAATTAATATTTACGATCTCCTGAATAATTTCTGCGGACAATGAAATGAGACGAGTTTGAATATGAATGGGACAATATGAGATAACACGCGCTTAGAGAATCCACGCCGCGTCTTTTTTTCCTCCTTCATCTTTTATCTGCCTTGACTCTAAGCAGCAGCACTCACACTCGCCTGAATGCAGGATTTGGCTTCTCAGAGAAGCTTCTGTGCGTCTTTACGCACCGACATCCTGCCCTAAGTAACCAGGTTGCATTGCCCTCATTGTGCTGCTGCTGCTATGATCTTTTAACCTTTTTATTTAATTCTATATTTAATCTATTTTTGTCATTTTTGAGCATGCACCTATTTCACTACCCCCATAGTTTCCAAGCATGGCACTTTTCTTGCTTTCTGTTTTCTGCTGGTTGCATGGGGACAATTTTAACTTCATTATTCATTCATTGTGGTTTTTATGATACAAAAACAGGGTTAGTTATATTCTCTGGACACAACATTTTAACTGAAACGCAAAGGCAAGAATATCGAATAATTTACAAGCTTGCCACTGTAAAAGTTACCAGATTGTCCAGAGGAAGGATTTTTTTTTTTTTTTTGCCAGCCATATGTCATTTGTCCACTATTTCCCCGGACATTTAAGGATGACAGAAGCCCTGTTGGCGAATGACAGGAGCTGCAGGAATGAATGTTGAACTCACCGATGGTGTGGGCAGGCAGGCCCTGCGGATGGCCTCCGAGCTGGAGTGCAGAGGAGCGTATTTGGGTTCGTGGAGTATGGGGTGCATACTGAAAGGCTGCTTACTGTTCATCGACATCATGATTGCAGAACTGAGTGAGGGTCGTTTCAATTCTTCCTCGTTTAGCTCCGTGTTTGGAGAATTTTTAAAAAAGAAACGCCTCGGAAAAGAAAAAAAAAAAAACCTGCCAGACGCAGAGGGCTTTGAATAAAAGGTTGTTCGTGATCGGGGTCGCAGATGCAGTCAGGTTCGCTTAAAAATCAGAAACAGAGAAGGAGAGGTAACTCCTGGGCTCCTGCCGGTCTCCTGTCTCCTTTTCGCCTGTGAATGAGTTCTATAATAAAGATGCTCCTCGCCTCCAGCTCCTATATTGGACCACTGCCGCGCAAAGGTCCTCCTCATTGGTGGATCCTCACTCCCTCCCTTGGATGCCTCCACCAATCAGGTTGAGTTCACCGACTGCATCCACGCCTACAAGCGTGCCCGGCTCGCTGGAAGAGGAGAAATGAGAAAGGATGCTGTGTGGTTGCACTGTTAAAAAAAAAAAAACATAAAAAACAAATTAAAAAAAAAAACATAAAAAACAAATTAAAAAAAAACATTCGTTGAGCTAACTGAAAATCAACACCTGAAGAAATTGGCAACAGTTAGACAAAACAGGCAGCTGCACCAAAAATCCTGAAAGCAGAACGTTGATCCAAAAGTTAAAAGGTTGGACATAAAAAATGTAGGCTAATTAGTCTGGGTTTCAATTTCCCATAATGATTAAATACTGCTTAATGACTATTGAGTATAATAGTATATGACTACAGAGGGTTGCAGAGATCTTTCAAAATGCATTGTTCTTTATTTTCTCCTGAAGCATACCTGAATGTTATTCATTCTTTATGCGTCTTTACGATATTTCATGTTATGATGATCATTACATCAGCACATTTGACTCTGAAAAGACAGAAAATCAATTAATCTATTGGGTGTGTGAAAGAGAGAGAGAGAGAGAGAGAGAGAGAGAGAGAGAGAGAGAGAGAGAGAGAGAGAGAGAGAGAGAGAGAGAGAGAGAGAGAGAGAGTTATTCTGCGAAAATTATTAATTGATGGCAAACGCAGGAATTCCTCTGCCTGAATCCCATTCACTTTCTTGGCAATTAATACATTAATTAATCATGCTTCATTTACTTTTGTACACACACACACACACACACACACACACACACACACACACACACACACACACACACACACACACACACACACACACACACACACTTCTCTCAATTAAAGAATAAACAGGCCTAAACGACAACTAAAGAGCACGAGCAGTAGACCATGGAATATTTACCGCGCGGGTCAGCGGGGCAGCACCTTGTCAATCAAAGAGGGGATTTCCGGTGGACGGAATAATTATCCCTATAATCACCTAAAGGCGATCCGGAGGGGGAGGGTTTAAAGGGTGGGCTTTGGCCGTTGCTACATGTACAATAATAATAATAATAATAATAATAATACATAAACAAATATAAAATCTCTCTCTCTCTCTCTCTCTCTCTCTCTCTCTCTCTCTCTCTCTCTCTCTCTCTCTCTCTCTCTCTCTATATATATATATATATATATATATATATATATATATATATATATATATATATATATATATATATATATATATATATATATATATATATATTTCCATTTCTTGTGCACATTATATTCTCACTACTGTTTGTTGTCATGTTAAAATGTACCAACATTTAATTTTAGTATAGCATTCTCAAAATTGCAGGTATAAAATGAAACAAAACTAATGAACAAACTGCACACTGACTCATATATGTTTTTGCCACAGGTGCATCTTTTCTTTCCTGGGTTTTTATGGTGTAAATTGAATCAGTCGGAGCTACCAACGTAAATACTACAAAATTCCTTTTATCATGTTAATAAAACTGTTTAATTAGCTGTCCTTGTGTCAGTGAACAGTGTGCGGTACAACTGGAGCCTCAAAACAAAGCAATAGAAAAAAAAATTACAATATAACACTGACGTTTTTAGTGAGGGAGATGGAAGAAGGATAGATAAGGGGTGAAAAAAGTAACCAACTGGAAGATGAGTTTAAAGTGTCTGCTGGAAACATTTCTGCATGTTTCCCTCTGCTGTACATCAACGCTCATCATCCAGGATGCTGTGTATTGGACATGTCTTATCTGTACTTCATTATCCCAAAAATAGTTGTTGAAAATTTGAATACTAGCTTAAGGAGGATATCCGTTTTCGTAAAAGGTCAAGGTTGTTTTTACTGACTCCGGATAAAGACAATGGTCCCCAAACTTGGCCACAAAATACAGCATCAACGTCCTATTTAAATTCTTCAATGCATTTGTAAATAACTCCATCATTTATTTTGAATACGCTCAAAACTTGCCATTTCAACTTTCAAAAATTAACATCCAAGACAAATGATCATCTAATTTTACATTGAGGGTTTACTCTTGTAAAAAGTTGATGGTTTTCCTGAGAGTAAAATGAAGGTGTCAGGCATCAGGCTGGACTGTGTTGGGCCTTGCCGCCGCTGTAACCCTGCCTCTTAGTCTACTGTCCTGGTTGAAACTCCAGCCCCGGCTCACCGGTTCACCTACAAAAAGAGCAGCAGTGTCAGTGTCAGTCTGCAGGAAACCTGAGCGAGGCCCATTGTCCTGCTGTAGTCATGGCCCTCCAGAGGGTCCCCAGCACCCGCTCATCAAATATACATCACCCAGCTCTGCTGGGACGCCGGCAGGCAGGACGCTCCTCTGGGAAGGTGATACCGGACGGACAACATGCAGGGGATCCAGCTGTGGTGGGAGGGGAGAGAGAGAGAGAGAGAGAGAGAGAGAGAGAGAGAGAGAGAGAGAGAGAGAGAGAGAAGTTCTGGCAAAAAAAGAAGGGAAGGAGTCAAGAAAAAGGAAGTTTAAGGTCACCACTTACTTCAAGATAATGCCATCTGACAGTTTATTGAAATTGGACTATGGTTTTACTCTACAACTATGTAGTCCTCATTTCTTTTTTTGTCTAATAAATGAAAGATGAGCCAAAATAAACATGATTCCGGAACTCTATTTAGAAAGTAAAAAAGAAATTCTTCAAATTAATATTTGTTTGTATTGTTTATTAATAAACAAAGGCATGATGTTTCTGTAACTTTAAACCATATTTACAGATATACTGAATTGCATTCTGCCTGTGTGGACATGTACATAAATGCATGTCCTTTACATATGTACAGTATTATATGGGAGTTAAATTGAAGGAAAAAACTAAATCAAATGCCTTAGCAAGGTGTCGTTCAACCACGAGCCTCCAGAGCATTAATAGTCAATCCATATCGAAAATCTTTCATAGACTATTAAGAGTTGAGCGCATCAAGATAAACAGCTGGAGGTGCTAATTTTCCAGTTAGAGGCAATAAACCATTGTTAAAGAAGGGCGTGTAAGGAAAAGAGCACCCAATAATCCTCAAACTATGGAAAAACCATGTTGAAAACATGATGGAAACGTGGCATTTCTGTATGTTTCATGTATTCATTTTTTCTCCTCAAGTGTCCACCATTTTTAGTGTCTTCAGTGGAGCAGGAGCTTCAGATGACCTTTAAAGATGCAGTAGGTAAGACTTAGAAAACTAACTTTATGTCATATTTGCTGAAACTGACCCTATGTTCGAGTAGAACTACATGAAGCAGGTAATTTAAAAATAAAAATCTGGCTCCTCTGGCACCACCTACAGCCTGTAGTGCAATTTGCAAAAATCCACAGCTCCCTGTTCAGATTCACTAATCAGGGCCAGGGGGTGTCTAACTGCATGTCAATCACTGCTCAGGCACACACATTCATTCTCCCTCATGGGGTGAGGGGCTTAGGAGACCGTTTGGGCTTTAGAATAAAGGGGGGGACAATCCTACCTACAGCACCTTTAAGTCACATGCACGTCTGTTTCTGTTGCATTTTGTTAGATTATGTTTTTATCAACACACAAACTTTTCTACCTTGGTCTCGCATGGACCTCCACTTTTCCTTCGCTGCCGTCCAACTCACATTTAATTTCCGTCCACAAAAACGTGCACAAATACGGACAAAATGAACGCAGAGTATTCACATCTAACTGAGCAGAAAGGAGCCTTAAGGAGACATGTTAACCCAAATGATGCCCCCCCTCCCCCTCCCTCCCCACAGCATAACAGAGCCACTGGACCCCCTCACTGTTTCTTCCTCTAATTTGTCAGCTGTCTGTATATTTGCTGCCATAAGATGCAGCTTACTTGTTCAATTAGATTTTGGAAATAGAAAATACTTAAGTCTAATTTGTCCCAAAAAACTTTCATTTCAAAACACTTCATTGAGGATCGAAGGAAAAAGTCAAATCTTAACTGGCAGTTAACTGACATGTCAGGTGTGTAATTACACAACTCTCTAACACTCTTTTCTGTTAGTTGTACTTACATTTAGCCATCAGAGCGTCTTTCACATTGCTTGATTGGGCACTAAAATTCAACTACAGCATTTTCCTTGTTTTTACAATCACTCCACAAAGGGAGCATTTGTAGCTGTGCAATATGTGTTTGTGTCTTGGTGCACTAAAGATGAAAAACTGTGTGTATATGAACAATATACTGTGTGTGTACGGTGTGTGCAGCTATGCATTGGTGACTGTGTTTGTCTGTGTGTTTAGAGTAAAGGATGGACTCTGAGGGATCAAACGTCCGGTGAAGCTTTCAGCGAGCAGAACATGGCCGCCACACTGCGTATTTCTGCCACATGGACACTGAAGTGCAGCTTTCCGCCAACATCCAACCGTCTGAACACACACCTCCTCACGTCGCTCCCTCCTCTTCTCCTCGCCTCCTCCTCTCCTTCCTTTCTTTTGCGTTCACTCTTGTTCTTCTTTCCTCCGCCTCTCTGCTTCTTCCAGCTCTGAATTATTGATAGTGAGTAAAATCTGACGTTGTAAACTTTGCGACCATTCACCAAATCGGCCTCCGCTTCTCACGAGGGGCCCTGCCGAAGGGTAGGTGGTTTCTAACCACACACTTTTAATCTAATTGCCTGTAGAGTTCCTTGTGAATATTTCATTGTCTGCCAGTACAAATTAAAGACACAAGGATAGAAGAAAAGGTTAGTTGGTTCGCTCAAGGAGAGATCCTGAGCACTTTACCTGAGCCTGCAGGTTTGGAATTTCTTTATTTTTTATTATTTTTATTCATATAGGAAACACACTGAGAGACTGTGGTAGACTGTCCTTCTGCTTGACTTAGCTTTGACTGATGACACCAAAGTCATCCATGTGTCACCAGCAGACCATCATGCTGTGTTGAACGACGGCAGATGACTTCTTTGACCTAAGAAAAGTGTACAAACTACATCTTGTAGCAGCTCTAAAGCTGCATGATGATTTTAAATTACATGCAGCTGTGTGTCATTTTGTTAGCATGGAGTGCAAGGACAACCAAATGATCAGTGACACATGGTGATACCTCTAAGCTTCAAAATGAGTATCTCTCAGGGACATAAATGTTACTCTAAGCTTTGATGTGCATGAAGTAAAAAAAGTTCAGATATTCCTGCTGACATGTTTGTGCTTCAGCTTCATTCAGTAAGTGTTCTCTGCATGTTGTACTTTGCCCACTTTTAACGTTCATGTTTCAACACCAGCATCTAACTACTATGTGTCTAAGTATTGGCATTAATAGGAGCAGTAGTAAGAGTGCTCATATTACAGACAATTAACGATTTTAATGTTCACAATTTCACCCAGATCTTTTTACCCAATTTTTTAATTAAATATTTACATTTTCCAGCAGCACAGAACTTTACATGCACACACAGGCTCAACAGAACTACAGTGTACCACTGGTGAGCATATGATGATAACCACTTTGTTTAGTAAGAAATGCTCAAACAACAGCTCACTAATCCACCTACAGTAGATTAAGTCAATAATCTGTCAACTGGCTGGCCAGTTAAAGGACAATTTAAAGCACAAGGAAAATAAAAATAAATCACTATTTTGTACCACTAAAAAGGCTCAAAAAGACCCTCATTATGCTACTGTTGAAGCTTGGTGATATTTTTTAGTGGTAGCTTTAGCCTTTTTTAGTGGTATAAAATAAAGATTTATTTTTACTTTCCCTGTGTCCCGAATACTAGCGTTGTAAGGTAACCAGCAGTCCGCATTAGCTTCTTTCAAGTTACAAACACAATCAATTAGCATGAAAACATGTCCCAGAGAACAACAGAGTAGGCACACATCCGTTAGTAACCCCTAGGTTCGGTTTGAAGGTGGGCCAGAACTTAGATGGGAATTTATTAGGTCACAAGTCTTCATCTACCAATAAGAATGATAAAGGTGTAATTAGTCCCGCCATAACAGGTGCAACAGAGCTAACAGGTGACTCAGGAAGATGTCAATCAATCAGTCTATACTGACCCACACAGTCCTGGGAAAAGAGGTCTAATCAGCCAGATTAACTGGAAACACCTGTGTGGGTGTTCATAGCCTTTAACAAACCTGGAAAGGCAAATCCACCTCACAAACTGAGGAAAACTTTGGAAAGCGTCCTAAAAGCTAACAAACTACAGCTACCACCCTGCATAGAGAAAAAATTAGAAAACCTTAGAAACAACTAACTAATTAGATCGAGGTCCGGTGAGAGGGCCTTTAATTACTGTGGTGCTACTCTCTGGAACGAGCTGTCTGATGACCTGAGGTCCATTACAACCGTGTCCACAAACTCCAAACCTGTGTGTGTGTGTGTGTGTGTGTGTGTGTGTGTGTGTGTGTGTGTGTGTGTGTGTGTGTGTGTGTGTGTGTGTGTGTGTGTGTGTGTGTGTGTGTGTGTGTGTGTGTGTGTGTGTGTGTGTGTGTGTGTTCTCATTTAACTATATTCGTGTGGTCCAAAAACCGGGAATACAGTATACTTGTGGGGTCCGACCAGCTTTGTGGGGCCTAAAATGCTGGACCCCACAAGGTTAAAGGTCTGTTTGAGGGTTAAGACTTGGTTTTAGGATTAGGGTTAGAATTAGGTTATGGTTAAAGTGAGGGTAAGGGTTAAGGTTAGACATTTAGTTGTGATGGTTAAGGTTAGGGTAAGGGGCTAGGGAATGCATTATGTCAATGACGGGCCCCCACAAAGATAGTGAGACGCACTGTGTGTGTGTGTGTACGAAATTTGTAAGGTCACACTTGTATGTTTTGTTTGTTTTTGTTGATTGTCTTGATCTTATTTCTATTCATGCTTTGTTTGAATGTGTATGCACGTTGGGTTTACTTGTAATGAAAAGCTGCTATACAAATTAAATTGGCATTGACATTGACAACCAATAAAATTATCATTCATTACATAATTGGAAAATTTTTCCATCTCATCCACCATCCTCCTAAAACCAATGCTTATGGTGCGTTCCAGACAACTCGGAACTTGAAAATGTCTGATCTCCTAAAAGAGAAAGTACAATCATGGAACGCCACTCAAAGTCAGGGTTCCTACTTGTAAACTCAGGGTAAATCCATCTGTCAAGACTTTATGAAGTAGCAGTTGTCTGACGTCACACAACAATGGCAGCCCTCATGGAAGCGAATATTATAAATTATAAACATTCAACTAAAAAGCAATGTTTTCAGTATATTTACCTGAGTTAAATAATATTTATGGAATAGTTAGACACGTTTCCAAGTATAAAAGTGGCATAAAATAAAATGTATAATGGCGTCTGTTACCTCATACGTCATTTTTCCTTCTCTGTTTCGTTGATATCAATGGTTTATATCAGAGATGGGGACTCGAGTCTGAGACTCGGACTTGAGTCGCACAAACAGCTGACTTCAGACTTGACTTGCGACTCGACCCAAAAGACTTCAGACTTGATTCGGACTCGAGCTTCAAGACTCGTCAACAACCTGTTTTCATGTAATTATTGCTTTTTAAATGTGAATTATTTTCTTTTATTGGCGCATATACGTTGGGGAAATGTATGACGAGCTGCATGTCTCTTGCCCTTTGCCATAATGTGCAACGTAACGCATGCGCTATGCCAATGTGCGCGCACTCACATATCAAAAAATGCATTGACGATGGAGACACCAAGTCCTCCGGGAGTTGTGCCTTTTGCCATTAGTTTTGCTATCAATAACTTGGTAAACAGTGGCAGTAAGCGAACAGCTACGTGCAAGGTGTGTGGCACCAAGATAAATGATGCAATGTGAAAGAGACGTTACATTTAGCATATATCGTCACAGGTAACAAGCTAACCATTGCAAAGTGTTGTGCTAATGCTGGGAACAGGCACATTGTATCTTTATAGTTGTATCCATATGATGTGACAGACTTAGGTTAATATTTCACCAGGTCCGGGGGCTAGAGGGATGTGTTAAGTAGACCCCATAAAGTTATCCTACAACTGATTTTGATACTGTACTGTATGGATGGTAGCTACAGGACATGCATTGAATTTATAAGATTTAACAATACAGTGTTAGGGACAGATCAGATGGTCAGAAACTTGAGACTTGACTTGGACACAAGCTCAAAGACTTGAAACTCGACTTGGACTTCCAAAAAATTACTTGTGAACATCTCTGGTTTATATAAGCAAAGAGGCTGCGCTCCTAAGAGTTCATTGTGTGTAAGGTCAGCCATGTTTTTCATTCACGTTTGGCATTGTGCACCTTAAACGCTTGGGTTGGATGTTGGACATTTCTGGGAAATTCTGACCTCCAACTCTGACCGGAACACAGCATATATCTTGTCTTTTTGTAGACTTTAGGCTGTAAAGGTTCTGTGGAGAGGCAAGGGGATTAAAAAGGAAGATAGAAAGAAAGAAAGAAAGAAAGAAAGAAAGAAAGAAAGAAAGAAGAGAGAGAGAAGTAAAATATGCATGAAGGTGGTACTGTAAGCCGAGCGACCAGGACATGAAGTTACATTATCAGTGCTGCTTTAGCACACTGGCCATGTTGTCAAATGTCTGGGGAGCACTGGATGGTTTTTCGAGGACAAGTCTCAGTGGAATATGACTGTGTTCCAGCTTTTAACACACAAGTATTACACATTGCACAAAAGACCGTGATCACCATGTTTTTTGTTTTTGTTTTTAATAGACTGTAAATGACATGAGATATAGTGTAAAAATATACATTGTGTAGCAGAAAACTGGTAAAATGCAAATGTAGAGAAGCATTTAAAGACATTTGAAGGAGCATCCCTCGATAATGATTTTTTAATTTATAATTTGTGGTTTGTAAAAATGTAATCTTGACACCTCTGATTCAGTTGATGAGACACAATCGTATTTGATATAGTACGTGTGTCCTGCAGTAAGTGGGAGTCACCCATGAATATCAGATGATCACCTTTAATAGCGAACGTCCTAATGCTACATACTCTGCTAGACTTCCTGCTATGACGTGGTGTCATACAAAGTATATACATAGGTTCACAGTATGATGATTCACATGATTACTGTATGAAATGGATGTGCACGTTGGATTGTCAGATTGTCAGATTGTTGGAAAGTTACAAAAGGTCAGGTGTACCCAATTCCGATGTCAGAAAGGTTCAAGGTTTCAGATGCTGTTCCACAATCCAACAAGTACTTTTTTTAAAGCATACTGACCACTTTAGTTAATTCAACACTACTACAGCAAGCAACACAGGGTACGCTAATGTGTTGGCAACCACAGCCCAGTATCCTACAAATTACACTCATAGTGGAAAGATCTGCACCACATTATTTACATCCAATGTCAACGTTAGGTGCCAGAGCAGGACGTAGTGTGTCCTTTATGTAGCGAGATGGTGAAAGTAAGGGTGTTGCGACTTGTTACAACCTGCAATTAATGTGTTTTTATTAAACCATGACTTGTCATAATGATTTGGCAATGCAAGAGAGTACCGGCACCTTTTTTTTTTTTTTTTTCAAGCACTGTGCGTAATTGATTTTTGATTTTGGTTTATTTTTAATGCAGTAAACCCCTCCAGTAGCCTATATCAGAGGGTGGAATGATAATGGGTTCCTTATTTGAGGATTAAGGTTAAGATGAGGGTTTATAAAGGGTACCATTACTTGTTATTGTGTGGAAACAATTTCATCTTCACCTTGCTGCTACTTTCCCAAGTTATTACAATTGTTTTACAATTTTTTGTAAAGGCTCCAAACGGTCTAGCCAGACTCTGAGCTCCAGCCTGTAGCTGTTATTATAACTACATATGATTTGTGAATTATTTGGTGGTCAAGTTGTTTGCATCTTTATTTGTGACTGCTCTCACCTCACATCCCACTGGGTTTAACTCCTGTCCTTATGTATATGTTTGTCATCAAGGTAGATGGCTTGTTCTGCTCTATTTCTAACCACTGTATTGTCTTATATGTATATGTATTTATATATGTTCATATTTCTTATTCATGCTTTCTGCATGTTTTATGGTTACACCTTCTATTATCTCCACATCTTCATGTCTCACTCTCCCATTTTCTTCTTCTCTTCTTCTTCTAATCTGTTGTTGTGTCTGTCCATGTGCTCCAATTAGCCTGCTGATGGGGGGAGGAGCAGAAAAGAAAATGGAGAGAAACAGTGAGCAAGATGCAAAGATAGGGTATGACAAAGTCAAAGAGAGACAGACAGTAAATGAGACAGAGAAAGAGAGAAGACATATTTTGGATCAATAGATTAACTGAGTGCTCATGTATTATGCATCTGAGCCCTGCAGCACTTGCACATAAAGGGAATGTTGGGCAGGATTGGCGTGTAAAAGCTTTATAACCGCGGGCCTGTTTACTCTGAGTGTACAAGGGGGCCGCTGTCGTGCCGAACCGAACCGAGATGAGACTCTGTGTGCCTGGAAACAATCTCAAACCTACTGCATCGCAATATGTAGCCAGGTTCAATGTCCACCCAAACAATATATATAATCAAAATGCAGCTCGGAACAACTGCAGATGTCTCAATTCAAAGGAGACAGAACAGCAGCAGTCCTTTACCTTTTTGAGAATAAAATGATATGAAAGATATTGGATCATGCGTGAAATTGTTCATAAATTGTTGTTGATATTTCATGAAAAATCAAAGCCACACAGGCTTCTTCAGGCCAACTAAAGAACATCCTAATTAGCATGATTAGATTAATTTCTTCTCTCCTCTTGTGTGAACACATAAAAGGACATTTACACTGTGTTTGGAATTTTCCATGTGTAGAGAAACAACTCAGTTTAGGTAATCTAAGTATAATAATGCAGTTTAACATACTATTTTGTGTAAATGTGTAAATTCACAATTAGGTGGAAAATCTTTGTTGTCTCATTTAACATGTCATTATGTTGAAATGAAACACAGTGACCTTGCGATGATGACCAGCACATAAAGGAAAACTTAAAAATACATCACCCTTTTGAGCCATTCCACCAATAAAACTGCTCTTGGCTACGTTCACGCTATAGGCAAAAGTGGCTCAAATCTGTGACTCAGAAGTGTGAACAGCATGAATCACATGGAATCTGATCTTTTCAATTCAGATTTGGACCATTTTCATATGTGGTCCTAAATCCGATACAAATCAGCAATGCGACCACAGTCTGAACAGTCATATCAGAATTCATGTGACTTTTACGTCACTCGCTCCCTCACCCGGCCACTAACTTCTACAAGCTTTTAGGAAGATGGGTCGCCTAAACTGGTTGTCTTGCTGTGGATGTAGCAGATGTAGTTTAAAAGTAGCCTTTGACATCCTGAAATGTTGGATGAAATCTGTTTCAGTGAAGCCATTCACGTCACGATCTGGCTTCAACTCTGCATCCACACACCTCTGTACAGAAGCTGCAGCCATTGCTCCACAAAAAGACATTAAAAATGGGGCTCTCTTTCTCCTCATTCTCTTTATCATCTGATCACAAACTTACAAGCTTCCATTCACTGCACATTAACTTATTAATGAAATAGTAAGCACTGACTTCAGTGGCCTCCATGTTTACTTCTGTACGACAGCCTTCTGCTGCTGCTGTGTGTGACATCGTTGATATTGTTCTTTTGCACAGGCAGTTCAGGACGTTTGTCTGTGTTTGCACTAGGATTAGCACTGGTTATGGTTAGGGTTAGGGTTAAGGTTAGGGTTAGGTGCCTTGGAGGCAGCTGTTGCAGCGCTGCCTGGAAGGAGCCGTTGGGGGCAAAAAACACCATCAAGCGTTCAGGACTGTGACCAGTTCACACTGGAATCTGATGTTGGCCGCATTTAAAAAAATAGTGTGAACACCAAACAAAAAAATCAAAAACAGAGCAATAAATCTGAATTAATGGCTTGCAGAGTGAACGTCTTACTGATATTCCCGTTATTTATTTCCCGGTTCAGGAAGCAGACAACGTCTCCATATTTAAGAGTAAGCTTAAAACTCTCCTCTTTAATAAAGCTTATAGTCATGGTTCTATATCTTTATTGTTACTACAATTGCCACTGTGCATCATGCCAACTACTATAATTATTATGAATCATATTTCTGTATATCTGTATCAGTGTCTCTGTGTCTCAACCAGATGGCTGCCCACCAAGAGCCTGGTTCTGTCTGAGGTTTCTGCCTGTTTAAAGGAAGTTTTTCCTCGCCGCTGCAACACTAAATGCTTGTTCTTGGGGGGAATTGTTGGCTCTTTGTAAATTATAGAGTGTGATCTAGACCTACTCTATCTGTGAAATGTCCTGAGATAACGTCTGTTATGATATGACATTATACATAAAATTGAATTGAATTTGTTTTAGTAATCCCTCTGTCCTCACCACTCCAACATTCTGTTTCAGTTGCTCTCAAGATCCTGTTTCTCTGTAATTCTCAATTCATATTTTAGGTATTTATCTGACAATACTATAACAAGCTCCACCTCCTACATGTAGATAAAGGTCAGAGCATTGTACTGTAATGAGAGAAGGGAAAGGTGCGTTAAGCTATTATAAGGGCTTGAAGAGACTATATTCACCTCAGGTCCAGTGAGCCAGAGTGAACTTTGACCTTTTTTAATGCAACATCAGGGGTCTTCATATCACCCTGCTGACTCCTCTTACTGCTTCTTCTTTTTCCTGAGCTTCTCAAACAGCGACATCCTGACTCTCCGCGGAGGGCCAGGCATCAAACAGTTCAGCCCTCTGAGCGTTTCCCCAGAGAGCCGCCACACTCATTTCCATACAAACAAAATCCTCAGCTCTTCTCTCCTCTGTACTACAAGAATAGAGAGCAGTCAAACAAAGGGAAAACAAGTAAACAAACAAAATGATGTATACACATGTCACTGGGAGGAGAGGGAAATAACAAGGATTACAAGAGTATGTATGTAAATGAAATTAAAATATATTTTTTTTAACTTCTGTCTCTGGTGTTTGGGACTGGAGGGAGCAGCAGGAAAAGAGGCTGTGGTTCTCAGAAGAATCAAAAGAAATGTGCCAAAGCTATTTGAAGAAGCTGCAGTGAAGCGTAGTTTCAGCTCTGCTCCCAAACATAGCCATGATATGATGATAAGTGAATTACCTTCAAATCAATCAACGACAAGGCTGCAGAGGGTAAAGGAATGACTGTGAAATGGACAGAGATTATGGGTCAAGCTCCAAAATGCGGGATCCTACAGTTCCCGTACTGCAATTTAGTAGCATATTTTCATTGGATTTCCTGCTTGATATAAATGGCCTCATCTTTCAAACCCCACACTTTAGTTCTTTTGAAGGGTTTTCTTCTCCAGGGACGATGTGTTTTTTTTTAAGAAACAGGTCGCATAATGAGTAGACGGATGTTTGTGTGTAAACTTTACTTCCCCTTTAGTAGTACAGCTGCACTGTGCACACTTAGCTTAGAGGCCACCTGAATTCAGATAAGCAAGTTAATTATTTTCTTCTTTCTTCTGCATTAAGAAAAATATGGGGATCCAATCAGTGCTGGTTCTCCAACCTCAGCATAAACAAAATATTGTATATGTATGTATATATGTGTGTATATAAGTTCAAAGCAGTTTTGAACCATGACAATAACACTTGACAATAGCACCTGCAAAATGTCACTGAAATAGATGCAAAGTAACTACCTTATTTGTATTTATTTTTTTAGAAATTGCGGCTTGTTAATGGAAACTTTTGGCTGCTTTAACTAATTGTTAGTCTGTTTAACAACCATATTGGAACATTAGTCAATGCAGTGCAAGTGGGTGTTAGCACATACACAAAGAGATGAAAACACTCAGCTGTTAAGTTGTACTAAATCATAAAAACCTTTTTATCACTACCTTAAGTTTTCCTTACATTAACGAACCCTTCCTCTAAGAAATTTTGTTTGTATACTTCTAATTTGCAACATTTCTAGGAAGTGAGATCCCAAAACACAACTGCAATTTAACAGAGATCTTCGAGATTGTAACTTTAAGAAATGGATTGGTCTTTATGAAGCTGATACCGATCCATAAAAAAAAAAAAATGGTATGGATTGGCTTCAATCCCAATCCTGCAACAAGAGACATTCTTTAGTGTATTGATCCTAGTTCAGTGTTGACTGTGGTTCCACTTTCTAACTTTTCTCAGATGTGTTTGCGTTGCCTCTCTTTTCTAAGCTTAACCTGTCAAGTTGAGGTGCCTAAACGTAGCCGTCACATAGCCTACTGGTCGCTGTTTCACAGCCTCTAAATAGGACGGTCATATTTCAGAAGATATCATACGAATGATACGTTGGATGGTTAGCTAACTAATGCTTGCTGAGGCAGTTCACTAGTTAACCCCTCTTCATCATGATGGACCCACTGGGAATTGAATACAAAACCCTGACATTGTTAGTGTCCTGCTCATTCAGCAACACAGAACTACATATGAATGAATGAATGAATATACTGTATGTGTGTGTTGTGAGAGGGGGTATTCAGGTCTCACGTAGCCTATACCACAGGGCTCCAGCTGGTGTGGGATGGGGGGTTCTTTGTGTCCCATGTACCCCCCTTTCCTTGTCTTCACCCCCTGTCCCTCATACACGCACACATCAACACTACCTCACCCCCCCTCCCCCTTGACTCCCCCGTCTCCCACTAACAGGATTAGAGGACGGAAGGTGCTCGCTCGGCAGACCTCACGGCGTATGCAAGAGACAGAGAGCAATGGAGGTGGTCTGTGTGTATGTGTGTGTGTGTGTGTGTGTGTGTGTGTGTGTGTGTGTGTGTGTGTGTGTGTGCGTGTGCGTGTGCGTGTGTGCGTGTGTGTGTGTGTGTGTGTGTGAGACTGGGGCTTAGTGGGAAAATGCCCTCTCTCATGTAGCTCTGATGGACCCCAAAAGCTTTGAGTCGGTGGCCCCAAGGGACAAGAGACACAACTGGGACTGTGGGTCTGCCTCTGTGGCCATGTGTCTAAGCATGCTGTTTGCGTGTGTTGAATAAACAGTATATTAAACATACCAATTATTGTTCACTGTGATTATATCCTCACTGTACTTTTTTCAGCGTGATTTGAGATACATTTCTCTCTCTTTACTGTGTAAAGTATGCATCTCCACGTCCCCCAAAATACAAATCAAATGCGAAAAGAAAACAAAGATGAAAATTACACACTGAATTAAACCCATAACTGAGCTGCTACTAATCTCTTGCAATAGTAAACATTTGTAACGAAAAGTATGTTATCCAAATATTAAAATGGAGACGCGGACTAGGACATGATGAGGTGCATTTCTTTTACCACTGCTGAAGTATCTTTCTATCATAATTCTGTCATAAGATGTGGGATATGGGTAGGACTGGGTATACATTAAATAATTACCATACCAGTATCAATACCAGTACCCTTAAAGTGATAACGATACCAATAGAGTACTTCATTTGATACCCATCATGTGAATGGAAGCATCTCAGCACACTAAACTTCCAACTCCATCAAATACACCACACTATATCACCACACCACAGACTGTATGGGTTGGAGCTGCTGCAGTAGTTGGCCAATCACAAGTCACATAAACTGTGAATGCTTGAGGTGATTGGCTGCGAGAAAAAAACATACAAAAAATAATTTTATCTAGATTTGGCTACCACAAGGATCGAATGCAGGTATTGTTTGACTCGAGAAGTTTCTTGGTACTGGGTTAATTTGGTCAAAACCTTAAAGGTAAGATAAGATAAGATCATATTTCCTGTTTACAGAATTCAACACAACATAGTGCATACATACATACATAAAGTACACAGACACAGACTGTCGTGTTTCATGCAGAGACTGCCACTTGCCAACAAAATTGCACACTGCCCGTTGTACAACACATCATAACAGTCGTCAAATATAAAGGTATTGAGTGCCGATACCCAGCCCTAGATATTACACACAAAAAAAGACGAATTGTATCAAGTGTTATAAGTGACACTTTTGTTTTGTTTATGTACAAAGCCTCTGGGCAAAAAGATAAAATACTAAGTCAACATACAGGAGATATACTGTATGTACTCCTTCATATGTGTCATATTCAGTCTTGATACCATGACGGACGTGGCAGCACAAAATCAGACTGTTAACACTCAGATTCAGAGTGTAGACACCCTCGGTCCTGTCAGCTAATTCTGTCGAGAAGCCTCTTCATCACGGTGCATTACATAACCTCCAGGTTCACAGTCTCCATCAATGTCTTCTTGGAAATTAATTTACAACTTCCCTTTGTCCCCTCAGCCAAAACAGCTGTCCAAGTCGTCCTCTTCACACTTGTGCCCATCAGAGACAAAAATGTGTGGTTAAAGGAATGTGCATGGGTCTATGGGTCTTATGTATGAGATTGACTTTCCATTGAATGCCATATTGTCACAGGCAGCACACTTCAAAACCTGGACCAAGATGCATTAAGGATGAGGGGATCAGGGGGTTTAAGGCTGTAGAAATGTGTTGCCTGGACCATCTGTCATGATGAGACATGAAGTAAAGTAAGTGTATCACACACTTTGTCACTATATCAACACACTGTATCAGATCACCTCTTACTCTCGTGTTTCTGCAACCATTGCTTAGAAAGGGACAGATAATGTATTATTTAAGGGCCCTGCACTCATGTTGAGCCAACAGGCCGCTGTCAAGCACTGTTGGGAGGAGAGTGTGTTGAGTCTGGTACTACTGGCTCTAGTCAGCCTTCATCAGTGGTCATTTGTCAAGGCAGTTGGTAATAGTTAGCTCTCTTGAATAAGTGAATAAGTGATTTGATCCATTTTCCTCCACATTTTCCACTTTCCCAAACAAAAGACTAAGAACTGCCAAAACCAGTGAAAAGCAAAGCAAAATAAACAGCAATCAAAGTTTTTGTTTGTTTTTATCAGACATTTATTTTCAGTTCTTATTCAAAGTATATGACAAGACCCTTTAAAGGGTAATATACAGTGGCATTTAAACAAGTTGGCAGCTGGCAGTTTGCTCCCTGGATTGGCACATCCCATTTATTGTACCTTGATTACTTCTGTCTGTTCAGTTTGGTGTGTGTGTGGCCACAAATGACGCACCACTGTGTGTATGTGTGTGTGTGTGTGTGTGTGTGTGTGTGTGTGTGTGTGTGTGTGTGTGTGTGGGTGTGTTGCCCTTAACTCTGTATTGTAACCAGTTACGAATTGGGCAGCCCAGCCTCTCCAGTCTCTCGCCACTATTAGGTTGTGACTTGTCTCGCATTGCCAGACCAATCACAATCGTCTTGGGCGGCGCTAGGTGCCTTACAGAGCAAAATAGCTTCGGGAAGGAACTTGTTTTGGTGGAACATGTGTACGTTGAAAGGTTGTTTAAGTCGTGCAACAGAAAACTCTGATTGGACAGATAGTCTAGCTAGCTGTCTAGATTTACCCTGCAGAGATCCGAGAAAAGGTTAACCATAGTCCTCATAAATCGACCGGAGTTTAAAATATCAACACAACGAAAGCCCAAGGTAATGGATATCCAGCCAAAATGAGTGAAATCCGGCGGAGTGATCCTGGAAGTGGAACATTGTGGACATATCTAGGGTGTTATGATCCTGTATTTGGTTCTGGTTTTATTGGTGTTTTTTTATGTTTGTGTTTTTTTTCTTTCTCCTCCTCTCCAGTGTAATGCAGTGGTAGGGAGCATGGCTGGCTTCTCCAGGCAGCTGACGAGGCACACCTGTATCCATTCACCTCATCACTTTCTTCATAAAAGCCTGGTCTTCACGCCACTACTCTGCCAGATAATTCTGTAATGTTCGGTAGCACGGCTTGTTTCTTGCACCATAGTATTCCTACCAGTGAGGTACTTTGTGATTCTGGTGTTGGCCGGTCCACTTACATGCATTTGTTTTTGTCTCAGCTTCAAGCTTGCCACGCTGCCTGCTCTGTTCCTGAGTTCCATTTCCAGTTACTGTGAATTTACTCTGCCTCCGAGGACCCCTCCAGCCGGCCAGCTCCCTGCCACCCCTGCTCTTGACAAGAGATGTTTTTTTTGGTTTGAATAAACTTTTGTTCACTAACTTACCTGTTTCCTCTCTCTGCTTTGGGATCCAAATGCCACTAGTTCGTAACATAGGGTGTGACAACATTATAATATTGGATGTAAAATTAAACACTGGCAATGGATTTTAATGTCCTGTTCTTACTTGTAAAATTAACTTTCCCAAACACTGATGAAAGTTTGCTGCATGCATTTGAGAACAGTTGCAGATTTGTAGATAATCACATGTCTTCCACTGTATCACCATGCAACAGATGTCTCCACAGAAACTGAGCAATAATGTCTGATCTGTACCTTGTGTGTAAATGCAGCACGGGTCCACCTCTTTCCTCAGAGCCCTGGTTTCTGGAGAGGCCTACCTGCCAGCGCAGGGCACATCAGGAGGGCCAGCACTCTCATTACAGCTACAATGAAATAATTATGAATGCTGCGCCGAGACCTCATCACAGGAATATCTATTGTATTATTTATTCAGCCAGTCCCCTGGTTCAGGGGGAGAGAACACATATAAACTTCCAGCCTTGCTCCTCTCCTCCTCACTCAAGCTCCTGTTTGCTGTTCAAAGCAGAGGTGCTCGCTCGCTTGCTCTCTTTCATTCTTTCTTTCTGTTGCTTTTTCCTTGTTTTTTTTTTCTTCCGAGATGAGGCACAAGGACTATCCATCGGGGCCCTGAGGCCTTAACATGGTCAGGCCTGCCAGCTGTGGACGCTCTGCACCCTCATCTTTATTTTTTCATTTGCTCTCCCTTTTTTGTGTTTTTATTGTTTCTTTTCATACAACTGGAGCAACTCATTTTTACCAAGGAACTACAAACAACGACTAACTGGGATTTGTGGAATGCATTCTCAGTTTTTATAGAAATACTTTGGCCAATACAAGATGTTTACAGCATATAAAGGATATAGACCTGAGTGTATGTGTATGTATACATATGTAGCATATTTTATATTTTTGTTCTAATGGCTGCAATTCAACATCCCTCGATCAACGCTGCACAAAATAAGAGAACGAGAACTTCTTTGATGAAAGGAAGCAGGATAATGTTGGATGATAGCCAGACATACTTGTGAAGAGAAACTTTGTTTTGCAGAGCACAGAGGGTCATGGAGGACGATGCTGCCGCAGCAACAGCATGCAATACAAGAGCACTGCTACACAATAGGCCTCATTCAGAGGCAGCGCTGGATGTGGAGGTTGTGCAACAGTGGATGGACAACAAAGGAGGATAAAGAGAGAGAGAGAGAGAGAGAGAGGTAGAGAGAGAGAGAGAGAGAGAGAGAGAGAGAGAGAGAGAGAGAGAGCAATGGAGTGGCTGGGATGACAGCTGCATCATGGGGATCAGGAGGGAGGCGTCGCCTGGGGCACAACAGGTGAGTGATGCTGCTGCCTGGCTGACTGTCCGGCTGGTTGACTGGAAGCACTGAGCGATGGCTAATTATTACTGATTGGCTCTCTTGGCAGACGTGCTGTTTGAATGAATGACGCCTAGTCTTACAAATAAGTAGTTGACACAAAATGAAAAACCAGTGACCTATCAGTGATGCTTCAGATTAATGGACATTTAGTGTCATTGGATTTAAAAAAAAAATGTATTTAGGAGAATGCTCACAAACAACAAGATGAGAGTAAAAGTGTTAGCATGAAGTAAAACTAGCAGGCCCAACCATCTGTGTTCTTATTGTTGAGTGGTTTAATCAACTAACCAAGCTAAAAGTATGATATATAACTTAAGTGTGTGTTTTAATTGGCTGTAACTCTCTGACTTGTTGGCTGATTGGCTGCATGGGAGACCCAATGCTGCTACATGGACTCTGAGTGTTTAAACAGATCTTGTTACACCTTGCCAGAAAACTAATGTTGACTGGTTAAGATGAAGTAAGTTATTCTAAATAGAAAGACAACATGTTTCTGACATCTGTGATTCACATAAAATAGTTCATTATTCATACATAATCATCAACTCTGCAGACCTGAGAACCCTTAAAAAACATAAACTACAACGTTTAGTTGCGTTAACACAGCATTGAATGTAACTGCTCTTAATTTGGTGACCCTCAGTTGATAAGTACATGATCATCAGTTTCAAATGATGGCTGTTTATCTTTTCAAAAGTTAAGACTATGCACCACTATTGCAACTCATGTATTTACATGTACACTCACGTATGAAATGTAATTGTGTGACATTTACTGATCTTTAGGGTCTTTATGCACAAACTTAATAAATATGAGCTTAATAAAACTATATAACATATCTTTGATTCAGTTTTCTAGTTTATTTTTTGCTGTGAGGACATCTCAACTCTGGAATGAGTGATAAACTCAGACTTGCAACTTCTTTTACATTGTTTCTGATAATCCACTTTTCTATAATTTCATTTGAATTTGCTAATTGTGTGTGTGTGTGTGTGTGTGTGTGTGTGTGTGTGTGTGTGTGTGTGTGTGTGTGTGTGTGTGTGTGTACATTAGGCAGAACTATCTTGTGTTTTTAGGGTTTTTAATTATTGTTGCTGTTGTGATGTTTGTAATTATACAAATGTTTTTGTTTAATTTGTGTTTGCCCTTTCGCAAAGCCCTTTGTCATTGTCAGTTTCAATAAGTGCAAACAGCTTACCATTATTATTAATATTACTTTTCTCTTTACTAGTTTTTGGTTGGGCATTATGTGAGGCTAAAATAAAACAAATTCAATCATGACCATGCTCTCGACATGACTTTTGACCATTTTGCAGAAAATTATCTCAATGCTGAGTAATTCAATAATGCAGGCATGCATTCAGAATGAGTTCTTATCCCTTAAGAAATAGTACAAATTCAATTACAGGACCTTTACAGGAAAAACTTCCCATCAGAAAACTCCTTAAAACATACAAAATGTACATTTTGGTCAGCCTATTCTTAGAGCTCTGCAGAAATCTCACTGTTAATATGTGTCTTTTATTTATTTCACATTTGCTGACTGATGCTTTCTCTGCCAGTGAGAAAGCTGCGCTGTTTGTTGTGCTCTGCAGGGACAGTTTGGGTGCTGCTTGGGACGCAATGAGCGCGCTCCATCAATAATGCAAAATGTTTCCGCGGTAACTGCCTGGCAACCACGGGCGCAGTGGCTGCATCCTGTATGGGAGAAAGAGTGGATGAATGAAAGAGAAGAATGAGAAAGAGGGTGTGAGACACAAGAAGAGGAAGAGATAAATGGGTGAGAGAACAAGGGTTACGAAAGAATTGAAACAGATTGTGGCCGGGATAGCTCAGTTGGTAGAGCAGGTGCACATATATAGAGGTTTACTCCTCGACGCAGCAGCCCCGGATTCGACTCCGACCTGCAGCCCTTTGCTGCATGTCATTCCCCCTCTCTCTTCCCTTTGATGTCTTCATCTGTCCTGTAGAAAATAAAGGCCAAAAAATCTTTAAATAAAAAGATTAATGCAGGAGGAGTGAGTGAGGAGAGGGAGGGAAATATGGAAAAAGGAGTGAGAGCAGGGCAATATAAGAGAGAGGGAGTGGAGGAAGGAAAGAAAGATGAGTGGAGACAGGAGAGATGGGAGGAGTGGAGTCCCATGAGCACTCTTCTTTCTGACGTGTGT